>CP126891.1:28037500-28637500 GCA_030440675.1 Furcifer pardalis | reverse complement strand
CAAAGTCGGAGCGAACAAGGAGAAGGCCCTCTTTCTAGTGCCAAAGATGTTAAATAAGCCACCTGGCAGATGGCATGACTAAGGCACCTCTCCGGTCCACTCTGGTGGGATGGACAGATACCCTTGGGGAGATGCAGTCTCTCAAGTATCCTGGCCCACTATTATGTAGGGCTTTAAAGGTAATGACCAGCACCTTGAATTGCACCCAGAGGCAAACTGGTAACCAGTGCAGCTCCCGAAGCAGTGGGGATGCACGAGAGTAACGCCCACACCCCAACATCACCCAAGCTGCCGCATTCTTGACCAGCTGCAGCCTCCGGATGGTCATCAAGGGCAGCCCCATGTAGAGCGCATTGCAATAATCTAATCTGGAGGTGACCATAGCGTGGGTGATCATGAGCCAGGAGTTCCTGTCAAGGAGTGGGCGCAACTGGTGAGTTACATTCCATCCTGCACTACTCGGGTATCGAACGGCTGACCTGCGGCCTTCCAGTCAGAGTCTTAGCCACTTGAACCAATGCAGTCCTTTATTCACTTGCATTTCTCTCCATAGATAAAGTCCTGGATTTATCAGTGCTGTGTCTTATCATGGGGCACGCAGGAGGGTTTTATCTCCCCTGGGGTCCGCCGTGTGGCTTCCTCCCTCCGTCACCCTCACGTCTTTTGGCGTGCCAGTTCCCCAGTTCTTCTTCTTCTTCTTCTTTTTTAAAGTTTCCTCTTGTTGAGAAATCAGTAGGGACACTGTGGCGGTTGCCTGGTAACTGGCCGTGACATTTCAAAAATGTCTCGCTTTTCAGCGAAGCTTTCCAAACTAATGCCGATGAAAGGAACAGTTGTTCTTTCAGGATAATATTGTGTATGTCTTTTAAATCCTGCTTTCAGAGGAAGGGAGGCGTTTGCAGCTGGGCTTGAAAAGATGCACTTTGCTACTAGCCCTCTCTGTTCGGGAATCAAGACCCTTTAAGCCAAACAAATAAAGACTTTGCTTGGGAGCCGATATATCGCCTCTAAAACCAGCATTTCGTTGTTCCCAGTTCTTTCCCCCCTGGGTTACCTTTGCTCTTTGTTGACAGTCTTGTGTTTGATAGGAGTGGAGGATTCTCACCATTCTATGATTAAGAAGGGAGAAACCTGCCGTATATATTCGACTATAAGTCATCCTGAATATAAGCTGAGGTACCTAATTTGACACCTAGGAAAACTAGGAAAACAGATTGACCCGAGTAGAAGTCAGGGGTGGAAAATGCAGCAGCTGCTAGCGAGTTTCAATAATTAAAATACATGAAAACATGGTAAAATTAATTAATTTAGACATTTGTGTAGGTATGTTTTTGAGTTTTTATGGTCATGTTAGTGCTTTTAAAAAATGTATGGCTGTGAGAGCTGGACAATAAGGAAGGCTGAGCGCAGGAAAAATCCATAACTCGAGCCATTATTTTCAATTGATTTTCATTCGTATTGTGAAAATTTTGTAACATTTTTATCCTTATTTTATAACTGCGCGTACAACTTTTAAACTGTTTTATGTGCTGTTTTATTCTTTTTAAACCAGATAGGTTTCCCTTGCTCGAAAGCCAGTCGTATCCGACTCTAGGGGTCAGTGCTCATCTCTGTTTCTAAGCCAAAGAGCCATCGCTGTCTGCTTCTGCAGACGTTTCCATGGTCATGTGGCAGGCATGACTAGACACCGGAGTGCATGGAACGCTGTTAAACCAGATACCTGTCCCAAATGTAGCATAAATTTTAAAACTTATTTTATTCTATTCTGTTTGAATTCAAATGAATGTGTTTACATGGGTGCATTTTGAAGGTATTTCATTCACTTAAACCCTTTTTACTGTACTGGTCATTGACCGCAATAAAGTTTGATTGATTGAACTCGAACCATTTGTAACTCAAGGTACTACTGTAATTGTATTAAATGCTGGTTGACCATTCCTGTTCCTTCATTGTGACCCCCCCCCCCCGGTGGTGTTTTGAGTGGTGTTTCCATTGTTGTACAATGCTTCCAAACTGTCCTCACCCAAATTTCTGTCCAGGTTCATATGTTAATTGGGCATCAGGAAGATGGCAAATCAAATATTGGGACAGTTACAACACAAGGTGATATTGCTATCGTCATCATCATCGTCATCGTCGTCGTTGCATCATTGTCGTTGTCGTTCCCGTTCCCGTTCCCGTTCCCGTTCCCGTTCCCGTTCCCGTTCCCGTTCCCGTTCCCGTTCTCGTTCTCGTTCTCATTCTCATTCTCATTCTCATTCCCATTCCCATTCTCATTCTTCTATGCTGTCCTACTCGGTAAAAACCGACTCAGGGCGGCTTACAGAATCCATCAATATCAAAGTTACAATACAACAAAAATACAGAACAGAGCAACAGTTACCATATAATAGATCAATACACATGATAGATCAATACACGATGAGTCCATACACAATAGATCAAACCATCTCATAACTATCAGCACACATGAAACCCAAACCCAAACAGACAAACCCACGGTGTCCCCAACGGAGCCTGGGACTCGATGTCTCTGACGGAGACCAGGCTCAATGTCCACATCTATCTGCGCAAAGGAGACACCTCCTTCATTCCCACTTTATGTTACGATGCAAAACATGGAGACAACAGACCAAAACATGGAGACAACAGAAAACAGAATGGTTTTCAAATCTGTTTTGTTGTTGTTGTTGCTGTTGTGATTAAATTATACTTCGCCTCCTCTCTTCCTTGGTTCCACAACCTGACAGCTATTTCTACATGCTAGTTGTGTCCTTTATGAGGGAAACTCTGTATTTGGGAGGGGGTTTCTAAGTGTCTACTACCTTGAAACATTTATGCTAATGAACCTGAAATTGACCATGATAGACTAATTGCTGCGTCTGAAGCCAGTGGGTGGGGGAATATGAACCACACAACATGCGCTGATCCATGAAGGATTGCTGATGCTCTCATTTGGAGTCTGGGTTGTGAGGACAGTGGGTCGTCTTGGTGTGTCTCCCCCTTCCTAATTGTTTCTGTCATTAATCCGTAACAAATCACTGAGTCAGCACAGCACCCAAAGAGAACCTTGAGTTAATGCTGCAACCATCTTATCTCTGTTCTATCATTGCAAAAAGGAAGAACCTTGCTCCAATATATATTGGCACAAAGAGAAGCTACCAGAACTTTGTAGTTAAGGACGGGTTCCATGTGAAGAATTTGTCCTCACAAAAGTACTGGCATCTGGATTGATATTATAGATATTTTTCCTACAGTCCCATGCAATGTTCTTCCATTATGTTCCTCTACTGTCTATCTTTTTTGTCTTAAAAGCATGTTTCAGTCTATCTTTGCACCACCACGGGGAGAGTTAAGCAGTAGGGTGCCTCCCATTTGAAGCCGACATTAGTAATGAGAGCATCCCAGTCGGAAGCTTTCAATTAACACTCCATATAAATCAAAATAAAAAATTCCAACGGAGAACTCCGGAACAAAAATGCTTCATTACGGCAAGTATTATTTTTTTTAAAAAAGGAAATATTGAAACATTCTTTTTTTTAAATGTCAATTTCTTAAGAGACTTTTCTTAATTCCACCAAAACTTCAATAACTTTCTTCCTAACATCAGCGTCTGCCTGGATCAATACACACAAAAGTTGCATTTTGGGGACACCACCGCGAAGCTACAACAGACATTTTAGCACCATGCGGTTATCAGAAACCTGCCAACTAATACACGTGTATGCATGCTTTCAGCTTCCATCCTGTTTACGCCACAAAATCCATCCAAACCCTTAGATCAGGGCAGTGGTGGGCTCCAAAAATTGTTACTGCCACACTGTGGGCATGGCATGGTGGGCGTGGCCAGGGGAAAAGCCCTGCGTTGCACCTGAAATACGACTACTTTATTTTAAAACTTGGATGGGCAGAGGGGCCAGCCAGAATTTCTGCTACTGTTTCTGGTGAACTGGTGCGAACCTGCTGGTGCCCACCACTGGATCAGGGGTGCTCAAACTTTTTGGGCCATAGGCCGGCCATGTGGTTGAGTGTGCAAGTCATGGGGTTCCTCCCACTGGAAGTAAAATGCATTTATGACAGCCCCGGGTCATTTATGGCAGTGTTCTGCACATGCACATTTTATTTCTGCTTCAGGGAGCGGTGCAGACTGCATGGGCTGGATGAATTGGCACCAGGGGCCGGATCCAACCTATGGGCCAAACTATGGCCTTAGATGATCACTGTTGTTTGGACCCATGAGTGAAAGACTTCAAGCGCATGGATTCACAGAAGGCATTCCTCATACTTCAACATACCATATATACTCAAGTATAAGCCAGTCCGAATATAAGCCGAGGTACCTAATTTTGACCTGAAAACCCAGGAAAATAGATTGACCCAAGTATAAGCCGAGGGTGGGAAATGCAGCAGTTGCTGGTGAGTTTCAATAATCAAAATACATGAAAATGTGGTATAATTAATTAAATTGTTGGCACATCTCAATCCAACACAGTCTTGGGATCCTCGTGTCATTGACCTGAGTATAATCCGTTTCCCCTTTTTGTGGCTTATTTTTGGGACTAAAAAACTAGGCTTAAATTTGAGTATATACAGTAACTGCCAGAGATGGAGAAGGCTACAAAACCAAGCATGAGAGAGAAACAACTGAAATAAGATAGGTGCTAAACACCCACTCAAATGGATTAAAGATCAGTGAAGGGCTCCTCATTTATTGCCATTTCTCGGTAAAGGTAAAGGTTGCCCTTGCTTGAAAGCCAGTCATATCTGACTCAGGTTCAGTGCTCATCTCTGTTTATCGCCAGAGAGCCAGTGCTGTCTGCATCTACAGATGTTTTCTTGGACATGTGGCAGGCATGCCTCAACACTGGAGTGCACGGAACTCTGTTTACCTTCCCACCAAAGTAGTTCCTATTTATCTCCTTGCAAATTCTTGCTTTCGAACTGCTAGGTTGGAAGGAGCTGGGACAGAGATGGGAGCTCACTCCATCATGCCATGCCCTGGAATCGAACTCCCACCTTCCAGTCGGTGAGTTCAGCATCTTAACCATTTGAGCCACCGCAGTTCACTGTAGCTGCTCCCAAATCTCAGAGCTCTCTCCTAAGAAGGAAGTTGAGGCTGGGTCCATCTTCACTGTTTTTCCATGGGCAGGAAAAGACATCTTTCTTTCCTCAAGGTTTTGACCACTTGCCAGTTGAAAGCTCATTTAATTGGTGGGTGTACTTCTTTTTGTTTTAAAATAGTTTCTGAGCTGTATCGATTAGCATTTGTGTTTTTTTAAATGAATAAATGTTTATTAATTGATTAATCTCACGACCTTATCAATAACATAGAAGAAGAATTAAAATCTGTACAATACAATAGAGTGCAATAACATACAATAAAAATACAATATTTACATACCTGAGCTACTTTTAAAAGGAATGTCAACTGCAGAAGGTGCCTTAATACAATTAATACATGCATATCCATAGCCAGATAAGTGATTCTCCCTTGCGGGATATCCCAGTTTCATTGATATATTGGATTATTTTAGCTGATGCCTTAATTATAAACTTGGCAGTTCTACATAACAATGTGCATGTTAGAACCCAGGAGGAGATAGGACAGTTTGTGATTAGATTCCCAAAATTTGTTTTTTCCAAAAGGGATGCAAGGTACGTATTTAAATCTAATATCGGTGTATAACAGGCAATCGAATAAAATATGAGAGATGTTTTCAACGTTTGGAGAACCACATATGCACGTTCTTTCATGATATGGTAAGTGGTGAAAACACCCCTATTTATTCTTGGAATCTAGTAAATTGTGTTAATATGAACATCTACTTTATACAGTTTCATGCTGTAGGTTTCCCTGAGTCCTCCGAGGGAGAGAGGCAGGGTATAAATTAACTAGATAATTAAAATAAGTAAAATAAAATAAAACTCATGGCTATAAAAGTGATACCGAGCGCGTATCTTGTTGGTTTGCCGTTTTAGTGTATTTATACGGGGTGTGCAAATCTTGTAAAACTGGCAGGCGCAGTGCAATTACTTTACAGCAAACAGTGTTGGTCTGGGAGATGAGGAAGTCCTTCACTTGGGATCATCCAGAAAGGCTGAGGACCTTCTGGGAGACATGATCAAAAACAGGAAATCCCAAGCTCTGTATGAACTTGGCCTTCCCCCACCCCCATGCAGCCACCCTTCTTAGGAATCCCATGTTCCTTTTCTTAGAAACCTCAGAAAGAAGAGGCACAGCACGTTTCCAGAGGAAGGGCATCGTCTACTACAGATCCAAAAAGCTTGTGCTTCCCCATCCCACATTTTCTCCCTGAACTGCCTCCCTTTCTTTCTTATAAGAAATGCAGGAACATTATCATGTTGTTCTTCAGTCGCACAGTCGGTTCCGAACCTTTTGTGACCCCATGGACCACTGTCCGCCAGGCACTTCTGTCCTCCACCATCCTCCTCAACCTGCTCAGCTCTGTGCCCATTGTCTCTACAATACCATCTAGCCATTCATTTTTGGCCGCCCCCTTCTTCTTTTGCCCTCCACCTTTCCCAGCATCAAGGCCTTCTCAAGTGAATCCTCTCTTCTCATTTGATGTCCAAAGTACTTTAGCCTCATCTTCACTATTTGACCTTCTAAGGAGCAGTCAGGGTTGATTTCTTCTAAGATCGACCTATTTGTTCTCCTCACTGTCCAGAGGACTCTCAAAACTCTCCTCCAGCACCGCATCTCAAAGGCATCTATTCTTCTGCGCTCAGCTTTCCTTATGGCCCAGCTCTCAAAACCCTACATTACCATCGGGAATACCATTGCTTTGACTATGCGAATTTTAGTTTGCGAGGTGATGTCTTGATGTCTCTATTTTTAACTACCGTATATACTCAAAGTATAAGCTGACCCAAATATAAGCCCAAGTACGTAATTTTGACCTGAAAACCCAGGAAAATAGATTGACCGAGTATAAGCCAAGGGTGGGAAATGCAGCAGCTGCTAGTGAGTTTCAATAATCAAAATACATGAAAATATGGTAAAATTAACTAAATTGTCGGCACATCTCAATCTGGTGCAGTCTTGGGACCGTCATGGTCATTGACCCGAGTATAAGACGAGTCCCTTTTTTGGGGCTCATTTTTGGGGCTAAAAACTCGGCTTATACTCGAGTATATATGATATGTTCCCCAGGTTTCTCATCGCTTGTCTCCCAAGCATCATTCACCTTTTTATTTCATGGTTGCAATCCCCATCTGCAGTGATCTTGGATCCTAAGAAAGTAAAATCTGTCACTGCTTCTACTTCTTCCCCATCTATTTTTCAGGGACAGATAGGGCCTGTTCCCATTATCTTGGTTTTCTTGATATTGAGTCTCAAGCCAGCTTTTGAACTTTCTTCTTTCAACCTAATCAGGAGCTTTTTCAAGTCCTCCTCACTTTCTGCCATTAGGGTGGTATCATCTGCATATCTCAAATTGTTGATGTGTCATAGAATATATCATATCATGGAAAGACTGAGTCATATCTAGTGCAACCTGAATGGAGAGTATTTTCCCCCCTCCTTGTTTTTTTATATTCCAATAGCGTATCTAGAATAACAAACCCAAACTGTCATGACATTCATCATCACCGTAGTCTGAAACACAAGGGCTTTTCGAGTATTACAAGATGGTTCATGTCTCAGTAATGAACCCGACTTGCTAGCTATTGATGTAAGCAAGCCAAGGGTGCGATGCAGCTTCCAGGAGCTTCTGCTAGCAACACCATGCAGTTGCTTTCTAAGGAAATAAGGAGGCAACACAAGGCCTTCGAATTCCCATACGTGGCCCCAAGTGATCAAGACAGAGGAGGTTATATAGAAGACAAGTTGCACATCAGCTCCATTTGTGAAAAGAAGTTCCATAACATCTCCCCAGATGTCTAATGCAGGGGTGCCCAAACATTTTTGTGCCGTGGACCTGACCACGCTCCTGGAACAGCTGAGCAGGCCTGACCACGCCCCCGGAAGTGGGCATTTTTGCACACTCTTGTCCACCAACCACGTCCGGGAGTGGCGTGGGCATGTTTGCGGATGTACAGGGGCATCCCCAGCCACTTCCGGGAGGGGCATGGGCACGTTTGTGCATCTAAGGGCGCATCTATGGGTGACGTGGGTGTTTCTACATGCATGGGCACATCCTCAACCGCTTCCAGGAGCGTTGTGGGCACATTTTGCGCATGTGCTGACATGTCCCCAACCACCTCCGTTGTGGTGCAGTTGTGCAGGGGCATTGGCGGGCATGTCCCCGTCCACTTCTGGGAGCGGTGAGGGCAGCGTGGGCCTGATGAGGTGGCTTCGGGGGGCCATATCCGGCCAATATAAATATAAATATACATCTAATAAACAAACAAATAAATAAATAAATAAATAATCCTCTTTATACTGGCATGCCCAGATAGATATATACACATCTAATAAATGAATGAATGAATGAATGAATGAATGAATGAATGAATGAATAATCTTCTTTATACTGGGGTGCCGAGAACCAAACCTATTGTTCCAGGCAAGAGCTGACCCAGGAAAATAGAGCGGTACTGTCACTTCCTTGAGTTGAACGCTCTTAGGCTTCTTGATGCAGCCTAGGTTGGCATTTTATTTCCGCTGCTGTGTTGCACTATTGATTCACAATTAAGACCAATTAGCATTTTTTTAAAAAGTGGCCTCATAATGTAGCAGCTTTGTTCACAGAGATTTTGCCCACAGTTCTGGAGAAATACGTTGAGAGATGCAGAAGGGTTTGGGACTTGGAGCAATCGTAAATGCCAAGATGGATGGAAATATATAACAAGGGAAGGGAGTGAAAGAGAATGGCGGATGAGTAAATTTGAACAAGAACTCCTTGGAGGCAGCGCCTCAGGTGGGCCAATTCCACTTAATGTTGCAATTTAGTACTTGGATGGGAGGTGACCAGGTTGCTCTTTTAGGGAGGGGTTGTAGTTCAGGTGCAAAACACATGCAATGCAGGTTTGCTCTCTAAGCATCATAAGGTTTGAAATCTCAGGTAGTTTGCAGTATTGTTCTGGATGCACAGGGCAGTTCCCTGCATTCTTATTCATGTTAAAAATGCCAATTTCTACCAACACACCCATTGCGTCTGATTTCAAAAGCGAAGCAGGTTTGCCCTTGGCTAGTACTTACGGTATATACTCGAGTATTAGTTGGTTTTTTTAGCCGCCGCCCCCTCCCCCCCTTTCATATATTTTAATTATTGAAACTCACCAGCAGCTGCTGCATTTTCCACCCCTGACTTATACTCAGGTCGATCTATTTCCCTCATTTTAGAGGTCAAAATTAGGTACCTCAACTTATATTTGGGACGACTTATAGTCGAGTATAAATGGTATATGGGAGGGGTAGACAACAGGCATGGGCTGGGCCACCGGGACAAGGGGTTTTATCCCAGTGTGCCCTTGCCTCTGGCACCCTAGGGCACAAATAATAATTTTATTATTATTTTATCCATCCGGCATGATGCACTTCATCACCATCACCATCACCATCACCATCACCATCACCATCACCATCACCATCACCATCACCATCACCATGATGATGATGATGATGATGCCGCCCCACTTGCAGAGTGACTCTGGGCGGCTAACAAAGATACAAAATATACAGTTACAAATTATAAAGTTCAACATTGTCCTAATACAACATTTTGACATATCATCATCACAAATCACAGTATCCTTCAGCTTGGATCAAGGGTTTATTCTAAAGTGCTGTGGGGCGGGTGGAGCAAGCAAGTGGGGGTGGCCAAATGGTTCCTGGGACGGCCATTTCCCTCATCTCTTGGTTTCCACCCCTCGCCCCTGTCCAGCGCCCGCCCCCGCCCCCACCCCCCAGTGGTGCCCAGCACACCCCTGGTTGGCAAAGTTCTCCATGTGGGACTAGGGAAGGATCCTGTGTCAAGAGAGCCATTGTTGACAGCCTGAGTTAGCAGTAGAGGGTTAGAAGAACCCTTAGCTAGATGCAGTTTACCGCATTCTGTTTTGCATATATCATATGCACACACCAATTCTTATTTGCTATATTCTCCTAGCCTATGGAGAGCTCTCTTTTCTCATCAGTGAGAATTAAACAAGCAGTCTACAATCACAGCTTAGAGAAAATGTGATTCTGCACCAGAAGAGAATACCGTATATGCTTGAGTATAAGCCGGCCCGAATATAAGTCGAGGGTACCTAACTGTGACCTGAAAACCCAGGGAAATAGATTGACCCGAGTATAAGCCGAGTGTGGGAAATGCAGCAGCTGCTATTGCATTTCTATAATCAAAATACATGAAAATATGGTAAAATTAACTAAATTGTTGGTGCATCTCAATCTGGCGCGGTCTTGGGACCTTTGTGGTCATTGACCCGAGTATAAGCTGTGTCCCCTTTTGGGGGCCGATTTTTGGGGCTAAAAAGCTTGGCTTATAATCGAGCATATGCGGTACCTTTCCTATTGCTTTTGCCATTAACTCCTTCCTTTTGGGGGACCAAAGTATCCATATTATTTTTTTAAAAAATCTGCCTCGCTTCTATAAAATGACATTTTATCAGCCTAGTTTAGGGGTTCGAGCTGCAACCATATAGGATGATTAAAACAAAGCTTTTTACTTAACCCCACCCCACCCCCAATAGGTTTTGGTCTAATCATCCTACACATTTGTAACCCAAAAACCTAAACTAGGCTGAACACGGTGTCATTCTACAAAATGGTCATGCTCAAATCTTTTATTCTGTTGTATTTCATTCGATTCAGCAAGATGATGTTCCTGCCCTTGGCTCCTTTTGAGCATCTTTGCTGGATTTCCTCCAGGGCTGCAGAATAATAATGTGGGGGGGGGGATATTGTGCTTGTAAAAGGAGGAAATTGTAACAGCTTCCTGAGGATGTTTATAGAATATGGGGGGGGGGGGGGAGAAAGGGAAATTAAAATAAAATCTACTAAATGTCATCAGACGGGTCCAAGCAGCTGGTAATGTATGTCCACCCCTCCCTGAGCCTGCTTTCCTGTTCCTGCGGCTTAGGAGCGCAACCGACGAGCCACAGCTTATTTCCCTGGGTACCAAAACCAACACTGGCGATGTTTCGCATCCTGCCTCTTCTGCCGAATGGTGGCCGAGTGAGTCACTTAGGACCCCGGAGATCTCTGGCTTGTGCAGTGGAGAAGGCTGCTCTACACTGAGCATGTGCGGCTCTCTTAAGGCTCAGTTAGTTACTGATATAAACAGCTGGAGGTATTCAAGTGCTGAGCTTAGAGACAAGCAGAGCTGCAAGGCGGGGGGGGGGGGGAGGAGGGAGGTGGCAGGATTACAGCTTCTGTGTACTGAAATCTGGGTGGCAGAAGAAGGATTAGCAGAGCAGGGCACCCGGCAGATGGATTGATCTGCTTTTCCAAGCTGCCTTTAGACTTCAATGGTCATCGTTCATTGGATTTGCTGAGAACTTTGCTTCCCTGGAACTGGCATTTTTGGTTTCTTCAAGGTGAGTATCCCTCTCTTCCTTTCAAGCAATTGCAACTATGCCTTTGCTTCTCTGGCTGGGTTGGAACAAGCCAACTTTTGTTGCCTCCCCCCCCCCTCCACAGAGCCGTTAAGAATTGTCGGCATTAACATGAGGGCAGGCGTCTGTTGGGTTGGGGGGGATTTGGTCACAACAGCTCGAGCGTGTAGCACCCTACACGCTTGAGCTGTTGCAACTAAATCCCCCCAACCCAACAGCCTTGTGTTGTAATGATTATGGATGTGGGTTGAGATGCCCTACATACAGCAGCTTTGAAGTGGCATGGTTGAAAAAACGAAGCACCGTGTGTGTTCTTTGTGTGTGTGTGTGTGTGTGTGTGTAAGAGCGACTGCTTTCACCTATCCTTAACACACATTGATTTACCACCTAGGACTTTACGGATAGCATCTCTTTCATTCCATATTTGGTTGGTTGCTACCTCTCCTGATCCTTTCCCAAGCCCTTGACGGTTGGGTTTCTTTCAAATGTATGGTTGAAATGTCCTTCTTTCTTGATGAAAGAAGCAGCTGTTCTAAAACTACTATTCTACATAGCATGTTCTGATGGGTTTGGGGTGGGGAGAGCTTCTTAGACGCATGGTGGTTTGTAGGACGGATTATGGCAAAAAAACATTTCAGCCCCAAATATCCAAAGTCAGCAACATGTATGCTAATCGGACTTTTAAAAAAAATCTATCTCCAATCTGTAAATTTTGTAATCTATCCTTTTTAAAAAAAACTAGTTTACCCTCCCTCTCTTTTAAAAGTATTTAAATATGATACTTACTTGGACTAGGTGTATAGTTACTAAACTGCAACTTCACTCTTTGGTCGACTTCTCATTTTATCCCATAGTGGTACATTGTTGTTTTACAGTACCGTATATACTCGACTATAAGTCATCCTGAATATAAGTCGAGGTGCCTAATTTGGACCTCCAAAACTAGGAAAATAGATTGACCTGAGTATAAGCCGGGGGTGGAAAATGCAGCAACTGCTAGTGAGTTTCAATAATTAAAATACATGAAAATACGGTAAAATTAATTTATTTACTGTATTTTCTGGAATAGTAGTTGTGTTAGTCTGTGGTTCAAGCATATCAGAAAAGAAAACAGAAAAAATAATAATTAATGTACTGTATATACTCGAGTATAAGTCGGGTTTTTTTAGCCCCCAAAATGAGGTCCAAAAATGGGACTCGACTTATACTTGGGTCACCGTAAACACTCAAAGTCATACCCACACAAATGTCTAAATTAATTAATTTTATTGTATTTTCACGTATTTTAATTATTGAAGCTCACTAGCAGCTGCTGCATTTTTCACCCCCAACTTATACTTGGGTCAGTCTATTTTCCTAATTGTAGAGGTCCAAATTAGTTACCTCGACTTATATTCAGGACAACTTATAATCGAGTATGTATGGTAGACATTTGTGTGGGTATGTTTTTGAGTGTTTACATTGACCCAAGTATAAGTGAAGTCCCATTTTTGGTCCTCATTTTGGGGGCTAAAAAACCCCACTTATACTCAAGTATATACAGTAACTTCTCATCCAATGATTTTTGTTACCCACTTGGGCGTAGGGAATGTGGGCTTGGAAATGGGGCCCCCACTGCATCTCTGTTCCTTTTACTAAGGCTTTTTTAAAAGAACAGAAGGAATGAAGACAAGCAGGGAGTTGGGAAGCTTCCAGTGCCTTCGGTTCCAAGGCAGTAGCTTCTCTTTTTCGACTTCAACTCGTCTGATTTCCCTGGTTACACGCATGAAAAGGAGAGTCTTCGGAATAGACCTAGGCATCTTCAAAGAGATGCTAACCTTAGATGAATTAAGGGATGTAGTTGAGCTGGTCTCTTTTGAAAGCCTTTATGGCATAGGACAGGACTCCTCAACCTTTTTGAGCCGGGGGTCGGGTCACACTCTCTCAGACAGCTTCGGGAGCCCTGGAGGCCATTTCCCTCTTCCTCCACCACATGTCACTTCCTGGTGTGGTGGAGGCAGTGGGGGACCCACATGAAATGGCACTGGCAGGCCTCATTCGCCCCGCGGGCCACAGGTTGAGAATCCCTGGTATAGAATGTGAGGCCGGAAGAGGAATAGGTTGGGGGAAAACAGATGAAGAATGTGTTCTTCAGTCCCTTTCTTCCTGGACTTGTCCGTGGCCTTCCTTTAGCATCATGCACTGTGTCCCTTATTTATTTATTTAGATTTCTATTGCCGCCCCCTCACTGAAGCGACTCCTTATCCTTCTGGTACCTCCTTCAGTACTCCGGTACCTTACTACCTTTCCGCAGCTGCTTCTGTCTTCCCTGCTCCACTGTTTTAAGGGTCTTGCTCCATCTTGCCCTCTCATCACCTATTTTTGAGGGGAGCCTTGATGGAGGATCCGAATAACTCCTCCCCACCCAGATTTCTTTTCTGTCAGAACTGCATACCAGCAGCTTAATTGCCAGGTTGAAGGACCATCCCTGAGTCCAGCCTGAAGACAAGCATTACAGAGCATGCACATATAAACTGGTGGAGTGTGCAGACTTGAGTTTTTGGACGGCCAACTCCCAAAGCCACAACTTCTAGTGGCTTCCCGCAATAAATCCAGAGCCAGCGCTTCTTGTGAAAAATCGGCCCAGCTATTAGCCATGAGGGTACACAGAATGTCTTTTCTCAGGGGTCTTTTACATGTGGCTGAATGCCATTGGCATATGGGCAAGAGCAGGTCAACAGCTTCCTACCTGTAAGCTTCCAATAGGCGTCATGGACCCTGGGATGCTGAAACAGATGGACCTTGGGTGTGATGCAGAAGAGGTCTGATTAACCACAAATGTCAGAAAGAGAATCCCTATGCCAGGAGTTCTCAACCTTTTTAGTAGCATGTTTTCAAATTTTTACGGTAGTGTTAGTGCTTTTAAAAAAATGTATGTTCAAATTTGCACCCACTGCGGTTTTGGGACCCCTCGGGGTCATTGACCTGAGTATAAGTCAAGTCCCTTTTTTGGATCTCATTTTGGAGGCTAAAAAACTAGACTTATACTCATGATCTCACACGCTCTGGTCACCTCCAGACTTGATTATTGTAATGCACTCTACATGGGGCTGCCCTTGATGACCATTCAGAAGCTTCAACTGGTCCAGAATGCGGCTGCCTGGGTGGTGATGGGGTGTGGGCATTATGCACATGCCTCCCCTCTGCTTTGGGAGCTGCACTAGTTGCCGGTTTGCCTCCGGGTTCAATTCAAGGTGCTGGTTATCACCTTTAAAGCCCTATATGGTAGTGGGCCAGGATACTTAAGAGACCACCTCACCCCAAGAACATCTGTCCGTCCCACTAGAGTGGACCAGAGAGGCTCTCTAGTTGTTCCATCGGCCAGAGAAGCACATCTCTCTGGCACTAGAAGGAGGGCCTTCTCTGTGTCCGCTCAAGCAAAATGGAACCTCCTACCAACTGAACTACGTGTACAGATGGACTTGCTGTCTTTTAGGAAGAACTTAAAAACATGGCTGGCGGGACAGGTATGGGGTCCTAGTGGTACCATGACCCCAGCTCACTGGTTAGTCTGAGCCCCCCCTCTCTCCTGGTCTTTTAATTTTTAAATCTTTTATCTCTGGGACTTAGTTTTTAATCTTTTAATTATGATAATTGACTGATTTAAAAAAATTAAAATCTTAAAAATTTAAATCTTTATAGTTGGGATCCTGAAGCTCTGGGACCATGGAAACATCTGTAGACAAAGTGACACTGGCTCTTTGGTTGTAAACAAAGATGAGCACCCCCCCTAGAATCAGACACAACTGGCTTTTGAGAAAGGGAGATTTTACCTTACCGCACCTAAGTTCTCTTAAGTTGTGTAGTGTTCTTTCCCCCCAAATAGTATGGGATCTACTTTGTTTTCGATGATCATCTCAACGTCCAGCAAAGAATCCACAAAATGTGTATCTGCAATGAATAATGATAATTCTTGGCCCTGACACCATTCAGCAGCATTTCTCAACTTTGGGCTGGAAATGTTGTTCAACATGACCTCCCAGAATCCAGAACTGGCTCATGGCGAGACATTCTAGGAATGGTAATCAAACTCTACAGAGCATCAGAGATGTACCTTCTCTAGTCTCTACACCAGGGGTGCCAAAACTATGGCCCGTGGACCGGATCCAGCCCCCGACACCAATTCATCCGTCCAGTGCCACCCTCAACTCTCCCAGAAGCAGAAGTAAAACATGCCAAGTACTGGTCTTACTTCCGCTTCCAGGAACAACGAGGGTGGTGTGGACCAGGCGGATTGGCATCATGGTTAAGATCCCGCCCATCTGCCGTAGTTTGGGCACCCCTGGTTTAAGCAGAGAATGGCAGCTTAGAATCTATCTCATCCTGTTGCAAAACAGATTGCAAGGTGCATTTTACTTCTGCTTCCGGTGAGGGGAACCATGTGACCGTCCTGGTGAACCGCGCGTGACCCATCCGCTGTGCCACATGACCAGCCCAGAGCCTGAAAAGTTTGGGCACCCCTGCTCTACGTAGTCACAGAACACAAGCTGGTAGTAAAGAGAAGCTGGAACTGTGGCCTTAAGAGCTTGAAGCTTTGACATACAGCAGTGCTAGAGTGGACTCCCTAAGTTAGGAGGGTTTATGTTCAGAGTAACCCTCCACCCCTTTCCTTCTGATTTCAAGCGTAACCAGGAGAATATGAGGGAGGGGTTGCTTCCACATTTGGAGTGTGCACTGTGAGCTCCAGGTTTTGTGCACCAGCTTCCTTGTTCTCTTGATCCATTTGTAATGTGATCCGGCATGCAGTTTTAACCAGATAAAGCTCTTCATGGATCTGAACCAGCGGACTTGAGGCTCATATATGTTCAGAGGGTGTTGACGGTCGTTCTCTTGCTCAGTTCTCTCAGCATCCACTGCTACTTCTCTTCTGATCTTCGGTGGAAAAATACCAACAAGAGGGTATATTTTCTCGACTGGTTTAGTTTTGAGGCATCCTGCCACTATATGGATAGTCAAAGCAATTGTATTCTCAGTGGCAATGTACGGTTGTGAGAGCTGGACCATTACAAAAGCTGAACGCAGAAGAATAGATGCCTTTGAGATGTGGTGTTGGAGGAGAGTTTTGAGAGTCCCCTGGACAGGGAGGAGAACAAATAGGTCAATCTTACAAGAAACCAACCCTGCTTGCTCCTTAGAAGGTCAAATAGTAAAGATGAAGCTAAAGTCCTTTGGACATCAAATGAGAAGAGAGGACTCACTTGAGGAAGCCTTGATGCTGGGAAAGGTAGAGGGCAAAAGAAGAAAGGGGAGGCAAAAAATGAGATTTTGTTGTTCGGTCGCACAGTCGATTCTGACCCTTTGCAACCCCATGGACCACTGTCCGCCAGGCACTTCTGTCCTCCACCATCCTCCTCAACTCGCTCAGCTCTGTGCCCATTGCGTCCACAATACCATCTAGCCATCTCATTTTTGGCTGCCCCCTTTTTCTTTTGCCCTCCACCTTTCCCAGCATCAAGGCTTTCTCAAGTGAATCCTCTCTTCTCATTTGATGTCCAAAGTACTTTCCCCCAAAACTTGAAGATATGTAGGAAAATTGCAAGGGGTGTGCGTGCAAAACTGTAAGATACAACTTTATTCTTCACAAATCTGTTTTGTATTTGCTGTTCCTTAGGAAAATTACATTTTTCTCACACTTTTTTTAAACCAAGAAGAACTATCTGTTTTTCTTTTTAAGTTTTTGCTATGTTTTTGTGTTTTCATTTTCTTCGAATTACATTATCTTTTCAAAGAAATTGACTCTTGATCTTGATGAAACGATGAGTCATGAGAATTTCATAGAATCATAGAATAAAGGAATTGGAAGTATAAAAGAGTAGAGTCTAAACCAGGGATTCTCAACCTGTGACTTGTGGGCCAGATGCAGCTCATGGCACCATTTCAAGTAGCCGTCCACCGCCTCCATCCCACCAGGAAGTGCCATGTGGTGGAGGGAGGGCAAAATGGCCGTCCGGCCCCTGAAGCTGTCTGAGGGAGCATGACCTGGCCCCCGGCTTAAAAAGGCTGAGAACTCCTCGTCTAAACCCTTGTTCAGTATAAGAATTCCAATAGCAATATATTGTTATCTCAAAATTCAAAACCATATATGATGTTAGAAAGTGGTAGCATCTATTTTTGATGTTGTTGAAAGTTGATTGATCAGGAAGAAAAGGCTATCAGTAGCTAATAATCAAGAGAGAGATTTATGCAAGTATTATAGGAAAAATGCCTCTAAATTCTAGTATAATAAAAGTCCTTTTTGGCTTTGGTTAAATGGGTGACTTTTGTCTCCTGTGCTTGTGGCTTTATGCTGTGAGTTGAACCATTGACTTTTGCCTGGAAACCATGGGATACACTGGGGTGCCCAAACTATGGCCCATGGGCCGGATCCAGTCCTGGACACTAATTTATCTGGCCCATGCCACCCTCGTTTCTCCCAGAAGCGACGTACGGGCACATTTTACTTCTGCTTCTGGGAGTGACAAGTGTGGCGTGGGCTGGATGACTTGGCATTGGGGGCCAGATCTGGCCCATTGGCCATAGTTTGAACACCCCTGAACCATGTGACCGGCCCATGGCCCAAAAGGTTTGGGCACCCCTGGGATGGCCAGATAAAGCCCCTTCCAAGTGGAAACGTGCCTGATTGTGCCCAGATAATATTGGTATTTTCCCTGCCGTCTACATTATGTATTGGCATTTTCAGTGACAAACAATGACATAATCGGACTCTTTCGGTGACTTATCGTCTCTCTAGCAAGGCTTGGCTTATTTTTGTTTTGGCTTGTTTCCAAGTGGTGGAGTTTACTTCTATGGAAGAAGATGCCCCCCCCCCCCCAAGTATTTTTTATTTGACTTGCCTATTACACTTTTAAAATTAATTCTCCTTTCCCTCGTTTTGTCCAAGAGGCCAAGCAGCTGATTTACCCCGCCTCTCTGTTTTTCTTGCTAGCTATAATATATCAGTGTGAGGAGGATGCTGGATGGCCTGAGGGAACCCTAAAGGAGATACAGCTGCTGCCTTGAAAACAAAGAAATTGTTTTTCCTCCACATTTTATGGATGCAAATCATCCATGTGGTTCTTCTTCTTTCCTCTTCCTCCTGGAAGGAAAGAGATATGAATGAACATCAGGTGAGCACCAGTAGATATGAATGAACATCAGTAGATATGAATGAATGCATGCTTTCCCGCCTTGGGTCGGAGGGAGAGCACGGGCAGGAGAGCCTGTCTCTCTAGCTTCCTTGGCCGAGAGGGTAGATCAGGGGTGCCCAAACTACGGCCTGGGGCCAGATGCGGCTACCAACACCAATTCATCCAATCCACGAAGCCCTCGTCGCTCCTGGAAGTGGACCCATACAGGCGTGTTTTACTTCCACTTCCAGGAGCGACGAGGGCTTCGTGGGCTGGATGAATTGGCATGGGGCCCACATCTGGCCCCCAGGTCATAGTGACTGGCTCCCTGAACCCCATGAGCAGCCCATGGCCTGAGAGGTTTGGGCACCCCTGGGGTAGATGAAACTCCTGCTAAGTTCTGGCTTATTCATGTGAACAGGGTTCAACCAGGACGAGGGATGATGGTGAAACTTTTCCTTCATTTAAGCCACAGTCTGACCTCTTCAGGCAGGGATTCTCAACCTACAGTCTGTGGGCTGGATGCGCCCTGCGATGTCATTTCATGTGCTCCCCTGCCTCCACAAGGAAGTGCCATGTGGTGGAGGAAGGGCAAAATGGCTGTCCAGCCCCTGAAGCTGTCTGAGGCAGAGTGACCCATCCCCCAGGCTATAGAACTCCTGTATAAAGATTTTTTAAAAAAAAATTGCATCAGAATTATTATTTTCAGCAGTTCCACATTTAGATTCCTTTAAATGAGAGAATCCAGGCAAATAAACAGAGTCACCAACATTGGTGTCTGGGAATGCAGGTCCATCCCCCCATCCCTAATCTTTTGCTTCCGTGCACAGTGTTCACGCAGTGATATGTATGAGTTACCATATTAATTTTGACTTTTCTTTTCCTGATAAAGCCGCAGGGAGGAAATGAATATCTATATCCAGAAGGCAAGCTAGAAGCCAGAATCTATTTTGGTTTGGTCTTTAAATTATTTCCAAGCTTTAATACATTTGTCCTCAAAGACAGCTGATAAAGTATAAAAATTACATTAAATGGATATGTACTCGAGTATATATGGTAAATAAATAAATAAACACACACAGTTCCTTCATATCCTTCCTCTTAACTTCTCCAGTGGCTGCAGAAGGAGAAGCTGACTGCGTTCTCCTCTAGAGCATCTTTTCTTTGGCTCTAAAAACTAAAAGTGCCATGATGTTTTTTAATGGCACCTATGTAATAGCCGAGCATGTTACCCTGAGTGCTCAATAAAAGCAGAGGCTACTGGATGTCAGCTGAGGTCACCTGAGTAGTATACTATTGATCTGCCTTTGCTTCTGCTAAATGACTTGATAACAAAGTTCTGAATCTGATAATGTATGGACCGTGGCGGGTTGTTAAAATCTTCGCTACCCCCACCGTGACGTCATCGATGTTGTGGGCGTAGCCAACATCGTGACGTCATGACGTCATGGGCGGAGCAAAAAATAAAATAAAAAATAAATAAAAATGTCTGTGTATTGCGTCAAACCTTCATTTGATGCATGCGCAGTTCTTTTTTTTAATGTGTATGCGTCAAACCGCTATTTGACACATGCACACTAAAAAAAGAACTGCACATGCATCAAACGGAGGTTTGACGCAAGCGCAGTTCTTCCCAGAAAAACATTTTTGGAGGGTGCCAGAGAGGCGACCGAACCGGTCGCCCGGGATTTTACCACCCCCCCGGCAACCCCTCCTGATGGGGCGCTACCGGTTCGGGCAAACCGGTCCGAACCAGTAAAATCCCATCACTGTGTATGGATCTTGGAAGAGGAAGGCACGTTTTGGAAAAACGCAGGTCTACTTCAAAGAGGATTTCTGGCGTCTTGGAATTGTCTTCACAGTTCTCCCCATTAGAACCATACCTCTCATTTCCCCTGTTGCCTCCTCTCTGCCGAGCTACTAAGCACATTATAAAATCTCAAATCTCCAGTATATTCCCTCTGGAACTAAACAGCCAAAGCTGGTTCCCCAAGCTTGAAATTCAAGCTGGCAGTGCAGAGCATCAAATGACTGGGCAGCCTCCCTCCCAGGTGTTGTTTTTGTTTGGTTGAGGATATAATTAGGGGCAAAAAGCCCTTTAGCCTCAACTTATGGGTTGAGACTTTCTGTGCTCAGGTAAGCTCCTACATACTGTGATGTTGTAGTTGTTATTTGACTCATCTTATTCAGCAAACAGTTGATTTCCTGTGGACAGCACCTTAAAACTGGGTTCTTCTCAGTGGCAGGATAATGGCCCAAGGTCCCAGGTGTGTCTTTTCACTCAACAGACACACGGAGGCCATGCAACTCAAGCTATCATGCCACCGAAGCTGCCAATATATACTCGAGTATAAGCCGACCCGAGCATAAGCCAAGGGTACCTAATTTTGACCTGAAAACCCAGGAAAATAGATTGACCCGAGTATAAGCCGAGGGTGGGAAAAGCAGCAGTTGTAGTAAGTTTCAATAATCAAAATACATAAAAATATGGTGAGATTTGCTTGTTTGCTTGTTCGTTTGTTTGTTTGTTCGTTCATTCAATTTGTATAGCCGCCCCAATCAACATGTTACTCTGGGCGGTGTACATAAAATCCCCAATGTTTAAAAGTATAGAAACCCTTAAAATTCCTAAAAACACTTGAAAAAATTACCTCCTGCCCATACCAATTAAAAATCTAGTTAAAAACTTTTAAAAGCATGAGTGATCCTGCTCTAAATGAGCCAGTGGGGGTGGTAGTTAATGACACTAAATTAACAGCATTAAATTAATTAAATTGTTGTCTTGGGACCCTCGCTGTCATTGACCCAAGTATAAGCCATGTCCCCTTTGGGGGGCTCATTTTTGGGGCTAAAAACCTCGGCTTATACTTGAGTATATACGGTACATTTTATTGGTTCGCCATTAATGACCATTTCCAATCCATGCAGAACGATCAAGTTGAAAGTGACCTTTAATGGCATCTTTTGAAACACTTCACCGCAGTATTAAAGCATTTAAAAGCCTCTTCACATTTAGTCCATTTTAAGAGAATTGGCAAATGGGAGACTAACATTGCGCTAGTGGCGCCCAAAATCACAACTGGAACCTATGAAAGGTGCATCGTTCTGCTCTCCTGATGCAGAGCCAATATTGGAGCAATCAGCAGTGGTGCCCAAGCTTTTCAGGCCTTGGGCCAGTCACGTAGTTCAGCGGGCAGGTCACATGAGACCTTGATCCCTATTCGGCGCATTGAAAATGTGCGGTGTGTAAATTCACAACCTTTTCTTTTAATCAGAACTGCATGAAATTAGTGGGGACCATGCAAACTGACATTCATAGGATTTTTGATGTTGTGCGTGTAACATTTGATTTATAACTGTCACCTGCCAATATTTTTAATTTCCTGGCAAAACAGGAAGAAATGCCCTGGGCCAGCTGCCTTTTTCCCCACTATGAAGAAGCGACTGAGTTTCAGGTGCAGAATTTTTACTCAGAAGATTATTTACTTTCGAGGGCAATGTTTAAAATTTTGCACATTTGTGCAAAAGAAAGGAAGAATAGCAAATGCAAAAATTCTCCACAAGACAAATAAATAATAAATTCCCAGTCTCTTGTTGTGAATAGAAAAAGACTCCACAGTGCTTTCTAGTTTATGTGAAAATGTACTAGGCCACAGTTTATGTTTGCATTCTTAGTTTATATCCAAAGAGTATCCAGTGAATAATATCTATTTTATTGTGTATTAAAACTCCACAAGTGGAGGTAAAGTTGAACGCATTGCTGACTTGACATATTCATGGAGAAAAACCTTTGAAAAACAGAGTTACGGTAGACCTGCTGTTGACTTCAGTACCTGCTTTCATTACTTTGGTTCTGCTTTCCCTTCCTTCCCCTATAAATCTCATCCTGGAAACATTTAGGGCAGGGGTGGCCAAAATTTTCAGGACATGGGCTGGTGACGTGGATCATGGGGCTGGCCACTATGGCCTGTGGGCTGGATCCAGCCCCTGATGCCAATTCATCCACCCTACAAACCCCTTGTCGGTAGTAAAATGCACCCATACAGTGAAACGCACCCACATGATTGCTCCAATATGGCTTCCAGGAGTGACATGGGCTTCGTGGGCTGGAGGAATTGGCATTGTAGGCCGGATCCAGCCCACAGTCCATAGTCTGGGCACCCCTGATTTAGGGCCTTCCTACCACTAGGCACACTTAGGTACCAACCTTGGTCGGTGGGGGAAGGGGGAAGACATGACAGGGGATGGATGGTAGCAATAGTTGCTAAGGATAGATGGATTAGTCTCTTCTTTTCAACAGCAGCTTGCAATTTTAAAAGAAATTCGTAAAAAAAAATCTGACTTTCTTTTCATAAACTGCTTTCCCTAATATACATTTCGATTTTGTTTTTAACTCAAATAAATGTGTTTGTGGTGATGCATTCTGAAGGCTATTTCATGCACTTGAACCCTTTTTACTGCACTGGTCATTGGTCGCAATAAAGTTTGACTGAAGTAATATACTCTTCCTGCTATCAAACTTTCCATAGTGTACATGCTACTTTAACTAACTTTCGGTACAAGGTAAGAACATTCCTTCAAGTGTTAGGGGTTCAGGTGAATCCTATAACTGCGGGATGAACTCACCCAAAGGTGGCTTCATTTTGGCAGTTTTATGTCTGGCCTCGACGTGGCAGAAGAAGAAAGTTAATCCTATCAAAGAGAGAGGGGATCTGTCATCATTAATTTATAGATCTGTCTGTCAGTATACCATCAGAAATTCTTGAGTTTTTAATGTGCTTCCAAATAAGGGCACAATTTTATGTGGTTTTTAAATTTTGCAGGACAATGCATAAATGGGTCCTATGCTTGGACATACGCAGAACTAAGTTAGAAATTGTAGAAAATGAGATATACTGTACCTCTCTAATATACATTGCATTGTTATATATTTACTACTCTAACATTGGAAGCATCTGACAGATCTGCTTTGATCTGGATTCCTGCATCAATGGCCTAAAACAGGGGTGCCCAAAATTTTTGGGCCAGGGGCTGTCACGTGGTTCAGGGAGCCAGTCACTATGGCCTGGGGGCCGGATGAAGCCCTCAACGCCAATTCATCCGGCCCACGAAGCCCTTGTCGCATTTTACTTCCGCTTCCAGGTGTGACAAGGGCTTCCTGGGCTGGATGAATTGGTGTCGGGCCGCATCTGGCCCCTAGGCCATAGTTTGGGCACCCCTGGCCTAAAAGACTGCTTCCAACACAGTGATTCTGTGATCCTATGATTTAATAATAATAATCATTGAGTGCTATCCAGTCAATTCCAACCTACGGTGACCCTTTCCTGGGATACTGCAGCCAAAATTGCTGCTGATGTTGTGAGTTTGATCCTAATAGGATTCAAGGTTGACTCAGCCTTCCACCCTTCCAAGGTCAGCAAAATGAGTATCCAGCAAGTTGGGGCCAAAGTGCTAATTACCTATGAACCGCCCAAAGAGTGCTTTGAGTGCAATGGGGCGGTATATTGCTGTACAGTATTACAATTACTTCATTTTTGTTCAACATTTCATCTGGAATTAGAAGCGGGGGAGAGACAGGGAGGGAGGAACTGAGCAAAAATGTTTTCCTCTGCTGTCAAGCAAGTTGAACGAGAAATATAATGTTTTCTTTCCCCCCCTTCCAAACTGCTTTCACAGCAAAGGCATCCCTTTGAGAAGCCGACAAGCCTGTGAGCCATAACCGGGCTTTCACTGCAGTAAAAGGTTAAAGGCTAGCTGAAGCATAAAAAGTGCTTTTTATCCTAAGCCACAATCCCACCACTGTGTGATAACAAAGAAGCTAGTGAGACACTAGAGCAGGGATTCTCTGCCTGCGGCCCATGTGGAGCCCCCCACCGCCTCCACCACACCAGGAAGTTGCCATGTGGTGGAGGAAGGGCAAAATGGCTGTCCAGCCCCCAAAGCTGTCTGAGGGAGCATGACCCATGCCCCAGCTTTAAAAGGTTGAGCGCTCCGGCGCTAGAACTCTTTGGGAAGCCTTAATAAAAAGAAAAAAAGAAATTTAGGGAGAGGAATGCTTTCCAGCTAGAGTAAGGGGAAGCTTTAGAATTCCGGGTGAATCAAATCTATGCGCAAAGCTCTGGATTCCAATTTGAGGTCATGAAACATAAAACACACCAAGTTGCCCAGTTCCTCGGTCTTGATCTGCATCCTCTCTTCTACTCACGTCATTTATTTTTTTTGCACAACATTAAATTCAATTTCAATTCAAACTTTATTACCAGTGCAGTAAGAAGGGTTTAAGTGCATGAAATAGAGTCAAAATACACAACATTCCCCATAGGATTTCCTGGTCATTGGTGTGTTATAATACAGTGCCGGTGTGTTATAATACACAATCAATAAGTTTTTAAAATCCGGGACTTTAACATGATTTGTATTGAACTGGCTGGGGAAATGTTTCTGTCCTTGGATCTGGGACAATCCTGGTTTTCCGGGACATATGGCAAACCTAGTTGGGGGGCACATGAAATGGTGCTGCAGGCCGCATCTGGCCTATGGGTCGCAGGTTCAGAATCCCTGGTGTAAAATGCTAAACAGCAAATGGACTACAAGTTAGCTAAGAGGACAAATGTGTGTCACGAGAAGAAATCATGGCAACGTGAAACTGACTGCCCTCTTCTTTCATATTTGCAGATTTGGGGGACCTTCCTATCCGAAAGACAATGAGCTGTGATTAAGAAAATATTGGAGATGACCATCTGTGGTAGACGAGACCTCAAAGGTCTGCTAGGTACCAGGGATCTGTGGATATGACTTTGCTCGTGGCGGTGGGAGTAAATGTTTTCGAAAGTGGAACAGTTCCAAGAGAATGACAGAGACCCATGGCAAGAACTAGTCAGAAGCCCAGCAGTGGCCTGAAAGCCATTCTGAAGGCGTGAGAAGACCAGATATCACAGTAGGGGCATGGCCAAACCTTTTTTTAGACCACAAAAGTTTCTTCGGAGGACCCAGTTTCTGCTCCTTTTCCTCACAGCCGCTTATCTGATGGCTGGCAGTCTACTCCTGCTGCAGCGATCCCATCTGGCTTTCCAACAAGGTTTTCATGGGGCTTCTGGAAACCAAGCTCAGCTAACCACGGATCTTTTGGTTGGGACGGGAAACACAGAGGCCAGGCCAGTAAACCACCCTCCTTTGACTCCTAAACTATTAGTGGACGTGGATATGCTACGTAGACCAATGTCAGATCAGAAGGATGGGCCCCGGTGGCTGATGTCCAGAAACTCTGAGCTGAGGCATTTACGGAGGAGGTGGTTCCTCCGGTTTGTATATGACCAAGAGCCGGTGCAAAGTGCGGGGGCAAAAGTGGCGAAACACAAAACATCTGGACACAAAGGTAAATGGCATTTTAGGCATCTTAAGATTGGATACATGAACATGAATTATAGACACAAGTGAACGGAATGGAGGAGACCCCCCCCCCTGAAATTGAGTTTGTGTGTTTCCATGAAGGGTTTTCAAGTGATTTCAAAGCTTATCAGTGGCACCTTCCATGCGTCTGATAAAATAGCATTTTTTCCATATGGCATTTCTTGCATCAATAGCACAGCTTGAGCAAGTTTTTGTATTAGTCTTTTGCTCTCTTTCATTGAAGTTAGAGTTGCCATAATACTCTCCCACAAAACCGGGACAGAAGTATACTTGACAAAAAGGGGTGGGTTATCTACAAAATAGCCATTTAATAATAATAATAATAATAATAATAATAATAATAATAATAATAATAATAATAATAATAATAATAATAATAATAATAATAATGATGATGATGATGATGATGATGATGATGATGATATGCAGTCCTTGAGATGCAGTCCTGAGACCATGCTAGAGAAGCTTCCACAAAGCAGAGCAGGGTTGGGTGCTCCCTTTTAACCATGCCCAGAACACCCGGCAGATATGACACCCGAATAGGCATGCAACAAAAATTAGAGGCTTGAGCAGCCACTTAGGTTCCCATCTAATCCAGCATCCAGCCCCCACATTGACCATCCACATGTTTATGCGAAGCACATGATCAGATCACGCGTTCTGATGCGGCTGGTGGTGGCAATGATGGTAAGAAGGTGAAGCAACTGTGACTTTCCGTCTAAATTTTAAAAGCATTGTCCAAGGTGCTGAAACGATGTCAAGGATCGGGTACCTCACTTTGGATCTCCCCTAGAAAGTTCAAACTAGCCCTTGGAGTGGATCCAAGGCCCCGCTGACCTTGGAGCCTCCTGCCTCTGCTGCCTGTGACTTGGAATTGTCCTAACTAGTAACAGTCCCCTTCTCCATGGAAGTGTCTGGTCCCCTTTTAAAGTCTTCCAGGTTTGCAGTCATTACTACACTTTGCATGTACGAATTTTGGAGTTTGACTTTGAAGTCCTACCTGGGTGGGTGGAGGACCCCAAGTTCTTATGAAAGGTAAAGAGGGGAGAAGAACCTTCCCGTGCCACGAATGATTAGGGAGATCCTTGTCATGTCTTACCTTACTTTAGGGAAACTTTACCTGTTTCAAGGAAAGAGCCGTAGCTCACCTGGATTTTCATGCTGATCATGCCAGGATTCAATCCCCAGAACAAAAGCTCTCAATGCTCATTTTTCTGAGCTCCAGGAGGACATCTGGCAGGCGACAGCTGGAAACAGATGTGCATACTTTTAAAAATCTGACCTACACAAGTGCTATTAGTTTTGCAGGGGCGGGAAATGAAACTTTGTGGAGCAGATCCTTTTTTTTTTTAAGAGTAATTGCCTGCGGCACACACAACACTCCCATCATCTTAGCAAATTATTGTGAGTGTCTATTCACAGCTTGTGAACTTCTTAATTGCATGTTTGCAAAATTGCCATCGTTCACCTCTTCGGAAGAAACACACCATTTATCCTGTCTCAACATCTTATTTCCAGAGTTCTGCCTTTTCCTCCTCCATCACTAGTGTGCACGCATGTGTTTAAAGAAAAAGAGTTAGATTGCCTCACTTTTAGCTCAAAGCTGCAGCCCAAGACTTACCATATATACTCGACTATAAGCCAAGTTTTCTAGCCCCAAAAATTAGCTCCAGAAAGGGGACTCGGCTTATACTCGGGTCAATGACCACAAGCGTCCTAAGACCACACTGGATAGAGATGTGCCAACAATTTAATCAATTTTACCATATTTTCATGTGTTTTGATTATTAAAACTTACTAGCAGCTGCTGTATTTCCCACCCTCGGCTTATACTTGGGTCAATCTATTTTCCTGGGTTTTCAGGTCAAAATTAGGTACCTTGGCTTATATTCGGGTCAGCTTATACCTTTTGTAACTGATCATACTGTTCTCTTACCTTGAAGGGACTTACATCGGATGCTTCGGTGAGGACTCCAGAGACAGGACGCTGAAAGGTGCCGTGTTTTACGATTTAAGGAAAATGACCATTTTTCACTGCCAGGAAGCTTGTGCTGAGAGGTAAGCAAAGCAAAGTGGCGTTGTGTGTATTCTTTGCCCTTTATTTCCGATGTGACGGGTGAATTGGTTTCTTTCTGGTCCACATCAAGCTTCACATTGATTCAGTCAGAAGCCTGTTGCATTCAGTTTACACATCAGAATGCCAAATGATTCATTAAACCAAACTATACAGATGAAAATTTACATTTATTCTTGAATAGGTCTCCCTGCTCCCCCTTCCCCCATAGGCAGATTTTACATATTTTAAATGCAAATATTTGGGACTGCGTCTCTCCACGTTGGTGGAAAAAAAAGTTAACAGTGTTGATATTAGATAAACTTTTTTTGGAAAGAACATCTTTAAACAAGGTGCCACAGCTGAGAATATTTTCTTTCTGATTTAATTTTACATGGTTGAAAACTTCCAAAGTTGACCTGAGGCGCCAGGCATATCCATACAGCAGGGGATGTTGTTTTAGATAACTTGGATCTTGAGGCATTTGTTGTTCAGTCGCACAGTCGATTCCGACCCTTTGCGACCCCATGGACCACTGTCCACCAGGCACCTCTGTCCTCCACCATCCTCCTCAACTCGCTCAGCTCTGTGCCCATTGTGTCTACAATACCATCTAGCCATCTCATTTTGGGCCGCCCCCTTCTTCTTTTGCCCTCCACCCTTCCCAGCATCAATGCTTTCTCAGGTGAATCCTCTCTTCTCATTTGATGTCCAAAGTACTTTAGCTTCATCTTGACTATTTGACCTTCTAAGGAGCAGTCAGGGTTGATTTCTTCTAAGATTGACCTATTCCCTCTAGGAGAAACATGGGGAACGTAATAATGGTGGCTCCATTAGGAAATGGAAGGACTGAGATGACGAGGGAGGGACTAGCCCAGTGATGGGATGTTACAGGTTTGCACCAGTTCGCCAGAACCGGTAGTAACTTTCCCCAGTGTCCCGGAAAACTGGTAGTGGCTTTTGGAGGGAACCACCTCGGGGGCTTACCTTTTCGCCGGTTCCCCCACTGCACATGCATGCCAAGCGCTTGATGTGCAGGCATGCCTACAGCACTTGGCTCGCATGCTGTCCTCCCAAGTGGGGAGGAGGAAGAGAAGCTGCTAGCCTGAAGCTCCTATAGCCTGCTTCCCAGGGTAAGTGACTCCCCTTTGGGTGTGGTTTGTGAATGTGTATTTTAATGTGTATTTAACATGTATTTATTTTTAATGTCTATTTTTATGTTTTATGTGCATTTAATGTGTATTTTTATGTGTTTTTATGTCTATTTATTTTTAATGTGTATTTTTATGTGTTTTACGTCTATTTAATTTGTATTTTATGTGCTTTTATGTCTATTTAATGTGTATTTATTTTTATGTGTATTATATGTATTTTACGTGTATTTTTATGTCTATGTAATTTGTATTTTTATGTGTACATGACCAACTTTGGCCCCGCCCACCAGGTCACATGATCCTGCCCATGACATTGGCTCCACCCACATAATTGGCTCCACCCACATAATTGGCTCCACCCACAAATTAGGCTCCGCCCATGGCGTGGTATTAAAAAAAATGTGACATCCCACCACTGGACTAGCCCCATCATTGGCTTCTTTTCTCTGGAAATGCTAAAGGGCGAGCCATACTGTTTTGTATGCAAAGCAGGTTTTCCGCTGTTGTTGCACCTTCCCTCTACGCTCTCGTTTGTTTCTGGCTCTCCTCTTCTCCGTGAAGCATCTCTTCTCCCAAGGCAAATTGAAATGTCTCTCTGAATTTGTATTAAGTTTTGAAGCCAGTGAATCTTGATCAAGGGCCTCCCACCTCTGCCAACAAGAAGATGCCAGCCTAAACCCCAGGGCTTTTATTTCACAAGAAATGTGCATTAATCAAAAGAGAAGCAAAATAAACTGTTCCAGGTTTTTAATGCTATGGACAAGGACATGAGGCGAAGCATAGAGTCACTTTGCAAGCGGCATTTTGAACAACACTTAAACTATATGAAGGGTCAATGTGGTAAAACAAATACTCATTCGGAGGTTCCCAATGTTAGCCGGATCAGTCGGCTGCCGGAAGAAAAGGTGATAAAATCTTGCAGCACTGAAAATTAATATTTGCCACATTAGTCATTATTTAGACTAGGGTTGCCCAAGCTATGGCCTGTGGGCCAGATCTGGCCCCAATGCCATTTCATCCAGCCTGCAAAATCCTAGTCACTCCTGGAAGCAGAAGTAAAATGCACCCCATATGGATGTGTTTTAGTTCCACTTCCAGGAACAAAAATACATGAAAATACAGTAAAATTAATTAATTTAGACATTTGTGTGGTTATTTTTTTGAATGTTTACGTTGACCCGAGTATAAGTCGAGTCCCATTTTGGAGCTCTTTGGGAGGGGGGGGGGGCTAAAAAACTAGACTTATACTCGAGTATATACAGTACTCCATTATTACCAAATGGGGATTTCAAACTGAAAGGACGTCGCCTGAAATGTTGATGGAATGTACAGTCATACCTCGCAGAACGAATTTAATGCGTTCTGAGAGGTTGCTCGCTATGCGAAAAATTTGCTGTGCGAGTCTGACTCGTTATGCGAGTTTTCCCCATAGAAACACCCATTGTGCGAGTTTTTCCATAGGGAAAAGTCCAACTCGCATGGCAAAAAATTCGTTATGCGAGTCAGACTGCTTAGAGAAACACTTGCTCGTTATGCGAGTTTTTCGCTAAGCGAAACGCTCGTTATGCAAAGTTTGACTGTATTAGAAATGCAAAAGATTACTGACTCCAGACATGTTCTGTACTTATTGGGGTGTTTATACTACTGTTAAGACATTGTTTGGTTTTGTGTGTTGATTTTGAAATGTGACTAATATCTATAATCAGCAACTGAGGTTATGCCCAAGGGACCATTTTTGAACACCAGCTGAACAGGGCTTCAATGAGCTGAAGATATTGGTTCAACCCTTCTCCTCTTTATATTACTGCATGGACCATTGTGTACGTGGTGGAATCAGGGCCTTAGCCAGGGGGTGGCCAAGGGTTACCAGCCCCCTATAGCTAGCCGCCTACCTCCCACCCCACCCCAGGATGCCAAAATTATACGTGTGTGTGTGTGTGTGACATTGTTACCCCTCCTGGAATTTTTTTTCACCTCTCCAAATCTAGAATCCTGGCTATGGTCCTGGGTGGAATCAACAGCCTGATCTCCTTAGGCAACTTTGTTTTGTCTGGATTCCCCCCTCACCCTGCAGGGCTTACACCTATGCAGGTTTGGAATATGGAGCCGAATGCTACTGTGGGAATACGCTGCCGGCGACTGTGGCCAAAGAAGAAGAGTGCAACAATGAATGCAAAGGAGAGAAAGGGACCCTCTGTGGAGGCATCGACAGGATCTCCGTCTATCGGGTGGAGGAGCCACGGGCTGGTCCAAAACAACGTAAGTGACGTAAGGTTCCTAAGTAAGTATTTACTCCCAGGATAGGTATGTGGCATGGAAAGCACACTTCCCTACAAGATATGGAAGACGGTGTTGCTCAGTTGCACAGTCGATTCTGATCCTTTGCAACCCCATGGACTGTTGCCTGCAAGGCACCGCTGTCCTCCACCATCCTCTTCAACCCAGCCAACTCTGTACCCATTGCGTCTACAATACCATCTAGCCATCTAATCTCTGGCCGCCCCTTCTTCTTTTGCCCTCCACTTTTCCCAGCATCAAGGCTTTCTCAAGTGAATCCTCTCTTCTCATTTGATGTCCAAAGTACTTTAGCTTCATCTTGACTATTTAATCTTCTACGGAGCAGTCAGGATTGACTTCTTCTAAGATCAACCTATTTGTTCTCCTCGCTATCCAGGGGACTCTCGAGACTCTCCTCCAACACCACATCTCAAAGGCATCTATTCTTCTGTGCTCAGCTTTCCTAATGGCCCAGTTCTCACAACCATACATTACTACCAGGAATACCATTGCTTTGACTATGCGAATTTTAGTTTGCAAGGCGATAGCTCTACTTTTGACTGTGTTCCCTAGGTTTCTCATAGCTTGTCTCCCAAGCATGAGTCTCCTTTTTATTTCATGGCTTCAATCGAGGGGAAAAGAGAAAATACCCTCTCGAATCATAGATTCACTGAGTTGAAATGGGCTTTTTAGGCCGCGATGTCCAAACCAGTGGTGGCCATCATCAAGTTCGCTCCAGTTCTCCAGAACCAGTAGCAGAAATTCCAGCTGCCCCCCGCCCATCCAAGTTTTGAAACAAAGTAGTCCTAATTTGGGTGCAACGCAGGGCTTTCCCCCTTGCCACGTCCACCATACCACACCCACAGAGTAGGTAGTAACAAAAATTGAATCCCACCACTGGGCAGGACATGATTAGATCGCCCACCCAGTCACATGGCCACACCTACAGAGTAGGCCACACACAGAGAGTAGGCCACACCCACAAAGTAGGCCATGCCCGCAGTGTGGTAGTAAAAATTTTTTGGAGCCCACCACTGGTCCAAACCCCTGTTCAATGCAGGAATCCAAATCAAAGCAGATCTGAAGAATGGTTGTCTAAACTCTCTCTTGAATTATGATGTTTAAAAACCTTCTAATTACGATTGGGGAGGGGCGGGTGGGCTGAACAATACAATGTGAAGGGGGAAAGTCTCACTTTCTGCTATACTGAAGTTTTCCCGTGCATAATGTGGTAAAAGACTTTTGGCCCACCAACCGAGGGTCACATTGATGTTTTTGCAGCAGCTCAGAATATTAATCAAATATTGTGGGTCAAAAAGCTGACAGAGCTAGAACTTGGAAAGCACGGCTCAGCTAATGAAAGACTCCCCCCCCCCCGCTCATCTAAAAAAAAAAATCAATATGTTTTCAGTTTTGCTAGATCAGATCTTGGAGAACACCAAGGTTTTGCAAGACAGCAGAAAAGGCCAGGAGGAGTGAGAGAGTTTTCGCCACCTCTCTTTCAGTCCCTCTCAAGACGGAAAGGAGAAGGAAGAAATTCACATGATCCAACAGTTACTAGTAGTGGGTTTTTGTGAGGGGTGTTTCATAACTCATTGAAATCTCATGTCTTGCCTGGTGCAAATGGTGAAAAGATTTGCCGGTTTTTATGAGAACTTTTCAAAACGTCACAAGGGAAAGGCACGTAGAGTCTGGGAGTGGATGAGCTGACTTCAAACAGAAACCAAGTCAAGAAAACCATTGCATTGATGATGGTGGTGGTGATGATGGTGATGGTGATGATGTTCGACTTATATGCTGATCCATTTGCAAAGTGTGACTCTGGGCAGCTCATAAACATATCCTCAACACAATATAGATCAACACATTGAAATACCATAAGATACAATTTACATAATAAAACACAATTTACTAAAATAGCACATAGCAATTAAATAACATAGAAATTAAATAACAAGAATCCCTTTGCCTCTCTCTCAACGTCCTCAATGAGGCCCAGGCTCAACGTCCTCAACAGAGCCTGGGACTCAACGCCCTCTGCAACATCAGTGGCTTCTTGAAGCCCTCCAACTCTGGCGGATGACAAGGGCTCGGAGAAGGGTGTCTGGCGTCCCCCACTATGGTTGTGAGGGTAGGATTTAATTTTAATTCTCCTGTGCAAGCGTCCCTCTTTCACGGGCAGGACCTGCCAGGGGTAATGGGATCATTTCAGCTTGGCAGGATGTGAAGCACATTTCCTTCACTTTCCGACTCGATGCTGTTTATTATTTGCAAATACTGAAGGTCTGCGAGAACAGACTCTAAGGCTAATGTTGTTCCTGTATAGTGAATCGCTGCTGTGGTTGCCACTGTTCAAGAGAAACTTATTTTTTTCTGTCCCTGCAGGGCGAAGTGTTATCTATCGAGGATGTTTTAAAGCACCAGAAAATTTAACAAACACCTTGCCTGTCTCTTTGACACATTCCAATCTGACAGTAGAAATGTGCTCTGAATTTTGCTCCAAGAAGGTAAGGATATCCATCCATCTTTTCTCTTTTACTCACTCACTCTCTCACTTCCCATCCATCCATCCATCCTTCCTTCAATTTCAAGGAAGGATGGAAGGAAGGAAGGGTAGATGATGGGTGTATGGAAGGAAGGAAGAGTAGATGATGGGTGTATGGAAGGAAGGGAGGGAGGGAGGGAGGGAGGAAGGAAGGGTAGATGATGGGTGTATGGAAGGAAGGAAGAGTAGAAGATGGGTGTGTGTATGGAAGGAAGGAAGAGTAGATGGTGGGTGTATGGAAGGAAGGAAGGAAGGAAGAATAGATGATGGGTATATGGAAGGAAGGAAGGAAGGAAGGAAGGAAGGAAGGAAGGAAGGAAGGAAGGAAGGAAGGAAGAGTCTATGTAGGTTTGTCCATTGGACATGTTTGCTTGGAATGGTGAAGTTTGGAGTCTGACAACTTCCAGTTGACCACTAGTTTTTAAGCCCGGTCTTGTACCTTTGTAGAGTAATACTAAAACAAAATTGAAACCTCCTAATTCAGCCTCAAATTCGCCCTTTGTAGATTCTGTGACAGGAAATAAATGTATAATTGTATTCATGGTCCAGTATGCCATTACAAATTACACCCAAATTGCAGGTGGATTGTATTCTGCACTCTTGAAGCTGCACCGAGCCTCGTGCCTCTGCCTCAGTTTCATGGTGCTAAGGCAGGCATTCACAACCTTACGTCCCACGGGCCATACCCGGCCCCCAATGCCATCCCACCTGGCCCTCCATGTGTGAGTCAGCGGAAGGATCTAAGACAAGGCTTAATCATGCTCACCCAGTCACGTGACCATGCCTACACAGTTGGCCATGTCCACACAGTTGGCCATGCCCACAGTGTGGTAGTAAATTTTTTTGAAGCCCACCACTGCTTGGTTTCCAATCTCCTGGTCATCCTTCCTGACCTTCTATTAACTTGTTCCAATTTGTTGGCCTCCTTCTTAAAGGGTGATGTTCAGAACTGGACACAGGACTCTACTCTGACTCGTGCCCGAGAGAGAGAGAGAGAGGATTTGTAGTCTCTGCTGTAGCTTTCACTGAAAGGGAAGGTCAAAACGAAAGGGTGTAAACCCAGTTACGTTGACAACAGTTAATTCTCCATCATGCGTGGAGAACGATGGAAAAGAACCTTGAAGATGACCCATAAATTACCTCATTAGGAGTGGATTATTCCATTTGTTCAACAGGGCGTCTGTTCCTTGATGGAAAACACCTCTGGAAGTCTTTCTCAAGCACATCTCACAGTTGCCAGAAGGTGACTACATTGTTGATCAAATACTTTGACAGTGTGTGTGTGTGTGTGTTTTCCATGCTAACACAGCACACTTGCTCCCTCTCAAACCACTTCTATAAAGATTATAAAGTTTAATGAAGGATTTTTCCCCTCATATAGCTTGATCTGGAAGGATGTAATATAATTTAATTACCATAATTCTTCCAAGTAAAGAGACTGAATCCCATGAGAAAAGAGAACGGAGGGCTTATTACATCTCTGCTTGGAAGTCATATGACTACACATCTACTGGACAATGTAAATTGTGCTACAGTAGGCCCATTAAATCAGTAAAAACTGTACAAGAATCAATATTCATATGGGCCTACTCTTGCTCAAAAGCCAGTCGTATCTGACTCTAGGGTTCAGTGCTCATCTCTGTCTCATAGCCAAAGAAACAGCACTGTCTGCTTCTGCAGATGTTTCTGTGGTCATGTTGCAGGCATGACTAGACGACCGGAGTGCACGGAATGCTGTTTACCTTCTCACCAATGTGGTCCCTATTTATCTTCTTGCAATTTCTTGCTTTCGAACTGCTAGGTTGGCAGGAGCTGGGACAGAGACAAGAGCTCATTCTGTCCTGCAGTACTCTGGAATCGAACGGCTGACCTCATGCCTTCCGGTCAACATCTTAGCCACTTGAGCCACTGCTGTAGTTAGATTAGCCTATTTGAATCAATGGAACTTAGGGGGCAGTTGACTTACCAAATCTTATTGATTCAATGGTCCTACTCTAGTGGAAGTCACTATGTTAATAGGATTTTGGCCAAAATGATCTTTGAGTGTGATAATAATTGAAGAGAATATGTTCTTGTCATACCCACAGAATCAGAGGGGGCTCAAGATGGATAAACACTGTCTATTGACTATAGATGTTTTTTTCTGCTAAGGCAGCTCCCATTTAAAGCTTGGTGAAATGGTGGGCTTTCTTTAATATGAGTTTCTGAAGAAATCTGAAGAACCACATTTCTCAGACAAATCTATGGAGTGGCTTGAAATAGTTACGTTTAGCATTTCATGCTTCTCTGAATAGTGCACTATAGCACAAAAAAAGCATATTTAAAATCTATAATCATAGCCTAAAGTATGTACTTCGAGGAAAATAGATTTAGAAATGGGCATTTTTAGGAAAGCATACCTTCAGCCTATGCCGTTGTTGTACTCTGGCTATCCAATTCAATTTCTGCTCAATTTCTCCGTCAGTCTATTTTTTTAAAAAGCATAAAATCAAAATTTATTATCATGGTAACTTTCTCCCAATATGTTCGGGAATTCAATTTTCCCTTGCATTTTTTTTGTATGCAATATTCAAGCAAAGAACTGGCTTGCAAAAATTGGCAAAATGTATAGACAGAAAAATGACTGTCTAGAGTGGAGTTCCTCTAAAATTCTCCCCATTCCGTTGTATATGAATGTCTGTAATTGCAAATTACAGCCCACACAATATGGTGGGACTAGGATTCAGTGGAATCTCCATTCAGCTGTGGAAGCTCAATGGGTGTGTGTGTGTGTGTGGAACTGCAAAAACTCTTTAAATAAGATATATAAATCTATTAAATTAAATTAAATATCTCATGCTTTGAAGGCCATTTAGGATTACTGTAAGTTAGATGCAACTTGGCAAGATATAACACATCTTGCAAATTGGTGCAAAAAATCAGTGCTTGTTTTACACTTATACACGAGTTTTATACTTTTGTCACAACTGCAAGTTGGACTACAGTAAGTGATCAGTTCACACTATCTCCTCTCCAACATCAAAGTGCTCATCTTTGTTTATAGTCAAAAAGCCAGCGCTGTCTACATCTGCAGACATTTCCGCGGGCATGTGGCAGGCATGCCCCGACACCGGAGTGCACAGAACGTTGTTTGCCTTCCCACCAAAGTGGCCCCTATTTATCTACTTGCAATTTCTTGCTTTCAAACTGCTTCCGTAGATACTCGAGTATGTCGGGTTTTTTAGCCCCCAAAATGAGGTCCAAAAATGGGACTTGCCTTATACTCAGGTCAATGTAAACACTCAAAAACACACACACACAAATGTCTAAATTAATTAATTTTACTGTATTTTCATGTATTTTAATTATTGAAACTCACTAGCACCTGCTGCATTTCCCAAACTGACTTATATTCGGGCCATTCTATTTTCCTAGTTTTAGAGGTCCAAATTAGGTACCTTGACTTATATTCGGCACAACTTATAGTCTAGTGTATACGGTAGGTGCCTTGACTTATATTTGGGATGACTTATAGTTGAGTATATAAGGTAGGTTGGCAGGAACTGGGACAGAGACAAGAGCTCACTCTGTCTTGCAGTACCTGAGAATCAAAGTCCGACCTTCCAGTCTTTTGAGTTCAGTGTCTTAACCACTTGAGCCACTGCAGTCCTGGTTTCTGATATAAAACCCATTAAAACAAGAGACTTAATGTTTTCTTCCCACTGTGTTTTCTACATCTTTGCAGAAAACTAGTGGTTTCCATTTAGCACACATACACAACAAATACAAAAACACAAGCAGCTTGGCCTGTTCACTGCATATGTTAGTTTGTGGAAGAAGGCAATACTTTTTTTAAAAAATAATGTGCAAAATCTACCTCAGTCCAGGGGAGAAAAATAACCATCCCAATCTGATTGCCATAAGAATTTGCATCTCTACCAGGAATAAACTAAAAGATCCATTTCTAATGGCTTTCGGTGAAGGGAACAACATTGCAAAGGGAAGAAGACAGAGACAGATAAGGAAAATACTGTATGTATTCGAGTGTAAGCCAACCCGAATATAAGCCAAGGTACCTAATTTTTACCTGAAAACCCAGGAAAATAGATTGAGCCGAGTATAAGCCGAGGGTGGGAAATGCAGCAACTGCTAGAGAGTTTCAATAATCAAAATACATGAAAATATGGTAAAATTAATTAAATTGTTCACACATCTCAATCCGGCACAGTTCTGAGATCCTTGTGGTCATTGGTCCAAGTATAAGCTGAGTCCTCCTTTTGGGGCTCATTTTTGGGGCTGAAAAACTCAGCTTATACTCAAGTATATACGGTAAGCATAAGCTGCAGGATAGAGTTTTTGGGAACAGTCAATAGTAATTAGTGGGTGGAGAAGGTGATGGTGTTTTGCCTTTCTGTAAGAAAGACACCCAAAATGGGTGAAGAGGAACCCACTCTCCGTAGGTCACAGCTGAGCCCACAGAAGAGACGCCTGTGGGCAAAATAAATAAATAAAGTGTGCTTCTTGCTTCAGAATGATTGTTTTTTTTTAAAGAACCTTTATGCACATTTATGGAAATTTAATCAATTGATAAATTTCCTGATTGAATGCAGCTTGTAAAGTCAATTCATAGGGGCGTCTTTGATGAGATGGCAGTCTGATTAGCTCTCTTAAGAAAGCTGAATAAGAAAACTAGAGAAAAAATTCCTGCCTAGTAGTTTCTAGTTATCATGCTGGAAAACTGGCATTTCAGCTGCGGTTCTTTGTTGGGGGCTGTTCCCCTCCTGGTGTTTAATGCTCACTTTTCTCTCTTGTCCCAGGAATTCCCATTAGCATTAATCAGAGGACCTGAGTGCCACTGCGGCTTTCCGACGGTTCAATTCCCACTACAGGACAGCTCCAACGCGTTGCTCTGCAGCCAGGCCCAAAACATCTCTGCTACCACTACGGAGAAAGGTTCGAGCGGGGGTGACTTTCGGTTTGTCTACCAAACGCCGGTCCAAGGTAAGGGAGAAACGATGTGCATAAACATTTGCATTTCCTTGTGTATCTTGCTAGCTAGGTCTCAGTAACACTAGCTGGCATTCTATTAAGTCAGGCTGTTGGTACAATTCACCGTAACGCAGGTGTTTTGACATTGGCACTGCTTTTTCAGAGAAGTAGACATCACCTTGCGAACAAAAATTCGCATAGTCGAAGCAATGGTATTCCCGGTGGCAATGTATGGTTGTGAGAGCTGGACCATTAGGAAAGTTGAGCGCAGAAGAATAGATGCCTTTGAGATGTGGTGTTGGAGGAGAGTCTTGAGAGTCCCCTGGACAGCGAGGAGAAATCAACCCTGACTGCTCCTTAGAAGGTCAAATAGTAAAGATGAAGCTAAAGTACTTTGGACATCAAATGAGAAGAGATGATTCGCTTGAGAAAGCCTTGATACTGGGAAAGGTGGAGGGCAAAAGAAGAAGGGGGTGGCCGAGAATGAGATGGCTGGATGGTATTGTTGATGCAAATGGTACAAAGCTGGGTGGGTTAAAGAGGATGGTGTGCAGTGGTCCATGGGGTTGCAAAGGGTCAGAATTGACTGTGCGACTGAACAACAACAGAGAGAACAGAAATGCAAAATGTAGCAATAGTGAAAATTGTGAGATATACGACCTTGCATAGATGAGCCAATTGGCCCATGCTTTGAGATTCAGAAAGGGAACAAACAAACAAAAAATGTTTCCTTCACAACCAGCCATTTTTGATGAAACAAAACTACACCACTTGATGTGTTTTTGCTCAGCTGCTCTCCATTGGATTCTGTTTCTGAAGCTCTTTAGCACCAAGCTGGCCATCTTTAGTTCAGGAACACCCTAAGATACCAGAGCGTTCTTTGACTCGTTTGGCCGTTTCTAAAGTAGTAACCATGAAAATGCCTTTTCTGTCTGCTTTTAGACACGCGTTGCACCGACCGGAGGTTTTTGCCGACCAAATCCAAAGCATTTGTCGCTTTGTCGAGCTTTCCTGGAGCTGGTAATACCTGGGTCCGTCACTTAATAGAACACGCCACTGGATTTTACACGGGAAGTTACTACTTCGATGGGACACTTTACAACAAAGGTCAGCCGCTGGTTGGCCTGTCCATAATTGTTCCAGATTGCGGTTCTCAAATTAATTTTGATGAGCAGTGAAACATCCGTGCTGGGTACTGCAAAGGGCCTATGAGCCGTATGTTCGTTATCACTGACAAGTCCATGGCATTACATGGATGATATACTGCCCAATAACTTCCTGCTGTTTGCCAGCAAATAAATATGGAAAGGACTAAGAAGTGTGAAATTTTTGTCTTTGGGGGAGTAAAAAGCTAATTTAACCTGCAGTCTTAGGGAAGCAGGTCCCAATTGGAATGGGTGGTGAGGCGTCTAAAGTATTCTAACCATTTGTCCATTGCTGGCAGTACAGTTAGTCAGGGGGTGCGGATGTCTGATCTTAGGAAGCTATGAAATGTATTATACAGTACTTCTAGATCACGAAGAAGGAGATGATTGTCTTATTCACATCAACTGCATATTTCCTAGACCTTATGGGGAAATGCTTTTTCCTTATGATTACCTGTATATACTCGAGTATAACTCGTCCCAAATATAAGTTGAGGTACCTAATTTGGACCTCTAAAACTAGGAAAATAGATTGACCCACAAAAGCAACAGAGCATTCTCCTTACTTTTTCAACACCATTTGGGGACCTTATCCGATGATGACGACGGCACCTCCGGAGCAGTAAACGTGCATTCTGACTTCGGGTGGGGTGGGGGGAACCATTTTATGTCCCAAAATGGTGGCATCTGCCACCGTCATCATCGAATAAGGTCCCCAAATGGCATGGAAAAGGTAAGGACATTGCTCCATTGCTTTTGTGAGGGTGAGGGACAACCACCTCTGGCATTTTTTTGTGCTTTTGCATTTTTAAAATATTATTTTTTGTTCCGGTTGGGACTTTTTAAAATGTTCAATGCATTCCTATGGGATAATGTGCATCAAGTTACGTTTGCTTTGGGTTATGACTGGGGCTGTTAAAATGGACCTCCGTTATAATCCAAGGTGTACTGTATAGCAAAAACTCTGGAATTCTGATAAATAAACAATACACTTCTTGTCTTCTGAGATATGTCCTCATCACGGCACTGTAATTGTATATTTGCATTGGAAATTGAAATCAGAGTGATTCAGATCGTCTGCATTTTGAATTGCAAACGCAATTACATATGAAAACATAATGAGTACAGTATTCTCATTGGGCCCTCAATTTGATTTGGTAGGTTAACATCCACATGCTATCAGCATTCCAGTTTATTTATTTATTTATTTGTTAATCAGACTTGTTTATCACACACACACACACAGAAGTGACTCGTGGCGATTTACAAGTCATCAATAACAATTAAAATCGATTCATGGTGCTGGTTATTACCTTTAAAGCCCTACATGGTAGTGGGCCAGGATACTTAAAAGACTGCGTCACCCTGAGAACATCTGTCCATCCCACTAGAGCAGACCGGAGAGGCTGTCTGGTTGTACCTACAGCTAGGGAGGCTTATCTCTCTAGCATGAGAAGCAGGGTCTTTTCTGTGTCCGCTCCGGCCCTATGGAACCTCCTGTCAACAGAGTTACGTCTCTAGACGGAGTTGCTGCTCTTTAGGAAAGGAGTGAAGACCTGGCTGGCGGGGCATGTGTGGGGAGTGGACCAAACAGTGAACTGGGTCGCCTGGCTCTTTTAAATATTCCACCTCTCTCCTCTGTGTCTTTAACTTGAATTTTAATTTTTATGTATGTGTTTTAATTGTTTTTAGTTGTAAAGCCGCCCTGAGTCTTCGGAGGAGGGCGGAGTGCAAATGAAATAAAATAAATGAAATAAAAAAATCAAAATTAAAATTAACTGGTTAAAAGGTTAAAACTGGGAGTTACAGCTATAAGGCAAGGGGGTCAAATTACCCAACCAGCTGGGGTTATTGTTCCATCCATCCCCCAGACCCGACCAACCAGCCAGGTTTTCACTCCTTTGCTAAAGGACAGCAAATCCGTCTGCATGCATAGCTCTGTTGGCAGGAGGTTCCATAGGGCCGGGGCGGACACAGAGAAGGCTCTCCTTCTAGTGCCAGTATATTCCAACCTACAGCCCCATTTCTTTATCTCCCCCCCCCTTTCTTTTCTTCCTTTCTACCTCTCTTGCTGCCTTCCTTACCAGATTCTGCTGTCCTAAGTCGAGCAGAGGCACAGAAGCACACGATCTGGTTTCGGATTACATCCTACGGCAGTAAAACCAACCAAATCAAACCAAAAAAAATCTAGATTTTATATATGACTTTTGTTACTATTGTGCAAATAGTGTTTGCCTCTATTAATAAGTAGCATGATATTAAAATGTGTTTCCCCAGGGTTCAAAGGTGAAAAAGACCACTGGAGAAGCAGAAGGACGATCTGCGTAAAGACACACGAGAGTGGAAGAAAGGAAATTGAGATGTTTGATTCAGCCATCTTACTGATACGAAACCCATACAAGTCGCTTGTGGCAGAATTCAATCGGAAATGTGCTGGTCACCTAGGCTATGCCACAGAGCAGAACTGGAAAAGCAAAGGTAAATGAACCGAACCAGTGTATCTCTGGCTTTGCAAGATTTCTTGGTTTCCTGTGAAATACAACCTCCATTTGGTTTGGGGTTATGCCTCTTTTGCTCTGCTCTTTCTAGCTGTAGGAAGCTGTATCGATACGTATGCTTGTCTGTCATTTTGCTTGATTACTCTTTACCTCATTGCTTTGTGATCCATTTGCCTTGTGACATCTTGACCTCCTGCATCTGGTGTATATAAACCATGCCTGCAAGTTTTACTCCTTTGTCTGAAGAAGTGGACTTGATCCACCAAAGCTCACAGTAAAAACAGAGCAGTTAGTCTCCAAAGCAACATGGTTTACTCTATTTCTATGACAGGATAACCTAACCAGACTGATGTTTACTTTATAGCCAGTGATGGGATGTTACAGGTTCGCACCAGTTTGGCAGAACCGGCAGTAAATTTTCCCAGTGTCCCGGAGAACCACTAGCGGCTTTTGGAGGGAACCACCTCGGGGGCTTACCTTTTCGCCAGTTCCCCCACTGCACATGCACGCCAAGCGCATAGTGTGCATGCATGCCTACAGCACTTGGTGCGCATGCGCGGCCTCCTTGCTGTCTTCCCAAGCAGGGAGGAGGAAGAGAAGCTGCTAGCTGCTATGTATTTATCTTTTATTATTTCAAAATTTAAATTTTTCTTAAAAGTCACATGACCAACTTTGGCCCCATCCACCAGGTCACATAGTCCCACCCATGACATTGGCTTCACCCACAACATTAGCTCCACCCACAAATTAGGCTCCACCCACACCATTGGCTCCACCCATGGTGTGGTAGTAAAAATTTTGACATCCCACCACTGTAGCTCACCTTTTTATCAGTATTGGGACTTAGTAACTCAAGGCTGTGCTACGATAATTTATTTTTTGCTGTTGTTTTATTTCTCTCCCAAGCATTCTTCTGCCCCCCACCTTGAATTAGGAAAAGCCAAATTCCATACAAGAGTTGTATGTTCTCTTTAGTTGACTTTCTCCCCATTCTATTACAGAGTGGCCAGATTTTGTGAACAGCTACGCTTCGTGGTGGGCCTCGCATGTACTCGACTGGCTTAAATTCGGCAGACACCTCCTCGTCATTCACTATGAAGATTTGAGGCAGGCCCTGCTGCCCAAGCTGAAGGAAATGGTTGAATTTCTGAACACGTCAGTGACCGAAGACAGGCTGCTGTGTGTTGGAAATAACCGAGAGGGGAACTTCAAGCGGTCAGGAGAAAGCCGGCCGGAGACTTTTGAACCCTTCACCCAGGAAATGAAAGACTTGATCAATAAATACATCCTGATCGTGGACAAGGCGCTGAGAGAGAGAAACTTTATTGGACTGCCACAGGAGTATTTGCCAAGATGATGACCGATGGTCAGCTAACTGTATTTTTAAGAGAGAGAGAAATCCTAACAAGATGATGCCCCATGACCATGGGGGAAAAAAGCATTTCTAGGAGAAATCATCTTAATTAAATTAAGGGAAAGGCCTCAGTTTTATATCAGCAAAGGCCAAGATTTGCAGTGTATCGGCTGATGAATGCAAATTCTCAAGACTTGGACGGTCTTGAGGGGTATTCAGTGCTACGGAAGGCAAGCGATGAAGGATGGAAATTGGGTTATAAACCACGGCGAAAGCCATTAGCATCTCTGCCAGTGTTGTGCGTCCTTTTCTCTATAAAAGGCTACAAATTTTAACACTTTTGTGCACTGCTAATTCTGGGAAACGTCCTTTGGTCTCCTAACTGCCTAGTAATACTTTCTCATGGTGATCTAGAACCATTATAGCAATTTTGGCAACTCAGATGTGTATATTTCTGGGGATTTACTTCAGTTGGTTTCAAATCCACCATGATAAATATGTTTAGTTAAGTAGTTCGACGGGAGAAATGTTTCCTTTTTCTTTCTTCTTTTAAAAAGGGAGTTCTTTTCTCTTCTATATTCAAGACATATAAAGGGCTTTAGTGAAAGAATCATCATCATCATCATCATCATCATCATCATCATCATCATCATCATCATCATCATCATCATCATCATCATCAATTCAGATTTATATTGCGCAAGGTCTTCCTCTCCCAATACGTCTAATTTAGAATACAATTCTTAACACCTGTTCAGCCATTAAGCCCAAAAACTTAAATAGAACTTTCTGTATATACTCGAGTATAAGTCTAGTTTTTTAGCCTTCAAAATGAGATCCAAAAAAGGGACTCGACTTATACTCGGGTCAACAACCCTGAGGATCCCAAAACTGCGGTGCTGCAAATTCAAACATTACATTTTTTAAAAAGCACTAACTGTACCGTAAAAATTTGAAAACATACCCACACAAATGTTTGAATAAATTAATTGTAACGCATTTTCATGTATTTTAATTGCTGAAACTCACTAGCAGCTGCTGCATTTTCCACCCTCGACTCTACTTGGGTTAATCTATTTTCCTAGTTTTAGAGGGCCAAATTATGTACCTCGACTTATATTCGGGATGACTTATAATTGAGTATATACGGTACTCTCCGTTTAATACGTCAGGGTTTACAAGCTGAGGAATATTATTCTTCCATCTGTAATTTGCTTAAAAGACTATCGTTCTCCTTATAGAATTTTCTTAGTTGTAGAGGTCTAAATTAGGTACCTCGACATATTCGGGACAACTTATAGTTGAGTATATACAGTAAATTTTGTGGTGTCTTGGTCTCATAAGGGAGGTGTGAGGTTGAGACCCAAAACGACAGTTCTCAGAATAATTTCTTCAAGGAAAAGGTGGAGGGAATCACTTCCATTTGAGCGATGGTTAAACTGTAAGGCGTGGAGTATTCCCCTTCTTTAATGTCTACTACAGAGAGCGCTGATTTCCTTAGAAACCCAGTTTCTTTCACAGTCCCTTTGTTTCAATGGGTTCCACTGTGCCTGTTTTATGCCTCCTTTGATCCGAGCAGAGACTAAATTAAGGCTTTGAAGTCTTTCGAGAAATAGCAATGGCACACTACCTCCCATGCAATTCCCCTCGACCTAATGCAAAAGAAAGGGGGGAAACAGCCCCATCTTCAAGACCCCTGTTTGTGTGTTGTTATTTTTTGTAACAACCAAATTATGGAAAACTGCTGCAAAAAACTACTTGAACCCGTAAAGGTACGTATATCTTATCTGTCTGGCCAGGTTAACCAGCTATGGTAATAGAATAGACCCTACTGCCGGTGACTCAATGCTGAGTGTCAGGTGGAGGTTAACTAACCTGACAACCCTGAGGACTAACAGCCTTGGGTGAAGTCCACAGGTAAGGGTGATGGTCCCCAAGTGGTTTAAATCCCACTTGAATCCATCTTGATGAAGGGCAGCAGCTTCATCCATCCTGGTGTGGGGTTGATGAGGACTTTGCATGCCAAAAGGGCTCAGGACCAGAAATGGACTCGCGGAACTGGATCAGATGGTTGAGAATCCCTGCTTTACAGAAAGGTAAAGCTATAGAGATACAGTATACCTCGCATAATGAATTTAATTCGTTATGCGAGGTTGCTCGCTAAGCGAAACAAAATTCCTATGGAAAAACTCGCATAACGAGCATTTCAAGGGAGAAAACTCGCATAGCGAAAAAAATTCGCTATGCAAGTTTTCCCCATAGAAACGCTCGTTATGCGAGTTTTTCCATAGGGAAAGTCCGACTCGCATAGCGAAAATTTTTGTTATGCGAGTCAGACTGCTTAGCAAAAAACTTGCTTGTTATGTGAGTTTTTCGCTAAGCGAAACGCTCGTTATGCGAGGTTTGACTGTAAGTAATGTTGCAAACCAGAAGAGATCTTGTCTAAAACCTGCTGCTGCCTAAGTGGATGCAATTGGCTTGGTGGCTGAGATTCAGTCGAAAGAGCTTCGATGTCAGAGTTTTTCTGGAGCAGGGATTCTCAACCTCTAGCCCGTGGGCCGGGTGAGTCTCCAGGCACCATTTCAAGTGGCCCTCCATCACACCAGGAAGTGTCATGTGGAGGAGGAAGGGCAAGATGGCCATCCAGCCACTGAAGCTGTTGAAGGGAGCGTGACCTGGCCCCTGGCATTAAAATGTTGAGAACTCCTGCTCTGGAGAACTTACAGAGTGCTCAAACAATTTGTAATAATAAGGGGGGGGGGGAAGGTGGCCAAAATGAGATGGCTAGATGGTATTGTGGATGCAGTGGGCACAGATTTGGGCAGGTTGAGGAGGATGGTGGAGGACAGCGTTGCCTGGCAAGCAATGGTCCATAGGGTCACAAAGGGTCAGACCCAACTGTGTGACTGAACAACAACAATGATGATGATGCCACCGACGACAACAACCATTATGATGATGACAACAGGGGGGAGCCCTCGAAATTGAAAGCTATTTGGCTGTTCTACTAAACAAGGTCATTAAACCAGATACGCCTGGCAAAGGCGCCTTGATCTTCGTTTTCACTTCTCACAGTTAACTATAAGCTGGGGGAGCAAATAGAAAACAATAAAAGACATAACACATCACAACGAGTAAGGGGAAGAAAGTCCCCATGTTGCCATAAAGGGATTATTTTTTAACAGCATCACCTGATAGGCAGAAAAAAATGACAGCTTACGTGCGAACACAGGGGGTTGTGCAATTGTCGACTGTGAAAGGGTAGGCAGAAAACCTGTAACAATAAGCAGAATTCCTAAACAATATGAGATAATGTAAAATAGGGCGAGAGAGCAATAGACCCGACCAGACAGATGCGCGATATACTCCATTGATGGCATTCTTCCTCAGCTGGGATTATTCATCAGGGTCACAGGAAACCTGCCGAATTAAATGCAAAGCATTTATCAAAAAGCCTCTCTAGAAAGACCTGGTAAGTTAACCATCTTGGGGTGTTTGCTTTATCATGAAAGGAGGAGTGAATCCACACTCAATCCAGGAAGCATTTCTTTTGGTAGTGAACCGATTATAAAGGTAAAGGTTTCCCTTGCTCGAAAGTCAGTCGTATCTGACTCTAGGGTTCAGTGCTCTTCTCTGTTTCAAAGCCAAAGAGCCAGCGCTGTCTGGTCATGGTCCATGGTCATGTGGCAGGCATGACTAGACACCAGAGCGCACGGAACACTGTTTACCTTTCCATCAAAGTCATCCCTATTTATCTACCGTATATACTCAAGTATTAGCTGGGTTTTAGCTCCAAAAATGAACACCAAAAAGGCGACTCAGCTTATACTCGGGTCAATGACTACGAGGGTGCCAAGACCATGTTGGATTGAGATGTGCTAACAATTTAATTAATTTTACCAAATGGCCATGTATTTTGATTATTGAAACTCACTAGCACCGGCTGAATTTCCCACCCTTGGCTTAGACTCAGGTCAATCCATTTTCTTGGGTTTTCAAGTCAAAATTAGGTACCTCAGTTTATACTCGAGTATATACGGTACTTGCAATTCTTTGCTTTTGAACTGCTAGGTTGGCAGGAGCTGAGACAAAGACAGGAACTCATTATAGAGCTGTAGAAATTCTCTTTTTATTTGCTTCACTGAGCTGTGATGTTATACTATTGATTTAAGGTTGAAATTAATAGACTTACAGATATCATCTATCATCTTATTCTTATAACTATTGATAAGTGTCCTTTTGTAAATTCGTTTGATTTGATGTCACTATTATTTTATGTTTGTTGACGTATTTAATATTATTAGCTGCCCAGAGCGGTGCTTGCAGGGACCGCGGGGACTTTGTGGTTAAGATGTTGAACATGATGACTGGAAAGTCAGCAGGTCAACAGTTCAAGACCCCAGTGATGCATGACACGAAGTGAACTTCCATCTGTGTCTCAGCTCCAATCAACCTAGCAGTTCAAAAGCAAGATGATGCAGGTAGATGAATAGGTACCACTTTGGCAGGAAAGGTCTCAATGTTCCATGCACTCCAATGTCTAGTCATGCCTGCCACATGACCATGGAAACATCTGCAGATGCAGTCAGTGCTGGCTCTTTGGCTGTAAACAGAGATGAGCACCCAACCCTAGAGTCGGGTACGACTGGCTTTCGAACAAGGGCGAACTTTACCTTTTTACCAGAGTGGTGCTTGCACCATTTGGGAGAGGATAACAATCAAATCCATTTTAAAAATACCTCACAATAGAGGCAGTGGCGTAGTGTGGTGGGACTGGGCGCGGCCTGCCCCGGGCAGCACTTTTTTGGGGTGGCAAAATTTCACAATAAATAGGACTTCGCCGCCACCACCAGACTTCCTAGCGGCCAGGGCAAAGAGGCCGCTGCAGAGAGGGGCACTGGGACCCTGCACCACTGCTGGCATCCTGGGCCCGGCCCAGGGCACATGAGGCCGCTATGGTGGCTGGACTTCTTAGTGGCTGGGGCAAAGAGGCCGCTGCGGGGATGGGCGTCGGGACCCTCCACCACTGCAGGCATCTTGGGCCCCACCCAGGGGGCGGTGAATTTGGCCTACGCTCTGGGCGGCTGAAACCCACACTACGCCACTGAATAAAGGTTTCATAACTGACCACCCAAACTTAGAGGAAATGTGTCCACAAGTCAGAAATTTATCCCTGATGCTAGTCTTTGTTTAAAAGAAAACTACACTCTTCTTCACGGAAGAGTTGAAAGAAGAAATCTACTTCCAGTTAAATGTCAGATATCCAGCAATAATCCATCAAATGTTCATAGCTCCTATGAATATTTACTTCCCAATTTTCAAATGAAATGCCTCCCCTACTATCTCTGAAGATAATTCATTGAGTTCCCATTCCTCAATATTATCCTCCTTGGTGAATTCATACTTCGAGAAGGTCAAAACTATATATAATCATATATATTTATATATGATTACAAACCTACTATATAATTTGTATGTCTGAAAAATGTGCTATGGCAATTAAAGACTAATAGAATAAAGTAGGATTGCTTCCTTAAAGATTGATCTTGGCTACCCAAGGTCAAAATTAAATCATAAGTAACAGAGTTAAGAAGCTGGAAGGCATTGCTGAGAAAATGTCATAACCGAAACAAGCAGTAACTCAATTTTCTATATTTGAACATCTCATTATATTCCGTGCCATTGAAAGATGTATTAGGTTCCTGAAAGGTGACAGAGAGGAACCCCTGATGAAAATCCAGCCCTTAATTATTTCATGAGGTTAATGCGCATAGAGGAGAGCAGTCACTTGGTCTTAACTCTGAGTAATAGATTCCAATAGATAGGAGTTTAATGGAAAATTAATAAAGCGATGCGGAAGAGCCAGGATTAAATGTGAAGACTTGTAACAATGACAAGGAGGAGTAAGTTTGGAGCTCAAATGAACCCCCATTGCTCTGATGGCTGGTTTCAGGGTCTACTATTGCGAACATCCTCCTGAACATTAACAGAAATGGGCCAGAACATGAAAAATTGCTTTAAGTTTCATTGCAGCCTCTGAATTCTTCCTCTCCACATTTTGGGCCACGTTCCGAAACTTAGTGTTTCATTCCAGTGTTGAAATCCATGTACATTTTTACACATTTTCTTAACTGGCACATTCCTTCATGCAATTTGCACGTTCCCTTCATTGACTAAGTGTGGTTGCTTTTCTGTTTTCAACCACACTAACTGTAGCCATTCACATTGTCAAAATATGCACACTGTTTTGTATTCAAGTTTGTTCTTCCAAGCATGCTGTATGCCTTACAACAGGGATTCTAAACTTGCGGCTCGGGGGCTGGATGTGGCCCATGGCGCCATTTCGTGAGGCCCACCACCACCTCTGCCACACCAGGAAGTGCCATGGGGTGGAGGAAGGGCAAAATGGCTGTCCGGCCCCTGAAGCTGTTTGAGGGAGCATGACCTGGCCCCAGTGGTGGGTTGTCCATTTTTTCACTACCCCACTGTGACATCATTAAGTCGTGGGCACAGCCAATGTCATGACGTCATGATGTCATGACGTTTGGGGCGGAGCCAATAATAATAATAAAATAAAATAAAATAAAATGGATGCCCAGAACTATGCATGCATCAAACCTCCATTTGATGCATGCACAGTTCTATTTTTTTAGTTTACCACCACCCCGGTGACCCCCTCCTGATGGGTGCTACCGGTTCGGGCGAACCGGTCCAAACCGGTAACAACCCATCGCTGCCTGGCCCCCAACTTTAAGAGGTTGAGAACTCCTGCCTTACAATATCGAGTAATTTTTTGGTGTATTTGGTAGTTGCACAGTGAAAAAAAGCAGGACAGAGTTTAGACTTTATGTTAAAGCATGTTGCCGTTTCATAATAATTCCTCCCAGCCAGTACAGCAAAACTACAAAGATTGCTCAGACAAAGGTTTAAGGTCAAAAGAAAAATAATATTTATTCATTGTATGTCCATAGAAGGCTTGATAGGGTGGCATCAAGTTATTTATTTATTTGTTAGCTCAAATTTATATTGCCGCCCCATCGCTGTAGCGACTCAGTTAACAGTGCAGGTAGAGAAATTCAGGAGTGGTAGTTATAAAAAAGAGATTAAAATGACTTCTTCTTAGCCACGCAAGCAAAGAAGGAGGGAACACTGATAGAAGCATCTTTCCTCTTCAAAGGCAAACAAATATTCTGACCAGAACAAAGGTGAGTCACAGTGCATGCTAATTAGGGTCAAATGGCCACGTGGCAATTACAGAGCTTTTCTAATTGGCTTTAACAACAAATACCAGCATTCTTGGAGGAAGGTACGTTTCTCTTCTCAGGTGATGTGGAAATGCTATTTTTTTTAAAAAAAAAAGATGTACTCTGGAATTCAGCTCAGAAGTGTGCAAAGCTCAAAGCAGAGCTCAAAGCCCAAATCATGTTCCATCAGATAACTTCGGGGGCTGGATGGCCATTTTGCACTAGCAGCTGCTGCATTTTCCACCCCCGACTTATTTTGTTGTTGTTCAGTCTCACAATCGATTCCGACCCTTTGCTACCCCATGGACCACTGTCCGCCAGGTACTTCTGTCCTCCACCATCCTCCTCAACTCGCTCACTTCTGTGCCCATTCACAATATCATCTAGCCATCTCATTTTTGGCCGCCCCCTTTTTCTTTTGCCCTCCACCCTTCCCAGCATCAAGGCTTTCTTAAGTGAATCCTCTCTTCTCATTTGATGTCCAAAGTACTTTAGCATCATCTTGACTATTGGACCTTCTAAGGAGCAGTCAGGGTTGATTTCTTCTAAGATTGTCCTATTTGTTCTCCTCGTTGTCCAGGGGACTCTCAAAACTCTCCGCCAACACCACATCTCAAAGGCATCTATTCTGCACTCAGCTTTCCTTATGGTCCAGCTCTCACAACCATACATTGCCATGGGAAATAACATTGCTTTCACTATACAAATTTTTGTTTGCAATGTGATGTCTCTACTTTTCACTCTGTTCCCCAGGTTTCTCATCGCTTGCCTCCCAAGAATCAATCGCCTTTTTATTTCATGGCTGCAATCTCCATCTGCAGTGAGCTTTGATCCTAAGAAAGTAGAATCTGTCACTGCTTCTACTTCTTCCCCATCTATCGGATTATATTCGGGACAACTTACAGTCGTGTATATACGGTATACAATTCCCCAGGGCTGTTGACATTCATTGCATCTTACCTCAACTCTATTTCAGAGGGCAAGGAAATACAGTTCCATCTTATTCACAACTTCTGCCTGGAAATTCGGGTAAAGTAGCTTATGCCTTGAGGTGGAAGAAACCTCACTAAATTACTCACCTCCAGTGAGACAGGGTGCCTCAACATGTCTGCAAAGCCTGCCAAGAATTCATTAATGCTCCCAAGATTTCTTACCTCCAGGGTGGAAGTGAAAGAAAAATACCGCTCCACCCCAACCCCCAAGTTGCTGCAAAATTTCTGCCAAAACCTTTTGGAGTATTTTAAAGGCAGCCCCAGGGAATGGCCACATTTTAACATGCTCTGTTTTAACATGAATATAGATAATACCTTGCATATGTATTTTGCATACGCCGATCTTACCAGCTAAGGCCCTTAGTGAATGATTGCTTGCACATCTTTGAACTAGGGAATGTTTTGTTATTGTTTACAAAGTAAGATAAATAGGTAAAGGTAAAGGTTACCCTTGCTTGAAAGCCAGTTGTATCTGACGCTAGGGTTCAGTGCTCATCTCTGTTTCAAAGCCAAAGAGCCAGTGCTTCTGCAGATGTTTCCATGGTCATGTGGCTGGCATGGCTAAACACCAGAGGGCACGGAATGCTCTTTACCTTCCCACTGAAGTAGTCTCTATTTACCGTATATACTTGAGTATAAGCCGCCCGGGATATAAATCGAGGTACCTAATTTTGACCTGAAAACCCAGGAAAATATATTGAGCCGAGTATAAGCCAAGGATGGGAAATGCAGCAGCTACTAGTGAGTTTCAATAACCAAAAAACATGAAGATATGGTAAAATTAATTAAATTGTTAGTACAGTGAAACCTCAGATAACGCTAAAACTTGGTTCCACAAGTCCTAGTGTTATCCGATTTTAACATTATCCGATGCATGTTAAAATCCTATGGGATGCATTGGATAATGTTGAAACTCCATAGAGATACATTGTAACCAGTACAGACTTTAGCAGATGTTATCTGATGCATCCCACAGGATCCCACGGACGCCGGACGCTCTCCCCTGCCGGCCGGGCGGGGAGAACATGGAGCATCTGGGCTCCGGGCAGGCGGCTTTAAAAAGAACTCTTGCCTTGCCGCCGTGAGACGGACGCCGGACGCCGGACGCTCTCCCCTGCCGGCCGGGTGGGGAGAACATGGAACATCTGGGGGGCTCCAGGCGGGCGGCTATAAAAAGAACTTCTCTGCCGCCGCCGCCGATTAAGGACGCCAGTCCCGCTACCACCGCCATAACTGAGCCACGGCCAGCCACTCCTCCAGTTAAATGTATATTGTATATTTACTAATTGAAATATTTATAAGGGATGAGGACCTTCCCTATTGCTTTGTACTGTTTATCCTTGATTGTTTTTTGTATTTCTTTGATTGTACTGCATTTATATTTTTTATTATTTTTTATGAAGGTCTTGTCGACCACATCGATTGTATTATACTTGTTATATTGTATGTATATTATGTTCTATTTTGTAACATTGTTAGCCGCTCTGGGTTGCTTCGGCAAGGAGAGCGGCATATAAATTTGAATTTAATAATAATAATAATAATAATAATAATAATAATAATAATAATAATAATAATAATAATAATAATAATAATAATAATAATAATAATAATAATAATGTTATTCGATGCAGTTCCCCCCATTGCTTAACGTTATGCGGTTTTAGTGTTATCTGATACAAACATTATCCGAGTATTACTGTACATCTCAATCTGACATAGTCTTGGGACCCTCGTGGTTATTGACCCGAGTATAAGCCGAGTCTCCTTTTTGGGGCTCATTTTTGCAGCTGAAGAACTCGACTTATACTTGAGTATATACGGTATATACTTGCAATCTCTTGGTTTCAAACTGCTAGGTTGGCAGGAGCTGGGACAAAGACAGGAGCTCATTCTGTCCTGCAGTACTCGAGAATCGAACTGCTGACCTGCCGCCATCCAGTCAGCATCTTAGCCACTTGAGCCACTGCAGTCCCATGAGAACAACAGAAGACTGCAAACTCTCCTTTGACATTGCACATCAAGGATGTGAGGAAACATTCGGTTAGCAGTTCTGAGTGAAAGAAGCTCCCCTGACCTGCCAGATCTTTATGAGCTTTCTGAAACGTCCTCCTTTCTCATGACAATGAGGAAATTTGCATAAAACATCTCTGCACAAAAGCAGTGTTTTTTCCCCTCCTTTCTGAAGCAAAAGATGCACAAAGCAAGCACAAAAAGGATTGGCTAATTGACCAAGAAGATGCAAAAAAAAAATCCTTTTAATGTTTCTCATTTTGAAAATGTATACAAGCTGGCAGTACCTGTTATAGTTGAGCTGTACAATGCAAGATGTAGTTGTTTTTCCAAATTTTATGAGGGGTGGTGGTGGAATTGCCTTGCAAATGCAAAAAGATGTGTCAAGAGAGAAGCTATTTTGCCATCCTGAAGGCAATCAGGAAAATTGGTGTTTTGTGTTAGTGGAATAATCAATAATTTACATCCGTAGCCCATCCTACTCTTTTGTTGTTGTTCAGTCGCACAGTCGGTTCCAACCCTTTGCTACCCCATGGACCACTGTCCGCCAGGCATCTCTGTCCTCCACCATCCCCCTCAACTCGCTCAGCTCTGTGCTCATTGTGTCCACAATACCATCTAGCCATCTCACTTTTGGCCGCCCACTTCTTCTTTTGCCCTCCACCCTTCCCAGCATCAAGGCCTTCTCAAGTGAATCCTCTCTTCTCATTTGATGTCCAAAGTACTTTATCTTTATCTTTACTATTTGACCTTCTAAGGAGCAGTCAGAGTTGATTTCTTCTAAGATTAACCTATTTGTTCTCCTCGCTGTCCAGGGGACTCTCAAAACTCTCCTCCAACACCACATCTCAAAGGCATTTATTCTTCTGCACTCAGCTCTACACTGAATAAAGGGCAATAAGGCCATGATGCGCTCTCAAGAAGTATTCCAAAAAAACAGAGTCTTAGTTCAGGGATGGCCAGTCTTGGCACTCCAGGTGTTCTTGGACTTCAATGCCCAGAAGCCCAAATCTAGCACTCCTGCTGATCAGGGCTTCTGGGAACTGAAGTTCAAGAACACCTGGAGTGCCAAGGTTGGCCATCACTTCCCAAGTTGAATCAGAGCTAAATAGGTGCATTTTAATCTTCTTCTTTGCTTCCTTTTTTACTCCCTCGAGTGTCGAGGGAGATACAAGACCATTTTAATATTATGCTTTATTATGAACTGTATGTACTCGACCAAGTTGTCCCAAAAACAAGTCAAGGTACCTAATTTCAACCTCTTAAAAAAATAGTTTGACTCAAGTATAAGTCAGAGGTGAAAAATGCAGCAGCTGCTAGTCAGTTTCAATAATTAAAATACACGAAAATACGGTAAACTTAATTAATTTAGACGTGTGTGGGTATGCTTTTGCATTTTTATCAGGAGCTGGATGGCCATTTTTGGCCCTTCCTACACCACATGACACTTCCTGGCATGGTGGAGGTATGGGGGGGGGCACATGAAATGGTGCAGTGGGCTGTATCTGGCCCACAGGCCGCAGTTTGAGAATCCCCGTCTTAGAGGTTTGAAGCTGACGTTTTCCTCAATTTCTCATGAGATTTCTCAGCTTAAAAAAAAAACTCTGCAGAAAAATCTTCCTATGTAAAGTCAAGAAAGGTCCTTTCTCTGTTTCTATCAAGGGGTTCAAAGTTTTTTATCATTGCATAAAAGACTCTCCACTCACAGTTTGGGCAAGACAAGCTGCTAGTCCTCTACATATTCATCGGACAGACTGAAACATACCTAAGAAATGCTTGTAATGTTATTCTCAGCAACAACGTGAGGCTTATTCCCCAGGTAGCCTGCGTTTTGCTTTTCTTTTTAATATCATGTCTTTGCGTCAGGGAGGCTGGCTCCTGCTGGGGGAGTTTTGGGTTGATAATCTTCTTACTCAAGGAGTTTACAACAAGATTATGTTAACACTTAGCATGAAGCATTTATCAATTTCCACACTGAAATTTAGCCTGCATTTTTTTGTGCACTGTGCTCTTCACACTGCAGTTGGAATGAAATCTTGCGCTAATAGAGATGTAATTGGGCTTTTACATTTAAAAAATATATGTAAGGGAAGATCTCCATTAACATGGCCATCTATAAGGTAAAGTGACTACTGTATATACTCGAGTATAAGTCTAGTTTTTTAGCTCCCAAAATGAGTTCTGTCTGTCTGGACATCCCGCTACGGTAAGGGAGTAGACCGTACAGCCAGCGACTCAACGCTGAGTGTTGGGTGGTGGTAAATAACCTGACTCCCTAAAGGAGCCAGCGGCTACAGGTGGATGAGCCCCTTTAAGTAGGGTGATGGTCGCTTCATTGGAGGAAACGCCACTGGAAACCATCACATTGGGCCCGACGGCAAAATGAGCAGAGGAGGAACTCTGATTCCCAATGGTCATGGAGGCAGAAGAGGCTGTGCCAGATGGACTGGCTGTGAAGTTGCACCTTGATAATATCCTCAAGCTGTGGCAGTCCTTTGCAGTCCCGGTGTTAAATCCTGCATGACTCATTTCATACGTGCCACCGGAGAATGCTCCGTGATCACAGTGTGTGGTTCACTTCATGGCAAGCTGGGATCCACCTTAAACAATTCACGCCACTGGCATTTTTCCTGTTTCGTGAAAAAATGCTTTCCGGAGGTGTTGTTGTCGTTGCCGGATAAGGTCCCCAAATGGTGTGGGAAAGGTAGGGAATGTGCTCCCTTCTTTTGTGGGGGTAGGGGATGATCGCATCTGGCATTTTTTGTGCTTTTATTTATTTAATTTTTAAAATTTGTTCTAGTCAGGACTTTTAAAATTTTTCAATGCATTCCTATGGGAAAATGTGCTTCAGGTTACGTTTGCTTTAGGTTACGATGGAGGCTGTTGGAACGGACCTCCGTCGTAACCTGAGGTTTTACTGTACTCCCTCACCCAGCTGCCTGTCCTTTCTGCAGCTTTAAAAATATGCAGCACGAATTAAGTCCAGCTGAGTTAAGTCCAGCCGAGTTAAGTCTAGCTTGTGATAAGGTGAACAGAAAATGTATACAGTAAAACCCTGACTTACATATGCCTCGTGTTACATAAAATTCGACTTACATAATGATTTTGTGCTAAAACCATGTCTCAATTTACACAATTTCCTTTCGGTTTGCTTCGAGTTACATAAAGATTCTTTTTCCTATGGGTTTGCTTCAAGTTACAGTATATACTCAACTATAAGTCATCCCGAATATATGTTGAGGTACCTAATTTGTACCACTAAAATTAGGAAAATAGATTGACCCGAGTATAAGTCGAGGGTGGAAATTGCAGCAGCTGCTAGTGAGTTTCAATAATTAAAATACATGAAAATATGGTAAAATTAATTAATTTAGACATTTGTGTGGATATGTTTTTGAGTTTTTACGATCGTGTTAGTGCTTTTTAAAAATATGTTTGAATTTGCACCTCCTCGTTTTGGGACCCTCTGGGTCATTGACTCGAGTAAAGTCGAGTCCTCTTTTTGGTCCTTATTTTGGGAACGAAAAAACTAGACTAATACTTGAGTAAGCAAAAAGTCTACGCTGTAAGCAAAAGTCTACAGAATTGACGTTTTTCATAAGTAGGGGTTTTACTGTATATTAGGGGCAAATTTGTTGTTGTTCAGTCGCACAGTCGATTCTGACCCTTTGCGACCCCATGGACCACCGTCCGCCAGGCACTTCTGTCCTCCACCCTCCTCCTCAACTTGCTCAGCTTTGTGCCCATTGTGTCTACAATACCATCTAGCCATCTCATTTTGGGCCGCCCCCTTCTTCTTTTGCCCTCCACCCTTCCCAGCATCAAGGCTTTCTCAAGCGAATCCTCTCTTCCCATTTGATGTCCAAAGTACTTTAGCTTCATCTTTACTATTTGACCTTCTAAGGAGCAGTCAGGGTTGATTTCTTCTTCTAAGATTGACCTATTAGTTCTCCTCGCTGTCCAGGGGACTCTCAAAACTCTCCTCCAGCACCACATCTCAAAGGCATCTATTCTTCTGCACTCACCTTTCCTTACAACACCTTTCCTCACAACATTAAGAGAAATTCTATGTTTTAAAATAGCATGGCAGCTTTAATACACAATAGATGCAGAAAGAGGAGGAAACAGACGAATGATTGCGTATTTGTGAACTGACAAGGATGGGAGTTGAATGATTCACCCTGAAAAATGGAGAGGGGAATTTCATAAATGTTCCTTCAGAGTTTTGCTTGGGGAAGGGGGAGGGGGAAGTTGTTAGCAATTCAAGGTAATCTATGACCCTTCATTTTCCTTTCGGCATTTAGGAAATAAGGGAGATTGCGATCAGGACTTTAACAAAATGTACAACATGACAGAATCAAGATTTGGAACAGGGAAAGCCCATTCTTCACTTTAATACATTCTCCCTCTAATCCAGGCATTCTCAACCTTTTAATGCCAGGGGCTGGGTCACACTCCCTCAGACAGCTTTCGGGGCCGGATGGCCATTTTCCCCTTCCTCCACCCCATGGCACTTCCTGGTGTGGTGGAGGTGGTGGTGGGCCACCTGAAATGGTGCCATGGGCCGCATACGGCCTGTGGGCCGCAGATTGAGAGTCCCTGCTCTAAGCTAAGCTGTGCGTCAACCCGCCCGCAAAACAGGCACCATCTGCATCCATGTATATCACTCAGCCCTCTAAAACCTTCAGATGGTCTCTGGCAATCATATTACACAAGAAACATCAAACCCTGACACAGGAAAAGAGGCAGATGATTAAAATGCTTCATAAGCCTCTGTTTAGCAAAGGTTTAACTATTACAAAAAGTGGTTTTAACATGTCATAAATGTATCTCCATATGCCTTGGCTAACTGGTGCAGCCAATGCGAAAACCTTTTCTAACTTATTTGTACACCGGACTTCATTTTTATTCTTTTGTAAGGCTGAGCAAAGCAAGGAGAGGGGAATATATTACCCACAGGCAGAAAAAACCCTCCTAAGAAGAGTATGAGAAAACTACCTAAGAAGCTGACTAAATAAATAATGGCATTTACAGTGCCTATCCGGGGCTGCAGAGGCTCAAGTGGCTAAGACGCTGACTGGGAGGCAGAAGGTCAGGAGTTCAATTCTCGGATACTGCAGGATGGATTGAGCGCTCGTCTCTGTCCCAGCTCCTGCCAGCCTAGCAGTTCAAAATCAAGAAACTTACGCAGTGATGGGATGTTACTGGTTCGGACCGATTCACCTGAACCGGTAGCGGCCCATCAGGAGGGGTCGCCGGGGGTGGTAAAATAGAGGTTTGATGCATGTGTACTAAAAAAAAGAACTGTGCATGCAGCAAACGGAGGTTTGACACATGCACATACATTTTTTATTTTTTATTTTGCTCCGCCTATGACGTCATGACGTCAGCTACCCCCACGACGTCGATGACGTCATGGTGGGGTAGCGAAGATTTGACAACCCACCACTGAACTTACCGCTTCCTTCCAGCATGGACTTTGAGCCGAGTCTACTAGGTCTACTAGTGCACTCTCCTCTAATCTTGCTCTGCAGTTTGCCTGGACATGATTTGCTTTTGCCTTTCACTCCCAGCTCATAGCTGCATAGATGCTGGATGATGCTGACATATGCTTATGTAAATATTTTATGTATTGCCTAGCTAGCTTAAGATAGAAGCCCGGAGGTCTTAAGATCAATTCTGTTTCCACTTCAGTCGTTTGGAGTAGAAAGAGGAATCTCAGACCTTCCTGAAGTCCATATCCGAATATTTGTATTTTGGATTTGTATGCTGATCTATTCGCCAAAGCGACTCGGAGCGTCTAACAACATAGTTCACAAAAGATCCCATATTAAAACATATCAAACTATCATATATTAAAACATATCGAAGTATTGCATATCACATATCAATAACATATCAAAGTATCACGTACATTTCAAGAAATCCCCCCTAACAATTACCAAACAATATACAGTAACCAAAATGCACAGTAAATACAAAGTAATAACATATGGCCATTTTGCCCTTCCTCCACCACATGGCACTTCCTGGTGTGGCGGAGGGGGTGGAAGCAGGCCCACATGAAATGGCACCTTGGGCCGCATCCATCCTGTGGGCCACAGGTTGAGAATCCCTGATGTAACCCATGTGAAGGCTAATGCTTTCTTCTTTGCTTTGGCAAACTAACCGCTCAGATTTATAGTCAAAGAGAAAACGGGAAAATTACCTCCCTTCTGATACTCACATAATTTCATAGTTCAAAAGTTACTGGAAGCTCTTTGGAGAGCAATGCATATAATTTGCAAGCCAAATACCCTCTTTGTATATGGAAGCAGCAGGAAAGGTTACTCGGCTCGGCTTTAATACTGGTGCCCTTTATCTCAAATTAGTGCTTCGCCTCAAGTCCTGCGGAGACGATATCCTCCGTGCCAAGCAAAATTATAGTCATGGTCTTCTGTGATTTTATCCACAGTGACTTCCCATTTCCATGGATCCTGGACAACAAGAAGAGGAAGTCCCATTAAAATTTATTTGCAAAGCCAATATTCTGCCTATAGACATGTGGATAGAGAAAAAGGCATGTGGATAATATATGCTGAGATAGATAGATAAGTAAATGAAAATAAAATAGGAGCATGAGGGGGAAATCGGAGATGAATCTGCCTCTGCATTCGAAGACCAGAGTAGGTAAAGGTAAAGGTAAAGGTAAAGGTAAAGGTAAAGGTAAAGGTAAAGGTAAAGGTAAAGGTAAAGGTAAAGGTAAAGGTAAAGGTAAAGGTAAAGGTAAAGGTAAAGGTAAAGGTTTCCCTTGCTCAAAAGCCAGTCACATCTGACTCTAGTGTTCAGTGCTCATCTCTGTTATAGAATTAAGTTCAGTTGCAAGGTAATGCTTTAGTTTCTTTGAATTATGAGCTCGGCTCTCACACAGCCGGAAGACAGTCACGCTGCTGCCGAAATCCTCCCTTCCTAAATTCACTTGGCATTGTGCACAAGAGGAAACTATGGAAACTCACACTTTATTAATGGAATAAATCAAATCCTAATCTTTCTTGCCCTGCAGCCTTTGGGGTGTGCTTGCTTTTAATGCTCTCATGACTATCCTCCACACTTCCCTGACCTCCTAATCAATTGTGATTTCGGGGGAACACATGTCATCACTCATTGCAGTCAAATTATGTGTCTAGCAACTCCAGATTTCTTCTCTCACTACACAACTCTGAGGTAAAGAATGAGGCCCAGGAGGAAGGCCACCAATGACTTTTCTTCGTTGTCTGCTTTTTCCAGTAATGCTGTGAGTTATGTTCTCATTACTGTCTTCTCTTTCTTGTTCGCTTTCTCCCCACGTGGCATCTTTTGGTGTGTGTAGCAGAGCTACATACATGCATGCATACGGTCGTAAGGGCACACAGCAGAAGGTGTGGGCAATTTGAGCAACGCAGCAACTGAAGCTTATTTTGTGCAATAGAGTTTCTTTACTTATGGTTGAAAATAGAAGGCTTCAAATATTTACATCAACAAATATTACAGTAACTTAAGTAAGATAACTTCTCTTACAAACACAATTAGTAACTCGGCTCAGCAAAATGGCAAGTCCTTGGCTGAGCAATTGGTTCTGCTTACAATGCACGTTGCAAAGTCTTTTGGTATGGTGACAAAGCAATGAGTCAGCATACACAAGCACACAAGCTTTCAACAAACAAAGCAGTCAGTCTTACTCTTTCCTTTTGCGAGACGATCCTAGGTGAGTCTGCAGTTTCTTCTTCCATGGTGTGGCAACCAGTAGAAGTCCGTAGCACACAAGCAGTATCTTGTGCCTAGATTCCAGAGAGCTTGAAGGGCAGCATGAGCACACGGGCTCTGGTGAGCAAACATGCTAAGGATATTTATTTATTTATTTATTTATTTACAGAACCAGCGCTGTCTGCTTCTGCAGACGTTTCCATGGTCATGTGGCAGGCATGACTAGACACATGGGGGCACGGAACCAGGGCCGGATTTACATGAAAAGAGGCCCTAGGCTATTCCACTTATGTGGCCCTTTTACCTCCCATTTTTAAGTTTGTAAATTACATGAAAGATAATAAAATACATCATTATTGTGGTATATATCAATATGTTAAATGAAACAATTTGCTAACAATTTGAATATAGCCCCCTCTTGATCTTGAGGCCCTAGACTGAAGCCTAGTTAGCCTATAGGAAAATCTGGCCCTGCATGGAACGCTGTATCCCTTCCCACAGAAGTGACCCCTATTGATCTCCTCGCAATGTCTTGCTTCCGAACGGCTAGGTTGGCAGGAGCTGGGACAGAGACGGGAGCTCATTCCGTCCTGCAGTCCTCGGGAATTGACCTTCCGCCTTCCAGTGAGTGCCTTAGCTACTTGAGCCACTTCAAGGTGGGGGGGTTGGAGGAAGGAAAACAAGGAAACATGCAAAGAGTGTTTTTTGCTATACGACAGGAAAATAACAAGTAGACAAAGCTGTTTATTTGAAGATAGCAGACCCTAAAGCAATAAAGAAGAAAACTGTTCCATTAATTTGAGTTAGAAAAAAATCAATGCCCGTGACACCAACGTAGACTTACTTCTCTCTCACTCTGAAGATTCAATCCAGGACTGAAGAAAAACCCTGATCAGGAAAAACCTGCAAGGAGATAAAAAACCTTAAAAAATTCTTTATCATTTTGATGGAACAAACAGCTCTATGCAGTCATTACTCACATGGTTGTTCTACCCTGTATCTCTAGGGCCCTTCTCCATACATACGGCTTTTGTGTAGATGCTTCTCCTCTCCAGACTTGCTTCACTTTAAGCACATTGATAACAACTGGATTGGTCATGGCTGAATCCAATATTTCATGAGGAGAAGGGACAGGGCACTGATCGTGTAGCCCTTTGCCCAGCGGACCATTGTTCCTGTTCATAAATAGTAAAGATCTAGTAGGAGTATAGGTAGTGGGGGGTTGTCAAAATTGCTGCTACCCCACCGTGACGTCATGGATGTTGTGGGCGTAGCTGATGTCATGACCTCGTGGGCAGAGCAATTTTTTTTTAAAAAAAATAAAAACTGTCTGCGCATGCGTCAAACCTCCGTTTGATGCATGGACAGTTCTTTTTTTAGTGCACATGCATCAAACCTCTATTTGACACATGCACACTAAAAAAACAGAACTGTGCGTGTGTCAAATGGAGGTTTGACGCATGGGCAGTTCTGGGCAGCCATTTTGTCTGCCCGGAAATACATTTTTGGAGGGGGCTGGAGAGGCGACCGAACCAGTCGCCCGGGGTTTTACCACCACCCCGGTGACCGCTCTTGATGTGGTGCTACTGGTTCAGGCGAACCAGTCCGAACTGGTAACATCTCATCACTGAGTATAAGTCAAGGTTTCCCTTGCTCGAAAGCCAGTTGTATCTGACTCTAGGGTTCAGTGCTCATCTCTGTTTCACATTTCTCTTAATAATGGATACAGCTCCCTAAATCTGGGAGATTTTGTGACAAAGGTAGCGGGGGGGGGAGAGAAATACAGTACTGTACTAGAACTAGAATTTGACTGATCTGTCTCTGATTTTCACGTATGTGACCAATTTAATTTTTGTGCCAGAAAAGAAGACTTCAGACAAGGTTTTTTTAATAAATTAAACCCTGTGGTTGGTTAATAAGCTTGAAGCCGTAAGGTCAACCATCTGATGTCAGCACTACAAAACGGAGAAAAAAGAAGAATAAAACGAACCTCCTATTAAGTTTAAGAGTTTAACTGAGCAGTGAGGAAAAGTAATGGCTGTTAGCCAGGGCTGGCCTTATGCATTGGCTTCTACTTACTTGAGCTTCAGTTCCTGCATGAAGAAAACTCTTTATTTAATCGTCTCCTACAATGAGTAATTGCTACCTTCTGTCAGTCTCATAAGGAACCCAACAGTCCAATTATCATTTCTTTATATTTTGGTAATAGCTGAGCTATCCAAAGAAAGGCCTCCAATTGTACAGGAGGCACATGAAGGAGATTAACAAGGCATTAAAAGGAATGCTGGCGAATGCAGGATATTTGCATGAATTTACATTTTATGTTCATATTAATGTCAGGCAAGTTCATCATGATTCATGCAACCATAATGAACATTTGAGGAACAAGCAATGGACATTTAGTTTCTGATGAATCGGTCCATTTTCATCTCGGCCATGCAGCGGCCTTTTTACAGCATCTGCTGGAATCGAAAGCTTAATTCATCTGAATAATTTCTTGACTTGTACATATTGTAGAACTAATGTCTGCAAATTAGTTTCACTTTTTTAAAAAAATTATGTTTGGAAATTTCAGACTAGGACTATTCAACAGTATAGTTTACATTTTATAGGACAGATTAAGTTTACCGCATATACTTGAGTATAAGCCAACCCGAATATAAGCTGAGGTACCTAATTTTGACCTGAAAACCCAGGAAAATAGAATGACCCGAGTATAAGCCGAGGGTAGGAAATACAGCAGCTGCTAGTGAGTTTCAATAATCAAAATACATTAAAACATGGTAAAATAAATTAAATTGTTGGCACATCTCAATCTGGCGCAGTCTTGGGACCCTTGCAGTTGTTGACCCAGGTATAAGCCGAGTCCCCTTTTTGGAGTTCATTTTTGGGGCTAAAAAACTCAACTTATACTCGAGTATATATGGTGTTGGACTTTGCACGAGAGTTGTACCAATGCTGGCAGGCTGCAACAAGCTTGCTTATAAGCCTCCCAGCTAATTGGGTATCAGCTGGGAGCCTTCTTTGGTGCTTCGCTCTAGCCTGCCTGCATCTCAGCTGTAGCTCCTTTCTGGACCTCTCCCTGACTGAGGGCTGATCAGTGTCAGAGCCAGACCCCTGATTTGACAGGTCAGCTGCCAGGGGTAATAGACTTGGGCCAGGCGCAGGCTGAGATCCCTGGCTCAGGACATCCTCAGATTTGGGTGCCAACAGAATTAGACTGGGCATTGGAGGTGCCCTGTGATCCAAGTCATCTTCGGAGTTGGAGGGCGTAGATCTGGCCAGGCTGCAGAGGATGGCAGAGAACAGAGGAGCCTGGCCTGCAGAGGTCCATGGGGTTGTAAGGGGTCAGACTCAACTATGCGACTGAACAACAACAACAACAAAAGTAATGAAATATTTACATTAGGAAATATACATGCAAAGGACAGTTGAATTTTAAAAAAACATGCAGAAATTTCCTTGGAGTGATAAACCCAATATCCTCCAACCTGATATGAACCAGGATGGGAGGGACGGACTGCGAGGGTAATGTGAAATCTAACATAAACAAGACTGAAATGCTTTTTCATCCCCACCAGAGATAAAAGAAAAATTACAACTCTTTGATGTATCTGCCAGATATCCAACACCAAAAGAACACATACCTCTTATCTGTGTTTTGTATTGAAAAGCTCCAGAGAGAGAAAGAGCAGATCTTGGGTTTTAATAATGTAAGTATCTAATGCCTGCTGTTCACTTTGTTTTCCTAATGCTGTCCTGTCAAATATGGTTTGCTGTAAATCAGAACGAATTGGGGTAGATGAGATTATTTTGTTCTTTGTGTTCCTTCCTTCTCCGTCACGGATGAGTGAGTTCACAGGTTTGACAACGCCCGGAGTTTTCCATCAAGTTGAACATGGATGTATGTTACATGACTGGCGAAAGCTGGGAGAAATCAAAAGTCACTTCCACGGTCCCTTGGGAGGGCAGCCATAGCGTGTGGTCGATATAAGCTTCTTTCCAGTTGCATTTTTTCAAAAGCTAAATCGTGTCAGCCTTTCATGTAGAAGTTAGATGTCAAAGAGGACTGAAAGACAAAGAACCTAAACCAGCTTCTCATAGTTTACTTCTATGGCAGTGATGGCGAATCTTTTAGAGACTGAGTGCCCAGACTGCAACCCAAAAAACACTTACCATATCTACTTGAGTATAAACCGACCCGAATATAAGCCATGGTACCTAATTTTGACCTGAAAACCTAGGAAAATTGATTTACCTGAGTATAAGCCGAGGACGGGAAATGCAGCAGCTGCTAGTTAGTTTCAATAATCAAAATACATGAAAATATGGTAAACTTAATTAAATTTTTGGTGCGCCTCAATCGATGTGGTCTTGGGACCCTCATGGTCATTGACCCGAGTATAAGCCATTTCCCCTTTTTGGGGCTCATTTTTGGGACTGAAAAATTAGGCTTATACTCGAGTATATACAGTATTTATTGCAAAGTGCAAACACAGCAACAGGGGAGGAAGTAAACACTCCCATTGGCCTGCTGGGCAGAGATGTGGGGCAAACTGCACTGGGGGAGGGAGGAAGCGCTCCCATTGGGCTGCTGGGCAAAGGGGTTGGGTGAACTTTGTGCTGGGGGAGGGAGGAAGCACTCCCATTGAGGTGCTGGGTAGAGAGGCAGAGTGAATTCTGTGTTGGGTTGACTGTATGGGTCCCCTCAGACGGGGCTTGTTTAACTTACAGGCACATTTTACTTCCGCTTCCAGAAGTGGTAAGGGCGGCGTGGGCTGGATGGATTGGTTTTGGGGGCCGTATCCAGCCCCCAGGCCGTAGTATGGGCACTCCTGGCATAAAGTGTCTTTCTTCCCTGCCTCGCTCATGGGGCTGCTGCGATACCAGCTGGATAATCACGGTGTGAAATGTCCTCCTGAATCAGACTGACATTTAATCTAATCCAGAAAGAATGCTCCCAGTGTTCCTAACATTCACATTTCTTCATCCACATGGCTTGACAGAGCATCTTCCTTGGGAGAAAAATAATTTATTCATGGATCTTTTTAAAAATGTTGACAGCTCCAAGACTCAAGGCAGTGTTTACATCTCCTCTGACCTTTTCAATAATTCAGAGAGAAAATACAGCGGGAGGTTTTTCTCTGATTTTAAACATTCCGCCAGGAAAAGAATTATTTATTTATTTATTTATTTAAAAGGGGGGGGTGCCTAATTCTATGTTTTGTGCACATCTGCACCTAATCTAATGTTGTTCTATGAAATACCAAAGCCCTGCAGCCAACACGACCGCCGATGCTTGCCACACATTACAGCCTTTATATCAGAGATAATCCTTATCTAGTCTGCACAAATGACATTTCTGAAGAGAAAATTGCTTCCTAATCGAAACCTGTCGGGAATAGCAAAGTCGCGCAAAGGGTGCAGGTGGCCGCGAACAAAAAAACGCCTTTTTCTACTTTCTATGCATTGTTGTGAATTGTGTCTTTAGCATTAAATGACTCCCTGTCTGCGTTATTGGTAATGATAAAGGGGAAAACTTATTTTGGTTTGTATTTTGGTGACTTCAATCATGGCCAAACTTTTTGGATACGGCCAGGAACTCAACAGTGGTCTATTTGGAACATGGAATTATTTTGTTGTTGTTCAGTCGCATAGTCGAGTCCGACCCTTTGTGACCCCATGGATCACTGCTCACCAGGCACCTCTGTCCTCCACCATCCTCTTCAAACCACCCAACTCTGTGTCCATGGTGTCTACAATACCATCTATCCATCTTATTTTTGGTCGCTCCCTTCTTCTTTTGCCCCCACCCTTCCCAGCATCAAGGGTTTCTCAAGTGAATCCTCTCTTCTCATTTGATGTCCAAAGTACTTTAGCTTCATCTTCACTATTTGACCTTCTAAGAAGCAGTCAGGGTTGATATCTTCTAGAACTGACCTATTTGTTCTCCTCGCTGTCCAGGGGACTCTCAAAACTCTCCTCCAGCACCACATCTCAAAGGTGTCTATTCTGTGCTCAGCCTAACTTATGGTCCAACTCTCACAACCATACATTACTACCGGGAAAACCATTGCCTTGACTGTGCGGACTTTTCTTTGCAAGGTGATGCCTCTACTTTTAATTATGTTCCCCAGGTTTTTCATCGCTTGTCTCCTTCAAGGTTAATTTAATTTAATTTAATTTAATTTAATCACATTTGTACTGCCGCCCTCTTGCCAAGACGACTCCGGGCAGCTTACACATATAACAACCACCACAAATAAAAACTCTACAAAACAATGGGATAAAAAAAATTAAAATATTAAATTATTTAAAATTTAACATCTGATTTGCTTCCTCTGTTGGGCTGGTTCCCTCCAACATTCATAATATGAAGGGGTAGAAAACCCAACAATGCTCTTTTGAGAACTCTTGAACCCTTGCTGTGATCTGATTCCCTCTATGGAAATGTCATAGGCTCATTTGCACCCTTTGAAATGAGGAACATAAGATGTGACACGTGTGATTTCCGGTGTCGACAGAAATAATTTAATCTCAAAATGTTCTACTTGGAAAATTGGATTAAAATGAGTGCAGGAAATATTTTTCACTTTGACAGTTCCTGCATTGTTACATTATGATTTAGTTAGGAAGGGGAAGGGGGAGAAATCCCATTTAGCATATTAATGCTTTCATTGGTGTCTAATTGCTCTGATGTGCTGATGTAAAAACTCAGAATCTTTCTCTAATCAAATAAACACAGAGAGAATGGAAGAGACATCTGCGTTGCTGCTTTGCCCAGATGTGTATGGAGTTCGTAGCATAAAATAAATGATAAATCCAAGAAGTTTTTAATGAGACAAAGGATGCGACTTTTCCTCACCACAATTTGTTAAAATTGTCTCCCCAAAACTGATGTCCTCCCCTTTGAGAAGAACGTCCTCAGAATGGTTAAGAAGATGCACCACAATCTATCTGGAACATACTGTATATACTCGAATATAAACCTAGTTTTTCAGTTCCAAAAATGAGCCCCCAAATGGGGAAACAGCTTATACTCAGGTCAATGACCACGAGGGTCCCAAGACTGTGTCAGATTGAGATGTGCCAAAATTTAATTAATTTTGTTTTGTTTTGTTTTGTTTTTGTTTTGTCTGCCATTCTATTAAGTCAAGTTGTTGGTACAACTCACCGTAACGCAGATGTTTTCACATTGGCACAGCTTTTTCAGAGAAGTAGACATCACCTAGCAAACAAAAATTTACATAGTCAAAGCAATGGTATTCCCTGTGGCAATGTATGGTTGTGAGAGCTGGACCATTAGGAAAGCTGAGCGCAGAAGAATAGATGCCTTTGAGATGTGGTGTTGGAGGAAAGTTTTGAGAGTCCTCTGGACAGCGAGGAGAACAAATAGGTCAATCTTAGAAGAAATCAACCCTGACTGCTTCTTAGAAGGTTCACTAGTCAAGATGAAGCTAAAGTACTTTGGACATCAAATGAGAAGAGAGGATTCACTTGAGAAGGCCTTGATGCTGGGAAAGGTGGAGGGCAAAAGAAGAAGGGGGTGGCCAAAAATGAGATGAATGAATGGTATTGTAGACACAATAGGCACAGAGCTGGGCAGGTTGAGGAGGCGCCATGTAAATAATTCATCGATTTGCACGTCCATCTCCTGAACCAACCAACTTTGGCCAACCACTCTGAGTCTCTATTAATGTAAAATGTATACCATGATATCTACTCTCATGATACTCTTATGATATTATGATATGATACCACGATATCCACAGTGGTCCATGGAGTCGCAAAGGGTCGGAATCGACTATACGGCTTCACAACAACAACAAAATGATAACAGTTCTTGTCTACTTGGCTTGGCCGCTATATTTGGCTGCCATCATCTTCTGTTTCAGAAATGTCTGAGGGTATTTCTGGTTTCATTCTGCAGTATGTTTGTATTTCTTCCTGATGTGCGAACAAGCTGCCCAGGAAGCGCTTCAGGGCCAAAGAGAGAGACAGACATGAAGTAAATAAACAAGTAGACAACTGGCTGGAAGAGGCTGATGCTATGATTCATCCTCTTTAATGAGCCTCACTGCCCAGAAGCCTTCTTTGTACTTCTTTGAGACCATCAAAGTAGCCAGGAAGGCATGGACACGGAGAGCCAAATCTTGCTCCTTCACGTTTAGAAGGGAGGTCCTGTGGGAGATTTTATTCATTGATATCTTGGCGCACAGTGAAATAAAATATTTTTATGTTTCCTCACAGTTTTTCCCTCGGTCTGTTATCTTCTCTGCCAGAGGAGCCTAGCATAAAATTAGAGGGAAATCCCATGGGTCTTCCTTTCTAGGCGATCCAGGGCCCATTGACCCCTTGCTCGGGGCACGTGGACCTGTGACATCTTCCGTGATGTGGGGATCCAGTGATTTCAGCTATCAAAAGGCAGCTCTGAAGCCCACGGAGAATCAAGAGGAGAGGAGGGTTGCCGAAAGTATGCATATTTCATCTAAGGTGGCTGTGGGTCTTTTACCGAAAGGGGGGAAAGTCCAAGTTATACAACGAGAGAATAGCTTTTATTCTAAGATTTGCCGCATATACTCGAGTATAACCTGAGTTTTTAAATCTCAAAAATGAGCCCCAAAAAGAGGGTATGGCTTATATTTGAGTCAATGACCACGAGGGTCCCCAGACCACTCTGGATTGAGACACACCAACAATTTAATTAATTATACCATATTTTCATGTATTTTGATTATTGAAACTCACTAAGAGCTGCTGCATTTCCCACTCTTATATTCAGGTCCATCTATTTTCCATAAGGGTCATTAACCGATATCGGAATGCAAGATAACAACTCTTTATAGTGGACTTCAGGAATCGGGGGGGGGGGATCCTTGATAAGAATAGGAACATGTAATGAGATGAACAGATTTATATCTGTATCGGAGAGGGGGGGGGAAGGAATTATTTTGAGCCAAGTGAATTTAACAAACACCCAGCTGGCACAGAAGGAAAACAGAAGAGGGTGAAAAGGAGTACAAAAATTAGAAACAGGAAATGTACAAAAGTACTAATGAATACAGGTAAAAATAAAGCATATCTCTCTCTTTCCCTTTTCAAGTCAAGGCAGAGGCAGAGAAACCTTTTTGATGACGTCTTCTTCTTCTTCTGTCTTCCCAGGGCATTTGGTTCTTTAATACTTTTCTTCTATGATGGCAACCTTGAGGTCTGAGGTAAGATTGCATTTGGAGTGTGAAGTGTTTGTCCCACTCCTGGACCATTAGGAAAGCTGAGCGCAGAAGAATAGACGCCTTTGAAATATGGTGTTGGAGGAGAGTTTTGAGAGTCCCCTGGACAGTGAGGAGAACAAATAGGTCAATCTTAGAAGAAAACAAACCTGACTGTTCCTTAGAAGGTCAAATAGAAAAGATGAAGCTGAAGTACTTTGGACATCAAATGAGAAGAGAGGATTCACCTGAGAAAGCCTTGATGCTGGGAAAGGTGGAGGGCAAAAGAGGAAGGGGGTGGCCAAAAATGAGATGGCTGGATGGTATTGTAGACACAATGGGCACAGAGATGGGCAGGTTGAGGAGGATGGTGGAAGACAGAGGTGCCTGGCGGGCAACGGTCCATGGGGTCGCGAAGGGTCGGAATCGACCTGTGTGACTGAACAACAAATTGTTTTTAAAATTAGATTTAAGTCCTATATGAGACAGTTTAGTAAGCTGGAGGCTTATAAACCCCTGGCTATGAGTTTGAGTCCCCACTGTGCCTCTCGAGAGAAGATCTAGCCTATGTAGCCTTGAGCAAGCTGCACAGTACAGTAAAACCCTGTTTTACGGGAAAAGCCCGTACCTTTTTCCTTAAGTCATTTTTTCCCTGTAAAACGAGGCATTCCCAGAAGAACGTACTGAGAAAAAAAAATCCAACTCCCCCCCCCCCAATAATAAAAATAAACATAAAAACCCCACTCTAACTCCTCTCCAGACCACTTTACTGCCCAGAATGGCTGTGAGGGGTCTTTTATAGCCTAGCATTTGCAGTGCACTCTGGGATATCGTGTTCTGTAAAATAGGGTTTTTCAGTAAAACAGGACACGTTTTCAACAACAAAAAAAAACCTTCTATAAAACTGGGTTTCTGTAAAATGAGGTGTCTGTAAAACAGGGTTTTACTGTACCTAGAAACCCATTGAAAGTCTTAAGGAAAACAGAATCCCTATAGATTACATTGTATCTAGTGGCCTCTAGTGGCCACTTCTAATAATGTGTCTTGGAAATATACATACAGTATATACATATCATATATACTCGAGTATAAGCCGAGGTTTCTTTATTTTGAAACATTTTCTAAGCTTCTGATGAGCTTTATTCTGAACTTTGCTTTGTTTTCAATATACCAGATATACTTGAGTATAAGGTGAGGTCCCCCCCCAAAAAAAATGAGCCCCCAAAAGGGGATTCGGCTTATACTCAGGTCAATAACCACAAGGGTTGCAAGCCTGCGCCAGACTGAGATATGCCAACAATTAATTTTACTATCTCTTCATGTATTTGGATGATTGAAACTTATTCGCAGTTGTTGCATTTTCCACCCTCGGCTTATACTCGGGTCAGTCTTTTTTCCTGGGATTTCTGGTCAAAATTAGGTGCCTTGGTTTATATTGGGGTCGGCTTATACTCAAGTATATACAGATATAGGAGAAGGAGTAAGACAAGGCTGCATTTTGTCACTCTGCTTATTTAACCTATATACAGAGCACGTAGTGCAAAATGCAGGAGCTGGACGAATCGCAAGTTGGAATTAAATTTGCTGAGAGAAACATCAACAATTTATGATATGGCGAGTTTTTCCTTACCCGAGGCATTCATACTTACTCGGGGTTCCACCGCAATTTATTTCTTTTTACTGTGCACTATAAAACAGAAGGAAGAGTGGAAATCACACTTAAAACATCTTCCAAACTATGGGAGAGGGGGAGGCTGTGTTTAGGCTTGTGTGTGTGTGTGTGTGTGTGTTTGTGTGTGTGTGAATAGAATAAACACCTCAGGGATTTCATTCGAAACACCTGCCTTCAATTTTATTAAAATCAATAGGAGATGTTATTACAGTATAAATTAAATGAGATGCTGTTTGCTCACGAGAATTTCAAAGCAATCATGTGAAAATCGCTCCCAGCTACAGTAGTCATGCAGGTGTCTAGGATAATGTTATCGAGGTGCATGGGACTGTGGTGGCTCAGTGGTTAAAAAGCTCACCTTGCTAGCTGGAAGGTCTGCAAGTCGACAGTTCAAGACCCGAATACTGCACGACGGAGTGAGTGTCTGTCTCTGTCCTGTCTCTCTCAGTTCCCGGCAACCTAGCATTTTGAAAGCGAGAAATTGCAAATAGATAAATAGGGACCACTTTGGGGAAAGATCTTGGGGTGTGCTGACCCATCCGGGCAAGCACGGTCGCTGCATAATGGCACTACACAGCAAGACTTGTTCAAGGATAGTCCAGATACCAAAGTCCAAAAGGCAAGCCAAAAGGTCTGTTTACCAGTAGTCCAAGTCAGTAATCAAATCCAAAGGGTGTCCAGGGGCGTCGTCAGGGTTGGCAGAGTAGTCAGGGTCACGGCAGGCAGTCTGGAATCAAGCAGGATTTTGGTCTTCACACAAGAGTTGTACCGACGCTGGCAGGCTGCAAGAGGCTTGCTTATAAGCCTCCCAGTTAATCAGTATCAGCTGGGAGCCTTCTTTGGTGCTTTGCTCTAGCCTGCCTGCGTCTCAGGTGTAGCTCCTTTCTGGACCTCTCTCTCACTAAGGGCTGATTGATGTCAGAGCCAGACTCCTGATCTGACAGGTCAGCTGCAGGGAAAAACAGACTTGGGCCAGGCGCAGGCTGAGATCCCTGGCTCAGGGCATCCTCGGACTCGGGTGCAGGCAGAACCAGACTGGGCATAGGGAGTGCCCCCGATCCAGCTCATCTTTGGAGTCTAAGGAGGGCTGGATCACAACATGGGGACACAAAAGGAGGTTCATTTGGGCATCCCCTGGGCAGAGTTCCTCCAGCAAAAATCCTTTCAACCCAGAAAGCACCTTTGTGCACTTCTGACATGATAAAAAAAAAATCTAGGTGTAGGCATTCAGTTGGAGCCTTTCTTTCTCTCTCTCTCTCATTCTCACTCGCTCACTCTCTCACTCACACACATATAAATAGTGGGAGGATAATCCGGATAGAATAACTATACAGGGTCTGCTAATGCAAACTCAGTGCCCACCGGGAAACGGGACATGAGAAGAACTCCAGCAGCCTCACACTTACATTCTCAGCTGCTGATATGGAGAGGCTGAATGTCTGTAACAGCAGAAGCAATAAGCAGCCGTCGTTGTGAGTAGCCACTGATAGCCTGATCTTTCATGCAGCCCTCTAATTCCTTCTAAATCCAGTCCCAGGCGGTGAGCATCACTGCCTTTGACGGTTGCGAATTCTGCATTTTCAACCTCCTAAGCCTTCATGTTGTAAATCCCTTGGTTTTGTTTCTGCCACATTAAACCTCTTAAAAATGAGTTTCTTCCATCACGTTGCTGAGGAAACTGACACATTCTAGAAGTTTCTTATTGCCTAATGCCCCAGAAGAAAGTATGATCCCACACTTTTACTGTTGTGGTACCAAGCTATAAGGAGTTCTCAACCTTTTAAAGTTTGGGCCATGTCACGCTCCCTCAGACAGCTTCAGGGGCCGGATGGCCATTTTGCTCTTCCTACACCACTTGGCACTTCCTGGTTTGGCCTTAGCAGTTTTAGTGGGCGAATATAGAAGAACCCCTTACAACGAAAGACTCTGCTCCTGTATATTTAGGGTTGCCATAATTCTCTCCCACAAAACCGGGACAGAAGTATGCTTGACAAAAATGGGTGGGTGTGTTTCCCCGGCGGGTCTCCTTATGAGTAAAGGAGGAGAAAAGTCCCCCTCCCCCCATTTCTTCCCACACCTGTCGAAGAGAGAAGAATTTACTTCAGACTCAAAAACATCGGATCTCCCATTTCGGCAACTCTGAAGTTGCCAGAGGAAGAACAAGGGAATCGAAAGGAGAGGATGATGGATGGGGCAAGGGCACATGCATGTACAGGAAGGAAGATGCTGCTGCCTCAAAAGCATGCAGCCCCATGAGGGGGTACCTGGCCCCACATCTGCCCCGCTCGGCACACCTTCCCCTGAGAATGGGGCAGGAACGGCCTCCTAATTGGACTCTTGGAGGGGCCGGGGATGGCACTAGCTGAAGCGGGTACGCCTCCTGGCTCCCCCGGGAGCCTCAGCAGAGCACCAGGGGTGGTAGATGGGCAGGTTAAAGACTAACTGCTATAAGTGAGTCTAAGGTGGCACAACGTTATTTTAATGGTGTGTTATACACAACCAGTGAGTTTTAAAAATCCGGGACTTTAACATGAATTTTATTGAACTGGCCAGTTCTATGTCGTTCCTTTATAAGTAAATTCTTCTCTGGTCTGTGACTGTATAAATAAAATTTGAATTTGAGTCGCTGGCAATATGGTCTACTCTATCACCATAGCAGGATAACGTGGCCAGACTAGACTGAGTCAAGTATACTTATACTCGAATATAAGTTGTCCCGAATATAAGTCGAGGTACCTAATTTGGACCCCTAAAACTAGGAAAATAGATTCACCCAAGTATAAGACGGGGGTGGAAAATGCAGCAGCAGCGAGTTAATTTCCGTAATTAAAATACATGAAAATACAGTAAAATTAATTAATTCACATTTGTGTGGGTATGTTTTTGAGTTTCTACGGTAGTGGTAGTGCTTTTTAAAAAATGTATGTTTGAATTTGCACTACTGCAGTTTTAGAACTCTCGGGATCGTTGACCCGAGTTTAAGTCAAGTTCCTTTTTTGGACTTCAAGTCCCTTTTTTGGACCGAGTATAAGTCAAGTCCCTTTTTGGGACCTAAAAAACTAGACTTATACTCAAGTATATACAGTATTGTTGTTCAACAACAATACTGCATATACTTGAGTATACTTGAGTATATACAGTATTAGGGTTCTGAAACTAACATTTTGAGTCAGCTAGAGATTAGGCTGAACAATTCAGACAGAACTAAATTAGAAAAACCCAACCATGGAGCCTAGAATGGAAAACAGTTATCTTTGGAAGGAAGAAGCATTTAGCCTGGTATTTGGCTATTTAGATTTAATACAGTCAGTGACTGTTCTTGTTAAATGCTGGCCCTTCTCATCCCCAAGTTAGTGTAAACAAACAAAGCATGATGGGATTGCGGCTGCAAGCTCAACAATTTCTCACTGGTAGCTCTACTGATGGAGGTTAATCGGAATTGCAGTCCAGCAGCTTCCAAAGAATTATACTATTGCCTGGCATGGGTTTAAGCTGCTTCCGATGCACTTTTGATGTAATTGGGATTATTCCCCATCTCCAAAAGAGGGACAGGTTAAAATCCCCCCCCCCTCCATGCGACACTTTCAGCCAAGAGAGAGGTGCATGATGCTTGTAGCAATATGGCTTCTGTTTCTTTCCACTTGCAAGACTCCCGATTATGACAGTTAATAAATGGCACGTTTCGGTGGATGGTGATAAACCCTTGGGAAGAAATGTACGTTGACACTTTGAACGAACAACTTTTAATCCTGTTTAAGGGGAAGCTTTCTTGAGAAGCTGATGGGTAAGATTACCTGGTCACTCAAAGCAGTGTTTGGCTATCGGCTCAAGTCTATGTGGTCTTTTCAGGTTCTTAAATAAGGAATTAAAGTAGTAGCGCTGTTTGGGGGAAACAAGGTTGGGGTTGGGTTGGGTTTGACCATTCAGAGACTCTACCATATCTCACCACAGCATCAGCCTGTTCAGTTATTACAATGCAAGATTGCCAAGCCACAGGTTGAAGACTTAAAGCAAAGAACAACTGTACATGTATCAACCACCAGGCTTTATCAACAGGAAACATCCTGAGCTTGTATTCAAACTAAAGGACTACCGTATATACTCGAGTATAAGCTGAGGTTTTTTAGCCCAAAAAATGAGCACAAAAAAGGAGATTTGGCTTGTACTCGGCTCAATGACTAGGATGATCCCAAGACCATGCTGATATAAACTGATCCAGATATAAGCCGAGAAATCTAATTTTGATCTGAAAACCCAGGAAAATAGATTGACCCGAATATAAGCCGAGGGTGGGAAATGCAGCAGCTGCAAGTGAGTTTCAATAATCAAAATACATGAAAATATGGTAAAAATAGCTAAATTGTTGGCACATCTCAATCTGGCATGATCTTGGGACCCTCTTGGCCATTGACCTGAGTATAAGCTGAATCCCCTTTTTGGGAGTCTTTTAGAGCTAAAAACTTGGCTTATACGCAAGTGTATATGGTATTTGCCTTACAAGCAAAGCATTTTTGTTTAAGGAAAACATTTCGTTTACCACATTGAAACTCACTGTAAAGGAAATTTCACAAAGCAAAGCACATGTTTATAGCTTTGAAACAACTGTAAATAAAGGAACTATTTTGTTATGTTTCTAAAATATCGTGTGGAGAGTGTATTTGCTGGGCTAGTGTGGGGAGTATGGCTTGGAGAACTTGCAAACTCAAACTAAAGTCACTTATAAATCTGCCTCGCTTTACTGCTGCATTAAAAAAAACTTAACAGATTTAAGGCTTAGAATTCCAGTCAGTGGGGAAAGGACTCCCGAAGCCAAACAAACCTCTACAAATTAGTCTTTTAATTATTTTAGAATCCTCTCAATTTGGTTGGCAAAGTTGTTTCTTCAGCCTTGTACATCGGACTTTCCTTGGTGGTCTCAACATGGCTTCCATTCTACTCTCTGGTCCTTTGGCTCTTCAGCTCTCCTTCCCTCTTCCTATAAATCGGGGTGCCCAAATTTTTGGGACTGTGGGCCGGTCACATGGTTCAGGGGGCTTGTCACCGTGGCCTGTGGGCCAGATCTGGCCCTGATGTAAACGTATTGTTTGTAAGCCACCCTGAGTCACTTTGGCGAGTGGGCGGCAATATAAATTTGAACTAATAAATAAATAAATAAATAAATAAATAAATTCATCCGGCCCACGCCGCCCTTGTTGCTTCTGGAAGCAGAAGTAAAACACACCCATATGGGTGTGTTTTACTTCCAGGAGCGACGAGGGCGGTGTGGACTTGATGAATTGGCCTCGGGGGGCGGATCCAGCCCACGGGCCATAGTTTAGGCATCCCTGCTATAAATAACGCATGGAAAAAAATGCTCAGTGGTCTGCATCTCTCCAGAAATGCCAGGACTGTCCAAGAGATAGGCAGCTCTGCCATGAACCATCTCAAGAAAAAGCATTAACAAGGAGGCAGCTACTATAAATAACTTATGGCACCATAAACACACAGAGAGGCTATCCGTCTTTCAGTACAAGGAGAACAGCGCACACTTCTTTAGCGGCAAAGCTCTTCTTTTCACACAATCCTCACGGAAGTGGCATATAAATATGAGCGATCACCACCATCAGCCTTCATTTTGGCAATCTATTTCCTTCTTATGCAGTTTTCATAGTTCACAGAGATGGCTCTTTAAAGAGGCAATTCAGTTGTTGTGAAGCCAAATAAAGATCTATGCTGTAGAGTGTGTAGTAAGCAGCTCTACCTCACCTCTCTTCCCCTCATAGACAACTTCTGTGAGTGTAACTCCTCACACTTTACAATACTAGTAGCCCTCACCTTTCAGTAATATAAGCTTATTCCATACATCCTTATGAGTATTTTTTCTTTTCCACTCCCTTAGTTTAATTTTATATTATTTCACTTATTTTTCCTTTCCTTTCCCCTGTCCTCTTTGCATTTTGTTTCTTTTGAATTATGATTTTAACCTAGAGAAAATTTAGAAACAGATGTATGTGCAGTTCTCAAACGGTTGCTGTTTTGCTCAGATTATAATTAACATGATTATTATAATTAATTATTATAATTAATTAACAGGATTATTATAATTAACATGATTATTTTCCATATATTTGTTATTCTGTCTTTTCTCTAAAACAACGGTGTGGAATCTGTGTCCCTTCACCCAATGTTGGACTTTAATCAACGCCAATGGCCAATGGTGAACAAAATAGAGCTGGGCTCCCAAGTTATTTTGGTGGACCACCAATTCTTCCCCGTCCCTGATAGAGAAAAGGTGGATTTCTTTTTGAAAAGTGACACCATGAAAAGCTAGTAAACTGATAAGTTAACAAAGTAGCAGCATCATGAGTGTAGAGTTTTTTTTTCTTAATTATGGTCCTATGCTAGGGTTGCCATACATCCCGGAAAACCAGGATTGTCCCGGATTTAAGGTCAGAAATATTGTCCTGGCCAGTTCAATAAAAATCATGTCAAAGTCCCAGAGTTTTAAAACTTACTGATTGTGTATTATAACACTTCATTAAAATAAATGCAAACTCTTGCCATCAAACAACATTTGGAGTTGGAGTATACCAGGAGACAAATCTTAACATCCTTGCCTCACACCACCACCAGATAAGTGTGACCAGTGTGTTTCCTGGAACTGAGGACGTTAAGAGTTGACCGCGACACAACTTCTCAGAAGTACGACGGGTCATCTTACAGTAAGAATTAACTGTTGTAAATAAATTCATTTATGCATTGATATATTTAATGTGAAAGTGATTTATAGCTGTCATTTTATTATGTTTGTTTAAAAAAAGGCTATTTTTTAGCTAACCTGCCCAGTTTTTGTCAAGTATACTTCTGTCCCGGTTTTGTGGGAGAGCATTATGGCAACTCTATCCTATGTTTGTATTATTATAACTGTTTTATTTATGCTTGTCTGCCATTCAGAGTGGCCTGTTGACCAATAGGGCAGAATGCACGTCCAATCAATAAACATTTTCTTTCTTTCTAAACAACAGACTTGACCTCTACGAAGGATTTCAAAAAGTAAATAAAAATGAACTCGTGTGTGTTCAGGTTTGAAGCACCTACTCACTGTTTCTTGGCTTACCTGTATGACACGTCTCTTCTACCTTCAGCCGAGGTGCTCCATCGCACGTTCAAAACTCCCACTTGGAGTCCAGTAAACAGGAACTGGAACCTGCCGCTCAGACGCATTTCCCTCACTTTGAAAATAATACTGTTTAATATTTAAAGAGCCTTTTCAGGCACAACGGTGCGCAGCCTAGCAAATGCTCTCAGCGAATCTCCCAGGCATTATCTCTAGGCACAAAAATTAGGCAGCATTTTAATTTTTCTGTACATAGCGCGTGGTATCATTAGGGACGCTCAACATATTTCTCTCACAAAAATCATTTCCCCTGGGTTTGAAGTTCCAAATGTCCCTGCCTCATTTCCAAAGTGGGACTGATGCATTCATAGTCAATTTATTCATAGGCTGAAGAGATAAAAAGCTGTTACTCTGCATCTCACCACCACCACCACACCAATTCCCCCCCCCTTCATTTTATTATTCTCAACATGGCTTTTTGAAATACAGTATTCTGCCCATGTTCCTGCTAGTAGTCTTAGGAAACAAAATATATTTCAAGTCATAGACCTGTTCAGTGCCAGCAAAGTACAACCAGGAGTGTACTGGGCACCTTGGGAGGGCGGTGGACAGGAAGTGATGGGGGTGCCTATTGGGGGTTGGGGGAGAAATCCCATACATTTCTGTTACCTCTGGCACCCCCCTCAAACCTCCCAGACTGACACGGTGACTCACCGAATAGAGGTAGTTGGCAAGAATTTAAGTACATAATTCTTCCTGCCTCTGGGGGGCACCAGTCACTGGGGTGCACCAGGACAAGTCCCTGTATCCCCATTGGTCAGCAAGCCACTGGATGGGACCCAAAAGGCCATCAAACCAAACGCCCTCCCGACTCAATGCAGGAATCCAAAATTAAAGCAGTTTATTTTCTTTTGTTTAAATGTTCTTGATTTTTATTTTTTTATTATCAATACTAAGAAAAAGGGGAAATAGGATAAAGACTTAAGACTGTTATTATAAATGTTAAGATGAATTAAAAATGTGATATGGTAAGGAAGATTCAATATAAGAAATACTATACAGTGGTACCTCGCTTAAAGAGCATAACGCATCTTTAAACGAGTTTGTTCTTGACTTTAAGCCAGAAGCGTAGCTTACCTTGACGGGGCCCCGTATAAAAATTGTTTGGGGGCCCTTTAGATGTGGGGCGGAGCTAACGTCATGACATCATGACGTCATGGGGGGAGCCAACGTCATGACGTCATGACGTCGTGGGCGGGGCCAAAAATAAAAATAAAATAAATAAAAATAAAATAAATAAAATAGAATTAAAATGTAAAAAAAAAAAAAACCACACACACCTCAACCCACCCACCCACCCACCCGAAACACAAAACCTCACTTACCTTAATCCTGGGGCCTCTTCTTCCTCCGCCTCTGCTGTCACCGCCGCCGCGCCGCCGCTGCTGCCGATCGCTCCCTCGCCGCGCACGGCGAAGGCAAGGGGCAGTTGTGGAAGGCGAGCGGGCGAAGCGAGGCAGCCCCGAGGCCCTCCCCCCGGTTGCCGCGGGGGCTCCCTGGCAGGCTGCGCCAGCCCGGGCGGGGCTCTCCACCTCGACGCTGGGGTGGGAGTCCACCAGCTGCAGGACCAGCTCACGCGCCCCATCCCGCACGCAGGCGGCAGGGGAGCTCCAGGCGCGCGCGGCAGGGGAGCTCCAGGCGCGCGCGGCAGGTGAGCTCCAGGCGCGCGCGGTAGGTCAGCTCCAGGCGCGCTCCAGGTGACCTGCCGCCTGCCAGGGGACGGGGCGCGCCCGCGAGCTGGTCCTGCAGCTGGTGGACTCCCACCCCAGCGGCGACCGTGGAGAGTGCCGCCCGGGCTGGCGCAGGCAGGGAGCCCCCGCGGCGACCGGGGGGAGGGCCTCGGAGTCGGGGCTGCCTCGCTGCTTAAAAGCTGCAGCTCCGACTCCGACTCTCCGACTCCGGCTTTTTTTAAAAAATTGGAGCCAAAAATGGCTCCAATAAAGTGCGCATGCTCAGAAACTCAATCTGACACATGCGCAATGCATCAGATTGAGTTTCTGCGCATGCGCAGTAAATTTTTGGTCTTTTTTATTTTTAATTTTATTTTTTGCCGTTGGGGGCCCCCGTAGCCCGGGGGCCCCGTATAATTGATACGGCTGATACGGCGGTAGCTACGCCTCTGGAGGGGAGCTCAAAGAGGAGTTGGTCCACTCCAAAGAGTATGGACACCAGAAGAAAAGGCAAATTAATCGGCTACAAAAATGCCCAAAGGACAGAATAAAGGGAAAGGTATGCAAGGATCTCTCTTTCATCAGTTTTTCAAAGACAAAAGTAACACTGCAGAAAAACTACATTTGGTTGTAATGTCTTAATTCAAATTGTGCTCAGGAGGAATTCCAAAGCAATCAAGTTGTTAAATTAAGTTATAAAATGATGAGCATTCTTGGCTGCTTTGGTCAAAAGGTCATACAGTCACTACACAAACCGCCCTTCGCTTCTGCTCCCTCTTAATTGTTGTCATCAATTTTCTTGGTTCAGGAAATCATCATTCTTTTTTTTTAATCTCATTATTTTATCTCATTATTAAGAGGGGGCATAGCTATGCAGTAAAAAGTCAGAATCCCCATGGCAGTTTCATTAAAGTGAAGAACGTTATACAGGACATAAGCTTTACACTGGCTTTGAGAACTGATTCCACTGTATGGCATGGAAATGTTAGGTCAAATAACAATGCTCCGTTTTTAATTGTAATTAATAAAAATGCCCCCGCTCTAACCATCAGGTTGTCCCTGTCACCCTCATGAGGAGGTGCATGGGCAGCATGCATTCAAATGTCTGCACATGCACGCATGGGTTCAGGAGCTGCTAGGTTGGCAAGAGCTAGGACAGAGACAGGAGCTCAGTCCATCATGCAACACTCAGGAATTGAACTCCAACCTTTCAGATAGCGAGTTCTGCATCTTAACGACTTGAGCCACTACAATCCCCTTACTGGAAGACAGAGGGAGACAAATAATAATGGCCTTGATACAGTGGTACCTCGCTTAGAGAGCATAATGCATTCCACAGGATTGCTCTTTAAGTGAGTTTGCTCTTTAAGCGAAAGACCATTGTAAGTGACCAATTATGACTTCTGGTGGGGGGGCTGCAAACCCCGATTTAGTAGTTAAGCAAGTTTTTGGGTTGGTTTCAGTTGTTAAGCGAAGCGAGCATTAGAGAAAATTCTGCTGTTTAAGTGAGTTATTCTCTAAGCGAGGCACTCTTTATGCGAAGTTTGACTGTACTTCCATTTTAGTATATTGATGTTGGAAAAGAATACCTGTTTTAGAATTCATTAGTAAATCTGAAACCTGTGAATAATTTGTTGAACCTGTGCCCAGTGGATTGTGCCCAACAAATTGAAGCATTTTGAAATTGGCTTTTAAGGTATGGTTATTTATTTGTTGCTTAGAAAAAACCTGCATGAATGATTATTTTTTTCCAGCACATAAAAAGACTTACTTTGACACCTGTTCAATTAGCAAATCCATTATTGCATTAAGGAAATTCATTAGCTCTGCAAATGGAAAGAGCATGGAGGTTTGAAAAATGGCACAAATAACCATTGGTTACGCAAAGTGTACTTTTAATTCCCTCCTCCTTGTCTGCAATTATCTTCATGCATCCGGTAATGTGTTAGCATTTATAGAATTTCATTCTCTCCTTAGGGCAAATTCTTTTTCATTCCATTCACTCACTACTGTCCCTTTCCTGGTATGAATGAAATGCTGTTATGAAGTGAGAAACTCTTCCTGAATTGGCAGAAGAGCTTACAGTATATACTCGAGTATAAGCCGACCTGAATATGAGCTGACCCAACTTATTTTTGACCTGAAAACCCAGGAAAATAGATTGACCCAAGTATAAACCAAGGGTGGGAAATACAGTGGCGGCTAGTGAGTTTTTATAATCAAAATACACGAACATATGGTAAAATTAATTAAATTGTTGTCACATCTCAAAACGTCAGAGTTTTGGGACTTTAGTGGTCATTGACCCAAGTATAAGCCGAGTCCCCTTTTTGGAGCTCATTTTTGGGGCTAAAAAACTCAGCTTATACTCGAGTATATACGGTAAATAAAACTCTTCATGTAAGAAATATATATCATGTTCAACCAGATATAGCTTTCCTGAAAGCTGTGAAAACTAAAAATTAGGCTTATAACTAGGGATGTCAGTTGCATTTCCTCATGTGCTTAATGAAAATTTTTTTGTTTCAAGTGATTGCCAACAAATTGGTGGTTTAAAATAAGTACAGGAAAACCCCAGCTTACAAATGCCCTGGTTTACGTTTCCCGCTGTTTTTTGAAAATAGTTTTATTATTTCCGTTAAATTTACAAACACAATATACATGAGATGTAGAAACACATAAATACCAGAACCCACTTGCCCATTCATCCCATCCTGTACTGTACTCTTCCCAAAATTTATGTGTTTCCGGGCTTGGCATAATCTCCTCCTCATTTGACAAAGCATATTATACAAAGCTGAGCGCAGAAGAATAGATGCCTTTGAGATGTGGTGTTGGATAAGAGCTTTGAGAGTCCCCTGGACAGCGAGAAGAACTAATAGGTCAATCTTAGAAGAAGAAATCAACCCTGACTGCTCCTTAGAAGGTCAAATAGTAAAGATGAAGCTGAAATGCTTTTGACATCAAATGAGAAGAGAGGATTCACTTAAGAAAGCCTTGATGCTGGGAAGGGTGGAGGGCAAAAGAAGAAGGGGGCGGCCAAAAGTGAGATGGCTAGATGGTATTGTAGACACAATGGGCACAGAGCTGAGCGAGTTGAGGAGGAGGGTGGAGGACAGAAGTGCCTGGCGAACAGTGGTCCATGGGGTCGCAAAGGGTCAGAATCGACTGTCCGACTGAACAACAACAAACAAATGATACAAAGGGTTTCCATATTTCCAAGAATTCATTATAACCTTTTATTAGACCTTTTTAAAAAATTCTATGGTTAATTTTTCATTTAGTGCCAGCTGTCATACTTCTCTATACCATCTATATTTACCTATAACGAACCTATTTTTCCATTCCTTAGCTATGAGTTGTCTTGCAACTGAAAACAACGTTAACATTAATTCCTTTTTTTGCTTTGATCTAGGTTTAACTCATCTAATTCTCCCAGCAGGGCAATTTTTGCGCTTAACTTTATTGCAGTTCCCATTATTTTACTGAGTTCTTTTTCTATCATCTTCCAATACTTTGTTGTGTGTTGACAGCTCCAACACATATGCAAGTATGTCCCTCTTTCTATGACACACCTCCAGCATAATTCAGAAAAGTTTTTATTAATTTGATGTAATCTAACCGGGGTCTTGTACCACTTCCACCTGACTGGCCCACTGAACCATGTAGTGAAGGAAGGGTAAAATGGCCAGCTGACCCCCGAAGCTGTCTGAGGGAGCGTGACCCAGCCCTTGGCCTTAAAAGGTTGAGAACATCTGATCTAGGTTCTTGCTTGCTTTATGGGAACTTGCGTTGATCCATAGCACCATATTGGCTGATGCCCTATTAGCATGCCTGTCTTTCAGGGTGGCGATTAAACCCAGATTACAGCTGAGAGAGCTTTGCTGTGAATTAAAAGACCAAAATAAGTTATGATTCATTCTGCCTTCTGTCCAGGGCAAATGTCAAGATGCAATTTCTGCAGGTTCCAAGAGGGTGGTGGTGAGGAAATCTACCAATGCAATGTGACATAAAGATTGGCCAAGGAGGCAACACACTGGCAGAGCAGCATAATGTAAATGATTTAAATAAGCCATGCAGCTATGGGAAAAGTACCGCTGTGCCAAAATGTATCAGAAGAAGTTCTCAAAATGCCTCAACACATTTCCTTACATGCGGGAGATGTATTATCCAATATTATCTTCTTCAGAGGTTAAGAGGGACTCTGTGCTTCACTGTCAGGCCGTATTCTCAGCACCTGGCTGGCTTTTACTCTGGGACTTTGGAAAGACTCCTGCTCCACTTTCCCTTTTCCACACATGTATGTTCCTCTGCCTCCAGTATTAAAAGTATTTCCAACCACCCTCACAAGAAGTTCCAACACAAACCGCCCCAACATACCCATATTTTTTCTTTGTGTCACATCACCAAACCTGAAGCACTTTCACAGCCTCTTCTCAAGCCACTCTGACCATCAAATTACAGTATTAGAAGACAGTACCTTCAGCCCGTGTGATGTTTTCTTGGCCACATAGCATGGTAAAACTCCTCTAGTACTGTCAAGTCACAGATGCCTAGTTGAGTTATCTACCTGTCTGGTTGACCTATTTACCTGTCTGGTTGTAAGGTCATAAGACTAATCAATTAATAAACATTCATTCATACCTGTCTGGTTGTCACCCCTTTAGGTGGAGTAATGGTCCCCCTCAGTGGAAAAAAATGCACTGGAAACCAGTGGTGGGCTCAAACAAAATTTACTATCACACTGTGGCCAGGGTATGGTGGGCATGGCCAGGGGGAAAGCCCTGCACCTGAATTAGGACTACTTTATTTCAAAACTTGGAGGGGTGAGGCCAGCCAGAATTTCAGCTACCGGTTCTAGCGAACCGGTGGGAACCTGCTGCTGCCCACCACTGCTGGAAACCATCGTATTGAGCCCAATGACAAAATGAGCAGAAGAGGAAGTCTGATTCACAACGGTCATGGAGGCGGAAGAGGCCATGCCAGATGGACTGGCTGTGAAGGCACACCTTGATAATATCCTCAAGGTGCACCTTGATAATATCCTGTTGCAGCAGTCCATTGCAGTCCCGGTGTTCAATCCTGCATGTCTCATTTCATGTGTGCCATGGGAGATGGCTCCATGATCATAGTGTGTGGGTCACTTCATGGCAAGCTGGGATCCACCTTAAACAAATTCACACCAGTGGCATTTTTCCAGCTTCAGGAGAAAAAATGCATTCTCAGATACGAGTTGCAGTCGATGATGATGGTTGTCAGGTATGTTTCTTAGCATAAAGAACAATATCTTCCATTTAATCTCATGGTGGTCAAACTAGAAGATGATTTGCTAGTGGTGGCATGCAGCCATCTAACCTCTGTTAAAAAAAACTTCCAACAAATTAAAGCCCTGCCTTCTGAGGCCATTTCATGATCTCTTTAGGTATGTTTATGACAGAGGTGCATAGATCGCCTTGCTTTGACTTTATTTATTTTATTTATTTATTTTGTTTGACTTTTATCGCCGCCGCCTCACTGAGGCAACTCCGGGTGGCTTACGGTCTAACCAGTGAGAATACTAAAATATCAAAGCATCCCCATAATAACAATTAAAACCATAAAAGCATTAAAAACCTGTTAAAATACCCCTCCACTAGAAAAGGATCCCAGAAAAGGATCTGGTGGGTTGTGTAATTGTTGGTCAGATGGATTGTGTCGTTGTTGCTTCTTCTGGATCTCTTGCTGACTTCTAGAATCGTCAGCCAGAGTATCCTTCTAGCTGTTTGTTTTTGTTTGGTGAGGTTTTTTTTGGTTATATCACCGATCTAGGAGTTGTCGTTGTCATTGCTGTCGCTGTCGCCACCGTCCTCATCCTTGTCCTCATCCTCCTCATCCTCGTCCTCCTCATCCTCGTCCTTGTCCTCATCCTCCTCGTAATCCTCTTCCTTGTCCTCATCATCATCATCGTCGTCGTCGTTGTTCAACTTGTATGCCACTCCCCTCACAAAGTGACTCTGGGCGGCTAACACAGATACAAAACATCACAATTACAATGTACCACATTATCATAATACAAAAACATTTCAAAACACTTCAAAAGATCCCAATTACAATTACAAAATATCATACTGTAGTCTTCCCACTATGGGCGGTTTACAATTTAATAAAGAAACATAAGAAAAAACAATTTTAATCAATAAGAAAACATAATATTCCACTGGGATGGTCCTTGAAAAGAGGAAGCAAAGATGAAGACGAGCAGTCCTCCAAATGCATTTGAACTCCGCACAAACAACTGACTTTCTTCCCTGCCAAAACATTATAATGGACTGGTTTTGATATTTTCCAGTGAATTTTATTCCTATTTAAGGAAACGTAAGTATGATTAAAGCTGTTTCTGATCTCAAGAATTTGAGGCTGTTGCTTTGAGGCGCTGGTGTCCTTAATTACAGAGCTCCAGCTGGCTCATAGTCTTAACCATGTCCAATTTGTTATCTGAAAAGTGAAAGGATAATGTATTCCTAAATAGATCCCCCCCCCCTTTTCTTCCCTACCTCTACTTAGTGGATGAATTAGTACCTGAGTCCAGCTGTTACCCAGATGCGTGCCATCATTGTCTAGAGAATTACAGTGCATGAATCATTAATTAAAACTTATCCAGTGTGGATTAAACAGTGACAGGAATAATTTTATTAGGGATGGTTGCAAATATCAAAGGTGTTGTTGTTTAAGTCAGTCCACCAAGATTGCTATCTATAGTTATCTGGATTTGGATTTTGACTTACACCTCAACTCCATATGATGTAGCAGATGGACTGATGGACTAGAATCAAGAAAACTGTATTCAACTCCATGCTAAGCTGTATAATAGGGGTGCCCAAACTTTTCGGACTGCAGGCCAGTTACATGGTTCAGCGAGTAGGTCACTTATGGCCTGGGGGCCAGATTCAGGCCCCAATGTCAATTCATCTGGCCCACAAAGCCCTAGTCGTTCCTGGAAGCGCAAGTAAAATGTTTTACTTTCGCTTCCAGGAGTGACGAGGGCTTCATGGGCCGGATGAATTTGCATGGGGGCCAGATCGAGACCCCGGGGCATAGTTTGGGCACCCCTGCTGTAGAAGACCACTGTTGGGGAGGAAGTGGAACTGGGGGAACCACTTTGTAGCTCACCTTATTAGGAATACTATGGGTCATTTTGAGTTGACAACACTGAACATTTACGGTACATCTCTTTCTTGGTCTGTATCTACAGACAGCGCTGGCTCTTTGACTTTGAAACAGAGATGAGCACTGAACCCTAGAGTTGGATGCGACTGGCTTTCGAGCAAGGGAAACCTTTACCTTTACTATCTACATTTACTATGCCTGTGTCTACATCTGATACTCTTACTCTGTCGTTCATCATACACTATGCTGAAGCTTCTAATTTATGTGTTATTCTTGCATCTTCCTAGACACAAACTGCTTTACAAAAATATGACAGCAGAAAATGTATAGCAGTTAAAACAATATTTTAAAAAACAGCAATGCTAAGAGAGGAATCTCCTAAGAACAATCTTCCACGTACATAACTTTTTTTCTACTGTATTTTGGGAAGTATGTGTGCACACCTACGTATATTGATAGTGCATTATTAATAGTGCATAGGGTGGCTCAGTGATTTGAGTAGCTCGCCTTGCCAGCTGGAAGGCTGGCAAGTCGGTAGTTTGAGACCCGGGTACTGCATGGATGTCCCAGTTCTTGGGGGACATGAAAGGAGCCTCATTTGGCCATTCCCTGAGTGCAGTTTCTGCCGCAAAACAACCTTTCAACCCAGAATAATTTCTGAGTAAATATACCCTCTTGTTGGTGTTACTCCAAAATTTAGACTTAGACACTATATATTTCCATGTGTAATCATTTTACATTTTATTAAAGTTGATTTTGACGTGGCAACATACACACACACACACATGCAAGATGAATTGGTAGCACATGAGGGGGAAGAAGCTAACACCTATTAAATTATATAAAAGTATGCAAAGGGAAATTAAAGTTCATTCAGTTTAAAAATGCATCACAAGAAAATAAGCCTTGGCTTCCAATACGTGACTTGGAGGGCTGGCGATCTGTCACGTCTGCACAAGGGTGATTGAAAGAGTTAATTAAAATGATAAAAGGTTGGCTTCTTCCCCCAAAGGGCTCCTGATTGAATAATCCAGCTACTGGTCAAATAACTTAATTAGTTTCTTTGTTTCTCCCCTCCAAGAATCCCTAAGCAAACGCCAGTTAATTTCACGCCTGCAGTGTAGAGAAACAGTTTAGCAGAGACTCGGCCTCTGAGTGACCCAGCCTAAGCCCTCCTCTCTCCGTGATTGGACCAGAGTCACTGGAACTCGATGCCCATTGGCCAAGACGCGCCTGGCTGCTCTCTACACACAAAAGCTTTTGAATCATTCACAAAGTGGACTAGCAACATTATCCTTAAAAGCATTCCAAGCTAACCACAAAATTGACAGAAGACTGCCGGATTATCTCCCAAGGAAATTGCCGCATCCACGAACAATACAGCGTTTGCTTCTGAGTTATTTCTACTGTAATTTGCTTGATGCCTACCAGATGTTTGTAAATAAAATGTGTTAATTGCCCCTGATTGCCCTTGATTGCCCAACCCCAAGCATGCATCCCCTCACGTAGATGTCCACCGGAGTTAGGGTATATAGGAATTGGGAAGGGGGAGGAACCCAGCTCGTTCTTACAGAATAGCGTGGGCGTGCTCACGGGGCTATTGGGATTTCCTCAAAACGGTTGAGGGAGAGGGAATACTTGATTGTAGACTGGCCAGCTATAAGATAGGATTCTCTGTTGGTTTTCATTTCCAATAAACCATTGTTGTTTTGATTGAATTCCCGCCTCGTTTCTGAATTCCTAGGGTTATCTATACCTCTGCCAGGGGTACGTACCGGGTCCCCAAAAATTGGGGTAACATTGGTATCGCTCCACCTAAGATCAAGAGAGAAGTGGCTGCAGACATCCAGAGAACTAAGTAAGAGAATGTCCCTCAACCTCCTCTGAATGGAGATGAGCCTCAAGTCCGCCAGCTCAGATCCAGGAAGAGCTCTATGGCAAGAACAAACATTCTTGAGGTTACACAAGAGCAAAACCAAATTAAAAGATGGAGGAAGGAGGCAGCGGCGGCGATGGTGGCACTTTACCGGAGTCCCCACTGCTTCTACAGGGACTAGATTGGTTCAGCTGATTGTTGGAGTCTTCGGGGGGGGGGGGGATTGCATCTCATTACAGAGATGGCCAGAACAGTACATGTCCAGCTTTCTGTTTCCAGCAAATGACCATTTAAATGTTTCTTGACGCGATTAATCAAATCAATACTTACGCTTTATCTCTAACACACATTTTGTCTTGAACACCAGAGAGCCAATGTGATACACTGACCACAGAGGCTCAGAAAACCTGGATTCAAAGTTCTCTCTTGGCCATGGAAGTGGCACTGGAAATATGACTCTTTAAATAGCTCACATACATGGAAACCTCAGTTAGAGTCACCACTAGGGTTCCCATATGTCCTGGAAAACCATGATTGTCCTGGATTTAAGGTCAGAAAAATGGTCCCAGCCGGTTCAATACAAATCATGCTAAAGTCCCAGATTTTTAAAACTTACTGATTGTGTATTATAACACACCATTAAAATAAATACAGAGTCTTGCCATTAAACAAGCGATTTCCTGGCACATTGGAGTTGGAGCATACCTGAAGACAAATCTTAATGTCCTCGCCTCACACCACCGCCCGATAAGCGTGACCAGTGTGTTTCCTGGAACTGAGGATGTTAAGAGTAGACTACTTCTCAGAGGTACAACAGATTGGCTTACATTAAGAATTAACTGTTGTAAATAAATTCATTTATGCATTGATATATTTAATGTGAAAGTGTTTTATAGCTGTCATTTTATTATGTTTGTTTTTTAAAAGGCTATTTTGTAGATAACCCGCCCATTTTTGTCAAGTATACTTCTGTCCCGGTTTTGTGGGAGAGAATTATGGCAACTCTAGTCACCACAATGACACATAAGACAATATACCTGGGTTTTTTTTTAAGAATGCAGATTCTGAGGTGGTTTCATAATGATATTAAATGCTGAAATCTGAAATATCCACAACAATGCAGTCAATGGAGAGACTGAAAGACAAATTGGTCGATTCTTCCTTCTTACCTAAGAAGATGCTGAAATAACCTCCTTCCTCATACTGTCGTAGCAAACTCTTACACCACCAAACTCTGTCTGAGTTTTCCCATTCTTTGTATGGAGAAATGAAATACCAGCATGAGCCATCATTATGAGCCAAGGTGAGTAAAACTTTAGTCCTAGAAATTAACAAAGAAGGGTCAACTTATCTCATGCCAGAGCTGAGGGACGTTCATTGAATGAACAGCGACCTTGGCTCTCTGGCTGTTTTGTACTGATGGTTTAAGGAAAAGAAGAAGAACTCTTCTTCTCTTTTGATTCTTCAAAGAGGGCGACAGTATCAAACGAACCAATGGAGTAACATAGCGCTCAAACTGGTGTCAGAGTCCAAGCTCAAGTAAAGTTGAGATGAATGGCTCCTAGCAAGGAAAAGGGGACCTTTCTTCTGCTCTTCGGAAGGCACTTGAGAGAGTCCAGAAACAACCACTTCTGCCAGGTGGGGAAAGCAGAAAAGAATACGTCACAGGAGGAACAAGCTGTGAACATTAAAAAAAAAAGTCAAGAAACTCTCGTGCTTGCTAAATACCATTCAACTTTGGACCATTTCAGTGGAGCTATACATAACTTTATGAACTATCTGTCATACCCAGTAGACATTTTTCAAGTACGAAGGAGTAAGAAGGGCCAGAAAGAGGCAACTTGGGTTTGTTTGATAAGATAGTTTGAAAACTACTGAACCGCTGTTGGAACTGCTGAGCTCAAGTACTACTAGTGTATATACTTGAGTATAAGCCTAGTTTGTCAGTCCTAAAAATGAGGTCAACAAAGTGGACTTGGCTTATATTCGGGTCACTGAGTGTGATGGAGAAAGGTGGTGGCGGCTAATAGCCTTCACCACCCACTTCTCCCGTCCTGTCGTCAGCGCATGTCAATCGGCATGGAGAAAAGTCCTTTCTGGTGCTTCTTATTTTCATGTACCATATTTTGATTATTGAAACTCACTAAGCAGCTTTTGCCACCCTCAGCTTATATTTGGGTCAATCTATTTTCTTGGTTTCTCAGGTCAAAATTAGGTACCTTGGCTTATATTCGGGGCAGCTTATACTTGAGTATATACTCTATGTGCAATCCCTTAGAATTGGGAAGCTACTCCAAAGGTTGGTCCTATTAACAATACCAGATTTCATAATATGATTAGAGCTACTCTGAATGGCCACTGGGACCTCTCTAGTTGAAAGTCCTTCATTTCAGCCCTAAGATTCTGGCTGCACCCCTGTCTTAACATATTAGAACCTTGAAGCTTATCTATCTATGTCATTTTAGAGAAACATAAAGCAATTTGACTTGCAATGGACCATTTACGAGTTAATTCTGGACTATACCACAGTTTGGACTTCTGCACCTGAGATAACAGATAGCAAAGTAAGATGCACATAGTCTTCCCTTTCATTTATAAATTGAGCTCAAGGATTCATTCACTCCCACTTTTGAAATGCAAACACTTTGTCATCAATACAGAGTTTGTTAGGTTTTAATGCATTTTAATTTGCGACGAGGCCGACACTGGTCTTCAATTAGATTGTTAAACAATGATACTAATCAAGGCTAGCAGGAGTCTCGTCAAAAGTTGCTCATCCAACAGGCAATGACAGCAATAATTCATCAGTAAAATGGCCAAGCGTTTGGCACAGCCTTCACGTCAGGAGGCTAGGATGATTAACTGAGGCCATTTATATCCACAGAGACGTATTGCCATTCCTGAGAGTTTAGTCAAGTAGACCATCTTGGCATGCCAAGAAAATACCTCAAGGATCTTCCAATCTCTTAAGAGAGTTTACCTTCCCCCTGTATGAGGTCACTTCCTACCCACTCCCATAATTGTTTCTGCAATTGTCTTTGTAGGAAACTCCTGCTTCGGCACAAAAGTAGTGCTTTGTTATATTTGTGAAGGTAAGTACACATGCACACACAGCACTCACAAGAAGGCAGCTTGATTAATCACAAAGCTACAAAACCCATCCATCAAATATAGTAGTCAGTGGTGGGTTGTGAAAATCTTCGCTACCCCACCATGACGTCAGCGACGTTGTGGGTGTAGCCGACATCATGACATCATGACGTCTTGGGCGGAGCAAAAAATAAATTAAAAAAAATAAAAATGTCTGTGCATACATCAAACCTCCGTTTGACACATGCACAGTTCTTTTTAGTGTGCATGCATCAAACCTCTATTTGAGGCATGCACACTAAAAAATAGAACTGTGCATGCGTCAAATGGAAGTTTGATGCATGCACAGTTCCGGGCAGCCATTTTGGCTGCCCAGAAAAACATTTTTGGAGAGGGCCGGAGAGGCGACTGAACTGGTTGCCCGGGGTTTTACCACTCCCCTGGTGACCCCTCCTGATGAGGGGCTACGGGTTCGGGCGAACCGGTTCGAACCAGTAGCATCCCATCACCGACAGTAGTTCTTCAGCTGGTATGTTTTACCTGTAGGCTCTGCCAGCATCTGCCTTGTCAAGGCCAATTTAACTTTCAAAATGACGGAGTGAATTGTCTAGTTATCAGAAGTCACTAGAGAGAGAGAGAAGGGCAGCACAAGAACCCAAGAGTCAATCCAAAAAGTATCTTATGAGCGGACAAGTATTAAACAGAGCAGAAGACAAACCAAGTCAAAGCACAATGGATCCAAAACAGAGATATCTACAACAGCTTGCTTTATTGTTACTTACAATAACCCTTAGCCTGAGCACTTTCCTGATTCAGCTGCATCCTTTCTATTCCTAGGTGTTGAAGATATCTCCTCGTGGTCCCTGGTCCTTCTTCATGGCCCTTGCAAATCCACACAAATGGATTTATCCTGTGCCTGTGTAGTACTCTGGGATGTGCTAAAGCTGGATTGAAATCGGAAGTTCCACCTTCCTGCTCTTATTAATATATCCCACAGTTCCTCTTTTACTGTCACAACATGCAGGCTTCCAGTGGTGCTAGAGCAAAGGTTCCCAACCTGTGGCCAGTGGGCCGGATGCAGCTGGGGTTCCTGGAATGGCAATCAGCAGTGGCTCAAGTGGCTAAGACGCTGACTGGAAGGCGGCAGGTCAGCATTCCATGCACTCCGGTGTCTAGGCATGCCTGCCACATGACCACGGAGATGTCTGCAGAAGCAGACAGTGCTGGCTCTTCGGCTATAAACAGAGATGAGCACTGAACCCTAGTGTCAGATACGACTGGCTTTTGAGCACAGGAAACCTTTACCTAATCAAATTTGTACAGTGACTCACAGATGCAAGAAGTGTTTTTGAATCCTTATAATTTCTGGAAAAGGCAGCTGATGCATTTGTGACAGATATTGGTCTTCTTTTACCTAAGAGGATTACCCCAAAGTTCTGTAGAGGTGAATGAAGGTCAAGCTAGTAACACATTTAACAACATATTTAGAAGCAATGTGTCACGAAGTGATGAAAAGCATCTATTTATTAGGCCATCCTTACTCAAAAGCCAGTTGTATCCGACCAGGTACACTCCAACTCCAATGTGGCAGGAAATTGCTTGTTTGATGGCAAGTGTTCAAATTTATTGTAATGGTGTGTTATAATACACAATCAGTAAGTTTTAAAAATCCGGGACTTTAACATGATTTTTATTGAAGTGGCCAGGACAAATTGAATCCAGGACAATCCCGGTTTTCCGGGACGTATGGCAACCCTACATGTATCTCCGAGGCTGGCCAGTCATTTGAAACCAACAGAAACAAAACAACTAACAACCGTCTCGATAACAAGTTAAGGAACATTGAATAAGCTCTTAGACTTGACTGCTAAGCTTTCAAAGAGTAGTCATGGGAAGCTCCAACTAACCTTCCGTTTGTTGGAAGATGTGAGGGTAATTGAGAGAAGAGGATTTCCTAATTCTCTCTTAAATACTTAGGCAAACGTTTATGAACGAGAAACAGCTTTGGCAAAGAGAAGACAAATGGACTTTTAAAGCAAACTTGAGATGCAAATCTGCGTTCCTTTGGCACCAAGCAGTGGAAATGCTCAATCCAGAGAAGTGGTCCATTGGGCATTCTAATTTTTCCATTAAGAATAGAAGCCAGCTGTATGTTGCTCCCATTACATCCACTTCCGCATAGTTTGGATGAGCCCTCTGCCATCCTCTGGCCCCAACCTCGCCACCGTCCTCTAGCCCCAACCAACGGCCGGGGGATGAGGAGCAGCTGTGGGTGCCGCCACCATCCTCTGGGCTCCACCTATGCCCAGGGGTTAAAAGGATACTGTGGCCATGCTGTGTTGTAGTGGACTTGCTAAATGCATACTATGGACTTTTAAAATGGATGCTCCCCACCCCCTTTTACAATGTTTTGTGATGCTGCAGTGGCTCAAGTCACTCAGATGCTGACTGGGAGGCAGAAGGTCAGCAGTTCGATTCCCGAGTACTCCAGGACAGAATGAGCTCCTGTCTCTGTCCCAGCTCCTGCCAACCTAGCAGTTCGAAAGCAAGACATTGCAAGTAGATAAACAGGGACCACTTCGGTGGGAAGGTAACAGCGTTCCGTGCGTTCCGGTGTCTAGTCATGCCTGCCACATGACCATGGAAATGTCTGCAGAAGCAGACAACGCTGGGTCTTTGGCTTAGAAACAGAGATGAGCACTGACCCCTAGAGTCAGATATGACTGGCTTTCAAGCAAGGGAAACCTTTACCTTATATTTATGATTTGTGTGACATACACTGGTGTTTTATTTTACTGTATTGTATTCTATTATTGTATTATTAGATGTACTCTGATCGTTGTTAGCCACCTTGAGTCGTGTAGCCGAGTTGGGCGGCATACAGTAAATCAAATCAAACCAATCAATTTCCAGCCTTTCTCTCTGAGGCATCCCTCCTCGCACAGCATGCAGATTAATAATGGCTTTAATGTTACTAATGAATAGTGTTTCCCCTCCTAGCCTTTTGGCAGGGCCTTTAACTTCATCTTCAGGGTCATGCAACAGTGTCTCCTTCCCCATAATCTGCATTCTGGTTGGCACTCTGAATAGCTTGCTTTAGAAGATTAATTCCTACTGTTACCATTTTAATTTCTTCAAGGATGACTTTCAGCTGCCTTATCTCATTCAGCAAGGAGTTTTTTCCTTCTCCTAAAGGCGTGCCTCTAGTTCAGGTTCTGTTTCTTTGCTGACAACTATCTTGTTTCTGCAAGTTACAGCCATCTGTGACCTGGCTGTAATTTAAATAAGACTGCATTATGATTTGTCATTAGTACTTCAAGACAATATAACAACAGAAATTTTATAGGCTGGTGACCATGAGTTATGGGAAAGCCCTTGCACAGCGTTTCAGCAGGTATATTGAAATGTAAAAAGATCTCTGCCAAAGTGGCCTTGCCTTTGGCACCAAGCAGTGGAAATATGATGGCTGTTGTTGTTACAGTCATCAAGTTGCCCTCAACTCAACTTTGGCCCTGCCAAAGTGTCTACTGCAGTGCTTTTGTTGTTGTTCAGTCGCACAGTTGATTCCGACACTTTGCGACCCCATGGACCATTGCCCGCCAGGCACTTCTGTCCTCCACCATCCTCCTCAAACCACACAGCTCTGTGCCCATTGCATCTACAATACCATCTATCCATCTCATTCTTGGCCGCCCCTTCTTCTTTTGCCCTCCACTTTCCCCAGTATGAAGGCTTTCTCAAGTGAATCTTCTTCTCATTTGATGTCCAAAGTACTTTAGCTTCATCTCCACTATTTGACCTTCTAAGGAGCAGTCGGGGTTGATTTCTTCTAAGATTGACCTATTTGTTCTCTTCGCTGTCCAGGGGACTCTCAAAACTCTCCTCCAGCACCACATCTCAAAGGCCTCTATTCTTCTGCGCTCACCTTTCCTTATAGTCCAGCTCTCACAACCATACATTGCCACAGATAATACCATTGCTTTGATTATGTGAAATTTTGTTTGCAAGGTGATGTCTCTGCTTTTAACTGTGTTTCCCAGGTTTCTCATAGCTTGTCTCCCAAGCATCAGTCTCCTTTTTATTTCATGGCTGCGATCTTCATCTGCAGTTATCTTGGATTCTAGGAAAGTAAAATCTGTCACTGCTTCTCCTTCTTCCCCATCTATTCTCCAGGGACTTATAGGGCCTGTTGCCATGATCTTGGTTTTCTTGATGTTGAGTCTCAAGCCAGCTTTTGCATTTTCTTCTTTCAACCTGATCAGGAGCTTCTTTAGGTCTTCCTCACTTTCTGCCATTAGGGTGGTATCATCTGCATATCTCAAATTGTTGAAGTTTCTCCCAGCAATTTTGATCCCAACTTGTGATTCCTCCAACCCTGTGCTTCTATACAGTGCTACTATACAAAAAAGGATATAGCAGGGACATTCAAATTTACAGGGCAATATGTTTGCTGTCAAACATTTATAAGCTATTCACAAAAGTGATAACAAACTGACAAGAACATTAGACAAGCATCAACCAAGAGAGCAGGCTGGATTCAGAAGTAGTTACAGCACTACAGGCCGCATCTTCACTCTTACTCCACTTATTGATTGTTGCAGAGAATATGAACTACCGCTAGCTTATGTCGACAATAAAAAAGCATTCAACAATGTTGAAGTAAATGCAGTCCGGCAAACAATCAGCAAACAGGGAGTAAACACTGAATACATCAAGCTGCTCGAGGAAGCAATCTCATACTGCTCCACTACCATCACCTTATTTGAAAAAGAGATAAGAATACTAGTGGAGAAAGGCATCAAGCAGGGAGATACACTCTCACCCAAGTTCTTCAATGCATACCTAGAAAAATGTATGCAAAGATTAAACTGGGAAGTTGGTATCAAACTGAATGGAGAGAAGATAAGCCATCTCAGGTTTGCAGTTTATTTATTTATTTATTTTACTCAAATTTATATACTGCCCTCTTTACCAGGGCAACTCAGAGGGGTTTAACATATCACATATAAACATAAACAACAAATTTGTATCAAGAATTCAAAAAGATTTAAAATAGAAAATTAATACACAGATTAAAAAGTTTAAAACTGACTCATAGCACTGATTGCTAGAAATGCTCAAAGACTCCAGAAACCACTGTGCAAGCTCAACGAGGAAATTAGGAAGGTTGACCTAAAAATGAATGCCATGAAGACAAAATATATGCTATCAAGCAACCAGCGGGAATTCCAAATAAAAATCCAGAATGAACTCATCAAACAGGTTGACCACTATGTTGATCTCGGCTGTCTGATTGGGATTAACGACAATTAGAGTGCTTTGGGGAATTGGCTTAGGCTTCTGGCAATTGAAGTCCAAACATGAAATGTTTCTCACAGCGCTATATTGCCTTGCTTTCCCTGGGCACAGAAGAAGGCCGGGAATATCCAAGCTTAAAGAGAGATAGCAGCAAAAAGCATTTGTGACAAAAGAAGTGACCCTGCGTAATCTAGTGTCTGACTTAAAAGTACAAGTTCCTACTTGGTAAGATAGGGATGTGAAGCTCCCTAATGCAAATTGGAGCTGTAGGGCTGCCATACATGCTGGAAAACCAGGATTGTCCCGGATTCAAGGTTGGGAAATTTGTCCCAGTCGGTTCAATAAAAACCATGTTAAAGTCCTGGATTTGGGGTGAGGTGGCACCGCAACGCACCAAAAACACAACATGGACAGAGGGAGAGAGGGTGGGAAGCACCTCCCTCTTACTCCCTCCCCATCTTGAGCTCTCGCTCACTCGCTCCTGAGTCTCTTGCAAGAAGGTCTTGGCGCTCTTTCCTCAGAGTGCCTTGAGATGCACCATGAGTGCCAGGGAGAGGCGGGCAGTGGCGGTGGCTACTTCTGCCTCTGGGTGGATTAATTGCAGCTGTGGTGGACTCTGGAGTCCCCGGGGGGGGGGGTGGCACTTCATCTGACAAGACCCCCTCCAACCCCTTTAGCTGAAAAAGCTTGGGAAGGGGGGGATGGAAACATGCTGAAGGTGGCAGGGCTGGCTTTGGGGAGTCTCTTCTAAAGATGGCTGGGATCGAACCCGTGTGGGTTTTTTTTAGGGAGGGGGAAGAAGGCACTGGGTTCAAGACCATGCATCTTGGGCAGGCAAGTTGCAGTTTTTGGATTGCCTGGTGAGTGTCCCGGTTTTGTGGGAGAGCATTATGGCAACTCTAAGGAGCTGTGACTGTTTCATTTTGAGAAACCCCTCTAGCTAAACAAACATTCAGGAGGTGATGAATGCAGGTTGTCATGGTTCAGAGAAAAACAGTAATGGAGTAGGGAAGAGGAGAATTATCCCATCATACAAACTACAGAAGTCATTGTGTCCCTTTAGGGTTGGAACTGCTGAAGATGTACCGGATTCTTCACAGTTTCAGAATGATTTTTCCAGAATTGGGGGGAGAGATGTCTTGTCTTCCACTCCTGCTAGCAAAGCTGCAGTCAGAAATGCTTTGCTGCTATATACGTTTGCTCCCTCCAGGCAACGCTGGGCTTTGATAGAGAAAGAACAAACATCTAAGTGACAAATTTGCAGTTGTCAGCAAGATTAATGTGACGTTTTGGAGTCACAGAGCCTATATATCACTTAAAATTCCCCACAGGCCTTTTGCAAACATCTTGGATTGTTAGAAGCATCAAAGGGGGAGGGGGGAAAGCAAGATTATGTTATGGAAGAGGCAACAGTCAGGTCTGTGTTCTGTACACTAGCATGTAATTCTTCTGCAAATAGAGCAATAGCGCTTGCAATCTGAGGATTTACCATTTTTTACGGCACAGAAAGGGTCGGCTGTTGGACCAGACAATGTAAGAATAGCTGCATCTTCAGGAATAGTGCCAAGGGCTAATTCTATGAGTGATTTTATAAAGATGGTACCATTCTTTCAACCCAGCAAAAAAAAAAAAAACAACAAAAATATTCTGACACATAACTAGCAAAAGATTGCTACCAATCATGCCTGTCTCCATATCTGGTGGTTTTCTTCCAGATTCCACCTTGCTCCTGGGGATTTTAAAATGTTATGCTAATATGTGAAACCTGCCTTTTCATAAAGTTGTAGGTTGCATACTGGGTCATGCAATTGTTCTAGCCAACCCAGTTTTAGTTAGCAGCTAAGAATAGTCTTTTGTCGTCGTCTTCTTCTTCTTCTTCTTCTTCTTCTTCTTCTTCTTCTTCTTCTTCTTCTTCTTCTTCTTCTTCTTCTTCTTCTTCTTCTTCTCCTCCTTCTCCTCCTCCTCCTCCTCCTCCTCCTCCTCCTCACTCAATAAGACTGCACATTTAGAGTTGCCATAATTCTCTCCCACAAAACCGGAACAGAAGTATACTTGACAAAAATGGGTGGGTTAGCTACAAAATAGCCATTTTTAAAACAAACATAATATAATGACAGCTATAAAACACTTTCACATTAAATACATAAATGAATTCATTTACAACATTTAATTCTTACTGTAAGATGATATGTTGTACTTCTGAGAAGTCACGTCGCAGTCAAACTCTTAACGTCCTCAGTCCCAGGAAACACACTGGCCACACTTATCAGGCGGTGGTGTGAGGCGAGGATGTTAAGATTTGTCCCAGGTATATTCCAACTCCAGTGTGGCAGGAAGGCACTCATTTGATGGCAAGAGTTTGGATTTATTTTAATGGCATGTTATAATGCACAGTCGGTAAGTTTTAAAAATCTAAGACTTTAACATGTTTTTTATTGAACTGTCCGGAACAATTTTTCCAACCTTGAATCTGGGACAATCCTGGTTTTCCGGGATGTATGGCAACCCTATGCACAGTATGAAATTGTTATGAATTCCAAGAGGACAGGAATCTGCACCTGGCTTGAAGGTCAAATTCCAAGACTTTCTTCACCCCTTCTCAGGAAGAAAAGAACAACAGTAACCATTTTAAATTCACTAAAAGGAAAGCCCCCATTTTGATGCATTGCAACCAGTTTCCTTCCTTTGCACAGAGACGGCTCCAGCTTCTGTGACCGAGTTGTGGGAACCCAATTCCCCACCTGACCAGCAACAGGATGAATTCCACTAGTTCACAGATTAGATCAGGAAGCACAAATCAGGCCAGTTTCTACAAGCAAGGAGAACAGCAGACACATATTTTCCAGTGATCTTGGGACAAAGAAAAATTGTTCTCTCTGTTCTCATCTCCCTTGCTCACCACTACTCTCTCAAACATCAGAAGAACAACTTCTCTAAAGCTTTAGTTTCACCCTCTCCACCATCTGTCCCTCTAATTTTATGAAGCCTTGTTTAAACAAGTAATACAATTGAATGATTGAAATGCAATAAGCCATTAAAATCATGGGACAGGAAATGTGCATGTGATGATCAGGGACTTACTTGGAAGGAGAATCAATCGCCTTCTGCTCTCTAATCTACCATTAGATTTGCTAGTGGGTTGCTGTAAAGGGGATGGTGATTTTAAAGTGTGGATTGATTGTGAATGATCAGTATAAAGCTTTGAATTAAATGCCACAGGTTCCCAAACCTTGTTATTTGCTGACCCCTTCTGGAGATACATTAGCAAGAATCGACGTTTGAATCTCATTGTCAAGAGACAGATTAACACTGGGAACATTCCCAAACTTTTCCAGAATTTCTCTTCTCACAAAAATACCTCCAATTTTTTTGGCCTCATTCCAGAGCATTTTCAAATTTATTGTGGCCATGTTTGTGAGGTTAATTTGTAATAGGTAATGTTGTCACATCTATCCAGCTACAAGATATTTTCCAGGCTGTACCAGTTCCAACAAAATCATCCCTTTAACACTTGTCAAGGTTTCTTGCGAACAAAGATGTACCATATATACTCAACTATAAGTCGTCCCGAATATAAGTTGAGCTACCTAATTTGGACCCCTAAAACTAGGGAAGTAGATTGACCTGAGTATAAGTCGGGAGTTGAAAATGCAGCTGCTGCTAGTGAGTTTCAATAATTAAAATACATGAAAATATGGTAACATTAATTAATTTAGACATTTGTGTGGGTTTGGTTTTGAGTTTTACAACGACCTCGGGGTCGTTGACCCGAGTATAAGTCGAGTCCCTTTTTTGGACCTCATTTTGGCGGCTAAAAAACTAGACTTATACTTGAGTATATACAGTAAATCACTTGTTTCAATCCTGTGTAGAAAAAGACCTGCAACTTTTTCCTTTTCATCTTTCAGGATCTGAAATATTTTTTTGCTGGTCTTTCTGGAGAAATTTCACTAGGATCATACAAGAGACCCCTAGTTAGTTTTTGGAGGTCAATTTAATACTCCAAAATGTATCCCAGTTATTTCTGAGTGATTTGTGTCTGGATACCACTCCAGCACCAAAGCTCTTTTAAGTCTGTAATCTTCGCCCTCACTCCCTAGAATAAAAGAAGGAACAAACAGCTCATTCAATCCTCGTATTCGGCCCATATTTCAGTAACTTCTGCTCACCTCCGCTCACCTCTACTTGGCATGCGCTGACTGGCTGTGGCTCGCCTGCTCGCCCGCTCAAGCCTCCATTTACAATAATCCGCCAGGCCACTCCTTAAAATCACCAACAGTGGCAGCAGCAATCTCAGAACTTTCAAAAACTTTCAAAAATAGCGCTTTATGCCCATTTTATTCCTCTTTTAGCCATGTTTTGTGTCCCTCCTTTCTACAGCTAACGGGAGTCGCAACCGCTCCGTTTGCCATGTTGACACTACCACCACCACCCCTGGCTCTTTAACATGTAAAGTGTGTGCTGTGCCACATAGGAGGAAATAATGACCTTTCCTATTAAACACTGAAGTTGTCTGCATGTGCAGGAAAGCCACAAGGGGGAACCATTGGGCTAATATTCAAAATGTACTCTGAAAAAGTTATTCCCCCTGTTCTCAGACTGTGAGGCTGCAAACAAGAATGAGGAATGTCATATTTGTCCAGTTCACTTTTCCATCTATAACTCCAAATGTCGTATCCCAAAGACAATATGAGCAGCCACAGGTACATCAGGTGCAGACAGTGGTGGTTTGTCAAAATCTTCGCTACCCCACCGTGATGTCATCGATGCCGTGGGTGTAGCCAACATCATGACGTCATGACGTCGTGGGTGGAGCAAAATAAAAAAATACAAAATGTCTGCTATTTGACACATGCACACTAAAAAATAGAACTGCGCATGCATCAAACGGAGATTTGACGCATGTGCAGTTCCGGGCAGCCATTTTTGCTGCCCGGAAAAACATTTTTGGAAGGGGCCATACAGGTGACCGAAGTGGTCGCCTGGGGTTTACACACACACCCCGGTGACCCCTCTGGATCGGGCGCTACCATTTCGGGCGAACCAGTCCGAACCGGTAACATCCCATCACTGGGTGCAGACTCTTTTTAGCCTAGATCTGTTCTCAATCATCCCCAAATACAGGGCGGGCTTTAGCTACAGGAAGCCACATTTCAAATGAGTACAGTAAAACCTCGCATAAAGAGCATCTCGCTTAGAGACTAACTTGCTTAAGAGCAGAATTTTATCTGAACGGTCGCCTCACTTAACAACTAAAACCAACCAAAAACTCGCTTAACAACTAAACCAGGGTTGGATTCCCCCCCCCCCACCAGAAGTCACAATTGGTCACTTACAATGGTGTTTCACTTAAAGAGCAAACTCGCTTAAAGAGCAATCCCGTGGAATGCATTATGCTCTTTAAGCGAGGTACCACTGTATAAAGAAAAGTAACTGCCAGAGTAGCATGACAATGGAACCAATTATCTTAGGAGGTGAGCTCTCCAACCCTGGAGTCTTATAAGCGAACCATCTGTCAGATTGACTTCAATCTGGATTCCTCCATCGAACAGGGGGTTGGCTTTATTAGTCACTTTGAGTTATGGTTATTAGCTCTATCATATGATGGCAAAAACACTACTCTATTGTATGGTTCTTAGCTCTAGGAGTATGATGGCAAAAAATGGGTTAGAAAAATGCATTAGATAGTGGCCTACAAATGATTCCAACAGGGATCCTTCCAAATGTCTTATTCAGCTCCTCTTTGATATCAGAAAACTGATTTACGTTATTTTATTTTTTTGGTTTTGCAGTGGTTCAAGTGGCTAAAACGCTAACTGGAAGACAGGAGGTCAGCAGTTCGATTCCCGAATACTGCAGGATGGAATGAGGTCCCGTCTCTGTCCCAGCTCCTGCCAACCTAGCAGTTTGAAAGCAAGAAATTGCAAGTAGATCAATAGGGACCACTTGGGTGGGAAGGTAAACAACGTCCTGTGCACTCCAGTGTCTAGTCTTACCTGCCACATGAGCACAGAAATGTCTGCAGAAGCAGACAGCGCTGGCCCTTCGGCTTTGAAACAGAGATGAGCACTGAACCCTAGAGTCGGATACGACTGGCTCTCGAGCAAGGGAAACCTTTACCTTTACCTTATTTTTTTTAAGAGACATCGGAATTATCCATTGTTCTACTACCTCTGAATTTTCTGTAGACGTCAGCATATGTGCAAGAGCCTGTGAGTGTTTGTTCTTCTTTACTTACAATGTACACAACATTTTAGAAAGATAAATAAGACTTATTATTGCTTATTCATTTCCGAAGGATTCTTTTCATTGGAAACAGTCTGTGCAGATCCTTCTACTGGCGCAGGTATTCTGGTAGTTTAATTTCATGTGGAGTTTACCAACTGCTATTCATCTCATCTGTAATCCGCTTCTTATCTTTGGGCTCTTGGCGGGGCTAAATTGCTTTTTGGGATTATCTGTTATACTGAAGTAGTCTTAAACTGTGATTCTTTAGTGCAACTTCAGTGCAGAAGTTTTTTTGCTTCCTAATTTTGTGTTCATAATTTCACTGCTTTCAATCATGTGAGAATTGATTTGGTCCAGAGGGGTTTTTTTTTTCCTTACAAAAGGATTGACAAGACACGCCAGGATCTGAAGTTTCCTTCTTGGGAGAAAGCCCTCAATAGAACGCATTTTCAGGTAAACAGGCTTATTTATATCTATTTCTTTTTCATTTCACTTTCCACATGTTTACAAAATGTTTTTGTCTTGTTTCTATATAATCTGTATTATCTGTAATAGGGACTGTGGTGGCTCAGTGGTTAAGAAGCTTGCCTTGTTAGCTGGAAGGCTGGTGAGTCAGCAGTTCAAGACCCGGGTACTGCATGATGGATTGAGTGGCCGTCTCTGTCCCAGCTCTTGGGGACATAAAAGGAGCCTCATTTGGGTGTTCCCTGAGTGGAGATTCTTACACAATAATAATAATAATAATAATAATAATAATAATAATAATAATAATAATAATAATAATAATAATAATAATAATAATAATAATAATAATAATAATAATATCATCATCATCATCATCATCATCATCTCATGTGGTACGTATGAAATGAGACATGTAGGATTTAACATCAGAAGTGTAATGGACTGCCCCAGCCTTGAGATGATGATGATGATGATGATGATGATGATGACGACGACGACGATGATGATCATCATCATCATCAATTTCCAATTTCTAACATGATATTTTGTCTACTTGGCATGTGGGGCTTTGTGCATTGGGCAATCTTTGGTTCTGTAGAAAACAATCAGATAAATGAGTTTCATTTGATTAATTGTTTGCTGGATAACGACATCAAAACAACAGATTTCTACATATGCGGAACAAAGTAATTTGAGATATTGTTTTAAAATGGGGTGAGGCGACAGCAAAAGTTACAGTAACATAGATGTTCAAATGTTTCTAAATACTGTATATGACATTAGAAAGTATTTGGTGGATTAATCAATAATTATCCTTTAAGATGCATTTCTCTAGACAGTGATGAAATTCTGTTCTCCAAATATGTGCTAAAATATTCTTTAAAATTCTAACTTTTGAGATCGAGTAATGCCAAAATCATACAAGGTTTCTAACAGTTTTAGGGATATAGTACATATATATTCATCTCACCCACTATGGTCTTTCATGTCTGGCCGGACATCCTGCTATGGTAATGGAATAGACTGTACAGCCAGGGACTCAACGCTGAGTGTTTGGCGTTGGTAAATAACCTGACTCCCTAAAGGGGTCAACAGCTGTGGGCGGATCCTTTAGATGAGGTGATGGTCCCCCTCAGTGGAGGAAATGCCACTGGAAACCCTATTCAGCCTAGTGGCAAAATGAGCAGAGGAGGAACTCTGATTCCCAATGGTCACAGAGGTGGAAGAGGCCACGCCAGATGGACTGGCTGTGAAGGTGCGCCTTGTCCATATCCTCAAGGCTGCGGTAGTCCATTGCAGTCCCGGTGATAAATCCTGCATGTCTCATTTCATATGTGCCACAGGAGATGGCTCCATGATCACAGTGTGTGGGCCAATTCATGGCAAGATGGGATCCACCTTGAACAAATCCACACCAATGACATTTTTTGTGTTTCCAGGAAAAGTTGTATAATCGGATACGAATAGATGCCACCGCCGCTGCAACCGCTTCATCTCACATACTTTCTACTGCAAATGAGGTTTAATTACTGCTGTTTACTGAACTGTATGGACCTCAAACATTTCTTCAAAGGATTGTTTGGAAGAGTAATTCATCAATGTTATTGGCTCAAAACACAGCTATTAGTTGACATCTGTTTTCCTTTGCCAAGTAGCCTACTCAGAAGGATTTCCCCCTACAAATCTTTCTGATATCTTCATTAGGGATCTTCCCACATTTTTTCTATAGATCAGTTTTGTTTCTTTAGTGGATTACTTGATTTTGTTTATTGAGCAACGTAAGACATAATGAATTCACTAGTATTCCATGTGTTAAAAAAATCACTGTCAGATTGTTGCATATATGTTTAGTGTATTTTCCAGGCTTTTGTTCTCTTCATTCCTTTTTGTAGACCTAATTTTTGATTATCCCTTGTTTGAATACAAACGCATTCATGTGCACAGGTTGGGCACACCACTTGAACACTGTTGAGGATGACCTTGATCTTACAATTGAAAGAGACCCATTTAAAGAAGGAACCCCTCCCTACCTAAATTTAATTGCTGCTTCACAGGACCAGAATTATTCTAATCCCAGGAAGTTATCATCACAGTATCTAATCATCGCTCCTGTTTCCATCTGGATCGCTTAAAGCAGGGATGCCCAAACTTTTCGGGCTATGGGCCGGGCACATGGTTCAGGAAGCTGGTCACTATGGCCTGGGGGCCGGATCCAGCCCCTGACACCAATTCATCCGGCCCGCAAAGCCCTCTTTAGTGTTGGTTCCTTTTAAATATCAGGTACATGCACATAGAGGCACATGATAAGTCCCAAGATAGGCCAAGCAATGTGTTCAATCTTCAGTTAATTAACTACTACTGTTATAACATTATTCACTGTTATAATTTTTCTTACTATTTTTTTTAGTGATGGGCAGGGTGCGGAGGATATAAAAGAGCTTCATTCTGAATCAATCTTCTCTGCAAATTGCTCTAGAATAATATTTTATTCCAGCCGCTTCTGTTCAAAGGCTGATTAGAAATGGAAGGGCAAGAGAAGAAGTCAACTGTCTTTCAAAATCCTGTTCTATTTCCACCTTGTTTTCAGTGGGCAGGTTGGCGGGAGCGGATCAGTTTTCTGTGGGAGGGTCAAGGCCAGATTGTATTCATGAGAGAGAACCAGGGACCACACAATCCACAGCCACGACTACTCAGTACTGGGATAGGTCATTCAACATGGGGAGCTTCTTAAAAATCCACCCATTCAGCCTTCTTAAACTTAAACCGTCTGCGAAAAGGCACTTCCTGGGGTTTCACTGCAGCATTTACTATGCACACAATGGGTCTATCTTGAGTGCATCAGACTGGGTCATCAACAACTTTCACACACTGTGCTGCTATTTTCTTGCTAGTGAAGGTGTTGTCTGGATTATACCCCTCCTCCATCTACCACTGTTAAATGCTGTGGGCAGTTTCAGACCATGAATACATTGGAGGTCATCGGTGTCTGCCCAAGATGCAAATTTTGCACCATTCTCATCGGTCTGTTTATATCCCCAAGCCTCACTGTGACAATTAAAATCTCCAATAACAAAGTTTATTTGGTCATAAGCAGTGATGGGATGTTACCGGTTCGGACCGGTTCGTCCGAACTGGTAGCACCCAATCAGGAAGGGTCCCCGGGGTGGTGGTAAAACCCCAGGCGACCGGTTTGGTCGCCTCACCGGACCCCTCCAGAAGTGTTTTTCCAGGCAGCCAAAATGGCTGCCCAGAACTGTGCATGCGTCAAACCTCCATTTGACACATGTGCAGATCTTTTTTTTAGTGCGCATGCGTCAAATAGACTTTTTTTAAAAAAAATTGCTCCACCCATGACATCATGACGCCGGCTATGCCCATGACATCATGATGTCGGCTACGCCCATAATGTCATGATGTCGGCTACACCCACGACGTCGCTGATGTCACAGTGGGGTACCGAAGATTTTGTCAACCCACCACTGGTCATAAGTAAAATTGTCTGGTTCATTAAAACTAAAATTTGCTTCCGATAGCTTACAGACAGAGGTAACGGAGAATTGTGGGGTTTGGATGGTGAGAATTTCAATGTTGTTTGTTTCCGTCAATACAGCTGAATGGGAATCTATAATGTTAAACTAGGGATTCTCAACCATTTCAAGCCAAGAACCAGGTCATGCTCCCTCAGATAGCTTCAGGGGCCAGATAGCCATTTTACTTTACCTGCCACACATGGCACTTCCGGGTGTGGTGGAGGGGGTGGAGAGGGCACATGAAATGGTGTTGTGGGCCACATCTGGCCCCTGGGCTGTAGATTAAGAACCTCTGGGTTAAACAGTATAAATGATTGCTCCTAAATGGTCCCAATGGAGGTCATCGTCGTCGTCATTATCATTATTATTATTTTGTTATTCGATATCTTAATGTTTCATTTAAAAAATGTGTACAGTAATACCTTGGATAACGCTAAGACATGATTCCACAAGTCTTGGTGTTATCCGATTTTTAGTGTTATCCGATGCATGTTAAAATCCTATGGGATGGATCAGATAATGTTAAAGCTCCATAGAGATACATTGTACAGTAAAACCTCATATAACACTAAAACCTGGTTCCACAAGTCTTGGTGTTATATGATTTTTAGTGTTATCTGATCCTCTATGGGATCCATAGAGATACATTGTAACCACACAGGCTTTAGCGGTTGTTATCTGAAGCATCCCATAGGATTTTAATGTTATCTGATGCAATTCTTCCCCCCAGATTCCTTAATGTTATACGATTTTAGTGTTATTCGATACTAATGTTATATGAGGTATTACTGTAACTACACAGGCTTTAGCGGTTGTTATCTGATCCATCCCATAGGACCTTAACGTTATTCGATCCAATTCTCCTCCCCAGATTACTTAACGTTATGCGATTTTAGCGTTAGCCGAGGTATTACTGTATCGGTCTTTTACAAAGTGAGTATTTAACAGTTCCAAAACTGGAGTTTAAAATATGATGTGTTTAAAACAGTCCAAATCTTTGTTTAAATGACAGTTGTTTGGCAAGGAAGCTGAATAAATTATCTCAGTGAAAACTACTGTATATACTTGAGTATAAGCCTAGCTTTTCAGTCCCAAAAATGAGCCCCCAAAAGGGGAAACGGATTATACTTGGGTCAATGACTATGAGGGTCCCAAGACCGCATTGGATTGAGACACACCAAAAATTTAATTAATGTTACATATTTTCATGTATTTTGATGATTGAAACCCACTAGCAGCTGCTGCATTTCCCACTTTCATCTTATACTTGAGTCAATCTATTTTCCTGGGTTTTCAGGTCAAAATTAGGTACCTCAGCTTATATTTGGGTTGGCTTATATTTGAATAAATAGGGTAACCCTTAAGCAGGTGGAGGAAACATGCTCCCTGCCCAAATGAATTATGGCCTCAGACCTGTTGTCTCTACTCTAGGCTCCTCTAGGACTTTGTCATCTGGGACTTTAAGAGATTATTAGACATTGTAATGATTTCATCCCCCCCCCCCTCCAATTCCCATTAACATTTGGCTGGTGAGCAAAGGACAGAATGTTTCCTCTGGAGACAAAAGCCCGTCTAGTTGGTCTGGCTCCAAGGAAATGGTTGTTCAATGTGAGTGTTGAGTGAGCTCAGAATTGGCACACAGTATTTCCCAAGTCAGCACTTTTGCGTCATTTACACGTTTGTTCACTTAATCAGCAAAAGTCTGACAATAAACGCCCGGCTTTCTCCCACGACTGGAAGTCCGTGACTAAGGTTACGAATCTTGCTTCGATGAGTCCCAGGCTATACGCCAGTGGCGGCGAACCTGAGGTACAGGCTCCCCACTGCAATCAATACTGGTAGTTTATGACAGCCACGGGTCATTTATGGTAGCATTTTGCACATGCATGGGCACATTTTACTTCTGCTTCTGGGAGCTCCATGGGCCAGATGGAATGGCAGTGTGGGCTAGATACGGCCCATGGGTCCAGACAAATGCATAGGTTTCTTGTCATACTTCTCTAGTGAGAGCACCAGAGAGAGACAGAGAGAACATCAAAACAGGAAAGAAAATGAGCAGAAGGTTTGGTTTGGAGTGAGATAAGGTTTAATAACTATTTATATGTCGCTGACATGTTCAGAGAATCTTTCTCTCCCAAGCTAGAATTGCAAGAAAATGAGCTGCAATTAAAGATCAAATAGCAACTTATTCTGGCTAGCTACACATTTAATTCAGATGCTGGAACCTTTTTGATCTACAGCTGGTGATGAAGTTCTTTAAAACTTCAGCTGCATATGAATTAAGCATTACCTTCTTCAGCACCAGTCTCTTCTATCCATTTTCCTATCAATTTGCAGCAGCCCAAGGTTATACGTTTAATTGGCTTCTGTAGCTTTGACCATGTACTGTGTATTGTCAAAAAGCCTTAGTCCTGCAATGGCTTAGCTGCATTTCTAGGACAATCCAATGGCAAAAGGAAGTCACCTTCTTTAATAAGTACAACTCACACTGTTTCTTAGGGTAGAAAAGAAAGACAGACACCTTAAAGGCAAAGGTTTCCCTTGCTCGAAAGCCAGTCGTATCCGTCTCTTAGGGTTCAGTGCTCATCTCTGTTTCAAAGCCGAAGGGCCAGCGCTGCCTGCTTCTGCAGACGTTTCTGTGGTCACGTGGTAGGCATGGCTAGACACTGGAGCGCATGGAATGCTGTTTACCTTCCCACCCAAGTGGCCCCTATTTATCCACTTGTAATGTCTTGCTTTCAAACTGCTAGGCTGGCAGGAGCTGAGACAGAGATAGGAGCTCATTCCATCCTGCAGTACTGTATTAGTATTAGCTAGCACTTCAAAAGCAAGGAATTGCAAGTAGCTAAATAGGGACCACTTCAGTGGAGAAAGATCTTGGGGACATGAAAGGAGACTCAGTCGGGCATCCCCTGACTGGCATTTCTCCAGCAAAAATCCTTTCAACCAAGAATAATTTCTGACACGAAATTATGATTATTATGTAAGCAAGTAAAGGTCCTGCCACCCAGAGGATTGGAGAGTAATATGTTCTTGTCAAGTATGGGTTGAAGATCTTTTATTATGCATGTGAGAGCCCTCAGTTGTGGGCTGAAAGTGACAACAAGTGGTGTTTGATGATACAGTGGTACCCCGTACAGCAATTTTAATCCATTCCATGGGGCTCATTGTTGTACGAAACAATTGCTACACGATGCATGCATTGTATAGCGATTTTCCCTGTGGGATGCATCGTACAACAAATATCTCTATGGGAAAAATCATACAACAACAATAATTCATTGTATGATTTTTCCCATTGCATCATATAACAGTTTTAGTTGTTATACGGGGCACTATGTTTTTCCAAATCCTCGTTGTTGTATGATTTAATTGCTGTAAGAGGCATTCATTATACAGGGTTCTACAAGGTCAGCAGTTCGATTCCCAAGTACTGCAGGATGGAATGAGCTCCCGTCTCTGTCCCAGCTCCTGACAACCTAGCAGTTCGAAAGCAAGACATTGCAATAGGGACCACTTCGGTGGGAATGTAACAGCATTCCGTGCGCTCCAGTGTCTAGTCATGCCTGCCACATGACCATGGAAACATCTGCAGAACCAGACAGCGTTGGCTCTTCGGCTTAGAAACAGAGATGAGCACTGACCCCTAGAGTCGGATACAACTGGCTTTCGAGTAAGGGAATCCTTTATCTTACTGTACATAGGGTTGCCATATGTCCTGGAAAACCAGGATTGACCCAGATTCAAGGTCAGAAAAATTGTCCCAGCCGGTTCAATAAAAATTATGTTAAAGTGTCGGATTTTTAAAACGCAGTCCAGGAAAGGCAGAATCCTTCTCCTTTTCCCCCCACCTGAGCAGGGTCGGTCTATATGGAAGGGTGTGTGGGAAACAGTGTGTGTGTGTGTCACTGCCTCCTCCTCCTTCTGCAACCCTTGCTGTTCCCCCCCTCGCGCGTCTGTCTCTGCAGAATGAGGCTTGCAAGGCGAACGCAGAGCTCCATACTTGGCCTCCTTCCACCATGTCCCAATTGGACAGGACCTTGATGGTGGCTTCCCTCCACCATCAGCCTCTCCAATGGCCTCCCATTTTTGTCAAGTATACTTCTGTCCTGGTTTTGTGGGAGAGAATGATGGCAACCCTAAGTGTACATCAAATATAGATTTGGTTGATTGAGCCCCCCCCCCTCCGCAAATTTCTCAAATGTTTGCCAGTTGCTATTACGGTGTAACCTAGTTGCAGGAATTTAGCAAAACTCTCTTCTAGCAGTCAAACATTTTAATTAATTTCTGTTGAAATAAACTCGGTGTGCAAGAAATGCTGAACAAATGCTTGGCGTCCTTTCTTGGCTAACCAGTTCAGCTTTTGAACAGTCCCATGCAAAAGACTTGCAAGGTGGAAGGGCAGGGAGTCAATGATTCATCAACAAGGAGGGCATTGTACATAGCAGCGCCTGTTTTCCCCCAGGGAAACGGTAATAAAATCCTCAAAATCCTAGACTTCTGAGCTTGCTCCATCAGTCTCTCACATTGCCACACAAGCTCAGGTTTAACAGGCCGAAGATTTGGAAAAAAGCAAAACATGGTGGAGGTGATCTATATGAGAGAGAAAAGATATAACCTATTTCTTTGTGATAACAGGATTTAAAAGGTATATATATGCACATAATGAAGCCTTTTCCTAAATATCTCTGTGCAAGTTTATTTTATTTGTTTTATTTATGCAGTCTTTTAAAATGTTTTTGGTGGGGGGAAAGGGGGTGGGGGGAGATGATTGGAATTTCTGTAAGAAAAAAAGGCTACCTAATGTGATCTTTGCTGTGGCAGGTGTTGGAGAAAAGTCTGAGCGAGCACATCCTCTTCTTTCACCCCCATGTTATCTTTCAGAAAGGCAGGTCTTCCATGGGCTTTTTAGAGTGATTCATTCTTTTACTGTTAATTATCTACCTACTTGCCTCTCTATTTGTGAATTAGCTGCCTTATAAATTACGCTCAGGTCTGAATCTTGCACTGATCTGCTTACAATTTCTTGGAATGCAAATTCAGAGATCAGTCAGAAAACTTATACTTTTCTAGCCAGGTTATCCTGCTATCAAACATTTCATTTCTTTCAATAGTGGCAAAATTCTACAAAAATTACGTCCCACTGTATGATTTTCTTTTCACTTTACGACCAGGAATTATACCACCAGTGCCATTTTAGAGTCTAAAATGGCAGCCCCGTGATATTTTAGACTCTAAAATGGCGTCCACCCCACCACCAAAAGTTACAATTCATCACTTACTGCTACAGAAGCGAAGGCGGCAGTGGCGACAGAGGAATTTTTGACACTGTTTCCACAGTGTTCACCACTTCTACTGGCAGCAGCAGACTCTGGGGACCATATCCGCTCCATTTGAATCTTTAACCGAGGTCCCCCATGGCGCTATAGCTGGGAATATGCGCCTCTCTGGAACTTCCTGATTACATGCTGGGTGCCCAGGTGCGTTCCAGCTGTAGCACATGGGGGGACCTTGGACGAAGACCAGAATGGAGCGGATATGGTCCCCAGAGTCTGCCACTGCTGGTAGAAGTGGCGGACACTGGGGAAACTGCGCCAAAAATGCTGCTGCTGCATGGGCTCCCCCAGATAATGCGCTCAGAAAGAAGAAGCAGTCAAAAGGTAGGGAGATTGCTTCTTCCTTTACTGTACTGTATGTGTCCTCCCCCCCAATCTGTCTCCATTGTTGGGGGGTCAGCTGGGTGAAAAGGAGGGGTAGAACACCCACTTTTCTCCACCCCAGCCCCTCATCAGCTGGTGGAATCAATCAAGGGGTGGGGGACCATCATGTCTGGCATTTGTTTTGGATATTTTTGGTGGGGTTTTTTGTATTTTTTTTAAAAAAAAATTGGTCCGGTCAAGACCATTTTTTATTTTAAATGCATCCGTATGGGAAAACATTATTTGGTCTACAGTTTGTTTGTTTTTTGGTTTACGACGAAGGCTGTCGGAACAGACCAAGATGGTAAACCGGGATTACTGTACAATATTAATAATAACAGTCTGTTTTAAATAAATTATAAACTGGTCCAACATGTGCCATTAACTCTCTGACAAACTTCTTGCAGGGTCGCATTGCTACCTTTGAATATTCTGGTGAAACACTTGCCCTTGTCGTTGGAACAGGCCTCTGTTCTCTGCCGGATGGGGTTGACTGTACAACACGGAGATGATCAAAGCAAAACAGAGGAAAACCAAAGGACAGAAGTTCCCACAATCAAGGCAAAGATCTCAGAAGAATCTCAACAGAAAAACAGACCACTGGCATACTCAAACTGGCAAGTGTAACCATTTTTTTTAGTTATCTGGTTATTATTTAATCAATCAATCAATCAATCTTTATTACGGTCCAAGCATAGTACAGCAAAATGAACAGAAGTTAAAAGGAGGGTAATTAAAGTATGTTTTAAAAAAGAGTGCTTCTGCTCATTGTTAAGGAGTAGTAAAATGGGGATTGCAGCCATGAAATAAAAAGGCAAATGATTCTTGGGAGACAAGCTATGAGAAACCTGGGGAACATAGTTTAAAGTAGAGACATCACTTTGCAACTAAAATTTGCATAGTCAAAGCAATGGTATTCCCGGTGGTAATGTATGGTTGTGAGAGCTGGACCATTAGGAAAGCTGAGCACAGAAGAATAGATGCCTTTGAGATGTGGTGTTGGAGGAGAGTTTTGAGAGTCCCTTGGACAGTGAGAACAAATAGGTCAATATTAGAAGAAATGAACCCTGACTGCTCCTTAGAAGGTCAAATAGTAAAGATGAAGCTAAAGTACTTTGGACATCAAATGAGAAGAGAGGATTTACTTGAGAAAGCCTTGATGCTGGGAAAGGTGAAGGGCAAAAGAAGAAGGGGGTGGCAGAGAATGAGATGGCTAGATGGTATTGTAGACACAATGGACACAGAGCTGGGTGGGCTGAGGAAGATGGTGGGGGACAGGGTTGCCTGGCTGATTGTATGGAGGTTCTCCATCTTTGGCTGCAAAGTATGTAATCAATCTGGTTTCGATGTTGGCCATCTGGTGATGTCCATGTGCAAAACCTCCTGTTGTGTTGCTGGAAGAGGATGTTTGCTGTGACCAGTGCGTTATCTTGGCAGAACTCTATCAGTCTTTGGCCTGCTTCATTCTGTGTTCTAAGACCAAATTTGCCTGTTATTCAATTTACTTTTTGATCTCCTACTTTGGAATTCCTTTCTTGCCTAGAGTTGCCACAATTCTCTCCTACAAAACCAGGACAGAAACATACTTGACATAAATGGGTGGGTTAGCTACAAAATAGCCTTTAAAAAAATACTGTATAATGACAGATATAAAACACTTGCAAATTAAATATATCAATACATAAATGAGTTTATTTACAACAGTTAATTCTTACTGTAAGATGATCTGTTGTATTCCTAAGAAGTCACGTTGGAGTCAACTCTTAACATCCTCAGTTCCAGGAAACACACTGGTCACAATTGTTAGGCAGTGGTGTGAGGTGAGAACATTAAGATTTGTCTCCAGGTATACTCCAACTCCAATGTAGCAGGAAATTGTTTGATGGTGAGAGGTCGAGTTTATTTTAATGGTGTGTTATAATATACAATCAGTAAGTTTTAAAAATCTGGGACTTTAACATGATTTTTACTGCACTGGTCGGGACAATTTTTCCGGCCTTGAATCTGGGACAATCCCAGTTTTCCAGGACGTATGGCAACGCTATCTTTGCCCATCATTCATGCTAGGCTGAAAATTGTGTAGTCTTGGGCTGTGTGTAGCCAATGGACCTTGTTCTTGGTCCCTGGACCTTCCAGCCTATCTTAACTCCCTTGATTCCTTTGAACCCCTCCCCAGACTTCCCCTTAAGAAAGGTCTAAAATGGTCAGTGTGAGAAGTTGTTCATTTCCTAAATGGGATAGTTGTGGCTTCTAGACTTTCAGCCGTAGCCCATCCTGGTCAATATACCATTTGCTGCAGTTTTGGTTTCTTCAGTTCATTAGCTTTTCATACCACCCAATATCGTGTTCAAAGTTGGTATTAATAAATGAGAAGAAAAGGCTCGACTCCAAACAAAGTGATTAATGCGTAGATTTGGGGGTTTTAACAAACAGATCCTGGTGCTATCTTTGCCATTCTTTTCTTGCTTCAAAACACAGCTGTCCAATGCCAGATTAGAGACAGCAAAACAACCTAGTAATAACTATATTCCAGTACACCAGTTGGGTACATATCAAGCTGGTTTCTCCTTTAAAAGGCACACAGAACATAATGTCCTTCTGACAGCCTCCTGGAAGCAAAATAAATGTTTTACCATGGAATCAAATGGCATTTTAAAAAAAGATTGAATGGGGCAGAGTATGTGGGTAGACATTTCTGAAAGCCACGAAGAATTGTTTTCGATGCTCATGGCAACTCCATACAAATTGGGAACCTAGAACAAGAGCTGGGTTTTTTTTTAAAAAAAATTAAATTTGAATTTAAATGTTTGAAAATACAGCGCAACGTCGCTTAACAAATTTAATGCATTCTCCGGGACCTTTTGCACTACAAAAAAATATATAGTAAAACACCGGATAATGCTAAAACTTGGTTCCACAAGCCTTGGTGTTATCCAATTTTTAGTGTTATCCGATGCATGTTAAAATCCTATGGGATGGATCGGATAACGTTAAAGCTCCATAGAGATACATTGTAACCTCACAGGCTTTAGTGGTTGTTATCCGATCCATCCCATAGGACCTTAACGTTATTCGATCCAATTCTCCTCCCCAGATTACTTAACGTTATGTGTTTTTAGCGTTATCCGATCCAAGCGTTATCCGGTGTTTTACTGTATAAAGCAATTTTCCCATAGAAATGCATTGAATGCAATTTCCCATAGGAATGCATTGAAGGCTCAAAAGTGTAAACTGAAATACTGTTTCCCATAGGAATGCATTGAAAACCAATTAATCCGCTTGGGGGGGGGAATGGTTAACTGAGCCGCTATTTTCTATGGATTTCCTTTTGTTATGCGATTTTTGTGTTAAGGGAGTCGTTTGTTAAGCGAGGTTCCACTGTAATTCATATTACTATGTTTTTAAGGGATTTTTAAATTGTTTTATATTGGTTTTAACTTGTGGACACCACCCAGAGTCCATGGGAAAGGGCGGTATATATTAAATTAAATTAAATTAAAAGTGTGTTAAAAAAACACAGGTGAGATACAACTTGCTTCCAGAATTTATGGGTATCAGAGAAGGCACTATTTACAATGCAGGTCCTCATACAAAGATGTAGACACGAGATGTGATGTGCACGAATGTTTTACAGATGATGCAAAAAGCCTTTGACAGATGTCAGCATGAGAAGATAATCACAGCACTGAACAAAATAGATGTAAATGATAAAGGTATCAAAATCATCACCAACCTTTATTGGAATCAGACAGCTCAAGTCAGAGTTGAAGAGCAACTGACAGAGCAGGTTCAAATTCCCAGAGGTGTGCGACAAGACTGTGTATTGACCATGACACTGTTTAATATATTCTCGGAAAGTATTTTTTCAGAAGCACTATCAGATTTAAACATTGGCATTAAAATTACCGGGGAATACCTGAAAAAACATCTGATATGGTGATGACATGGTCTTCTGGCAACAAACCCTGCAGATTTTAAGTTGTTGCTGGATCAAATTAACGCTTCAAGCACAGAATGTGGTTTGGACTCTCAAAACTCTCCTCCAACACCACATTTCAAAGGCGTCTATTCTTCTGCGCTCAGCTTTCCTTATGGTCCAGCTCTTACAACCATACATTGCCACCGAGAATACCTTTGCTTTGACTATGTGAATTTTTGTTTGCAAGGTGATGTCTCTACTTTTCACTATGTTCCCCAGGTTTCTCATCGCTTGTCTCCTAAGAATTAGTCACCTTTTCATTTCATGGCTGCATTCACCATCTGCAGTGATCTTGGTGTAAATAAATCTCTAGAACCCCTTCTCAAAATCACCTGTAGCCACTCTCTTGAAATCCAATTTTGCTTTCCAAGTTCTGGAAATGGAAAATACTTGACTAAGACGTCTCCTGTCACCTCTGTAGTGGGACAGATCATATCAAGCGGTATCTCACGCAATGTATTTGATGCGTACATTCGTGTTCTCGTTTTGTGACAGCTTGATGCAGCTCCGGTTTGTCTTCCATCATCGGGATAAGCATCTCTTCCTTTATCTCAGTCAGCAGCTTCTCCATTCATAGTTGTCTGCAAGTTCCAAGTCAAATCAAACTTTATTGCTGTCGATGACCAGTGCAGTAAAAAGGATTTAAGTGCCTGACATACAGTTAAAATGTACCACCACAAACACATTTGTTTGACTTAAAACAAATTACTGTGAGCAAAATCGGTTTTAAAAATGTATGCTAGATTTGGGACACATCTCTGCTTATAGCCAGCACTGTCTGCGTTTGCAGACATTTCAGGGGACATGTGGCAGGCATGCACAGAACGCTGTTTCCCTTCCCACCCAAGTGGTTCCTTATTGATCTACTTGCAATTTCTTGCTTTCGAAGGGCTAGGTCGGCAGGAGCTGGGACGGAGACGGGAGCTCCTTCTGTCCTGCAATACTGGGGAATCGAACTGCTGACTTGCTGTCTTCCAGTCAGCATCTTAGCCTCTTGAGCCACTGCAGTCCCTGTTTATCTACTTGCAATTTCTTGCTTTCAAATGATGTCCAAAGGGGCAGCTACAGATTAAATAAATAAATAAATAACTTGCCTCCACCACACCCGGAAGGGCCATGTGGTGGAGGAATGGCAAAATGACCGTCCGGCCCCCAAAGCTGTCTGAGGGAGTGTGACCCGGCCCCCGTCTTTGCAAGGTTGAGAACTCCTGTTGTAAACTGTCCCAAGAGTATAAAGGGGCAGTTAAGGTAAAGATAAAGGTTTCCCTTGCTCAAAAGCCAGTCGTATCCGACTCTAGGGGTCAGTGCTCATCTGTTTCTAAGCCGAAGAGCTAGCGCTGTCTGCTTCTGCAGGCGTTTCCATGGTCATGTGGCAGGCATGACTAGACACCGGAGCGCAATGAACGCTGTTACCTTCCCACCGAAGTGGTCCCTATTTATCTACTTGCAATTTTTTGCTTTCGAACTGCTAGGTTGACAGGTGAATAAATCAATGTCTAGGAAAGAGGGAGATTTTAGCAGGTGGTGCTGGAAACCCAAGAAACATCTGCTGGAGTGTGTGTGTGTATCCTTCTACAGAACTCCTGAAGGCACAGGTAAAGGTAAAAGCCAACCTTGCTCAAAAGCTGGTCGTATCCGACTCTAAGTTTCAGTGCTCATCTCTGTTTGTAGCCGAAGAGGCAGCGCTGTCTTGCTCCTGCCGCAGACGTTTCTGCGGACATGTTATGCCTAGACCACGGCGCGCACGGAACGCTGCTTCCCTTCCCACCCAAGGGGGGGGGGGTGTCCCTATTTATCTGCTTGCAATTTCTTGTTTTCGACCTGCCCGGACCTGAAGGCACTTTGATTCCCGTCAGGTGTAGCGCTGCCACCTCCTCAGGAGCAGGGAAAGCTCCCGCCATTTACACCGAGTGGGAGCCACGCGAGGGCCACGAAACCGTCAGGTTTCGCTTCGCCATCTCTCTCGCAGGCGCTGCTGCGAGGGCAACGATGCTTTCCACCTGCGAAACCGGTCTGAAGGCGACAAAGCGAATTGGTGGCTAGAGGAGGCGCTCGGGGACACACCAAGGAATACCCTCCTCCGCCTTCGCCCTGCTCCGGTTTCGACGTGGGCGAAAGGGAGGGGGAGCGAGAGAGAGGTGGCGCATGGAAGCCGACGTGCCTGGTGGGCCCACTTTGTTTTCATCTGGCGCGGGGACGCGCTTGTGCCTCGGCTGCTGCCGGAGACGCCGCCGGGCACGTCCTCCGCCTCCCTCTCGGCCGGGCCAGCTGTGGCCCACCACTCCATGGCCACCTGCTGCGGGGGTCGGCCCAGGCGCTCCTCAGGGAAGGGCGGCGAGAGCCTATAGGACTCAGGGGGGGCATTAAGGAGGGGAGGCCGCCAGGCGAGAGCCTCACCCACCCCCCTGCAGCCACCTTTACTGCTCGCGGTCTCTCCCCGCGGTGCTTTATGCGGCGCTTCCCGGGACCCCCGGGGGGGCGTCGGCGGCGCAGGTCCGCGCTTCTCTCTGGCTTCCGAGGAGACCCGGAGCGGCTCCCTCCCGCGCTTTCTGGGACGCGAGGGAAGCTGAAGGCGGCGGCGGACCTGTAGAAGCAGCCCAGCCCGCCTGCTTGGAAGGTGAGTCTCACGGCTCTGCCGACCCCCCACCCCCTACGCCAGTAATCAATGGCGAACCCTTGGCACGCCAGATGTTCTTGGACTCCAGTTCCCAAGTTGGCACTCCTGATCAGGGCTTCTGGGAACTGGAACCCCAGAACACCTGGTGGGCCAAGTTTGGCCATCCCTGGACCAGCCTATAGCAGTGATGGCGAACCTAGGCACTCCCGGTGTCCTTGGGCTCCAATTCCCAGAAGCCCTAATTAGCAGGCGTGCTGACGTGGGCTTCTGGGAACTGGAGTCCAAGAACACCTGGCGGGCCACCGCTGCTCCATACGCCGCCCCGCGCCCAGAAGCGCGGCGCCCTCCCGGGTCTGAGCGCCAGCGCGGCAGCCGAGAGAGAGAGATGCGCCGTCTAACGAGGGGTAAGACGTGGAAACCAGGCGGGGTGGGGGCGGGATGAGGCGGGGGCCCCCAGCAGAATCCAGCTTGGGGGTGCCTTCAAGAGCCATGGTGCCACAGCTGGGCTGATGTTGGGGCGGACAAAGAAGGGGGCCCGCGGGCAGGACAGTGGCTCGTACCGTAGACCTGTTGGTGATGGATCAGGGCCGTAGCCAGGATTCTAGATGATGATGATGATCATCATCATCATTTTCGGGGGGATGTTTTTTCAGGAGGAGCCACAATCTCTCTTTCTCTCTCACACACACACCATTGGCATGGTGGTGGTGGTGGTGGGAGGCAGCTGTTAGCTCAGCGGGGGCTGATCCCTCCCCCTGGCTACAACCTTGGTGTTGGTGGTGGAAACAGGGACACATGGAGTGGCTCGGGGCGTGCACTGGTAGGGCTCCTGGTGGGAATTTTCAGCGGGGTGGGAGGTAGGTGTGGGCGGGGAGTTGTGCTTGTGTGTGCCGCTGTCATCGAGGCTACGTAAAGAAATGTTTATACAATGGCCAACCTTGGCACTCCAAGTGTTCTTGGGAGTTTTCAGCGGGGGGGGGGGGGAAAGAGGTTTAGTTGTGTGCATGCGCCGCTGTCATCGAAGCCATGGAAATAAATGTTTATGCGATGGGCAACCTTGGCACTCCAGGTGTCCTTGGACTTCAGTTCCCAGAAGCCCAAGTCAACACTCCTGGTGGTCAGGGCCTCTGGGAATTGAAGTTCAAGAACACCAAGGGTTCGCCATCACTGGTTGATGGGGGTGTATGTGTAGATCTCGGGTTTATTGCCAGGGCCATAGCCAGGATTCTAGAAGTGGGTGGGCGAATATTGTTTTCAAGATGGGCAATAATGTCATATAGTAAAGGTAAAGGTTTCCCTTGCTCGAAAACCAGTCGCATCCAACTCTAGGGGTCAGTGCTCATCTCTGTTTCTAAGCCGAAGAGCCAGCGCTGTCTACTTCTGCAGACGTTTCCATGGTCATGTGGCAGCGCATGATACCGCAGCGCACGGAACGCTATTACCTTCCCACCGAAGTGGTCCCTATTTATCTACTTGCAATTTCTTGCTTTCAAACGGCTAGGTTGGCAGGAGCTGGGACAGAGACGGGAGCTCATTCTGTCCTGCAGTACTTGGGAATTGAACTGCTGACCTTCCGTCTCCCAGTCAGCGTCTTAGTGACTTGATATGTATGTCATATATATGAGCAGCCGGGAGTTTGAGGGGTGGGCAAAATGCTAACTCAGGGTGGGCAAAACCCACCCTGGCCACCCCCCTGGCTACGGCCCTGTTTATTGCTGGGGGAGACGGAAACGGGTAAGAGTCAGGCGTACAGAAAGGGATAATTACAAATTGTGAGGAAAAGGTCGGTTGATTTTTCCCAAGGGCTGCATTTTGACCCTGGACTGCGAGCAGTGTGTTCTCCCCTTTAAAACACCTTCTGCTTTTGTTATGGTCCGCATGCTACAAATTGGAGAGCGTTGTCTTCTTTCAACATTCATTTATCAAACCTCTTTTCATTTAAGTTCTTCCCTCCATCTCTGATGTCTCCCCCTTGCCTATATCTATACAGACAGACATCTGTCTTCCAGTCACATAACACTCACACCAGGAGTTCTCAACCTTTTTACGTCGGGGGCTGGGCCATGCTCCCTCAGACAGCTTCAGGGGCCGGATGGCCATTTTGCCCTTCCTCCACCACATGGCACTTCCTGGTGTGGTGGAGATGGCGGTGGGCCACATGAAATTGTGCCATGGGCCATATCTGGCCCACAAGTTGAGAATCCCTGACTTGTGTAGATATGTAACCACTAAAGATACATTAGGATATATACTTTTAGCAGAATGGGATTGAAGAGGCTGTGCTCTCTCTTCTGCGTTCCTACCACCAAGATGTACCAAGATTTATCCCAGATGCTCCGTGCAGTTGGTGAAAGCCTTCTATATTTAATGGAAGGCTTGTCTTGGGCTGTGTGCAATGTCGCAGGTGATTGTGTTCCAGAAATAACTATGAAGTTGCTAAGCATCAGGTAGTGAGGCCTTTGGGTGGGGGAGAAGTGTGTATATAGCCACAGAAATGGGGTTTGCTAAGAAATTACTAAAATATATTCAGTCAAATGCCATACCTGTTCTGTCAGCGCATTTGTTACATTTGGTGAAATCCAGTTTTAATGCTTTCTAGAACAGACTTATGAAATTGATTAGATTTGTTAGTAAGAAGTAACATAAATTTCATTGATTCCAGTAGGTCTGGGACTAAAACTCAATCGGATCCAGCCAATAAACACTGATTTAGCATAATGGCATTAAGGAGAAAGATATTTCTGAGCAAGTGCTTCCTGGCCATTTGACAAATTTGTTTTGAGATATTACAACAACGTTCACAAACAGTTTCCCAGATTTATTTGTTCATTTGTTCAGATTTATATTTAATAAATATAAGGTTTATATTTAAGAAGCGATTTTGCCAGTTCCGTACCTCCAGTGTGCGGCCAAGGGAAATTGAACCCATCCTTCCAAACTCCTAGTCCAGTGATGGCGAACCTTTTAGAGACGGCGTGCCCAAATTGTAGCCCAAAACCCACTTATTTATTGCAAAGTGTTAGCACAGCAATAGGGGAGGGAGGGAGCGCTCCCATTGGGCTGCTGGGCAGAGTGAACTTTGCTGGGGGGGAGGGAGGAAGTGCTCCCATTGGGCTGCTGGGCAGAGGGGTGGAGTGAACTTTGCTGGGGGGAGGGAGGAAGTGCTCCCATTGGGCTGCTGGGCAAAGGGGTGGAGCGAACTCTGTGCTGGGGTGACTGCACAGGTGCCCACAGAGATGGCTCCGGGTGCCACCTCTGGCACACGTACCATAGGTTCGCCACTACTGTCCTAGTTTGTCACACCATTCAGTAAAATACGCCACACTAGTTAATGTTTCCCCTATACAAGCTTAATTGGATAGAGCAAAAGAGCCATTTGTTTGTTTGTTGCTGGTCTTAAATAGCTTTACCTGTGACTCAGAGCAAATCAGTAGATCCCAATTGACCACCTACCCACACTGTATTTAGTGTGTCAATATTCTAGGTGGTATCTAACCAGTGATGGGATGTTACTGGTTCGGATCGGTTCGCCTGAAAAGGTAGTACCCCATCAGCCGGGGGTGGTGGTAAACCCCCGGGCGACCGGTTCGGTCACCTCTCTGGCCCCCTCCAGAAATGTATTTCTGGGCAGCCAAAATGGCTGCCCAGAACCGTGCATGCATCAAACCTCCATGACGTCATGGTGGGGTAGCAGAAATTTTGTCAACCCACCACTGTATCCTTCCCAAAATTGGCAAAGATATATAAAAACAGAAATGGAAAATGCTGGAAATGTCAAAAAAGAAAGAAAGAAAGAAAGAAAGGGGACATTCTACCACTTATTATTTATTTATTTATTTATTTAGATTTATATCACCGCCCACTCACCGTGGTGACTCAGGGCGGTTTACAATCAGGAAAAAAACAAAAACAAAACAACAACAACACACACACAACACAAACAGCTAAAATCCATTCCTCCTTCCGGCCAGAGGACGTTAGTCTTTTCCTTCCCTGGGCAGATAGGGCCCAGGATTAGGAAGTGGGACCTTCCATCTAAAAACCTTAAAACTTTTAAAATTTAAAACTAAAATCTGAAAAAGATTAAAAACAGATTAAAAACACACCAGATGCTACAACCACTAATTTAAAAGTAGAGAAAGAGAGGGGCTCAGATCATCCAATGTGCTGGGGTCATTATACCTTCCATACCCCATATCTGCCCTGCCAGCCATGTTTTTAGATTCTTCCTAAAGGGCAGCAACTCTGTCTGGAGACGTAGCTCCGTAGGCAGGAGGTTCCATAGGGCTGGAGCAGACACAGAGAAGGCCCTCCTTCTAGTGCCAGAGAGATGTGTCTCCCTGGCTAATGGAACAACTAGGGAGCCTCTCCGGTCCGTGGACATGCAACAAAACAAAACAAAAAAATAGTGGAGGAAAATCTAGATGGATATAAAAAAGAACTGAAAATAGAAATTGCTTTCCTTCTGGAATTATTTTCTGTTGGGTCTTTTTGAAAAGGAAGTCGAGGGTAAAAATGGGGAATCACTAAGGGCTATGGATACAGCCATAAGGATTCTCTATGTCTGCCAGTGGTGATGGAATGGACCAAAGCTAACAAGCTGAGACTGAACCCACTCACCATTCACTTAATTGAAATCTAGAAGATTCTCTTGCTTTCTGCCTTGCTGAATCCTGAATTAGAAGTGCACCATAATCCAACTTCAGGTCACTTTGGAACCTATTCATTTTACTGTGGGGAAATATCAGAATTAGTCTGAAGCATAGTTAGAAATTAATTTAGCTATCTGTAACAGCCAACTTTTCTATAGGGAAAAGATAATGGAAGTACAGTACAGTAGATGTCAAGATAATACAACAAATGGAAATAGCATTAGCTGTTTCGGTGTGACAAGTAATGAGTGTCGCAGCCACTTAATGAGAGCTAATGAAGTGTAGCGTGGGTAGAGTGTCAGAGCAGGACTCAAGATCTTGGCAGAAACTTCAACTTAACCATGGAAGGCAATGTACAGTACATGTGCTCATTGGCAATAGTGGCAATCAAAATTTTATGTACCATTTTCTCTATCACTCTTCAGTAGCAACAAGTACCATGATGTCAACTTAAGATATTTTTAAAATCCCCACGTATTAATAAAGGCAAAGGTTTCCCTTGCTCGAAAGCCAGTCGCATCCGACTCTAGGGTTCAGTGCTCATCTCTGTCTCAAAGCCGAAGAGTCAGTACTGTCTGCTTCTGCAGACGTTTCTGTGATCATGTGGCAGGCATGACTAGACACTGGAGCGCATGGAATGCTGTTTACCTTCCCACCCAAGTGGCTCCTATTTATCCACTTGTAATGTCTTGCTTTCAAACTGCTAGGCTGGCAGGAGCTGAGACAGAGATAGGAGCTCATTCCATCCTGCAGTACTGTATTAGTATTAGCTAGCACTTCAAAAGCAAGGAATTGCAAGTAGCTAAATAGGGACCACTTCAGTGGAGAAAGATCTTGGGGACATGAAAGGAGACTCAGTCGGGCATCTCCTGACTGGCATTTCTCCAGCAAAAATCCTTTCAACCAAGAATAATTTCTGACACGAAATTATGATTATTATGTAAGCAAGTAAAGGCCCTGCCTGCCACACTTGGCACTTCCTGGTGTGGCGGAGGTGATGGTGGGCCACAGGTTGAGAACCCCTGGTCCAGAGGATGGTTGCTATTGGCGGTGGGGGTAGGGGAGGAGGCTAGTGTTAGGAACTTTGCTGCGGACAAACTGAGATGGGAGCAGAAAATCTGTTCTCCAGATGGAGATGGCTGTCCTACTTAAAATCTGATTGGTTTTTAAATTGATTGATTGTCCTGCTCTTAGGAGGAATGCCTTAATTCCAAGTTGCCTTTTCTGTGACTTTTCCTGCCTCTGACCAAAGTCATGTTTAAAGATGACAAATGCTCAAACAATAGTGCTGTTAGTTTTTTGCAATCTTGCCTTCCGTATTTCCAAGTCATATGAATTGAAGGTTCCCCTGTGTTTGACATACATTGCTACAGGGAATACCATTGCTTTGACAATGCGAATTTTTGTTTTCAATGTGATGTCTCTACTTTTCACTCTGTTCCCCAGGTTTCTCATTGCTTGCCTCCCAAGAATCAGTCGCCTTTTTATTTCATGGCTGCAATCCCCATCTGCAGTGAGCTTTGATCCTAAGAAAGTAAAATCTGTCACTGCTTCTACTTCTTCCCCATCTATTTTCCAGGGACTGATAGGGCCTGTTGCCATTATCTTGGTTTTCTTGATATTGAGTCTCAAGCCAGCTTTTGCACTCTCTTCTTTCAACCTAATCAGGAGCTTTTTTAAGTCCTCCTCACTTTCTGCCATTAGGGTGGTATCATCTGCATATCTCAAATTGTTGATGTGTCCAATTCTGGACACTACACTTTAAGAAGGATGCCCAGCAAACTGGAGCAAATTAAGAGGAGTGGAACAAGGGATGATCACCTCCAGACTTGCTTACCATAATGTGCTCTACATGGGGCTGCCCTTGATGACCATTTGGAGACTTCAGCTGGTCCAGAATGCATCTGCCTGGGTGGTGTTTGGATGTGGGCGGTATACACATGCCTCACCGCTGCTCCGGGAGCTGCACTGGTTGCCAGTATGTCTCCGGGTGCAATTCAAGGTGCTGGTTATTACCTTTGAAGCTCTACATGGTAGTGGGCCAGGATACTTAAGAGACTGCATCACCCTGAGAACATCTGTCCATCCCACCAGAGTGGACCGGAGAGGCTCTCTAGTTGTGCCATTGGCCAGAGAGGCACGCCTCTCTGGCACTAGAAGGAGGTCCTTCTCTGTGTCCACTCCGGCCCTATGGAACCTCCTTCCAATAGAATTACACATGCAGACGGAGCTGCTGTCCTTTAGGAAAAGAGTGAAAACCTGACTGGCAGGTCAGGTTTGGGGGATAGAGGGAACAATATCCCCAGCCGGTTGGATGATTTGACCCCAGTGCCTCTTAGCTGGAACTCTTAGTTTTAATCTTTTGATCTTCTTATTAATTTTTAATTGGTTTTAAACTGTTTCATTGGTATTGATGACATGTTGTAAATCGTCCTGAGTTGCTTTGGGGAGGAGGGCGATAAACAAGTGTGAATAATAAATAAATAAAATAAATAAATCAGGAGACTGGAAACGGAAGGCCTATAAAGAATGACTGAGGGATCTGGGCATGTTTGGCACAAAGAAAAGATTTGCGCGAGGAAACGGGAATTTACTACAAAATCAATGAACCTGGCTTGTGGCTCGTGAACAGCAGACTGCATACCATACTAGTCAAAATTGTGGCTTTTATGAAGCAGTGCTCCTATTCAGACTGGTACGTGTGGCCCTTGGTCATCCAGTGTACGTCCATGGCTAAATTGTTTCAAGCCAGCTTTCCGTTGTACAGGGTATCGCCAACAGTGATTTGTATAACGAACATTTTCTTTTCATTATACGGTGCATCACAGTAGTAATGGTGAGGTTTCAGAATGGAATTAGCAAGGGTCAAATTCTCTCCTTTTGGTAAACAATAAGTACTATTGCTGCAGATAAAGGCAACAATTTGCCGACCACGTCAAGCAGCAGGAGAGCTGCCTGCCTGCTTACCTACCTCTCTGCGTTCTTGTATGTTCAGATCCATCTTCCAGGTTAACTATACATTGGTTAAAATCTTATAATCAATGTGACATCTAGCTTGGCCGTCAGTCACTTAAGTCAAATAAGGAGCTGCGGTGGCTCAGTGGTTAAGAAGCTCGCTTTGTTAGCTGGAAGGTTGGCAAGCCGGCAGTTTGAGACCTGGGTACTGCATGATGGATTGAGCACCTGTCTCTGTCCCACCTCTTGGGGACATGAAAGGAGCCTCATTTGGGCTTTCCCTGAGTGGAGTTTCTTCTGCAAAAAATCCTTTCAACCCAGAATAATTTCTGACACAAAATTATTATACAGTACTAAGTCAAATAATTTACTGTATATGTCTGGCGGACAGTGGTCCGTGGGGTTGCAGAGGGTCGGAAACGACTGTGCGACTGAACAACAACAAAACTCGAGTATAAGCCTATGTTTTTTTAGCCCCAAAAATGAGCCCAAAAAAAGGGGAAATGGCTTATACTCAGGTCAAGTGACCACAAGGATCCCAAGACTGCGTTGGATTGAGACGCACCAACAATTTAATTTAATATACTATATTTTCATGTATTTGGATTATTGAAACTCACTAGCAGCTGCTGCATTTCCCACTTTCGGCTTATATTCAGGTCAATCTATTTTCCTGGGTTTTCAGGTCAAAATTAGGTACCTCAGTTTATATTCATGTCGGCTTATGTTCAAGTATATATGGTACTCCCCAAGCACACATATTCATCCATGTGCACATACAACACAATATATTGGAATGTGTTCAGAAACATGAAAGATTTCTGCACAGGACATAAATGGATATCATGTTGCCCTGACACCAAACTCCATCATACTTGAATACACTAGAGGATGTGACGTGTCTGTTTTATGTGCCTTCAAGTCACCTCTGACTTAAGACAACCCTTGTAATGAATTAAACTAGGGGCTTTTGCTTTTAATCAGTAAAGTAGTTTCTTTCTTAATTCCCTGGGCAGAGCTAGAGAAGCCTGGGAAACGACCTTCAAGGCAGATGCTGGGTCGTTTGCTTTGAATGTAGTCATAACAGGCTGGAAACTGTGTGAACGGAACTAAGAATGATGGACATTGTACTCTGTGCTTTAATTGGTTAAAATCCAGGAAGAGGCGGGATGAGTGAAAAAAGATGGGTTTTGTTATACAGCAATACCCCGGATAGCACTAAAACTTAGTTCCACAAGTCTTAGCGTTATCTGATTTTTAATGTTATGTGATACATGTATCGCATAATGTTGAAATCCTATGGGATGAATCGCATAACGTTAAAACTCCATAGAGATACATTGTAACCGGAACAGACTTCAGCGAATGTTATGCGATACACCCGGTAGGATTTTAACGTTGTGCGATGCAATCCCCCCCCCCCCGATTCCTTAATGTTATGTGGTTTTAGTGTTGTGTGGTGCAAATGTTATCCGAGGTATTACCGTATTGGAATGTGGGAGAGAAATGCTATGATTGCCATTGTGATGACCTGGACTGCCATGATGCTGATCATGGCAGTCCAGCGTGCTTGATTAAACAGTTAAAAATGTAGTCAAATGCGTTAGTTAGCTAAGCTAGGCTAGAGAAATATAGCTAGATATGTTTTTATTGTTTTACTCTGGGAAAGAGGCAAGTAGAAATGTTCTCCCCACCCCCTATTTTGTACCAGATCCTGAACTTTTCTATTTTGTCGTCTAAATAAATCTGATTGGAACCAGAAGACATTGTACTTATTCGTAGCGACACATGCATCACTGCCTCTTCAGACTGGCACATGGGATTCACACATGCCAAAAAATAAAATGGATCAATGTGAGGATTCACCACAATGTTTTCCCTTCATGGCCAAGAAAAATGTAGTGATTAACTACAGAAGGGGCCTAGACTTATTCACAGTCGTTTCTACACTGGGTAGTCATCGGAATAAATTGAATTTGTCTGTGGCAAATACAGTGGGTTATTTAGCATAGTAGTCCATCCTTTAGCAGTTTTTTAACCTTCTTTGTAAGGACACTTTTGCTTATCTTGGCATTTCCTTTTGTAGTGCTTTCTTATTAATTTGAACTTGCTGCATTGTAAAAATAAACGATGGTATAGCTGAGTTAGCCAAGACTCCATTGTCAGTTGTACTGCTCGGCATGTCACCAAGCTACAGATAGCACATTTTGGTCTGAGCATTCTGCGGCAGTCGATGTCTTTGTGCGGTTTGGCAAAAAGAGCATGGAAGTGACTTTGAAGTTTTGCATTTGGCAGGAGCATCTTCTGGGACAATCAAGAAGAATTGAATTAGTGAGGGATTTTTGTAGTCATTTGAATATCTGGTAGTAGAACTAAATTCTAAAGGTCACCCTAATATTCCTGTGCCAGCTCCAGAAGCTTGTTCAGGTTTCCATCTGGTAGCTCACATATTCAAAGAACTATGAAGATGAGACCAGTAACAGGATTCATTGCTGCTTGTCATGTGATGTCTGCCCACTTTGGTAAGGGAAGAACTGTATATACAGTAATACCTCATATAACATTAGTATCGAATAACACTAAAATCGCATAACATTAAGGAATCTGGGGGGAAGAATTGCATCAGATAACATTAAGATCCTATGGGATGCTTCAGATAACAACCGCTAAAGCCTGTGTGGTTACAATGTATCTCTATGGATCCCATAGAGGATCAGATAACACTAAAAATCATATAACACCAAGACTTGTGGAACCAGGTTTTAGTGTTATATGAGGTTTTACTGTACTCAAGTATAAGTCTAGTTTTTCAGCCCCCAAAATGAGGTTCAAAAAGTGGACTCAACTTGTACTCGGGTCAATGACCCCGAGGGTCCCAAAACTGCGGTGGTTCAAATTCAAACATACAATTAAAAAAACACACACTAGCACTACCATAAGAACTCAAAATCATACCCACACAAATGTCTAGGTTAATTCATTTTTCCATATTTTCATGTATTTTAATTATTAAAACACACTCGCAGTGATTGTATTTTCCACCCCCGACTTATACTTGGGTCAATCTTTTTTCTTAGTCTTAGAGGACTAAATTAGGTACCTTGACTTATATTCGGGACGACTTATAGTCGAGTACATACGGTACCTCATAAAAAGGTTCTCTCCCTCTCCGAGATCTGAAACAATAGAAGTATTTTTCAACATCAGAAAACAGAAGTGTTATTTGTCACAGCCAGTTGCCTTTGTTTTCCAAAAAAAGTTATTGATTTATGTGTAGTCAACTGGATTAGGAAATGTAAAATAGTTGACCAACTTTATTTATGGATGAAATATCTATCAGCACTCGGTAGATTGTATTTTGAGAACGAGGGGAGAACAGCACTTTAAGACACTGAAAGATAGCATGTGGTACTTTGGCTGAAAACATATTGTGGTTCAAGATCAATATTTCATACTAATGTGAAGCAGTGGATTCAGTACCGCCAAAAATGAGCAGTACCAAAGTGATTAGCCTCTACAGTAAAACACCGGATAACACTAAAACTTGGTTCCACAAGTCTTGGTGTTATCCAATTTTTAGTGTTATCCAATCCATGTTAAAATCCAATGGGATGGATCGGATAACGTTAAAGCTCCATAGAGATACATTGTAACCGCACAGGCTTTAGCGGTTGTTATCCGATCCATCCCATAGGACCTTAACGTTATTCGACCCAATTCTCCTCCCCAGATTACTTAATGTTATGCGATTTTAGCGTTATCTGATCCAATCGTTATCCGGTGTTTTACTGTATATGGATTCCACATATGCGTGACAACTGAAATACAAGTAGAACCCGGTATAACAAAAATACAGTAAAACTTCGGATAACGCTAAAACTTGGTTCCACAAGTCTTTGTGTTATCCGATTTTTAATGTTATCCAATGCATGCATTGGATAACGTTAAAATCCTATGGGATGCATTGGATAACGTTAAAACTCCATAGAGATACATTGCAACCAGCACAGGCTTTAGTGAACGTTATCCAATGCATCCCATAGGATTTAATGTTATGCGATGCAAGTCCCCCCCCCCCCAGATTGCTTAACATTATCCGATTTTAGCATTATCTGATGCAACGTTATCTGAGGTATTACTGTAATTCATTCTATGAGGCACTTTGTTATATGATGTTTTTCCCTATGGGAAAAATCTTACTATGAAAATCTCTATGGGAAAAAAATTTTATTGTACCATTTTCCCCATAAAATCTCTATGGGAAAAACTTTCATTGTATGTTTTTCTCTATAAAATCTCTATGGGAAATTTTTTTGTTGTATGATTTTCCCCATAGAGATTTTCACTGTATGGTTTTTCCCATAGAGATGCATTGCATCATATACTATATATACTCGAGTATAAGTCTAGTTTTCTAGCCCCGAAAATGAAATAAAAAAAAAGGGACTCGACTTATACTCATGTCAACAACCTCGAGGGTCCAAAAACGGCGGTGGTTCAAATTCAAACATACAGTAATACCTTGGATAATGTTTACCTCGGATAACGCTAAAATCACATAACGTTAAGTGATCTGGGGAGGAGAATTGGATCGAAAAACTTTAAGATCCTATGGGATGGATCGGATAACAACCGCTAAAGCCTGAGTGGTTACAATGTATCTCTATGGAGTTTTAACATTATCCGATCCATCCCATAGGATTTTAACATGGATCGGATAACACTAAAAATCAGATAACACCAAGACTTGTGGAACCAAGTCTTAGCGTTATCCGAGTTTTTACTGTACAATTAAAAAAACCCACTGGCACTACTGTGAGAACTCAAAAACATACCCACACAAATGTCTGAATAAATTAATTTTAGCATATTTCCATGTATTTTAATTACTGAAACTCATTTAGCAGCTGCTGCTAGTGTTCCATGCATTCCGGTGTCTAGTCATGCCTGCCACATGATCATGGAAATGTCTGCAAACGCAGATCGCACTGGCTCTTGGGCTGTAAACGGAAATTAGTAAAGGTAAAGGTCACCCTTGCTTGAAATCCAGTCGTATCCAACTCGAGGGTTCAGTGCTCATCTCTGTTTACAGCCGATGCGCCAGCACTGTCTGTGTTTGCAGACGTTTCTGTGGACATGTGCCAAGCATGACTAGACATTTCCAAACGGAAATTAGCACTGTACCCTATATGAATGGCTTTTGAGCAAGGGAGACCTTTACTTTTTACCTTACAAATCTTATTAAAATAATTTTTAATATCAGGCTTCCTTCTCCAAGGTGTAACTTTGAGCAGTGGAGGACGCTCACTCCGAAATCACAAGTGGTGGTGAATAGGTTCACAGTGAATCCAGACTTTATTGGTGCTGTCCATAGTGCTGAACTTTGGTAGGGATCGGCATTAGAGGTTTGGATAGTTCCTGTAAGAGTTGAACTTAAACCTGGAGGGTATAATCATGCCACTGACATTGGAGGTACTGGTTGTAACAAATACATGTTTAGCCCAACACAGGTTGGATGGGCAAAATCCTCAACTTCCTTACACACAACACCTTTCTGCCTGTTTAACCAACCGCAGTCTGTGACTTTTCCCAGGTTGTGGAATGTTCTTGCCCTGGAGCAGGGGTCCCCAAATTATGGCCTGTGACACCAATTCATCCGGCCCACACCACCCTCGTCATTCCTGGAAGCAAAATGCACCCACCAATCCATCCAGCCCATGTTTTACTTCTGCTTCCCGGAGCAATGAGGGTGGCATGGACCAGATGAATTGGCACCAGGGGCTGGATCTGGCCCACCAACCATAGTTTGGGCACCCCTGCCCTGGAGGTTAAGTTTGTCTTCTCTTTTTAAACCTTTCCATTGTCAGATTAAGACCCATCTCTTTAAGCAAGTGTTTAATAACCGTGACTGGATCCCTGGTTGCTGGTTGGGATATTTTCCAATTTTTACAAAATTAAATCTTTGAATTAATGAGTTTTTAATTATTGTTGCTGTTTAATTTATTCTGTTTTTGGTATTGCTTATTTTGATGTTACAGGAAGGTGGTGTATAAATTATACTAAATGAATAAATAATAGAGAGGCAGCGTAATGAATGTTTACATTCTGATACTAGCAAGTGTTCTAAGAGGATGTATTCACGAAGACTTAGACACCAAGCATATCTTAATTCACGGATGATTTCATACAGGAGCATCTGCAAATCATATGAATCCTTGAAAGAAAATATCCTGGTTACAGCTAGCTAAGCATTTGCCTCATTTACTGATCATGTTAAAGGAAAAGGTCACGCTGGTTCGAAAGCCAGTCGTATCCAACTCTAGGGTTCAGTGCTCATATCTGTTTCAAAGTCGAAGAGCCAGCACTCTCTGCTTCTGCAGACATTCCCGTGGTCATGTGGCAGGCATGAGTAGACACCGGAGCACACAGAACGCTATTTACCTTCCCACCGAAGTGGTCCCCATTGATCTACTTGCAATGTCTTGCTTTCGAATGGCTAGGTTGGCAGGAGCTGGGACAGAGACGGGAGGTCATCCTGTCCTGCGGTACTCAGGAATCGAACTGCTGACCTGCCACCTTCCAGCCAGTGTCTTAGCCACTTGAGCCACTGCAGTCCCTTCATTACAAAGGCAAAATATGAATTGGCCTTGAGTGCAGAGGAAGACCGATGTCTTACCTTCGTGAATATCTTCCAGGTACAGTGGAACCTCAGTTAACATAAACATCACATAGCAAGATAAAATCCAAATAAAATAATGGCTTGGTTTACGGAATTCTTTTCGGAACAGATTAATTGGTTTTCAATGCATTCCTATGGGAAGTTGCATTCAATGCATTCCTATGGGACTTTTGGTTAACTTAATTTTCCAGATAATGCATTAATTATGTTAACCAAGGTCCCCCTGTATTATTATTACCTAGAAACACTGACAAATGCCTCTTGATTCAGCTCCTTGCATCTCTTCGGTTTGGCTCATTTTTTCCTCTCACTTTGCCTGGTGCAAAATAGGTGGATCAATTCGACCCCTTTAATCTGTCTGACTGCATTGGAAATCAGACGTTTTTAGTTCCCAGACTGAAGCACATGCAGGTTGGGTTGAGTTGAGTGGTGGCACTTTGGCAAATAAAAGAAGGGTTGGGTGGTGTTGAAGCCAGTTATCAACCAAACATAGCTCCCATCACACATGCTAAAGGAGATGTTAACGGCCATTCATTGATCTTCTGCAATTAAAATAGAGGGCTGGACTCTTTAAAGTAGGAAAGATGACTAGGAGGAATAGAATACATAGAATGCCAGGCTTATGGAACCATAATGCCCAAAGTAGACCAGCCAAACCATTTCCTTTACCCCTTGGCTTATTCTGTTTTCACGTAGCAAGTGTCAGGAAAGGATTGATCTGTCTTGCAGATGCCTAAACTGATTGTTGGCAGAGGGCCTTTGAAATTAAGCAGACAGTTTCGTAGTACCAGACTGAAGACCTTAGGTTGACGGTCAGTAGTACAAGTAATATTGAACTTGATTCCATCTGGCCGGACATCCCGCTGTGGTAATGGAGTAGACCGTACAGCCAGTGACTCAACTCTGAGTGTCAGGTGGTGGTTAACTAACCTGACCCCCTAAAGGGGCCAACGGCTGTGGGCGGATGAGCCTCTCTAGGTGGGGTGATGGTCCCCCTCAGTGGAGGAAATGCCACTGGAAACCATCCTATTGGGCCCAACGGCAAAATGAGCGGAGGAGGAATTCTGATTCCCAACAGTCATGGAGGTGGAAGAGGCCATGCCAGATGGACCGGCTGTGAAGGCATACCTTGTCCATATCCTTAAGGCTGCGACAGTCCTTTGAGGTCCCAGTGTTAAATCCTGCATGACTCATTTAATACATGCCACACGAATGCTCCGTGATCATAGTATGTGAGTCACTTCATGGCAAGCTGTGATCTACCTTAAACAAATTCACACCAGTGACAGCTTCAGGAAAAAAAATACATTCTCAGATACGAGTTGCAGTCGAGGATTGAACTTGACAAACTAATTATTTTCTTAACCTCTTATGCCCAGACAAATAGCAACAATTCAAGATCATGGGGGCCAAGTGGTCTGTAGATTGTGCTATGGAAACTTGAGAAAGGCAACAGTCATGCATATACATATTTAAACTGTTGTGAATCATGTCTGTAGTATATCAGAGGCAAGCAAGGAAGCACTGTATATCAAGTATTCAAGAATGTCAAGTATTCTTGATGGTTTATTTGATTTACACATTTTCACTCATGAATAGGACTCCGCTTTCAAGTGAATGATGCAAAGGCAATTGAAAACTGAAATGAATAAAGCATAAACATTTAAAACAGAATTTTAAACACACCCATTAAAGTGTATTTCATTTATTCATTCCACTCGTGTAGCCATTCTGAATGTAAATGTTGGCTTTGAGCCCTCTATAACCCTAATGGAATAGCTTTTTGAAAGATTCTCAATGTGACATCTCTGTGAGCAGATTTAGGAGGAAAAATATATTGATCTGTTTTATCCCCGAGTACTTCATTTGGAGTTATAGCTAATAAGATGAACAGGTCTCTGGAACACATTGTCTAGCTGCAAAATAAGGAAGACGAAACCCAGCATTTCAGAATTGACACAAGGAGGATTTTTTCTCTAAAGTGGTTTTGGACGTAGCGACTGGCGTGCAGGGATTGAATCGGGACACAGCGCAATCTAGCTGGCAGTCAGGGAAGCTGGGCAGAGGGTCATAAATGATATATTGCTGCAGTTGTGTGGTGCATAAATAGAGCAGAGTGGCAGCCTCACAATTTATTTAAATTTAGGAGTTACATAACTGCAGAAAACACTAAGCATTGGCATATAGTGGCGCAGTTAGGTCATTTTTGGCTAGGAAATTATGTTAAAGATCCCTTTCTTTATATAAAGTAAGATGGTATTCCTACATTTATTTCATTAAGCTGTGTTTCTACTACATAGGGCCCTGAACTTTAATCTCATATCTTGACCTGTTGAGCACTATACCTATGCAGGACAGAACACATTTTCCTGTCTTTCTTTATTTCTACCAGAGCACTGCACAATTTAAACCATGGGCCTATGTAAAATATAGGTAAAATTCAAAACAAGTCTTTCTTCTTCCGTTCTTGTTTGTGTGCCAGGGTGAGAGACCTGAAACTATGAGAACATGTGTTGTAACACTGTATTATTGTATGCTGTTTTGTAATTGAATTACAACTCACCTTGCATCTTCTTTTTTCCAACCATTAGGGAGAAGATGCCATTCCACCATGTCACAGCTGGGCTGTTGTATAAGGGAAACTATCTGAACCGGTCAATCTCCCCTGGCAGTGATAGTGAGCAGCTGGCCAACATCTCGGTGGAAGAGTTGGATGGTAAGGATGACACATCAGCCAGTAGGTTAGGCATTGTGCTCAGTTCTTTGATGGAAAAGCTTTGAACCACAGGATATAAAGGATTATGGTTAAATTGGGTGTTCTTGTCAAACCGCATTGTCTGGAGGCATAAAAACAGCCTATTGAGAAATGATAGACTCTTGTGTCATTATTATTATTTCTTCTTCTCCTCCTCCATCTCCATCTCCTCCATCTCCATCTCCTCCATCTCCATCTCCTCCTCCTCCATCTCCATCTCCTCCTCCTCCATCTCCTCCATCTCCATCTCCTTCTCCTCCATCTCCCTCCTCCTCTATCATCTCCATCTCCTCCATCTCCATCTCCATCTCCTCCTCCATCTCTGCCTCCTCCTCCATCTCCATCTCCTCCTCCATCTCCATCTCTGCCTCCTCCATCTCCATCTCCTCCATCTCCTCCTCCATCTCCATCTCCTCCTCCATCTCCATCTCCTCCTCCATCTCCATCTCCTCCTCCATCACCTCCTCCTCCATCTCCATCTCCATCTCCACCTCCTCCTCCATCTCCATCTCCTCCTCCTCCATCTCCATTGCCTCCTCCATCTCCATCTCCTCCATCTCCATCTCCATCACCACCTCCTCCTCCATCTCCGCCTCCTCCTCCATCTCCTCCTCCATCTCCTCCTCCATCTCCATCTCCTTCTCCTCCATCTCCTTCTCCTCCATGTCTAGGCCAGACTTTCACATAAGAAGCAAAGAGGCCTTTATGCTGTCCGTCTTTCTGCCATTTGTATCAAATGTCTTTATCTGTTTTCTCATTTTCATTTGTGAAGCAAAGCAAATACAAACACACAAAAAGTTTGGGGGGGGGGAGAAAAAATATCCAAATACAGTGAAACCTTGCATAAAGAGTGCTTTGCTTAGAGAGTAATTCTCTTAAAGAGCAGAATTTTCTCTGAATGGTTGCCTTGCTTAAAAAATAAAACCAACCAAAAACTCACTTAACAAATAAATCACAGATCTCAATCCCCCTCGTCAGAAGTCACAGTTGGTCACTTACAATGGTGTTTCGCTTAAAGAGCAAACTCGCTTAAAGAGCAATTCTGTGGAACACATTATGCTCTTTAAGTGAGGTACCACTGTACTTCCAATAAAATATACTGTACTGCATTCACATTCCAGTTTGATATAGTACCCAGAGTTTTCTCTCTGCTAGCCTTTGATTATTTTAGCTTACCTCACAATCTATTTTACTTTCATCTTGCCTTTCTTTTCAAAAATATTGTTATCATTTTAATGAGCCAAATATTTTTAGACTTCTAATCTTCCATCTTTAACCATCCTTTTGCCTTTAGGAGAAATTCAGCCACATGAGTGTTGGCTGGTATCAGTTCTGATTGCTTCTCCTGTCTCCCTCCAAGCATCTTTCATATTAGTACTCTTTATTAATTTATTTAAAATCATAAGTGTTTTCTCTTTTGTTACATTTGACTTATCTTCTGTCAATTACCATATGACAACGTCCTGCCAATATAACCATAAAAGGTCAAGATAAAGGTCGCCCTTGCTTACAAACCATTTGCATCTGACTCTAGGTTAGGGGTTCTCAACATTTTTCAGCTGGGGGCCAGACAGCCATTTTGCCCTTCCTCCACCACATTGCACCTCCTGGTGTGGTGGTAGTGGTTTTCTCTGAATGGTTGCCTCGGTTAACAACTAAAACCAAACCAAAATTCACTGAACAACTAAATCAGGGTTTGCAATCCCCTCGCCTCGCCAGAAGTCACAATCGGTCACTTAGAAGAGCAAACGCTTAAAGAGCAAACTCACTTAAAGAGCAATCCCGTGGAACGGATTATGCTCTTTAAGCCAGGTACCACCTTAGTAGTTATCGTGCTGTGCGGTGCTAAAGTTTAACAGGCAACAAAGCTATTCATTGTTTCTTCAGCAATAAAGCTTTAGTGCTAACCCGACGTCCAGTCCTCCTCCTTTCCAGGGTTGAGTCCAGCAATGGCAGAGTTTGTATTAGAAGATAAATAAAATAATTCAAAGCAAACAAACCACATCAAAACAGTGCACGTCGAAGCTTTCTTCACAGTCATTAAGCTGCTCAAAACTTGCTGAAGTTTTCAACGTACAGTGGTACCTCGCTTAAAGAGCATAATGTGTTCCACGGGACTGCTCTTTAAGCGAGTTTGCTCTTTAATCGAAACACCCATTGTGACTTCTGGCCGGTGGGGATTCCGAACCCCAATTTAGTTGTTAAGTGAGTTTTTGGTTGGTTTTAGTTGTTAAGCAAGGCAACAATGAAGAGAAAATCCTGCTCTTTAAACGAGATAGTCTCTTTAAGTGAGGCGCTCTCTATGCGAGGTTTTACTGTATTGTGGAGATGCCATGCTCCAGGGACGAATAATTTTTATTTGTGAACTTTTGCTTGTACAGCATATCTTGGGAAACAAATTCCTGTAGACAATCTCTTTAGGAACCTGTAACTGAAGTTAGCTTACCGCAGAGATCACATTTAAACCTTTTACAACCTGAGTTTGAGAATTTTGCTCAAGAGATGGAAGAATGCCACCTTTCTGAGCTAAGAACTTCCCAAGGAGTTGATAGGATTCACTCCCACATGAAATATGGTTGTCGTGAATAGCATCAGCATGTTCCACTGCAGGGGGGGATGATATATTTTCCCCCCAAGGCATAGACTGTGAAACATTCTGTTTTTATTCTTCTTGTACATTGAAAAGGAGGCGAGTACTGTAGAAACGGTGCAAATTGGAAACTGCGGCTATGTTTTTTCTTCCTGTTTTCATTTTCTGAATGGTCAAATTGTTTGCTCTGGTTTTTAATATGAATAGCTTCACGTACACCGCTGTCTCCTCTAGACCAATCTTAATTATTAATTATGCTGGCGTCATCTTAGAACTGGGCATTTGATTGCTAGAAATATTCAGAGATGTTAGGGTTGCCATATGTCCCGGAAAACCGCGATCATCCCGGATTCAAGATTGGAAAAATTGTCCGTGTCAGTTCAATGAAAATCATGTTAAAGTCCCAAACTTTTAAAACGTACTGATTGTGTATTATAACACACCATTAAAATAAATTCCAACTCTCGCCATCAAATGAGCAATTTTCCGCCACATTGGAGTTGGAGTATACCTGGAGACAAATCTTAACATCCTCACATCACGCCACTGCCTGATAAGCGTGACCAGTGTGTTTCCTGGAACTAAGAACATTAAGAGTTGACTTCTCAGAAGTACAACAGATGGCATTTATGTATTGATATATTTAATGTGAAAGTGTTTTATAGCTGTCATTCTATTAGGTTTGTTTTTAAAAAGGCTATTTTGTAGATAACCCACCCATATTTGTCAAGTATACTTCTGTCCCGGTTTTGTGGGAGAGCATTATGACAACTCTAGGAGATGTAGCAAAAACTACTACTACCACTGGTTTACAACTGAAGTTCATAATCTCTCACGTTAGTCAAGTGCTATATATACTTGACTATAGGTCGTCCCGAATATAAGTCTAGGTACCTAATTTGGACCTCTAAAACTAGGAAAATATATTTACACGAGTATAAGTCGGGGGTGGAAATGCAGCAGCGGCTAGTGAGTTTCAATAATTAAAATGCATTAAAATACGGTGAAATTAATTAATTTAGTCATTTGTGTGGGTATATTTTGAGTTTTTACGGTTGTGTTAGTGCTTTTTAAAAATGTATGTTTAAATTTGCACCACCTCATTTTAGGACCCTCGGGGTCATTGACCCGAGTATAAGTCAAATTCCCTTTTTGGACCTTATTTTGGGGGCTAAAAAACTAGAATTATACTCGAGTATATACAGTAAAAGTAAAGGTCACCCTAGCTCAAAAGCTAGTCGTACCTGACTGGGTTCGATGCTCATCTTTGTTTCTAGCCAAAGATATAGCTGTCTGCATCTGCAGACATTTCCTTGGTCATGACCAGAGTGTATGGAACACTGTTTACCTTCCCATCTAAGTGGTCCCTATTTATCTACTTGCAATTTCTTGCTTTTGAACTATTAGGTTGGCAGGAGCCAGGACATAGACAGGCACTCACTCTGTCATGCATCACTCAGGTCCCAAACTGCTGACCTGCCAACCTTCCAGTCATCAAGTTCAGCATCTTAACCGCTAAGCTACCGTACCCTGCCATGTTAATGGTCCAGAAATCAAGGGAAATAGAAGCTGAAACTAATATTTATTAAACATATTGTGTGAGCAGTGACAGTGTGAAAAATCGGTGTACTTGCGTTTCCAGCAGTATACAGTAAAACAAAGTACATAACTCTTTCCTGTTCTCCAGATGCCACATGTGTCTCTTACATCTGGGTATTTAAATATATTTATGAAAACAGAGAAATATCTATTCCTTTTCAAACCTCCTTAAAAACTGGCAACATCTATCCATTTGGAGAGGACTTACCCATCTGTTGCCTTTGTTAGGAGAACAAATATGCCTGGTGTAAAGTCTTGTTTCATCTGTTTTGGTTCTGTAACCATGGCTTCTGCAAGTACAATTGTTCCCCCTTCTCTTCTCTTTCAAATTCTGTAATAACTAGATTTACTGTGGCCAACACATAGGTACAGCGATTCCATTTATGGGAGGTGGGATGGGATTCTGATTTCTAGCACATTCATGTCTGAAAAAAGAAAGAAATTGCCAGTCTGCCTTGGCTAAACTCTATAGTTCCATATATACTCAAGTATAAGTCGGGGTTTTTAGCCCCCAAAATGGGGTCAAAAATGGGACTCAACTTATACTCGGATCAATGTAAACACTCAAAAACATACCCACACAAATGTCTAAATTAATTAATTTTACCGTATTTTCATGTATTTTCATTACTGAAACTCACCAGCAGCTGCTGCATTTTCTACCCCCGACTTATACTCGGGTCAATCTACTTTCCTAGTTTTAGGACAAATAGCACAATCTGCACAAAAGAGTTAATGGACATAAACATCAGGAACCCGATTCAAACCATTTTAATCTACTTGGACACGCTATCCAAGACTTGAACGTTGCCATTCTGGAACAGAGACATTACAAGACAAGGATCCAGAGAGAGACAACAGAGATAAAGTGCATCCATATGCTGGACACTCATCTCAAAGGTCTGAATATTAGTCAAGGGTTTATGGGACGTTATCAAATTTAATACACCACAACTAACAGGTTGTTATATGCTGCTATATATGTTGTAAGTTATAGGCTGTTATATGATACCAGCTTCACATAAACTACTTCAGTAGAATTCTCATCCACAGCCTCAGGATTGCTCTCAGAACTAAAGAAGAACAAGGTGTCCAGCCTGGGTGATGCTAAGCATTAAGGGCAGTGGTGTGTTGTCAAAATTCCCACTACCCCACCATGGATGTCATGGGCGTAGCCGACATGATGACATCATGATGTCATGGGCGGAGAAAAATAAATAAATGAAAATTTAAAAATGTCTGTGCATGCGTCAAACCTCCATTTGACGCGTGCACAGTTCTTTTTTTAGTGTGCATGCATCAAACCTCTATTGACGCATGCACACTAAAAAAAATAGAACTGCACATGGGTCAAACAGAGGTTTGACGCCTGCGCAGTTCTGGGCAGCCATTTTGGCTGCCTGGAAATACATTTTTGGAGGGGGCCGGAGAAGCGACCGAATCGGTCACCCAGGGGTTTACCACCACCCCGGCGGCCCATCCTGATGGGTTGCTACCAGTTTGGGCAAACCAGTCCGAACCGGTAACATCCCATCACTGATTAAGGGTAAACTCGTCATCACATGTGTTGTCTTGCACATATTTGCAGTTTAATAGGGCAAAGCTTCACCACTAATCCAAATAACAGGCATTACCAGTTGTAAAAACCCCACATACTGTACCTCTGTTATGCTAACCATTCTTGAACCTGATGTGTATAAACGTATGCCATGAAGTCTCACTCCTGCGTCTGATTAACTAGACCTGATCCACAAAAGCTAATGTTAAAATACAGCAGTAAGTCTTTAAAGTGCCACAATGTTTTGCTTTGTTTTTGTTTGTTTTACTCTCTGGTGTCTTTAGAAAAGTGACTTTTGCTACGCTCTATAGCTTTTGGTGGATACAGGACAGACTGTCAGGCCTCTGAATTTGATGTTCTTCTATACAAAAATACGTTAAGAAATCAAATGCATGATTCTCCTTCTGCTTTGCAGAAATTAGAGAAGCTTTTCGAGTTCTGGACCGTGATGGCAATGGTTTCATTTCGAAACAGGAGCTGGGAATGGCAATGCGTTCATTGGGATACATGCCTAGTGAAGTGGAACTGGCAATCATCATGCAACGCCTTGACATGGATGGTGAGTCCTTTCAGCTGTCTTTGTGGCCATGTTATGGTTAAACAAAAAAGATGCCTTTGGACTGCAGCTCATAGAAGTATGATCCAGTTAACCCAGCATCGTCAATGCTTACTGGCAGTATGTCTACAAGGCTTCGGTCATGATTACTTTCCTAACCTTAACCTACAGATGCCAGAGACCAAACCTAGCCATAGCATATGCTGTGCCACCGAGCCATTACAATCGTGAGTCTTCTATATTGGCTACAGGTGTTAGAGTAATAGTTGGAAATATTTTCATGTATTTTAATTATTGAAACTCACTAGCAGCTGCTGCATTTTCCACCCCTGACTTATACTCGGGTCAATCTATTTCCCCAGTTTTAGAGGTCCAAATTAGGCGCCTTGACTTAGATTCGGGATGACTTATAGTTGAGTAAATAGGGTAGTTGTCAACCTTTGTTGTAGACAATACTGAGCTTAAGGACTAATGTTTTGATAAGAAACCAGCATTTTATTTTATTTATTTTATAAGAGAGTGGTTGTAGGTAATATGTGATGGCTCCTACTAAAATTAGCATGTGTTATTTGACTGACTTATGGGAGGCAAGCGATGAGAAACCTGGGGAACATAGTGAAAAGTAGAGACATCACATTACGAACAAAAATTTGTATAGTCAAAGCAATGGTATTCCCGGTGGCAATGTATGGTTGTGAGAGCTGGACCATTAGGAAAGCTGAGCGCAGAAGAATAGATGCCTTTGAGATGTGGTGCTGGAGGAGAGTTTTGAGAGTCCCCTGGACAGCGAGGAGAACAAATAGGTCAATCTTAGAAGAAATTAAACCTGACTGCTCCTTGGAAGGTCAAATTGTAAAGATGAAGCTAAAGTACTTTGGACATCAAATGAGAAGAGAGGATTCGCTTGAGAAGGCCTTGATGATAGGAAGAGTGGAGGGCAAAAGAAGAAGGGGACGGCCCAAGATGAGATGGCTAGATGGTATTGTAGACACAATGGGCACAGAGCTGAGCGAGTTGAGGAGGATGGTGGAGGACAGGAGTGCCTGGTGGACAGTGGTCCATGGGGTCGTAAAGGGTCGGAATCGACTGTGCAACTGAACCAAAAAAAAAGGTAAGGCGGCGTGGAGCAAATAAAACGGGGAAAAGACATAGTATAATTTTCTTCAGTATAATATTATCATTTTAATGATGGTTCATTCTTCTAGAAATTCTATTAAATTATATAGTGACCCGTTCTTATTGTTAAGTTACGTTATTTCAGTGATCTAATAAGGTTTATATATGCATTAAATTCATGACTGTTCAAGGTGGCATAACCCATACAGTATATCATTTCAAATGTACCTTAATTTCATTAAATTATATTACAGCTGTGTAGGAGAGCAACTATATTATTATGCAGCAGAGCAGAACTATGGTGGGACTCCAAACAAAAAATATATTGAAATTTGAAACTGGACGAGTACCAAACTTGGCAAAGATCTAGCAATCAATAGATTGAAAAGGGCATTCTTGCTTATCTTGAAGGTAGATAGTTGGTCCCATTTGCTTTTTTTATTTAGAAATAATCTATGCCGCAGGGGTTGAAACATTCACACTTTAAAAAGGCCTCTCAGAGGGGTATAAAACAGTGGCTATTATAAACTACATTAAAGAGGCTTGTGGCACAGAACATTCTGAAGCAATGATGCATTGCAAGATCACTGAGCTCTGGTGCTATTTGAACTTTTGACCCTGCCAGTTAGGACCTAATTAGCTGACATTCAGGGACTGTGGTGGCTCAAGTAGTTAAGACACTGACTGGAAGGCAGCAGGTCAGCAGTTCAAGACCCAAGTACTACACGACGGAATGAGCTCCCGTCTCTGTCCCAGCTGCTGCCAGCCTAGCAGTTCGAAAGTAAGAAATTGCAAGTAGATAAATAGGTACCACTTCAGTGGGAAGGGAAACAGTGTCCCGTGCACTCTAGCGTCTAGACATGCCTGCCACATGTCTACGGAAACGTCTGCAGATGCAGACAACGCTATGCAGATTTTTTCGTTATGGAAAGCACTATTAGCGGTACCCCGCATAATGGAAAAAAAGTTGGTTAAACGGGGCTTCCATTGAGCAGGCATACCCCGGCTACCAAAAATCCCGCATAATGAACGGTGTTGTTTTTTTTGTTGTTGTTGTTGTTGTTATGTGGGGTATCGCTCTTGCATAGCGAACGCTTCGTTATGCAAATTTTTCGCTATGTGAAGCTTTCATTATGCAGGGTTCTACTGTATGAAGCTTTGATGAGGTAGCTGAAAAACTTACTGGAGCACAAAGAATTAGGACATCATCATCATCATCATCATCATCATCATCATCATCATCATCATCATCATCATCATCATCATCATCGACTTATATGCCGCCCTTCTCGCAAAGAGTGACTCTGGATGGCTTACAAACATATCCTCAACACAATATACATCAACAGAATGAATACCATAAGATACAATTTACATAATAAAACACAATTTAACACTAAAATAGCACATAGCAATTAAATAACAAAAAGTCCTTTGCCACTCAACGTCCTCAATGAGGCCCAGGGCTCAACGTCCTCTACGGAGCTCAATGTCCTCGGCAATATCGGAGGCTTTTTTAAAAGCCCTCCAACTCCAGCCGGTGACGAGGGCTTGGAGGAGGGCGTCCAGCGTCTGATCTTTGGCTGTCCAGGCTCTGCCGACTTTTAAAGCCCTCCAACTCTGGCCAGTGACAAGGGCTCAGAAGAGGGCGTCCGACATCTGGTAAGGGTGCACAGCTGTTGCACAGCTGCTGTTTCCTCCAGGCTGGCTGGCCTAGGGGGGATCCGGTAAGGGTGGTGGCGGAGGTCTTATTACAACATCAACCATTTAAAGCCTAACCCAAACAAGACTCAATTGTGTGCTTTCCACCTTCAAAACCAATATGCAAGGTTTTGAGTTGGGTGATACATGGCAGGGGAGACGATTACAGCATTGTTCACCCCCAAAATAACTGGATAGAGTATCTGTTTCCAATTTGTCTTTCTTAAGGACGAAGTACTGAATTACAACAGAGATGCAACTGTATCAGCTGTAGAACAACATTATATCATGCATCTTTGCATCTCTAGTCTTCCGGCTTGGAATAAGAAAAAAGTTCCTTTTCACTGGCACCTACACTTAGACAAATAGTGTATCAGCTTTCACAGATTTTGTCAGATGGATAGGAAGTTAAATTCCATTATGCAGCTAAAACATTAATACCTGGGTCGCCTAAGGACATCCTCCAGGCTATGATTCCCTGGCAGGATAGAAATGACACATCTTTGTGCTGCAGTTAACTCACTTCTTATTGAGTCAACCTCTGTATGTGCTACTCCATATCTTGGTTGGAGATTTATAGCAAAGCACATCTTCAGATAAAACTGGATTCTGGATCACAGGACCTGGACACAACTGGATCCTGGGTGGCAGGACCTGAATAAAACTCATTAAGAGAAATTTCAAAAAGAACATGCAAACACACAGCACAAATTTAATCTTGTGCTGCCAAGTAGTTAAGCTACTATAGAGGCATCAAGTAATTCAATTAGATTTTATGAAGTTAGTAATTACCTTATCCAATTGTATTTTCTTGCTGAAACATGTAAGTTTAGGTTTGCATGATTCATTAATATGCATTGCCTTTGCGTATATCTGCCTGTCATGTTATATTCTTACTCTGAAGTAAGTCAGTTACACAATTCCCATATATACTCAACTATAAGTCATCCCGAATATAAGTTGAGGTGCCTAGGAAAAATAGATTGACCCAACTGGAAAATGCAGCAGCTGCTAGTGAGTTTCAGTAATTAAAATATATGAAAATGTGGTACAATTAATTTATTCAGACATTTGTGTGGGCATGTTTTCAATTTTTTACGGTAGTGTTAGTGCTTTTTAAAAAAATGTATGTTGGAATTTGCACCATCACAGTTTTGGGACCCTCGGGGTCGTTGACCCAAGTATAAGTCAAGTCCCTTTTTTTGGATCTCATTTTGGAGGCTAAAAAACTAGACTTTTACTCGAGTATATGCAGTACTTGAAGTTATATCTGAACATGGATTTAAGCCACAAGTGCGTTTATAATATTATTATATTCTCCTTTCAAGAACTATGCTTTGTCATTCTTGTGATGATGCATCATATATGCCAGTAGTGATTCATATACTCATGTAGTTAAATAAATGGGGGAAAGGAACCTTTGTCATCTTTATTTGATTCATAAATTAATATAAAGGATGTAGATTTATGAAATAGCTATGCATGCATGCTGGAACATAAATTTTCTTGGGGAACTGTAGAACACAGTTTGTCAACCTTTTTAAGCCAGGGGCCGGGCCACCCCCGAGCCCACACAATTCCTTACCGGGGACAGAGGGACAGAGACGGGAGCTCATTCCGTCATGCAGTACTCTGGTCTTGAATTGATGACTTGCCAACCTTCCAGCTAACAAGGTGAGCTTCTTAACCACTGAGCCACCGCAGTCCTATATAAGCCCTGGTGAGTTACTATTATACGTGCTAGCCCTGCCACTCTGCTGATGCTTTAATCATAGAAGCAAAACATTCAGAAGCAGGAGAGATTACTCTGTGCATATGATCTGTTAATTTTTAATTATTTATTTTATTTATATTTCCCGCCCATCTGGGATAATCTCCCATTCTGCGGATAACTCCCTTTTGTCTAAGAATTTGACGGTTTTACTTCTCCTTTCATTGCTGCCTATCTTTCATAGACCTTGACTATCATTTATTTGCTTCTTTTTCTCTTTGCTTGACTCTTACTAATAATGCATTCATGTTGAATTAGCAGTCCTTAATGGTTTGTGGAAATGTAGCACAATATTATATTGTTCAAAAATGACTGCTTTTTGTCTTTATTTCCAGGGGATGGCCAAGTTGATTTTGATGAATTCATGACTATCCTTGGACCGAAGCTTGTGTCATCAGAAGGGCGGGATGGCTTTCTAGGGAACACCATTGACAGCATATTCTGGCAGGTTGGTAGCAAGACGTTGGTTGGTTGGTTGGTTGGTTGGTTGGCCGGTTGGTTGGTTGGTTGTTCGGTCAGTTAGTAGGTTGGTTGGTTGGTTGTTCAGTCAGTTAGTAGGTTGGTTGGTTGGTTGTTCAGTCAGTTAGTTGGTTGGTTGGTCAGTTGGTAGGTCGGTCGGATGAAGCTGACCTCTATGAGTAGATACAGGAACATCCCAATTCTTTCCTTTATCCTCCAAAAATATTATGTCACAAATGCAACTGTGATGAGATCTCAATGATTTGGTTGTTGAGACTGCCTGTCTTCATATATCAATTTAATATGCCAAGAGTTTGTTAAGATCTGTGAGATTTCTCATTACTACTAAAATGAAAAAGGGCTTTTACTAGGTGTCATAAGCAAATTGTACAAAATGGGCTGATGGGTTTTTCCCCCTTTGTGAATATTCCTTTTATGACCGTAATCCTAGAAAGGAATGACTGAACGATCAAAATGCCACAAACAACCCATCAGATGTTTACGATTTTTAAATGTTCGTGCAGAAAAGCCACTGCAGTTTTTCTGTGCAGTTTCTTCATTTTGTATAAAAAACTTGCTCATAAATGTGAACATTCTAATTGATAGTAAGAGAACATGTATTTCCATCTTGCAGGTAAGGCTATTGTTGATCCCTCCCCCACCCTTGTTATTGCATGCAAGGATGATAGAAGTGAGGATTCAGGGCCTTTGGGGACAAACAGGTTTTCGCACATGAAGGGCACATCAACATTGGCATTGTTTTCTTCTTATCAACTATTTTATTTCCCACTGAGCTCAAAATCCTGATAGAAAAATTATAAGACTTTACAGATGGTGTCCTCTCATCCAATGGTGGGATGTCAAAAATTTTACTACCCCACCGTGACGTTATCACAGTGTGGGCGGAGCTAACATCATGACATCATGATGTCGTGGGTGGGGCCAAAGGAAAATAATAATAAAAATAAAATAAAAATAAACACACACACACACCCCTCAACCCACCCACAACACAAACACGTAAATAAAAAAATTAAATAAAAATAAAAATGAAATAAAAATACATTAAAATACAGTCACCCACCCATCCCGAACACAAATCAACCAGAGCTTTTAAACCAGAGCTTAAAACTTATTCTGGCTAGTCTTTCTCACACTAGGTCAGATGGAAGGAACTACAGAATGAACTCACCACAAGATGGCTTTATTTTGGCACTTTTCAACTTTTCAACAGTTAAAGAAGTTAGGTACTAAGTCTTTGCCTAACCAGTTTTCTAGGATAATATGCCTTAATGTAAATGTAAAATAGCTGTACCTCCTTAAGGGTTCTCCAATTGGAACAGCATTTGGAACAACACAGGTGTAGCTTATTGATGAGGTAACTCCAAGACTTTGCTTTAAAACCCCAAGCCAGGCCGCCAGGCCTGACAGCTGCCAGGCCTGTCTTTTAGGAAATGTGGCAGTACATCAATATAGGTAAAGGTATTAAATACACATTAAAATACACACAGACACACCACATCCAAAGGTGAGTCACTTACCCTGGGGAGCAGGCTATAGGGAGCTTCAGGCTAGCAGCTTCTCTTCCTCCTCCCCGCTTGGGAGGACAGCAAGGAGGCCATGCATACGCACCAAGCACTGTAGGTGTGCATTCACACCAAGTGCTTGGCACGCATGCGCAGTGGGGGAACCAGTGAAAAGGTAAGGCCCGAAGGTGGTTCCCCCCAAAAGCTGCTACCGGTTCTCAAGGACACTGGGGAAAGTTACTACTGGTTCTGGGGAACTGGTGAGAACCTGTTACATCCCATCACTGCTCTCATCACAATATCACAAGAAAAATGTTGCAGCCAAAATGTGGCAATTTAGGAGTTCTTCGCATGGGCATTTTGGCCACTATTCTGGGCATATTTGGGGCAAATGAATCAATTTTCCCCCTGATGTCCACACATGTTCGATGCTGAGGCAGGTCATGCCTTTTAATCACCCATTGAGAAGGTTCTGATAGTTCAATGTACCGTATATATTCGAGTATAAGCCAACACGAATATAAGCCAAGGTACCTAATTTTGACCTGAAAACCCAGAAAAATAGATTGACCTGAGTATAAGCCGGGGGTGGGGAAATACAGCAGCTGCTACTGAGTTTCAATAAATACATGAAAATATGGTAAAATTAATTAAATTGTTGGGACATCTCAATCCGGCGGAGTCTTGGGGCCCTCGTGGTCACTGACCCGAGTATAAGTCGAGTTCCTTTTGGGTTAAAAACTCGGCTTATACTTGAGTATATACAGTATTTCCTTGTTACTATTATTTGTTGCTAATGAAGTGTTGCTAATGATGTGGGAGGAATGCAGATAGTTCTGGGTTTGCATTCTGATCATTCTGGGTTTTGCTTCTCTGCTCTTCCAATATGCTCCATGCTTCCCCATCTGTCACCACTGTTTCGGAGAGGTGGGGGGAATCAAAGTGCAAACCAAACCTGTCTTTTTTAAAACATGGCCCTGACCAAATGGAAGCAGTCGCTTTGTGAATTCTACACTAATTTGTGTTTTCCTTTTGAGGCGTGTGCATAATGGATGGAATTTATTTGAAATTAATTTGAAAATGCTGGGATTTATGGGACTCTATACGATGCATTTGTGTGCACAACAGACTTAATTCTGACAGGTGCTTTAATTTGTAAAAACTATGCATCATTTCCTACAGAGAATATTTCCAATCCACAGCTCCCCTTTCTCTGGAGCACCAACCAGCATAGCAATAAGGTGGTTGCCATGGAAATGTGCACTTTGAGCAACTCGCTGGTGCGCTGTAATTCTCTGGTTTTTATGAACTGTTTTCTGCATTCTCGTGGAATGACTGCGGTTCTCGGAGATGACAATTAAAATGAGTCAGAATCAATCACGTACAGTCACAAATACCTGCATATACCCTTTTTCCTCCAAATTTACAGCTTGTGTTTTTTTTTACAGAGAGCTCATGGTAAGCAAGCAGTTCAGTAATACTAACCATTATATTATTTATGTATTATTATTTATTAATTTGCATTTATATTGCCATCCACTCGCGAATGACTCTGGGTGGCTTACAGATAACAGACATCATTCACATAAAATTATGACCTTAAAACTTTTAGAACAACAAGGGATAGGAGAAATGAGTAACAGAATAGAGGAATTACTTAAAGTATTGTATATACTCGAGTATAAGTCTAGTTTTTTTAGCCCCCCAAAATGAGGTTCAAAAAGGGGATTCAACTTATACTTGGGTCAATGACCCTAAGGGTCCCAAGACCTCAGTGGTGCAAATTCAAACATACAGTACAAAAAAAAACTAACACTACCATAAAAACTCAAAAATATACCCACACAAATGCCTAAATTAAATAATTTTACCCTATATTTTAATTATTGTAACTCACTAGCAACTGCTGGATTTTCCACCCCCGACTTATACTTGGGTCAATTTATTTTCCTAGGTTTAGAGGTACAAATTAGTATCTTGATTTATGTTTGGGATGACTTATAGTCAAGTATACATGGTAGTGATATTCAATTAATCTTGTCTCCCAAGATTAATTCTTGGGCGGCAAGCTATGAGGAAGCTGGGGAACATAGTAAAAAGTGGAGACATCACCTTGCAAACAAAAATTTGTCTAGTCAAAGCAATGGTATTCCTGGTGGCAATTTATGGTTGTGAACGCTGGACCATAAGGAAAGCTAAGCGCAGAAGAATAGACGCCTTTGAGATGTGGTGCTGGAGGAGAGTTTTGAGAGTCCCCTGGACAGCGAGGAGAACGAATAGGTCAATCTTAAAGGAAATCAACCCCGATTGCTCCTTGGAAGGTCAAATAGTGAAGATGAAGATGTAGTACTTTGGACATCAAATGAGAAGAGAGGATTCAATTGAGAAGGCCTTGATGCTGGGAAAGGTTGAAGGCAGAAGAGGAAGGGGGCGACCCAAAATGAGATGGCTAGATGATATTGTAGATGCTGCAGGCACAGAGTTGGGCAGGTTGAGGAAAGTGGTGGAGGATATAGGTGCCTGGAGGACAATGGTCCATGGGGCTGCAAAGAGTTGGACTCGACTGTCCAACTGAACAATAACAAATTCAGCTATTTGATATAGTAACACCTGTGGGGAGGCTCATTACTGGGCAAAAGTGATTGGTCAAGGAGACATCTGGAGATGAGGTGACAGATATAAACTTCTTTCTACATCATGGGGTGGCTTAGTTAGGGCAGAGCTAGGCTGGCATGCTGTTATACTGGCAAAGAAGTTGGCACACTCTTTCCTCCCATGGCCATAAGGTTGGCTGCACTCTTCTGCTCCTCCCAGGAAAGGCAGAGAATTATGTGTCCCTTTGGATTGCTCCATCTTTTCTCACAGGTTTACAGATTCAGCCCATTTTCATTTCCCACCCACTCTGGAATCCTTGTTTTTGTGTTGCCTAAAGCTGACTCCCAAGGTGTTATGGACACTGATGGGATGTCAAAAATTTTACTACCCCACCGTCATGTCATCAGTGTGGACAGACCTAACATCATGATGTCATGTCATGGGCAGGGCCAAAGAAAAATTAAAAAATACAAAAAATTACAAATAAATAAAATAAAAATAAGCACACACACACACACACACACACACACACACACACACACACACACACACACACACACACACACCCCTCAACCCACCCACCCACAACACAAACCCATAAATAAATTAAATAAATAAATAAATTAAATAAAAAATACATTAAAATACAGTCACCCACCCATCCCGAACACAAATCAACCAGAGCTTTTAAACCAGAGCTTAAAACTTATTCTGGCTAGTCTTTCTCACACTAGTTCAGATGGAAGGAACTACAGAATGAACTCACCACAAGATGGCTTTATTTTGGCACTTTTCAACTTTTCAACAGTTAAAGAAGTTAGGTACTAAGTCTTTGCCTAACCAGTTTTCTAGGATAATATGCCTTAATGTAAATGTAAAATAGCTGTGCCTCCTTAAGGGTTCTCCAATTGGAACAGCATTTGGAACAACACAGGTGTAGCTTATTGATGAGGTAACTCCAAGACTTTGCTTTAAAACCCCAAGCCAGGCCGCTAGGCCTGACAGCTGCCAGGCCTGTCTTTTAGGAACTGTGGTAGTACGTCAATATAGGTAAAGGTATTAAATACACATTAAAATACACACAGACACACCACATCCAAAGGTGAGTCACTTACCCTGGGGAGCAGGCTATAGGGAGCTTCAGGCTAGCAGCTTCTCTTCCTCCTCCCCGCTTGGGAGGACAGCAAGGAGGCCATGCATACGCACCAAGCACTGTAGGTGTGCATGCACACCAAGTGCTTGGCACGCATGCGCAGTGGGGGAACCAGTGAAAAGGTAAGGCCCGAAGGTGGTTCCCCCCAAAAGCTGCTACCGGTTCTCCAGGACACTGGGGAAAGTTACTACCGATTCTGGCGAGCTGGTGAGAACCTGTTACATCCCATCACTGGTTATGGAGCATTATGGGGTGCCTGAATCCAGTGGCCTTTCGTATCCTACCAACATCAGAAGGCAAGAGGTGCATATTCTGAACAGCTATCAGGAAGTAACAGGCAAGCCTGGGATTTTTCACTCTTCTTGGTGATGTGCTCTGAGCACCTGAGTAGGATAGTTATTATTTTCAAGAGTTCTGTTTTGTATAACTAAAATTTTGGAATAAATGTTTAGTTTTTTTTAAACTCTTATACTTATTTGTGTCATTTGTTATTAAAATTTAAAAATCTAAACCTATTTTTCTATAACAAAAACCAGGGGATTCCATTAAAATTTTAGGATTTGTAAAGTGCTCTGTTCCACAATAGAATAAGTTTGGAAAATGCTGACCTAGAGCATGTGTTTTCCTTCCAGTTGCCATCACCCTAGTCTTCTGTATTGCTTCTCATATTACTTATCTTACCGAGGCATCTTACTCTTAAACCATGCACAGAAAATGTATGCCAAAAGAATAGAAACAAGATTGAGACTGGTTATAGAACTGCAACTAGCGGAACAACAGATGGACTTTGGGGGGGAGGGGACAGAAGCTGTACAGATGCAATTTTAATGCTTAAACAAGTAATTGAGGAAAACGTAGAATACAACAAGAATCTCTATGTTGCATTTGTAGACCAAGAGAAGGCATTTTATAGTTGGCTGGAGTAAGTGAACAATTTATCAGATTATGTAAAAGCTTATATAGTGACTGCAGAAGTGTAGTTACAATAAATCAAGGAATGTCAGAACTCTTTCCAGTAACATCTGGAGTGAGGCAGGGATGCGTACTATCACCATTACTATTCATCATCTACATACACAGCATACCGTATATACTGAAGTATAAGCCGACCCGAATATAAGCCGAGGAACCTAATTTTGACCTGAAAACCCAGGAAAATATATTGACCCGAGTATAAGCTGAGGGTGGGAAATGCAGCAGCTGCGAGTGAGTTTCAATAATCAAAATACCTGAAAATATGGTAAAAATAATTAAATTGTTGGCACGCCTCAATCCGGCGTGGTCTTGGGACCCTTGTGGCCATTGACCTGAGCATAAGCCGGGTTTCCTTTTGAGAGCTAAAAATCTCAGCTTATACTCGAGTGTATACAGTAAGCAAAAATGCTAAGCCCATGAATGGGAGAAGATGGAGAGGAAGGGAGAAGACTCCAAAGTTCCCAGCTAGCTCCCCACAAATCTCGTGTCCTCCACTCTTGCTGGTTCAAGAATCCCAGTATCCGCTTCATCTTCTTCCAGTTTCATAAATTCTTTAAACCCATTGTGGCTTTCCCCCACAAATTGCATTGCTAATCGGCGTTTGTGAGTTTCTTTTAACTAGTTTTAGAGAAGATTTGAATAATATAGAAGTCCTGTGGGAAGAAGCAAATCGAATTTGTTAGAAGCAATTGATTGCCCAGTACACTCCTTTGCATGCAAGGACATAAAAAAAAGCAGGAGATTTAACTATGCTTCTGTCTTATTGTGTGGATTTATTTTTTAATTAGAAGTATTGAATAGATAATGTCTTTTTGATTGATTAGTCAGTCTGTTTAAATATGCTCTGTATACTGTATATACTCGAACATAATCCTAGCCTTTTAGTCTCAAAAATGATTCCCCCCCCCCCAGGGGAAACGGCTTATACTCGGGTCAATGATCATGAGGATCCCAAGACTGCGTTGGATTGTGACATGCCAACAATTTAATTAATTTTAACATAGTTTCATTATTTTGATTATTGAAACTCACTAGCAGTTGCTGCATTTCCCACCATCGGCTTATACTTGAGTCAATCTATTTTTCTGGGTCTCAAGGTAAAAATTGGGTGCCTCGGCTTATATTCAGGTCTGCTTATGCTTGAGTATATACGGCATTTTGCTTTACTTCCCAAAGTAGAATGATACTAGTTTTGCACAGAAATAGGGGGGAAATGCCTTTTATCTTATTTGTGAGAAATCTAATGGGGAGGTTTTCCACAACTAGTCAGAGGATATGGAATAGAAATAAGTTGAATAAAACTCTTGGCTACAAAGATTCTAATAGATAATATTCTATCTTCTATCTGCAGCTAACATGATGTACACATGTTATTGTGGGGACCACATATGAACAGCACCTCTAACTCTGTAAACAGGGAAAATGAAGGAATGTTATTGTACCAGCATTTTTAATTAAATCGTTGAATTGAATTTTTAAAAAACCCATTAATTTCATTTTTCCTGTATGAATATTTGCTCAAAAAATCTTTTAGATGTTTTAAATAATGGTCTGCTCAAATTGAGATTGCTTTAAAATCTTATACGGGTCTCAAGTCAATTGGAACATTTGTTCCATTGTGATAGCCTGGGATGGAATTGATGAAACGGTATGCTTATGAATTGGTATGACGATTTATACTTCTTTCTGTGGCTGCTGGAAATCTTGACAGCAATAAACTTAGATCTTGGTATTTGGCAACCTCTTGTGGATATTTTGAGTAAAACATCCAGTTCTTTACCGAGTTCTTAAAATTGCTTTACAAGATTCTAAGATAGATTTCAGTTGGTGTCATTCAACACAATGATCGTTTTATGCTAAATTTCATTATATACTCTGGGAGGGGTTTAATAAAAGATGAAAATACTTGAGAAATTAGAGTGCTGTGTTGTGGCCAGGACTCTTTTTTTCCAGTTCTTACATTCTAGATGGCAAAATATAACTGTTCCACTGATTTTTCACCAGTTTGACATGCAACGAATAACACTGGAGGAACTGAAACATATTCTTTATCATGCTTTCCGGGACCACTTAACGATGAAGGACATTGAAAATATTATCATCAATGAGGAAGAGAGTTTAAATGAAACTTCTGGTAACTGTCAAACAGAATTTGAAGGTAAGACATTCCATTAAATACTTTGCATATCTGCTCTAGATAGATTGAAAATACAGTGGGACCTCTTACAACAATCGCCCCGTATAGCAACGAAACCGCATAACATTTAGGTTTTGGGGGGCAAATGGCGTCCCGCATAACAATTTTCCCTATGGAAAAAAACTGTACAACAATTTTTCAATGGGAAAAACCACGTCATGAAAAAAATCGTTGTACGATGCATCCCATAGGGAAAATCACTATACGATGCATGCATCATATAGCAATTGTTTCATACAACAATGAGCCCCGTGGAATGGATTAAAATCATTGTATGATGTACCACAGTACATCAGAAGGTAAATGCAATTTTTTTTAATAAATGTGATTATACAGTGTGTTATGCAACGGCTCACACAGGAAAGCAATACTGGATTTGGTAAGACCCCCATTTCTACAGATTTGGTTTCTGTAGTTTCGGTCATCTGTGGCCCAAAAATATTATATAAAAAAATCCAGAAAGACATATTTCCAAGATCCATTACCAGAACTGGTCCTAACCAGAGACTGTGGTGTATATAGTGTATGCAGTGGTGGGTTGTCAAAATTCCCGCTACCCCACCATGACGTCATGGACGTCGTGGGCATAGCTTATGTCATGATGTCATGACATCATGGGTGGAGCAAAAAAAATAAAAAATAAAAAAATGTCTGTGCATGCGTCAAACAGAGGTTTGACACATGGGTAGTTCCAGGCAGCCATTTTGGCTGCCCAGAAATACATTTTTGGAGGGGGCCGGAGAGGCGACCAAACTGGTCACCCAGGGTTTTACCACCACCACCACCCAGCAAACCCTCCTGATGGGATGCTACCAGTTCGGGCGAACCAGTCCGAACTGGTAACATCCCATCACTGAGTGTATGTTTCAGGCATTCGTGGTAGGTCATGGACCCTATTACCATGGAATATAGGGGTCCTAACTCACAACCTCTAGGCTAGAGCAAAGACATCTGACTAAATCTACCAGAAAATACAAGGTTCTTGTCTGTTGGTGGCCATGGCATATTTATGAAATGTAAGGCAGTGTGAAAAAATAACCACAGACCAAAACAAAAGAATTCATGTCCTAAAATGCTAACTCTTTATAAAAAAATTAGTATGTAATTAGTATTTAATAATAATAATAATAATAATAATAATAATAATAATAATAATAATAATAATAATAATAATAATAATAATAATAATAATAATAATAATAATAATAATAATAATAATAATAATAATATCTTATTTTCACAGCAAATTAAGTCAAATTTAATAAAACACTGTGTATAGTTAATGGAATCTGTGGAAAATGTGTTTCTGACAGGCAAGAGATAGGAACAGATTTTGCATGTACAGAACAAGTCATTCTAGGCAGATATTGCCAGTGTCACAGAGGTTAAGATTCAAGAGTGTGTTTATTAAATTCCTAACATATTCTCAAACCTAAAACCAACCCAATTTCCTTTCCAAGTAAGGTCTTAAAATTCTTCTTTTTAAATATTCAGCTGCCCAGAATTTTACAGACTGTCGAATCAGAATAGTGAAGTGGTTCCTCCTCTACTCATTTTGGTGTCAGGTCCCTTTAGAGAGTTGGGTTATTTACCACCACCCAAGACTTGCCATTGAGTCGCTGGCTGTACGGTCTACTCCAGGATGTCCAGCCAGACTATTTCCATATAGTAGCACTGGGAATACGTAACATCCTAAGGGATCTACAAGCAAAGAAAGTCAAAACTTCTCAGATTAATCTAGTAGTTATCGAAAATACAGTAAAACCCCTACTTATGTAAAAAGTCTGTTCCATAGGCTTTTATGTAAATCGGTTTTTTACTTAACTTGAAGCAAACCCATAGGAAAAATGAATTTTTACTTAACTCAAAGCAAACCCATCGGAAAATGCTATTTATGTCAATCGAAACAACACCATAGGAAAAACAAATTTAATATGTAACTCAAAGAAAACCCATAGGAAATTGTTTTATGTCAATCGGGACATTTATGTAAACCGGGACATGGTTTTAGTGCAACAATCATTATGTAAGTTGAATTTTATGTTATGTATATACTTGAGTAAAAGCCTAGTTTTTTAGTCCCAAAAATGAGCCCCAAAAAGGGGAAATGGCTTATACTTGGGTCAATGACCACAAGGATCCCAAGATCGCATTGGATTGAGATGCACCAATTATTTTATTAATTATACCACATTTTCATGTATTTTGATTACTGAAACTCACTAGCAGCTGGTGCATTTCCCATCCTTGGCTTACGCTCAGGTCAATCTATTTTCCTGGTTTTTCAGATCAAAATTAGGTACCTCGGCTTATATTTGGATCGGCTTATACTCAAGTGTATACAGTAACTTGAGGCATATGTAAGTTGGGGTTTTAGTGTATTGGAAAACGATTGTTCTCACTTTTTTTGTTTCTTTGCTTTTCTTCAGTGCATTCTCAGAAACAGAACCGGCAGACCTGCGTACGGAAAAGCTTGATATGTGCTTTTGCTATGGCCTTTATTATCAGTGTCATGTTGATTGCCGCAAATCAGATCCTCCGAAGTGGCATGGAGTAGCCACAACACTGTGAAACCAACAACTCACGCATGCGCATGCTGCCCAGTGAACTTTCTCCCGAATCAATGTTAAAATAAACTGGCAAAGGAGAGAGAGAACAAGAGAGCCGGGGGGAAAGCTGAGAAGGAAAGTTGCAGTTGGTCATCGACCATAATAAAGTTTGAACTGAATTGAGAAGAAAAGTTCAGCAGAGAACCAGCAGGCCAGAAGTATTATCAGTTGTGAATCAAATACATCCTATTGGCAGGGACACCAAAGGGCTGTCTTAATGCTTTAATGATTTTTCTTTCTTAATGCAATAACAAAAACCATAGGAGCCCCAACTACTTCTACTCTTACACTACTACTTATTCTTCTTATTAGTCTGGCAACAGTAGATTGGAGCAAGGAGCCCAAACCAGCCCAAGCTATTTTTCAAATATCAAGAAAACTACAGTGGTACCACCTGTGCAAATTGCTTCCTTTCGGGTCCGGATGTTCCTAAGAGCATCATTCCAATTGTGTAACTTCCCAGGAAACATATATATATATATGGGGGGGAAAAAACATATGAAGATACAAACTGTGTTTCTTCAACCAGCGTTGTTATTTGCTCCTCTGATATGGAAGGATATGAATTCAGGGATTAACTATGCTTTTCGGAGGACTTTTGCTTGTTTAACGCAAGTCCCAGCATCTTTTACAAAAACATTATTGCACATCACTTATATTGGGGTGCCCAAACTTTTCGGGCTGTGGGCCAGTCACGTGGTTGAGGGGACCGGGCACGGTTTTACTTCCGCTTCCGGGAGCGACGAGGGCTTCACGGGACGGATGATGTGGCATCAGGGGCCGGATCCAGCCCACGGGCCGTAGTTTAGACACCCCTGACTTATATAGTAAAATGTTTTTCACAAGGAAAAGAAAATGAATTTTGCTGAGTCTGGCCAGTGCAAAGTCTTCCTATCACATTTTGAACTAGTGCTGTAAAGGGAATGTTGCGAACCTTGAACTATTGTGAGGGTTCACAGTAGTCTGCTGCCTTTATTTGTATCCACATCTGAACTTAGGCATCTGTTGTTGCAGGGCCGTAGCCAGGATTCTACATGTGGGTGGGCAAATATTTTTTCAGGATGGTCAACTATGTCATATATATATATGTCATATATATAAGCAGCCAGGAGTTTAAGGGTGGGCAAACGGCTAACTCCGGGTGGGCACCACCCACCTTGGCCACACCCTAGCTACAGCCCTGCTGTTTGCTAGTGGTAAAATTGCCATTGATTAATGAATTCTTGCTATTAACCCTTGAAATGTGCAAATTAGGCAAGCCCCTTAGATTGAACCAGTGACTATTAACTGAACAAGACCTTTTGCCAGCTGCGGTCCTGAATTAGAAAAATTATCTGAAATAACCTATCTTCGCAAGGGACTTCTTTATCTACAAATCCGATAATTCCCCATTCCCCTGTTCTGCCAGAATTAAGAAGGCCTAAATGTGATTCGTTGAGAGAAAAAGCTGATCCACTCAAGCTTCTATTCCTCAGTATCGCTGGGAGCTTTTTTAAACAGGAAGCTACCGTATATACTCGACTATAAGTCATCCAGGATATAAGTCGAGGTACCTAATTTCGACCTCTAACACTAGGAAAATAGACTGACCCGAGTATAAGTCGGGGATGGAAAATTCAGCAGCTGCTAGTGAGTTTCAGTAATTAAAATACATGAAAATAATGTAAATTGATTAATTTAGACATTTGTGGGTATGTTTTTGAGTGTTTACATTGACCAGAGTATAAGTCGAGTCCCATTTGGGGACTTCATGGGGGGGGGGGCGCTAAAAAAACCCGACTTATACTTGAGTATATACGGTGGAACCCTGTATAATGAACGCTTCGTATAATGAAAAATTCATACAAAGAAGCATTTTTGAGCTATTAGTGATATCCTGCATAATGCATTTTATTTATTTTTTTGTTATACGGGGTTTTCATTAAGCGAGGTATTATTTGCTTTAACGAAACCCCATATAATGAACATTTTTCCGTTATGTGGGGTACCGCCAATAGCACTTCGTATAACACAAAAAAAACCTGTATAGCGAAGAGCCCCGCGGAACGGAGTTTTTTTCCGTTATATGGGGTTCTACTGTATATGAAGTAGAACTTGCACAATCAAGACTTACAGGATTTGTAGTACAAGAAATCAAAACATTCCTTCTCGTGGCTTTCCGCCTCCTTTGTTGCTATCATAGGTCAGCTGGCTTCAACCAACAGCTGCCTTTTTACATGGAAATTTGTTGAAATTCTGCATGCCCCTTATGTCAGTGAATAGCCTGTGTGATAGTAGCAGAGTGTCTGACTGGAGCCTGGGAGCCGGGATCTAATTCCCACTGAGCCATGAAACTTATCCCGGACCAGTCACACTCAGTTCAGCCAAACCTACCTCACGGGGTGATGAAAGTGAAGCAAAGGGCAAGTGTTTTCTGCCATGAACTCCCAGCATAAAAAGAAGATATAAATGTAACATGTGTATTATACATTCATTTCAGGGGTGTGTGGAAACAGTTCTGATAACAAGTGTGACGGAGACTAAAATGTGTTATTAATAATATTGCAATGATGATTGCATAAAATAAGAAAATAAAGGGATTCTCCATCCTATATCCATTTTGAAAATAAAGATTCTAAGGGCTCTTTCAAATACCACGTGACCTAAAATCAGCCACTTTTTGACCCCCACCCCCCTCTGTGACTTTCCATGACCTTTGATCGACACCCCTTCCCACCCCAAATCACGTGGTTTCTCAGCTAAATAAGAGGAATAGCATGGAAAATTAGCTTTATCTACCACATTACTTGCAAACTCGCAGGGAAATCCAAAAGTAGAAAGGTATTCTCTCCTCTTTTGGAGTCACGTGACTTCACGCCAACCCCCCTCACCCACTGTGACTTTCCGTGACTTTTGGTCCACCCCCTCCTCCCTTAAAATAGTCATGTGGTATTTGAACGGCCCCTAATAGTAGTATTTTCTTTGGAAGCTGTTTATGACTGCCGAAAATAATTCACTACTATATTCATATACAGCAGAACCCTGTATAACGAAAATAATTCATTCTACAAGGCACTTCGTTATACGATTTTTTTTGTTGTTGTATGATGCATACAAAAATCCCAATGGGAAAAATTGTACAATGAAAATTTCTATGGGAAAAATCATACAATGAAAAAATTTCATTGTATGATTTTTCCCATAGAGATTTTCATTGTACAATGAAAAATATTTTGTTGAATGAATTTTCCCATAGGGATGCATTGCCTCATATAATGAAAAAATCCGTGGTTTTTTCAAATTTTCCTCACTGTACAGTTTTTTTGTTGTATGATGCATTCGTTATATGGGGTTCCACTGTAGATTGACTTCTGCACAGTTTCCTTCAGAAACATTTATCATATATACTTGAATATAAGTCATCCCAAATATAAGTTGAGCTACTTAATTTGGACCTCTAGGGAAGTAGAGTGACCCAAATATAAGTCAGGGGTGGAAAATGCAGCAGCTGCTAGTGAGTTTCAATAATTAAAATACATGAAAATATGGTAAAATTAATCTAGACATTGTGTGGATTTGTTTTTGAGTTGTTATGGTAGTGTTAGTGCTTGTTTTAAAAAAGTATGTTTGAATTTACACCTTTTTTGGACCTCATTTTGGGGGCTAGAAAACTAGACTTATACTCAAGTATATACAGCACTTATAAAATATTGAGATATCTTTGCATTGCCTCAGGCAGTCACTCCTTTGTTCATGTATATTTTTGAAACATTTCACTTTCATTTTAGGAATGATTTCACAGTTTGGGGTAAATGCATATGTGTGAAATGAGCTCATTTAAAATAGAAAAATGTTTAGAATGGATTTGTTTAATGAAAAAAATGTTTTACCTGGGCACCCTAAAATACCTTTGATGTTAAGAATCTATCACTGGGGCATCCTGGTTTAGAAACTGTCACATCACCACCATCGGTTTGGGTGAAATCCCAAACCTCACAACACGTAGGACGATATATTTTATTTTTGTGATTATTTAGTATCCCAATGTGACACAAGAGTTTGTTGTTCAGTCACACAGTCGATTCCAACCCTCCGCAACCCCATGGACCACTGTCCGCCAGGCACTACTGACCTCCACCATCCTCCTCAACTCGCTCAGACACAAGAGTAAACAATGTAAAATACTGTTTAGTTTTCAATTTTTGTACTTTCTAATCACACATAGAAAAAATGTCAATTACAGGGAAATTACGTACAAAAAGCCAGTATAAAGTTGGCATGAGTATCCACAAAATTGGTGAATTTAAAAAAATGTTATTTACTGTTGGGCGCAAAACCTCACAGGGAGGAATGAAAGAAAGTTAACAACCTTAGTTTCTCCTTCCCATCCAGACTTATCTATGAGCAAATAGAGTTTATGAATCATACCTAACTTTTTTTTCTTTCCAAACTTTTTACTCAGCTTTGATGAATTTAATTTTAATCAAGTTTAAAGGAATAGATGTTGGGAATTTGGAAAAAAAATAATAAGTTCTTTTGTTGACATCAGATTAATTTAGTGAGAAAGATCAGAAGACACTCAAAAGACTTGGCACCAAGCATGAAGCAGTGGACTCGTCTATTAAATCCATGGAAACGGTCAACAAACACTGAAGAAGAACTGCAATAAAATAAGCCTCTATTTCTTGCTCAATATTTCTTTGAAGTATTTTGACTTTATTGTTAATTAATGGAAATTACTATACAATGCAATAGGGAGGAAAATATACTTTTCAAGCATTCATTTTCAAGTCCTTGCTTTTGTAGTTTCATCCCTTCACGTCCAAATTGGAAGTTTGTACAAAACAGGACTTTCAACACAACAGTTGTTCAATAACAATTGCTTCAAAGAAATGGCGATATATTCTGCTATGAGCAAATAAGAATCTGTGTTTGAAATGTGTTCCCTTGCATGCTACCTTTTTTGGAAAAGAGTTATTTTTAATATATACCCACTATATTATTGCACTGTATAAAGTATATAAAGGGAAGATACTGCCATATATCTTGACTACTTAACCACTGTACATATCTGTATTTAAAACAAAGTGGAAATTTTAATTTTGATCATGGTTTATCCAATAGGAATAAAGTTGTTCAGTTTTTCTTTTGCTATTTTGATTTTATTCAGTGATCCAATAAAGGCATTGCCTTTGTTGTGAATTTGATTTGCCCATGAAGGTTACAAAAAAAAAATTCTAGAGAAATCGGGCATAGAGAAAAGAAGATAAGAGTGGAAAAGTATAGAATTGATCATATCAAGAAATAGTCTGTTTTGACCAATATTAATAGTTTTATTGCTGAACTAATAGGATATTTTTTCTTCTAGGCAGCCCTTATCACACAATGCTTGATAACCCAGCATCAGCAAAGCAAAAAATAAATACTGTATATACTCAAGTATAAGTCTAGTTTTTTAGCTCCCAAAATGAGGTCCAAAAAGTGGACTCGACTTATACTCGGGACAACGACTCCGAGGGTTCCAAAACTGTGGTGGTTCAAATTCAAACAAACAGTAAAAAACAACAACCAAAAAACTAGCACTACTGTAAACACTCAAAAACATACCCACACAAATGTGTAGATTAATTAATTTTACCATATTTTCATGTATTTTAAGTATTAAACTCACTAGCAGCTGCTGTATTTTCCACCCCTGACTTATACTCAGGTCAAACTATTTTCTTAGTCTTAGAGGTCTAAATTAGGTGTGTGGTTGTTCAGTCGCACAGTTGATTCCGACCCTTTGCGACCCCATGGACCACCGTCCGCCAGGCACTTCTATCCACCATCTTCCTCAACTCGCTCAGCTCTGTGCCCATTGTGTCTACAATACCATCTAGCCATCTCATTTTGGGCCGCCCTCTTCTTCTTTTGCCCTCCACCCTTCCCAGCATCAAGGCTTTCTCAAGCAAATCCTCTCTTCTCATTTGATGTCCAAAGTACTTTAGCTACCTCTTTACTATTTGACCTTCTAAGGAGCAGTCAGGGTTGATTTCTTCTAAGAACGACCTATTTGTTCTCCTCACTGTCCAGGGGACTCTCAAAACTCTCCTCCAACACCACATTTCAAAGGGACAACTTATAGTTGAGTATATACGGTAAATAAAAAGATCCCCAATGCAAAGCAGCAGCCAAGATCTTGCAGCAAGAAGCAAGGACACAAAAAAGAACATTTTCCCATGTAGGACGTAGTGGTTCTAACCAGCAAGTACTTGTTTAGACTGGGTCCAGCCTTGCAACTTTGCGAGGCTAGAAATTACATAATTAAAACTGTTGGAATGCTAAGCTAATATTTTATAAGAAAACTAAAAGCAAATTAAAAACTGCACCCTAGTTTTTCCTATACTATTTATAACTTGTTTGCTCTTAAGAGGCAAGCCAAATTATAGATAAGATCAGATATCCCAGAGGATATGCTTAATATCCATGAATCATTATTACATTACTTACATATTAATTGTTGCTCAGAGGGCTTGGGAGATTTCACATAGACCTAGTGAGTTTCAATAATTAAAATACATGAAAATACAGTAAAATTAATTAATTTAGACATTTGTGTGGGTATGTTTTTGAGTTTTTACGGTCGTGTTAGTGCATTAAAAATATATAATGTTTGAATTTGCACCACCGCAGTTTTGGGACGCTCGGGGTCGTTGACCCGAGTATAAGTCGAGTCCCTTTTTTGGATCTAATTTTGGAGACTAACAAACTAGACTTATACTCGAGTATATACAGTATCTGTGTAAATTCTCGGGAGGAATAAATAATGTCCTAGTACTACTCAAATCCAAAAGAAAATCTCTGAGGTCAATTGAAAATAGAAACTGTATTGTGCATATTCTAATTGAATGCCAATTTGCAACTGAACATGAAACAGAAATGTCACATGAAACTGTGTGGCATAAACTTGAAACATTAAACAAAAAAACTATGATGTCCCCTTAAGAAAGAAGTACAGTGCTTTTTTGTACCACCACAGATATTTTAAATTAACTAGTCCAATGAAAAGGGCAGGTGTGGAACATAGTAATAAACTTTGTGACACCATCCTCCCCAAGCAATTCAGGCCATTTGCTGTGTTGTTTTGAGATGAGCACTGAACCCCAGAGTTGGATACGACTGGCTTTCTAGCAAGGGAAACCTTTACCTTTAGTTTTATTAGAAGTATATTTGTCAGAGCAACATCCGTTTTTTCCTCCGTTTTTGAAATTTCTTTTTTCTTTGTCATTGAGGATTGACCACCTCTCTAGTTGAACTATCATGATCGAACCACCGGATATCATCCAAGATAAATGTGCTATTTAGGTTTATTATCCGCTTTGAATATAACTAGTTTCTGATACCGTGGAGTCGTTATTCAGAGAGGAGTCTGCGCATTGGTAGATGTCTCCGTGATGACATTCCGCACACGCAAATTGACTTGAGGTAAATAACTGACTTGAGATAAGTTGTGAAGGGAGTCAACATTTTTCCCCGGAAAACTCTCTGTAAGAAACATTTGGCAACTTGGAGTCGTTTCTTTAGAATGCTTGATCAAAACGGCAGCTTCCATTTAAATCCATCACAATCTATTTTGTGTTCCTAAACCATACAAATAAAATGTGGTCCTACTTGATAATGTTTTTAATTGTCCACCTTTGTCCAGTGCAGCTCCGAAGAATAAGGTCCATACCAGATGTACCCTTATTCTCAACTTCCAAGCAGCGTCCTGTCCCCTTATTCATAATTGCACCATGCTAAAAGGGAAAAAATGTTGCATAGATCAATGGCAAGAAAAAGTCATACAAACTTAGTAGAAACTATATATTTCAGCTGTGAATTCTTTGAGGTTGTCAAATGAGAGAAATATGCGCAGACTCTTCTCTGAATAACGACTCCACGGTATCAGAAACTAGTTATATTCAAAGCGGATAATAAACCTAAATAGCACATTTATCTTGGATGATATCCGATGGTAGAACCCCGCATAACGGAAAAACTCTGTACCAAGGAACTCTTCGCGATGCGAGCTTTTTCTATACATGAAGATAATAGGAGATGCACCAGATAATGAACAAAAAATGTTCGTTATCCAGGGTTCCCATTGACCGGGTATACCCCAGTTACCAAAAACCCCAGCATAGCGGGGGAAAATGTCATTATCCAGGGTATCACCATTGCCTAACAAACGCTTCATTATGCAATGTTTTCATTATATGAAGCATTCGTTATGTGAGGTATTACTGTACTGTCTTTTGGGTGCTACATTATTATTTTTTAAAATCTGTTCCTACATTTCCAGAAATGTAGAAATTTTATTTATTTATTTATATTTGTATTGAAATTTTAGACATAACATAAGTAAAAAGAAAAAACAAAGCAAAAAAGGACAAAAATCATAAAAAGAAATTTAAAAAATCATTAAAAAGTAAAACAACACATTCAATTTCATCAGTAATACAGTAAAATTTGATTTTCAAAATTTTCTCTTATATATCCTCATTAATATTGTATTACTGTAAATTTCAAATCTTCCCCTTTTATTAAAAAAATTAGTCAAACCTCGCATAACGAGCATTTCGCTTTGCAAAAAACTCGCATTACGACCAAGTTTTTCGCTAAGCAGTCTGACTCGCATAACAAATTTTTTGCTATGCGAGTCAGACTTTTCCCTATGGAAAAACTCGCATAACGAGCATTTCTATGGGGAAAACTCGTATAGTGAATTTTTTTTCGTTATGCGAGTTTTCCCCATAGAAACACTCATTATGCGAGTTTTTCCATAGGGAAAAGTCCGACTCGCATAGCAAAAAATTCGTTATGCGAGTCAGACTCGCATAGCGAATTTTTCACATAGCGAGCAACCTTGCAGAATGAATTAAATTCGTTATGCGAGGTATGACTAACCATATTTTATGACTATTCAATACCTAATATCTATTACTTTCTCTTATTATCAAAATGTAGAAATTTTAAATGATGCAAAGAATTTAAGGGAGAAAATAGAGGCAGAATCGAGTGAACCACCTCCACATTCAATGCCGTTTCCAATAATATTTTTGGTGTTTTTTTAAAACCTGCTACTCATTTCTCCTCCTGTCAACCTAGCAGTTTGAAAGCAAGAAATTGCAAGCACAGTAGATAAATAAGGACCACTTCAGTGGGAAGCTAAACAGCGTTCCATGCGCTAGTCATGCCTGCCACATGACCACAGAAACGTCTGCTGGAGGAGACAGCGCTGGCTCTTCAGCTTTGAAACATGAACACTGAACCCTAGAGTTAAGACACTGAACTTGATACTGGACGGTCAGGAGTTCGATACCCGAGTACTGCATGACAGAGTGAGCTTCCGTCTATGTCCCGGCTCCTGCCAACCTAGCAGTTTCTCTTGCTCGAAAGCTAGTCATATCGAGCAAGGGAAACTGCTAGGTTGGCAGGAACTGGGACATAGATGGAAACTTACTCTGTCATGCAATACTCGGGTATCAAACTCCCACCGTCCAGTCGTCAAGTTCAGTGTCTTAACCACTTGCACTACTGCTGTCCAGCCAGGCATATATATGTGATTGTTGCATACCTGGACAAAATTCCAGCGTTTTTGAAGACTCTTCTTAACTTTGTCACAGTCAAGAAGTTGAGGGAACCTGCTTTTCATGCTGTCCACTAAGCAGCGGGTATCTGGCAAGAGTATCGTTGTCCCCAAAGCACCTAAATGAAGGTATCCTTCTTTAGTGTAGCGAGCAAGCTGAGTAAGAGAGAGGAATTTCAGTTGTAGCTATCAATTTAATCTGAAAGACAAAAAACTATTTGGTGCTTAGAAAACATTCAGGCAAATAGCGGAAAATTGCTTTCCACAATGGAATTCTATAATAAAATAATAATTATAACGTAAGTTCTATATAATCAAATATTTTCATGGAAGTATTTTAGAAGTTGTCCAAAAATATATATCCTTAAACACTGCAGCAGGCTGGATTCAAGGACTGAATCTTGTGTTCATGGTTTCCAAATGTTCTTTTATGAAGCAGGGAAACTGCTGAAAGATGGCATCAATATGCAAATAGGTAACAATTGTTCATTTAGAACAGGGATTCTCAACATGTGGCCTGTTGGCCAAATGCAGCCCATGGCATCTTTTCCTGTGGCCCACCACCACCTCCCCCACACCAGGAAGTGCCATGTGGCGGAGGAAGGGCAAAATGGCCATCTGGCCCCGCAAGCTGTCTGAGGGAGCGTGACCCGACCCCCAGCTTAAAAAGACTAACTCCAGATCTAGAACCCTGTGTCTTTCTCATGGAGAACCAAGCTCTGTTCTCTAAACCAGCCTGGAAGAGTATGAGAAGAAAAATGTATATTGACAAAATTGGTGTCCTATGTTCTCATAGCTAATTATTATTATTATTATTATTATTATTATTATTATTATTATTATTATTATTATTATTATTATTATTATTATTATTATTATTATTATTATTATTATTATTAGGGCCTCTATTGATCCTCATTTAGTGCCACCCAATTATTTTTCTCTTTAGATATTTTATATCTTGTCCATACATCATTCCTACAACTCTGAAGAACTCTGAGCCTTTTTTTTTTTGGTTCACTTGCACAGTCGATTCTGACCCTTTGCGACACCATGGACCACTGTCCGCCAGGCACTTCTATCCTCCTCAACTCGCTCAGCTCTGTGCCCATTGTGTCTACAATACCATCTAGCCATCTCATTTTGGGCTGTCCCCTTCTTCTTTTGCCCTCAACCTTTCCAAACATCAAGGCTTTATCAAGTGAATCTTCTCTTCTCATTTGATGTCCAAAGTACTTTAGCTTCATCTTTACTATTTGACCTTCTAAGGAGCAGTCAGGGTTGATTTCTTCTAAGATTGACCTATTTGTTCTCCTTGCTGTCCAGGGGACTCTCAAAACTCTCCTCCAACACCACATCTCAAAGGCATCTATTCTTCTGCGCTCAGCTTTCCTAATGGTCCAGCTCTCACAACCATACATTGCCACCGGAAATACCACTATGCTCCCCAGGTTTCTCATCGCTTGCCTCCCAAGAATCAGCCTTAATTGTTCATTAATAAAATATCAAACCTGTGGACCCCAGCCATGGCATGGATAAAGAATTGCTGTGTGATTCTCCAGTGGTCCTTGGTCTAGACATACGTCTTTCACTTTGCTGTTGCGCAGCTGAAATTAAAAAAAAATCCAAAAGTTGGTAGATGTTTTTCTGGTTTTCATTCCATATGTGTTCAGGGGGCTTATGTACTTCTGACTATCCCACATGCAAAATAATAGAAACAATTTAGATCAGTCACAGAGTACAGTGGTACCTCGAGTTACAAATTTAACGTGTTCCAAGGCATTGTTCATGTTATGAAAAATTTGTAACTCGAATTTCCCATAGGATTGCATTGAAAACCAAAATTCATAACTTGAAACATGGTTTCCCATAGGAATGCATTGAAAATTAATTAATCTGTTCCAGAAAAATTCGTAACTCAAGCCATTATTTTCAACTGATTTTCATTTATATTGTGAAAATTTTGTAACTCGAAGCGTTTGTAACTCAAGGTACCGCTGTACTATGTTTTAATATGCCTCAAAGAGACAGTTATTTTTAGATATTCCCCTCTTGAAAAAGCTGAGAATGTGACTAAAATGGATTTTTTTTTAAAAAAAAATCTAAAAATGTTTTTGATCAAGGAAAAACTGACCACAAGATATACTGCTGCCATATATGTGTCTCCCTCCACATTACCTCTCCATAGGCAAGGGTATTATTATATCTTCTCATTTCTGGATAGACACGGTCCAAATACCATTGAAAATTTTTACACTTCAAATTTTTTCTCAGTGCTTTACGATCCGAAACATCCCCAATATCAATACCTGGGTTCTGAAACAGAAATATTTGAGATCATCTTGTTTCTTTTCTTTATAAATAACAGATTTGAATACATTTTTTTAAAAAAATTTTTTATTGTAGATGCTTTTTCGGTTTTGACCAAGATTTTACAATACTGTATATCCTCGAGTATAAGCCTAGTTTTTTAGCCCCAAAAATGAGCCCCCAAAAGGGGAGTCAGTTTATACTTGGGTCGATCACCACAAGGGTCGCAGAACTGTGCCGGATTGAGACGTGCCAACAATCTCAATCAGAGAACTGCATTGGCTCCTAGTTTGTCTCCGGGTGCAATTCAAGGTGCTGGTCATCACCTTTAAAGCCCTACATGGTAGTGGACCAGGATACTCAAGAGACTGCACCACCCCAAGGACATCTGTCCGTCCTACCAGAGTGGACCGGAGAGGATCTCTTGTGATACCATCAGCCAGAGAGGCACACCTCTCTGGCACTAGAAGGAGGGCCTTCTCTGTGTCTGCTCCAGGCCTTTGGAACCTCCTTCCAATGAAGTTGCGTATGCAAGCAGAGTTGCTGGCCTTTTGGAAGGGAGTGAAAACGTGGCTGGTAGGATGGGTTTGGGGGGCAGGGGGCATAACGCCCCCAACCCAGTGGCTTATTTGAGCTTCCCTTGTCCTTAGTTGTCCTCAGTTGTTATGTCATATAAATTTTTAATCATTAAATTTTAAAACTGGTTTTAGTTAGTTTTTTTTTTAAAATAAAATAAATGCTTTTTTTTTTTTTACTGTAAATCGCCCTGGGTCACTTTGTGAGAAGGGCAATGAATAAATCTGACTAATAAATAAATAAATAAATAAATAAATAAATAAATATTCCCATGTGTTTTGATTATAGAAACTCACGAACAGCTGCTGCATTTCCCACCCTCAGCTTATACTCGGGTCAATCCATTTTCCTGGGTTTTCGGGTCAAAATTAGGTTCCTTGGCATATATTCAGGTTGGTTTATACTTGAGTATATACAGTAAGCTAAACAGCAAAACAACCCTTTTTGACCTGTCATTCCCATAATATAAACTGTACAGATTCGTACAGACTTTCCAGGATTGCTACCTCACTGACAATTATTGCTCAAAAGTGGAAAAGGCTAACTGTATATGCAGTGGTCATGCACACACTGAGATCTTCCTGCAAGTCTCAATAACTCCAAAAATTGATATGGAAGCTTAGTAATACCCTTCAAAGAGTAATTTGTTGAGTCAAATTTATGTAAAGTACTATTCTCAGAAAGCAGAATTATTTTACTCAGAATTACAAAAATCCAAGGTGAGCATATAATGAAACCTAACCAGTTTAAAAGCTTCTTGCTTCTGTTTTCTGAAATAAGAATATTAGCAGATTTATTCACAGTGGTTCAAATACTCCACTTAATGAAGAGCAAGTCTGAATAGACATACAGTAATACCTCGGATAATGTTTACCTCGGATAACGCTAAAATCGCATAACGTTAAGTAATCTGGGGAGGAGAATTGGATCGAATAACGTTAAGGTCCTATGGGATGGATCGGATAGCAACCGCTAAAGCCTGTGCGGTTACAATGTATCTCTATGGAGCTTTAACATTATCCAATCCATCCCATAAGATTTTAACATGCATCGGATAATACTAAAAATCGGATAACACCAAGACTTGTGGAACCAAGTCTTAGCGTTATCTGAGGTATTACTGTACAGTAAAACCTCACGTAAAGAATGTCTCGCTTAGAGACTAACTTGGATAAAAAATAGAATTTTCTCTGAATGGTTGCCTCTGTTAACTAAAACCAACCAAAAAGTCACTTAACAACTAAATCGGGGTTCACAATCCCCCCCCCCGGGAAGTCACAATTGGTCACTTACAATGGTGTTTTGCTTAAAGAGCAAACTCGCTTAAAGAGCAATTCTGTGGAACACATTATGCTCTTTAAGTGAGGTACCACTGTATTTTCTTTTGAATAATGTGTTTCTTTGTCAACTTTTCAACAGATTAACATCGGAGTTGCAGAATGGTTTCATGTACAGTTTCTGTTGAAATACATTTAATTTGGATTAAACATGCTTAGAGGTGAGGGGGAAATATACTTTTTTTGGATTTGAAAAACATTTCTTCGGAATCAGACAGTAACGAAATAAACAAATTTGTCTACATTTACCTCTAATGGCAAATTCCATGCGATGTACACATGAGACTTGTAATCGTCCATCCATACCTCTGCAACTCGCAATGCGTTTCTCTTTGTATAGTAGCCAATGTTATTGTTGTATGGCTTTTTTTTACGTTCTATATGGGCTACTCGAGAACAAGGAAGCACCTCCATGCTACCACCACACAGCCACACCTGGGGAATATAAAATTTTAATTTTATGTTGTTTCACTGTTGTTCTGCTGTAGAGGTAGAAAAGGTTGACCCCGGATTGGAGATTGGAAGAATTTAAAACTACTGAATTTATCGATAGTGGTAGTTATGCTAAAACAGTTTTCAGGATCCCAGAAATCCAATCACAAAACCAGAGGTGGGCCCAATTTTTTTTTTTTTACTACCACACTGTGGGCGTGGTATGGCGGGCATGGCCAGGGGAAAAGCCCTGAGTTGCACCTGAATTAGGACTACTTTATTTCAAAACTTGGATGGGCGTGGCCAGCCAAAATTTCTGCTACCAGTTCTAGCAAACTGGTGTGAACCTGCTGATGCCCACCACTGGACAAAACTAAAATGAAACCACCGAAAGTCTTGATAGCATTAATGTTTTTGGCTTGGTTTTTATTTTCCAAACACTGGTTTAAACAATTCTTCTGTATTTATATAGGTGCTGTTTATTTAGGAACAAATATCTCTAGGATCCCCAGGGCGGGATTATTGTACAATATTTAAGAGCATCCCATCATCCTACTTTTCTCATAGGCAAAATTTTATATGGCATAATCAGGATGAGAACAAATTAAAAGAACAACAGGTATAAAATATTATTATTCAAGCATCATATTCAATTCCAAATATTGGCGATCATCGTGGTGATCAGCCATGAGAATTGTCCTGGGAACAATATAATGCAGTGGTCTTCCATTTGCCTTCCACATCGCATTGTGACACCAGTTACATTTTGGTGTAACACCAAGGCTGTTCTTCAAAATTGTTAAACATCAAGCACATCATTGTTTTAACAAACATTTTAAGAAGGACAGTTCAAGTAAGTTCAGTTTCATCCTATGCAATACAGCAGGAATAATGATGTGAAGAAAAACAAAGAATACTAATTGACTGGCAAATAAGTGATGGAAGTGGCATTATTGAATCTTTTCTTACAAAGAGTCTCATTTGTAATGGAATATTTGAAAAACTGTACTCTCTGTGGATTGTTTACAGAAGAATGATTGAATATGACATAGATAAAGTTTCCATAGAGCATCTCCAGTCTTCACATCAGGGTGCTTATAATTCTTATTGAAAACAATCTAATTAAAACCGTCATGTTCACCTTAATTCCAAGCTCTATATTTTCCCCACCGTAAACATCCATTCCTGGGTCAAGAAGTCCAATTTCTCCAAAGAATTTCCTGTTTACCACAAAAGAACAGCCTATCATAGCTGGAGTCCTAGAAAGGGGCAGAAAAGATAAAAAGGAAATGAAATTAAAATTAACATTTCATCAATACCAAAATAAATTGATTGAAGGAACAAATTGGTGAGTGGATAAATCTGTGACATTTGGATGCCTTGCGCATAGAATAGTTAGATGATGATGATGATGATGATGATGATGATGATGATGATGATGATGATGATGATGATTGCTGCCGCCGCCGTTACCATATTTTCATGTATTTTGATTATTGATACTCACTGGCAGCTGCTGCATTTCCAATCCTCGGCTTATATTCAGGTTAATCTATTTTCCTGGTTTTGTAGGTCAAAATTAGGTATCTAGGCTTATATTCGGGTCAGTTTATACTCGAGTACATACAGCATGGTACCTTTTAACATTTCCTTGTCAAATGGGTCAAGGATGATGAATTTCTGGCTTGAGCCATGACACAGAATAAGGGTCAGATATTATCCTACTATGAAGCTCATAAGCAGTGGTGGGTTGACAAAATCTTTGCTACCCCACTGGGTGGAACAAAAAATAAATAAATAAATAAATAAACAAAAATGTCTGTGCACGCACTTCTTTTTTAGTGTGCATGTGTCAAAACTCTATTTGACGCATGCACACTAAAAAATAGAACTGCACATGCGTCAAACCTCCATTTGACACATGCGCAGTTCCGGGAAAGCCATTTTGTCTGCCCGGAAAAACATTTCACCCGGGGTCCCCCCCCCCGTGTCCCCTCCTGATGGGGTGCTACCGGTTCGGGCGAACTGGTCCAAACTGGTAATATCCCATCACTGTTCATAAGGAAATGTATGTATGTACGAAATCACAATCTAAGACTTTGCTGCTAAAACAGAATTCCCTTGCATTGTTGTGTAAAATCTTTCAGGAGAAATTCCCAAACCTAAGAGAAAGATTGTATCGTTGAATATCCCCTCCCTTCTTAGAAACCGTCTCACATTCTTTCGCCTCATTCTCTCATCTTTTGGCTTTCCACTTTGAAGAAGCAAATTCTTCTTAATATAATCTGGAACTGCAGTTCCAAAGTTAGCACCGCCAAGCCAAACATCTGCTAGCATAATCTTTTCCACATTCATGAATATATATTTCCAAGCTTTTTTCCTGCTATAGTGACAAGGACTTGGAGTACAATTGCTTCTTTTATTCCAAATTCTTCTATAGCAAAAGTTATTTTCCAGCTATTGTAGGACTTTAGGGATGTAATTAGAATTTAGGTCAGTATCTACAGACTTTATTATAATAGAACAAAATACTGGAACTGACTTAAGTGAACAAATAGAGTCAGAGTCAGAATATAGTTTATTGCAGTGGTGTCCACGCCCCTGGACACACAACGTGTTTGCGAATGCACAGCACAGACACTTCTGCACATGTGCAAAAGCAGCCATTTGGTGTCCTGGTTTGGCACAGGACACAAAATGGCCACTTTCGCACATGTGCAGAGGTGTCCACTCCAACCCTGGCTGTCGAGGAAGGGAACCTTTACCTTTACTAGGAGAGAAAAATTTACTGCCATTCCTTAAATCCTGAACATTTTTCCCCTGAGCAGCAAATTTCCCCTATGAAATATATTAGAGATAATATTTTAAAGAAAATTTGGTATAAAAAGAGGCAAATGCAGTAAGGATAGAAATGTTGGTAAGGTTTCTATTTAGCACTACTATCAGAGCCTGGCTTAAATATGGCAGACTGTAACATGTTGAATCTCATATTAGTATCCTGGAAAAGGTATTAAGAAAGCCAATTTACTATTCATATTCTAATTCATCATTCTTCAGTTTTCGCCTCATGTTTAAGGGACGGCGGTGGCTTGGTGGTTAAGAAGCTTGCCTTGTTAGATGGAAAGTCAGCAAGTCGGGACTTCAAGACCCGGGTACTGCACAATGGAATGAGCGCCTGTCTCTGTCCCAGCTCCTGCCAATCTAGCAGTTCGAAAGCAAGAAATTGCAAGTAGATAAATAGGGACCACTTCGGTGGGGAAAGACCTTGGGGTCATGAAAGGAGCCTCAGGCAGGCATCCCCTGAGTGGAGTTTCTCCAGTAAAAATCCTTTCAACCCAGAAAGCACCTTTGTGTGTTTCTGACACGATTAAAAAAATACCCTCATGTTTTAAAGTGCTCTTGAATGCTTAAGAGATGTAACTTACCTGATCGGTAAAGAAGGGTCTCCAGCATCCCACCAGTCCTTTGGAGGACTAATATACATGCACCACAGTTCCCAGCTGTAGCCATGGGCTGAATTTTCATAGCGTTGAACTTCAAACGTATCCTGTTTGATATTGTCAATAGAAGGAAGGATTACCCTTTTTCGATTTTCTTGGATTCGTGAAAGAATAGGCTCAGCCCTAAAATAAGAAGGAAAAGTAGGTTAAACTTAAAATTGTCCCAAACATCATCTCCATACCTTGATCTAGAATTCCTGCTCAGGAGCACTTATGTATCGGTCAGGCCGGGAATGTGGCAGGCCTGATTAGACACCGGAACGCTGTTACCTTCCCACCAAAGTGGTCCCCGTTGATCTACTTGCAATTTCTTGCTTTCGAACTGCTAGGGTTGGCAGGAGCTGGGACAGAAACGGGCGCTCATTCTAAATTATTTACTTACCAGCCTGCTGTAAACTCCACGTGTGCATCGAAGAAGCCAGTAATCTGACTGGAGGCAACTTTCCATCCTTCAATGCGCGCTCTAATCAGGCCTTCTCGTTTCTGGTTGCGCACCACTTTCACAAGACCGGGGTATCGCTTGTTAACATACTCTTCTAGTGGTGCCTTTAGTTCATCTAGAAGAAGAAAAATGGGAAGAACTGATCAAACATTTGGACTTTCTTTCATACAACTGGGACTGGGACATTTTTCCAGTTGGGGAAAACTTATATTTAGCGTGGAGTGTTGTATTACTAGTAGTACATCGGTACCTTGAGGTACACATTTAATGCATTCCAAGGGATTTTTCATGTTATGAAAAATTTGTAACTTTAATTTCCCATAGAAATGCATTGAAAACCAATTAATCTGTTCCAGAAAAATTCGTAACCCAAGCCATTATTTTCAATTGATTTTCATTCGTATTGTGAAACTTTTTGTAACTCGAAACATTTGTAACTCGAGGTACCACTGTACTAACTGCCTGCTAACAAGTTGATTCTTAGTTTAGAAAAGAGACAAAGAAAAAATATACTGAGGAAACAAGAGCATTAAAAAAACCCTACTAATATCCAAAAATCTTTGCAGACAAAATCACACACACACACACACACACACACACACACACACACACACACACACTCCGTCGTCTTAGAGACAGGGGGAAAAACCATTTCAGTCAGACAAGAAAAAAATAATCAAATAAAAATTAATTGTCTCCAATTAATTTCAAGTTTTAAAATTGCAAATCAGTTACATAATATTTTCAGTCTTCTACTTGCAGTATTAATGCATGGAAGATGATTTTAATAACAAAAAGAAGATTAATATCAGTAATTTATAAAACTAGTTAATTAGAAGTATGTATGGTTATTACTCCAATAATTAAATATAGGAGTTAAAAGTTTGGGAAAGTCTAAATATTGGAAGAATATAAATATCTGAAGAATCTTGGGCAAAAAAATGTGGATTAAGCAACCTCATAAATTAATAAACTAAACTATTAAACTAAGTGGACTGCGGTGGCTCAAGTGTCTGAGACACTGACTGGAAGGTGGGAGGTCAGCAGTTCGATTCCCAAGTACTGCAGGACAGAATGAGCTCCCGTCTCTGTCCCAGCTCCTGCCAACCTTGCAGTTTGAAAGCAAGATAAATAGGGACCACTTCGGTGGGAAGGTAAACAGTGTTCTGTGCACTCCGGTGTCTAGTCATGCCTGCCACATGATCACGGAAACGTCTGCAGAAGCAGACAGCGCTGGCTCTTTGGCTTTGAAACAGAGGTGAGCACTGAACCCTAGAGTTGGATATGACTGGCTGTCAAACAAGGGAAACCTTTACCTTTACACTAATCAAATCTAGGGAAATGCTATTACATTGACAGCATTTGAAACTATAAAAAAATCATTTATTAAGAAAGCCACAGAAAAGCAACGGATGTTGCATCGCACAATGTCATAACTAGAGTAGGCCCACTGAATCATTGGAATTTACAGAGCTGAGTCAACTCCTCTACAGTAGACTAGACTAGACATGATGCATCAATTCCTACTGATGTCTTCTCTAGTTGCAACTTACTATGCTAAGCAACAGGCTTCTAGGGAGCAAGCTAGACTTTAGCTTGAAGTTTTTATGTGTTTATAAACATTTCACAGACATTTTCAATATGGTTTCTTCCAGATGTTACAGAAAACTTCTTGACATGGGCTATTGGTTCCTTCACTGGGGTTGCAGTAAAAAAATAACTATACGGTATAGCAAAAAGTGAGGAAAGTTTACAATAGAACTTCTCACTAATTAAGGCCCTATGTAGTCTTAAGTTACCGTATATAATCGAGTATAAGCCTAATTATTGAGTCCCAAAAAGGGGACACGGTTTATACTTGAGTCAACAACCACGAAGGTCCCAAGACCGTGCCGGATTGAGATGCGCCAACAATTTAATAATTTTTACCATTTTGTTGTTCAGTCGCACAGTCGATTCTGACCCTTTGCGACCCCATGGACCACCGTCCTCCAGGCACTTCTGTCCTCCACCATCCTCCTTAACTCGCTCAGCTCTGTGCCCATTGTGTCTACAATACCATCTAGCCATCTCATTTTTGGCTGCCCCCTTCTTTTGTCCTCCACCCTTCCCAGCATCAAGGCTTTCTCAAGCGAATACTCTCTTCTCATTTGATGTCCAAAGTACCACATTTTACCATATTTTCATGTATTTTGATTATTGAAACTCACTAGCAGCCGCTGCATTTCCCACCCTCGACTTATACTTGGGTCAATCTATTTTCCTGGGTTTTCAGGTCAAAATTAAGTACCTCGGCTTATATTCGGGTCGGCTCATATTCGAGTATATATGGGTATTCATAACTGGAACAGTTGGCAGGTCCCAGATCAAAGTTATTTGCCAAACAAGAACCGTTTTCTCACCTTCATCACTATTGTCATCTACAAGAATGATCTCCTTCAAAAGGTGAGCAGGTGTGTGATTCACTGCACTGTGAACTGAGCGCAGAATCACTGACAACGCCTCGTTCACAAAGATAAATATGATAGAAATCTGTGGGAGATCCTTTGTGTATTTCATCTCTTTACACCTGTAAGAAACAGCGCAAGAAGGAAAATTAAGCAAAAACTTAGTTTGTACAACCATAGAAAGTAAGATCTCTGTTATGCCATGGGTTGGTGATCTCCAAGATCGACTATTCTAATGCTCTCAACTTAGGTGGCTCAAGTGGCAAAGACACTGTCTGGAAGGCGGGAGGTCAGCAGTTTCCCTTGTTCCAAGGCCAGTTGTATCCGACTCCAGGGTTCAGTGCTCATCTATGTTTCATAGCTGAAGAGCCAGCGCTGTCTGCTTCTGCAGACATTTCTGTGGGGCATGACTAGACACTGGAGAGCATGGAACGCTGTTTACCTTCCCACCAAAGTGGTCCCTATTGATCTACTCGTAATTTCTTGCTTTCGAACTGCTAGGTTGGCAGGAGCTGGGACAGAGATAGAAGCTCACTCCGTCCTGCAGTATTCGGGCATCGAACTGCTGACCTGCCACCATCTAGTCAGTGTCTTAGCCAATTGAGCTAATGCAGTCCCTTTAAAGTGCCACAAAACCCTTCATTGTTGTTGCAGAAGATAAATGGAGAGAGAGAGAGAAACGTACTTAGTTGGGCGATAATCTGGTATGGTACGGTCTAGTGATATCTTCTCACTGAGGAATGAATTGTAACCATATTTTTCATGCTGCCCCTTGGCTTTCTCTTCTTCCTCAGGGGAAAGCGTAGCCGGTAATCCACCTTTTCCACGGCCACCGTAGCCTTCAATAAGCCCCAAGGACTTGGATAAACCTGGGAGGATGGGAGGAGGAAAGTTTTAAAATGTATTATTTCAGCTTAAGCATTTGTCTTCCTTTCAGCCAAGCAACGCAGTAAACTCACATTTTACAAATATGGGATTAAAATGCAAATCTAACAGCTTCAATTTACCCAGGCAGAGAATCTTAACTACTTATCTCATGAAAGCTACACTTTGCGTTCTTTTGTGTACAGGTATGTTGTGATGCAGGAATAATCTCGCCCTCATTTTCTTTCTAAAGTGCTCATCATAAGTAACAGCTACACTGCATGATCCCCACGATGCTGGAAGGAACTCTACCTTTTGAAATTGGTAAAAGATGCTGCCTCCACAGTTGAAATGCTAAATCTCAACAATAGCTCACGTTTCCTTCCCAGAAAAATCCATACTTTATAAATTAGAACAGGGATTCTCAACCTGCTCCCAAAGATCACACAACTTGTAATGGGTTTGGGGTTGACCTCTCCACAGTTTTCGGGCGGGGTCAGAGGCGTAGCTACCGCCGTATCAGCCGTATCAATTATACGGGGCCCCCGGGCTACGGGGGCCCCCAACGGCAAAAAATAAAAATAAAAATAAAAATTGGAGCAAAAATTTACTGCGCATGCGCAGAAACTCAATCTGACGCATTGCACATGCGTCAGATTGAGTTTCTGCGCATGCGCACTTTATTGGAGCCATTTTTGGCTCCAATTTTAAAAAATAAAAATTCAGAGTGGGAGCCGCAGCTTTTCGGAGCGGCTCCGATGGTGGCCCCGCCAAGGTAAGCTACGCTTCTGGGGGAGGGGTGCTATAAAAACCACACGAGGGGAAGGGGGGGACCCCAAAATGAGGAGCTAAAGCGCGCCCTGAGAGGACTGATCCGGAAAAGGAGGCGGGGGTGGCTGAGGCTGGTCGGTTCGCCAGAGCCGGGTTTTTTTATTTGCTCTGAGGGAGAGGAAGGAGCCCCGGGAGGGAAAGGGGCTGGCGTGGGTTTCTTCAGGGCAGGGCTCAGGAGGAGACGAGCCTGGGCCACCAGACATGGGGGGAGCACCCGAGGGAGGAAGGAAGAGGGACGACCTCAAGACGAGGGAGCAGGAAGGAAGGGGGAAAATGACAAGGGCTGAGGAGGGAGTTTCGAGCTCCCAGTCCCAAGTGGACGCCAAGAGCGCTTCACGAGGGGATTCCCCTAATGCTTATTAACCCTACAGTCAGATACGACTGGCTTTCAAGCAAGGGCAACCTAGTCCTTTGTAAAGACTTCTCATGGTCTGAAAAGAACTCAGAACTGGGGCCGCATGGCAAGGCGCGCTGCCCCCAACTGCAGCCTCCTCCTCCTCTTCCGGAGCCGCTTGCGGCTTGCCGCTGCTGCTGTCGCCGCCACCACCGCCGGACCCGGGTGGTGGAGCAAGGTGAGGGGGGCCGGTTGCCCCCAGCGGCGGTGCTTTCCAAAATGGGCAGCAAAGCCTTGGCTCCTTTCCCTTCCCCTCACCTTGCTCCACCACCCGGGTCCGGCGGTGGTGGCGGCGACAGCAGCAGCGGCAAGCCGCAAGCGGCTCCGGAAGAGGAGGAGGAGGCTGCAGTTGGGGGCAGCGCGCCTTGCCATGCGGCCCCAGGAGGGTAAGTGAGGGTTTTGTGTTTCGGGTGGGTGGGTGGTTTATGTGTGTGTTGGGTGGGTGGGTGGATTTTTATTAAATTTTTATTTTATTTCTTTATTTATTTTAATTATTTAAGTTATTTACGGGTTTGTGTGTGGTTGTTTGGGTGGGTGGGTGGGTTGAGGTGTGTGTGTGTTTGTTTGTTTGTTTTAATTTTATTCTATTTTATTCATTTATTTATTTTATTTTTATTTTTGGCCCCGCCCACGACGTCATGACGTCATGACGTTGGCTCCCCCCACGACGTCATGACGTTAGCTCCGCCCCGCATATAAAGGGCCCCCAAACAATTTTTATACGGGGCCCCGCCAAGGTAAGCTACGCTTCTGGGCGGGGTGCCACCAGCGGAGGGAAGTTCCAGTGGCCTGAATGGAAACAGGAAAGGAAGAGGTGCTAACAACCTGGGGGTCCCCCTCGTCATGTGGCTGGAGAGGCAAGATGGTACCTTTGACCTCAAAGGGCCAACCTGCACACGACAGGGGCCGGATACCTGATGCCCTCTGGGATGGCGGTACAAAGACTCATTCCACCTCGCCTGCCCAATGGACAAAGCCTGGTGGCCAGCAGATGGCTCGAATATAAGCTGAGTCTGCTTATTCTCAGCACATTTTTGGGTGCTGAAAAACCCGGCTTATACTCGAGTATATGTGGTAACCTGTTTCTTTTAGGAGAAACACCTACGATGCACTTAACTCGCAGGACACTTCCGATCGACTTCACCTCTCCAGAGCATTTGGCACAATGAAACATACTTGGGCGCAATGCGACAGCGCACATTAGCACATATTCACCAGCCCTCTGCACCATCTAGCTAGACCAGGGGTGGCCAAACTATGGCCTGTGGGCCGGAATCTGGCTTCCGATGCTAATTCATCCATCCTGCGCCACCCTTGCAGCTCCCAGAAGCACGTTTTACTTCCTTATGGGCACGTTTTACTTCTGCTTTTGGGAGCAGCAAGGGTGGCATGGGTCGGATGAATTGGTGTCAGGGGCCAAATCCGGCCCACAGGCAATACTTTGGGCACCCCTGAGCTAGACCTTCTCTTCGCCTGTCAGCACAGTGCAGAAGGGATTCACTAAAGGTAGTCAAAATGTCACTTTGCTTTAAAGTGCAGGCAACTGAAGAACCACAAAGTATAATGGGGGAAGGCATGTCAGTCTCTTTATTGCCTACACTTAATACCGAGAGGAAAAGAAATCTACTTCCTAAATGGTGAAAAAGTTACTTTGGTGAAGCAGTTTTGAAAATCAGGGCTAACCATGATGTCTCACCTAACTTCAAAGAAAATACAGTAAAACCCCAGATTACAACTAACTCAGTTTAAATTTGCTCTGGTTTACAAAAGCAAATCCTATGGAAATGCCATCTCTGGTTACAAATGTTTAATGTATTTGTTTCAGTTTACGGCGATCAATTCAGGACCATTTTTTAATTTTCCAATGGATGTTTCAGGTTCCTTCCCCCCCCTTCCCGGTTACAATGGAGGCTGTTGGAACCAACCTCCGTCGTAAACCGGGGTTTTACTGTATATAAATTACTTCTGGGCCTCTAATTTGGGTATAATGATTTATTTTATTTATTTTTATTTATTTAGATTTATATCACCGCCCACTCGCCATGGCGACTCAGGGCGGTTTACAGTCAGGAAAAACAAAACAAAACAACAACAACAACAACACACAGTACAAACAGCTAAAATCCATTCCTCCTCCCGGCCAGAGGACGTTAGTATTTTCCTTCCCTGGGCAGGTAGGGCCCAGGGTTAGGAAGTTTGAGCTTCCATCTAAAAACCTTAAAACTTTTAAAAATTTAAAATTGAAATCTGAAAAAGATTAAAAACATTAAAAATACACCAGATGCTACAACTACTAATTTAAAAGTAGAGAAAGAGAGGGGCTCAGATCATCCAATGTGCTGGGGTCATTATACCTTCCATACCCCATATCTGTCCTGCCAGCCATGTTTTTAGATTCTTCCTAAAGGGCAGCAGCTCTGTCTGGAGACGTAGCTCTGTAGGCAGGAGGTTCCATAGGGCTGGAGCAGACACAGAGAAGGCCCTCCTTCTAGTGCCAGAGAGATGTGCCTCTCTGGCCGATGGAACAACTAGGGAGCCTCTCCGGTCCACTCTGGTGGGACGGGCAGATGTTCTTGGGGTGAGGTGGTCTCTTAAGTATCCTGGCCCACTACCATAATGATGGTTAAACCTTAACGTTATTCAATCCAATTCTCCTCCCCAGATTACTTAACATTATGCTATTTTAGTGTTATCCGATCCAATCGTTATCCAGTGTTTTACTGTACTGTGTATTTTTCCACCCACCCACGCCCATGCAGAATATTCAGGAAGTAGTAAATATTTGAAGCAATTCCTGTTATAAGTGAAAGCAGAATGCAAAACCAGGACTGCAGTTGAACATAATGGAAACTCTGACGGTAAAAGAATTATATACAGTAACTTAAATGCCGACAATGAAGATATATTAAGATTTACAGTTCAATCATCAAATGGAGACTACAGGCACGAAATCAGGAGAAAACCAAGACTCAGAAGGGCAGCAATGAAGCAATGAGAAAATATCCTTCTAGTAAAAGGGCATGCCATTGAGGAGTAAGGTTAAGATCATCTCTACCAGTTGGTGGTGAACCTATGGCACGCGTGCCGGAAGTGGCACGCAGAAGCCATTCTCCTTCGGTGGGGAAAGGTCTTGGGGGACATGAAAGGAGCCTCACTCAGGCGTCCCGAGTGGAGTTTCTCCTGCAAAAAATCCTTTCAACCCAGACTAATTTCTGACACGAAATTTTTATGCCTTCCTAATGCACGCTACAATGAATGGTGAATAACCTGCAATTGTAAAAAAATAATAATTACCATTCCTAATTAAAACATAAAACAGTGCGTCCATTACTATTATGCTCTTATGTATGCGCGTGGAAGAGAGACAATGTATCCGCATTTTCCTACCCTTGCCAAACTCAGACTGCTATTAATATTTGCCCAAGATTCATTTGTTTGCCATCTACATTCAGCACTGCCAATTATAGAATTTTGGTGGACAGCTCCCTACTTGCCAGTATTAATATAGAGGTCCTACGGTGGGGTACCCAAACTTTGTGGGCCATGGGCCAGTCATGTGGTTGATGATGATGATGATGATGATGATGATGATGAATACAACATATTGTATTGTAATGTACACTAGTACCCCGGATAACGATGAGACTTAGTTCTACAAGTCTCGTCGTTATCCGGTTTTTAACGTTGTGCGATGCATTGATCACACAATGTTAAAAAAAGCCCTGTTTCCCTGGAGGCTGCAGCAAGCCAGAACGTCGGGATTTGAATTCTGATGTTTTGGCTTGCTGCACTTGCTGAGGACATTGGGGAAACCCAGAAACAGCTTGGATCGGGTCTTCCCACCTTCCTGGCCCTGGCCCGGGGGGGGGGGGGGTCAGGGAGCCCATTTTTTTTTTTACCAATTTTGGGGTCCCTGACCCCACCCCACCCCGGCCAGATCCAGGGAGGTGGGAAGACCCGATCCAAGCTGTTTCTGGGCTTCCCCGACGTCCTCAGCAAGTGCAGCAAGCCAAAACGTCAGGGTTCGAACTCTGACGTTTTGGTTTGCTCCACTGGCTGGGGACGTCGGGGAAGCCCAGTAACAGCTGTAGATCGTGTCCCCTGCCTGCTCCAGAGAGATCAGAGGACCCAATCTACAGCTGCAGGGTGGCTGGGGAAGCTGATGGGGACTCCCTGTCGGCTTCCCTAGCCACCCGCCCTTGCCTCCGCAGCTGTGGGGTGGCTGGGGAAACTGACGGGGGAGCCCCCCGTCAGCTTTCCAGCCACCCCACTCCTGCCTCCGTAGCTGCAGGGTGGCTGGGAAGCTGAACGGAGAACCCCGTTCAGCTTTCCAGCCACCCTGCTGCTAAGAACGACTGTATCGGATAACGCTAAAAAGGAGGTTCTCCGGTGCAAATCTTCCCCCCAATGTTTCATCGTTATGCGGTTTTAGCGTTATCCGATGCAATCTTTATCCGGGATATTACTGTAATGTATTTTTTGTAAGCCGCCCTGAATCGCCATGGTGAGTAGGCGGCAATATAAATTTGAACTGATGATGATGATGATGATGATGATGATGATGATGATGATGATGATGATGATGATGATGATGATGATGATGATGATGATGATGATGACGACGACGACTGGTGGCCCGTGTCCTATTTATTCCTATTTATTCCTCACTAGAAAGGCATACTGTATCTAATGGACAAGAGTAGATATAACACACATGGAAGGTGCCTGAGACTATAGCCCGGAGGCTGGATCCAGGCCACGATGTTAAATCATCCGGCCCACAAAATCCTCATTGCTCCCGGAAGCGGAAGTAAAACGTGCCCGGCCCCTGGGCCATAGTGACTGGCCCCCTGAATCACATGATCGGCCCATGGCCTGAAAACTTTGGCCACCCCTGTCTTAGACCTTTGGTCCATGTAGCTCAAAATTAGGTACACTGACTAACAACAATTCTTAACAGTTGGTTCCGAAAAACAGCCCTTTATCAGTTCTTAACTAGAGATCAGAATTGCATTCAAGACCTTCTACATTCAATACTGCACTTACCACCGGCTTATGAAGCATCTTCCAACACTAACTTTACACCAGATCAGAGTATTTCACTTCCAAGGCCTGGATAGTCTATTCCAAGGGTGCCCAAACTTTTTGGGAAACGGACTGGCCATGTGGTGCTGCAGGCCAGTCACATGGTTCCTCCCACCGGAAGCGGAAGTAAAACACACCTTGGAGTCTGTTTTGCAACAGGATGAGATAGATTTTAAGTTGCCATTTTCTCTGCTTAAGCCAGGGGTGCCCAAACTATAGGCTGGGGCCCGGATCCGGCCCATAGGTCATAGTTTGGGCACCCCACTCTATTCCAATAGTTTCCTGGAGGCCTCAGGGACAGTGTCTACCACATTCTACCCAATCTTTTTTTAATGAGACCCTTGGGAGATTATGTATACACACAAAACACATATCTACAGAGTCATTCAGTGATTACTTACAATGCAATTAGGCACCACGAGCAGTTCTAACTTTAGCTGAGTTACTGGGGGCGGCTCAAGCCACCCTCGACTAAGAAGGGCACCCACCGTTTAGCTGCCTGTAGACAATGTCCTCAAGAAGCGACAGTCTCTTCAAGACTGCAATCTGGATGGGATTAGCACCATGACTTGTCAAGTTGGTCACTTCTGCTCTGGGACGGATTTCGCGGAAGGTGTCTCCATTTTTCACCGCGATGGGCCTGCACTTAGCCAAGAAGAGGACGAAACCGGCGACAGCGAGCAAATTTAAGACCAGCAAGACTTTCACTCGCCTCAGCGAAGCCATGAAAGAACTTCCAGATGTGGGAGATGCAAGTTGGTTGGCTGTTTTGACCAAGGACTGGAAAAACAGCAGGAATTGGGGGTGAAGAGAATTACCTTTCTCTTGTTTACCTAGTGTCAACAAAAAGAACAGGCGGTAACAGTCTGAGGTAAGAACACTCCACCCATGCTCGAGTTATTAGCAAGTTCCTTTAGTTTGTACAGCTGTGCTATTTACAGATAGGAGAAATGAGAAGTGTCCACAGATAGTGAGGATTCTGGAAAGCAACAAAGATCAGAGCTTCTACTTCAGAAACAGGTGGTCTTTATCCTGGAAAGAAAGCCGGCGATTGCTCTATGTCCAGTCGAGAAAGCAAACATTTGTTTCAACATCCTTTGGCACTTCAGTTCATACTCCAAGTAGAAATACCCTCTGTGTCGCTCATGCCATGTCCCAGCCCCAAATGCCCCTTGATGGTCGATTTAGAAAAGTAGTCTTGTAAATTTTGTACCTTCTCCAGTGGCAACTTTGGTTTCAGACTCATTTGCTAGGGGAAATTTTGACCGAAATTCCAAGTTTTGGAATCCTGAACGAACAGTTGTTCTTTTATCCTAGCTTATCTAGGTGGAGCAGAGATGAGCACTGAACCCTAGAGTCAGACACGACTGGCTTTTGAGCAAGGGAAACCTTTACCTTTACTATCTACGTGGACTGCAGTGTCTCAGGTGGCTAAGATGCAGACTGGAAGGCAGAAGGTCAGCGGTTCGGCACCCGAGTACTGCAGGACAGAATGAGCTCCTGTCTCTGTCCCAGCTCCTGCCAACCTAGCCGTTTGAAAGCAAGAAATTGAGAGGAGGTAAATAGGCGCCACTTGCCTGCCACATGACCATGGAAACATCTGGCTTTTGAGCAAAGGTGACTTTTACCCTTTACTACTTCCTTGTGCGCTCTGCACCCTAGTCATGCCTGCCACATGACCGACAGGAACGTCTGCAGATGCAGACAGCACTGGCTCTTCGGCTTGGAAAGAGAGGCGAGCGCTGAACCCTAGGCTTCCGAGCAAGGGAAAAACTGTTACCTTTACTATCTAGGCAGACTCACAAAGTGCACCGAATCTTAGAACTGCTGCGAGGGGATTTAAGGCAGAAAGTCTAAGCAGGGGAGCAATGCAGCGGAAACAGAGGGAAAGGACGCAAGGAAACGCACAACCTCAGAAAGGTCGGTGCCTTTCCAACTGGAAAAAATTGCCTTCCAGTCCTAAGAAGACTGAGGTTTCCCCCCCTTATCTTAGGCTCCAGAAAGGGAGCCAATCCAACGGTCTGCGTCTCCATTACTGAAAGGATTGTCTCCATGGATCTGGAGAAGCCATAGCTGTTAGAAAGGGAGCAGAAAGCAGCTAATACAATACTCTCGGATAGCCACCCCTCTTCTGAAAAGCAAAGGAGACCGGAGCCAGAAACAGCCACACCACCCTCCGTTTCCTGGCTTCTCAATTTCCAATAATGACAGCAGAAATTGGCTCGGCTTGGAAGATGCTGATCCAGCAAAGCGCAGGGAGAGGAAAGCAGGTGCTTCTTGTTAGCATCCCCCTTCCTTCCTTCTTCCTTCCTTCCTCTCCCTCTCTTCTCTTACTCCGGAAACTGTCCTCCATTTGCAAGGCGCGCTATTCCCGCGGTCCCTCCCGGAGGTGCTGATGCTGCGGGTGCCAAGCTTTCCCAGCTCACCTCCTGGAAGCCAAAGGATGTCTCCGAAGAGGGGACCGGGGAGGCCAGCTCCATCTTGGGCTGCCGCGGTGCTCTCCTGGGGGACCTTCACGACGATGAGGAGGAGGAGGAGAGGGCGCAGACCCCCAGGGTCGCAGGGCCCCCGGTGGTCCCCCTGCGTCCTGGAGCCCGGCTTCCCATCGCCGGCGCTGCGCCTGGAACCGTCCGCCTTTCGCGTCGCCTGGGCACACAAATGACAGGAGGAAGAGATTGGGAGGGGGGGGGAGAGGGAAGAGCCCCCTTCGCTCGGCTCCAAAACTAAGGAGGCGTTGCAAAGAAAACCCGGGCTAGAGAAGAAGGGATCGGGGCTGCCCAAGCGCCACTGGAGAGGGAGGAGGATGGGAGAGCAGCGCAAGGACACGCAGGAGAGACCCGGGAAAGGATCTCCATCAAGGGCGAGAGGACTGCAAATCAGAAAAAGAAAATAAAGCACGAAAACACTGTCGCACTTTAAAGACTAACTGCTACGTTTCTACTGTGAGCTTTGGTGGATCCAGTCCACTTCTCCAGACAAAGGCGTCTGCTGATTACTCTTTACCTCATTGCTTGGTGATCCATTTGCCTCGCGACATCTTGACCTCCTGTGTCGGGTGTACGCAGTATAAACCAGGGGTGCCCAAACTATGGCCCCGGGGGCCAAATCCAGCCCCTGATGCCAATTCATTCAGCCCACACAGCCCTCGTCGTCCCCAGAAAACCACCAGGTTCGGATGAATTGGTGTCAGGGGGCGGCTCTGGCTCCCGGGCCATAGTGACCAGTCCCCTGTACCATGTGACTAGTCCACAGCCCAAAAAGTTTGGGCCCCTCTGGTATAAACCATGCCTGGAAGTTTCACTCCTTTGTCTGAAGAAGTGGACTTGATCTATGAAAACTTGCAATAAAAATATAGCAGTTAGTCTTTTAAATGCTGTAGTGTTTTCCTTCCTTCCTTCCTTCCTTCCTTGCCCAGTGCCACTGGAGAGGGAGACGGATGGATGAGCAATGTAAGGACATGGAACAGAGCCCGGGAAGGATCTTGCCAGGGACGAGATGACTGCATGACAGAAAATGGAAAATAAAATAAAATAAAAACACTGTAGCACTTTAAAGACTAACTGCAATCTTTTTACTGTGAGCTTTCGTGGATCATGTCCACTTCTTCACACTCCACGAAAGCTCACAGTAAAAAGATTGCAGTTAGTCATTAAAGTGCTGCAGTGTTTGTGTTTCATTTATTTTGTTTTTGTTTACTGATATGCCTGAACCACAGACTAACACAGGTAAAGGTTCCCCTTGCTTGAAAGTCAGTCGTATCCGTTTGGGCACCAGGGTCCAGTGCTCCTCTCTGTTTCAAAGCCGAAGAGGCTCTCTGCTTCTGCATACGTTTCCATGGTCATATGGCAGACATGACTAGACACAGAGTGCAGTTTACCTTCCCACTGAAGTGGTCCCTATTGATCTCCTTGCCATGTCTTCCTTTTGAACTGCTAGGTTGGCAGGAGCTGGGACAGAGACGGGAGCTCATTCCGTCCTGCAGTCCTCAGGAATCGAACTACTGACCTCCCGCCTTCCAGTCAGTGTCTTAGCCGCTTGAGGCTACTATTCCAAAAAATTCAGCCCAGGGCAAAATAAAAAAAAAGAGTAAAGGTAAAGGTCATCCTTGCTCGAAAGCCAGTCGTATCTGACTCTATGTTTCAGTGCTCATCTCTGTTTCATAGCCGAAGAGCTGTCTGGCTAGGTTATCCTTGCTATGGTAATAGAGTAGACCATACTGCCAGTGACTCAATGCAAAGTGTCAGGCAGTGGTTAATATAATATAGGAAACAATGAATTTAAGGGTAAGTACCCAGGTTGTTTTTTTTTTTTTTAAGATACTAGATGACCATAAAACCCGGAGAAAACTGGCTTTATTCAATCTTGTAATAGGATGTTGGATTGTTACTTTACTAAAAGGTAAAGGTTTTCCTTGCTCGAAAGCCAGTCGTATCCGACTCTAGGGGTCAGTGCTCATCTCTGTTTCTAAGCCGAAGAGCCAGCGCTGTCTGCTTCTGCAGACGTTTCCATGGTCATGTGGCAGGCATGACTAGACACCGGAGCACATGAAACACTGTTACCTTCCCACCAAAGTGGTCCCTATTTTTCGACTTGCAATTTCTTGCTTTCGAACTGCTAGGTTGGCAGGAGCTGGGACAGAGACGGGAGCTCATTCCGTCCTGCAGTACTCAGGAATCAAACTGCTGACCTTCCGCCTCCCAGTCAGCGTCTTAGTGACTTGAGCCACTGCAGTCCCTTGTTACTTTACTATAGAGGCCTAAATAGGGCATACAAAGATTCCTGATTTACAGAAAGTAGAAAAATGATCTCTCTCTTTTCCGCTACTAAAAGAAAGGGATTTGCAAAGGTAAAAGGTAAAAGTCACCCTTGCCCAAAAGCCAGTCGTATCCGACTCTAGGGTTCAGTGCTCATCTCCATTGACAGCCGAAGAGCCAGCGCTGTCTGTGTTTGAAGACGTTTCTGTGGTCATGCAGCAGGCATGACTAGACACCGGAGCATGCAGGATGCTGTTTACCTTCCCACCGAAGTGGTCCCTATTTATCTGCTTGCAATTTCTTGCTAGGTTGGCAGGAGTTAGGACGGATATTAATTCCCCCGTTCCCAGCTCCCTCCAATGAACAATTCCTGCCGTCGTACAAAATGTGCTGAAAGGAAACTCACAGGGCATGATCAGACTGCCTGGCAGAGGGATGTGTACAGGATTGTACCCTTATAGTGCACGTCTACTCCAAAGTGAGCAGAATTGCAGCCAGCGTACCATATCTCAAAAAGAATAAAAGGTGCTGCAGGTTAAAGGCCTTGAGTTTGCTGAAGCAGACTAACAGAGCTTTATGACCTGTGGCGTCATAAAAGCAAATTTAATTTGGCACAAGCTTTCATGGACTCCACCAGACTTTATCAAATGTAACCATTAAATCTTATGCCAAGTAAAACGGGGTTTGTTTTCAAGTGCCATAAAACTCCTTGTTATTCTTGTGCTCTAGTGGTCAATTTGCATTGAGGGCTGGGAGATGTTTGACATCTCCGCATGACAAGGAATGCTCGTCGGACGACCTTGGACCATCTTGGCTACTTCATAGGTTTGTTGTGAGGGCAGCAGGTGGAAATCCATGCACCCTTGAGCATGGATGTATAACTTAAATGAATTTCTCTTAATCACCCGGTATCACTGAAATGGAAACATGGTGTTTTTTTTCATACTACACCCCATAACTGCAACTCCCTATGGCAGGGGTGCTTAAACTACGGCCTGTGGGCCAGATCTGGCCCCAACGCCAATTCATCCAGCCCACACCGCCCTCATCGCTCCTGGAAGTGGAAGTAAAACACTCCTGTATGGGCACATTTTACTTCCAGGAGCGACAAGGGCAATGCAAGCCAGATGAATTGGCATTGGGGCCAGATCTGACCCATGGGCCATATTTTGGGCACCCCTGCTCTATGGCATTAGAAATCTTACCAATTTCTTGAGCTGTACCGGATTTTAACAATTGTAGTAGTAGTAGTAGTGGTGGTGGTGGTGGTGGTGGTGGTGGTAGTAGTAGTAGTAGTGGTGGTGGTGGTGGTGGTGGTGGTGGTGGTTGTAGTGGTGGTGGTGGTGGTGGTGGTGGTAGTGGTGGTGGTGGTGGTAGTAGTGGTGGTGGTGGTGGTGGTAGCAGTGGTGGTGGTGGTGGTAGTAGTAGTAGTAGCAGTAGTAGTAATATGCTGCCCCAGTTGCTTATAGCAACTCTGTTGCTTATAGCAACTCTGGGCGGCTCACAATGAAACAATGCACCACATTTACACTATCAAATAACGAAGTATCAAGAACAGGAACATTTCAAGGATTTAAATGTTCATTTCAAGATTGCTTTGTTTGGCTCAGCTAGCAAAGATACAAACTTTCTCACTCTGTCTCAGGATAAAACTTCCAAACTTTTGAAATTCAAACTATTAATATATATTTTTGGGACAGCTTTTAACTACTGGTTATTGGGTCCACGATCCACTTGTGATAAAAGTTATGTCTGTAGAAGGCTATTAAGGTCTCTTAATTAGCAGAGTAAACTGCAAAGGGGTTCCTGTGAGGTTCCAAACCAGGGGTTCTCAACCTACCACCTGCCCCCCCCCCACCATCTCCACCACACCAGGAAGTGCTATGTGTGGCAGGAAGGGCAAAATGGCTGTCCGGCCCCCGAAGCTGTCTGAGGGAGTGTGACCCGGCCCTCGGCTTGAAAAGGTTGAGAACCCCAGTTCTAAATTCACCTTATTGTTGTTTTCTGGAGCAATAAACTAGGGAGAAGTTTTGAATTTAAAGATGGAGCTCCCAGTTGTATTTTGAAAAGCATTTGATAAAAAGCCTACCTTAAAACAAGAGAGTATCATGTATGAAGGATTGTCCCTGTGAGGAGAGGTTTAGTCTACTTTCAAGAAAGAGATATTATGAGCTTGAGGGTTAGAAAAGACTGAGGAGGAGACAGGAAGTGGCAGAACTTTGGTTCTCAACCTTTCTAAGCCAGGGGCTGGGTCACGCTCCCTCAGACAGCTTCGGGGGGCGGGGGGGGGCATTTATCCTTTCCTGGTGTGGTGGAGGCAGTGGGGGGGCACATGAAATGGTGCCATGGGCTGCATCTGGTCTGCGGGCAGCAGGTTGAGAGTCCTTGCCCTAGGAGATAGCCTGTAAAATAAATAGTTACAACCTTTTCTTACTTCTAGAATGCCCTGTTGGGCATCCATAGGTGCAAAAATGGAGGTGACGTTCTCAAACATTCTTCCAATGTGAAGAACAGCACTGTTAAATTTATAGCAGGGGTGGAAACGTGCTGCCCCACTACACCCAGTGGTGGGCATCAGCAGGTTCGCACCGGTTCGGTAGAACTGGTAGCAGAAATTCAAACTGGCCCCATTCATCCATGTTTTGAAATAAAGTAGCTGTAATTTGGGTGCAACGCCCTGGCCATGCCTACCATACCATGCCCACAGTGTGGTAATAATTTTTTTTTAGCCCACCACTGACTACACCCCATAACTGATTCCATAGTCTAGTACAGGGGTTGCCAAACATTTGAAGTTTCACTTCTGCATGGTTTTTATTTTCCCGTCTCAAATTTTTCCCTGCTTGTAGTTTTTAGAAGTATCATTGGTTATATCTTAAATTCTTTATGTCATTGATGCCTCTCCACTAGTGCAGGTCATAACTGTTCTACACACATGACCATGGCCAATGTGCAACTTTGTAGCCAAACTTCTGGTAACACTAAGCTAGGTTGATCCTTACACAAGACAAAGAGTCTTCCCTCTAAGAATATAGTGTAAAACAATCTGAACTGGTAGAATCTAAGGTAAAATTTTCCCTTGCTCGAAAGCCAGTCATATCCAACTCTAGGGTTCAGTGCTCATCTCTGCTTACAACCAAAGAGCCAGTGTTGACATTTCCATGGACATGTGGCAGGCATGCCTAGCCATCGGGGTGCACAGAAGACGGTTTACCTTCCCACCAAAGTGGTCCCTATTTATCTACCATATATACTCAATATCTATATCTATATAATATATTATATTATATATAAGTCTTCCCGAATATGTCGAGGTACCTAATTTGGGCCTCTAAAACTAGGAAAATAGATTGTCCCAAGTATAAGTCGGGAGTGGAAAATGCAGCAGTTGCTAGTGAGTTTCAATAATTAAAATACATGAAAATATGGTTAAATTAATTAATTTAGACATTTGTGTGTGTATGTTTTTGAGTGTTTATGTTGACCCGAGTATAGGTAGAGTCCCATTTTTGGACCTTATTTGGTGGGCTAAAAAACCCGACTAACACTCGAGTATATATGGTACAGTAATACCTCATATAACATTAGTATCGAATAACACTAAAATCGCATAACATTAAGGAATCTGGGGGGAAGAATTACATCAGATAACATTAAGATCCTATGGGATGCTTCAGATAACAACCGCTAAAGCCTGTGTGGTTACAATGTATCTCTATGGATCCCATAGGATTTTAACATGCATCAGATAGCACTAAAAATCATATAACACCAAGACTTGTGGAACCAGGTTTTAGTGTTATATGAGGTTTTACTGTACTTGCAATTTCTTGCTTTCGAACTGCCAGGTTGGCAGGAGCTGGGACAGAGACGAGAGCTCATTCCGTCCTGCAGTACTCGGGTCTCGAACTGCTGACCTGATGTTCCAGCATGATTTACAAAATGGAGTTTGAAAAATAATTGCTTGTAAGATCCATAGATTTTTTTTCTCTCCTCTAGCACCATCTGGTGATCACAGTGCTATATAACTATACAATCAACAAAACAGGCAAAGATGCACATAAAATTACAATTTTTTGACTAAAACTCACAAATGGAAAATATGGAAACAAAGTTTTGCTCCAGCATTGACTAGCATTTAATAAGTAGCAGTGGAATTAGGATTTTATTCCCTGCCTCTTCTAGCTGTAACCTTCACAGTAAGGATAAAAGTTTCCATTGCTCAAGACTCTAGGGTTCAGTGCTCATCTCTCTCTCAAAGCTGACGAGCCAGCGCTGTCTGCTTCTGCAGACGTTCCCATGTCATGTGGCAGGCAGGACACTGGTTACAGGAAGCAGCCACGTGGTCTGCCAAATCTTGCTGAACTCCCAACTACCAGGAGCTTCAGACAGCATGGGGACGATGGACTTTAGAGCCCAACAATACTGATAGGGCCACAAAAGATTAATTTTCTTCCTATGGGACACAAATAAATATGTAAACATTAGAACTGTCAAGTTTATATTTTGGGCCATTCAAAAGAGAAGGGGTTGCATACAAAGTTGATGAATTTTATTGAGTATATTTTGTATCTCATTTTATTGTGATTGTATCTGTCTGGCCGGACAGCCTGCTACGGTAATGGAGTAGACCATACAGCCAGTGACTCAACGCCAAGTGTCAGGCAGTGGTTAACTAACCTGACTCCCTAAAGGGGTCAACGGCTATGGGCGGATGATTCACTTTAGGTGGGGTGAGGATCCCCCTCAGTGGAGGAAATGCCACTGGAAACCACCCTATTGGGCCCAACAGCAAAATGAGTGGAAGAGGAACTCTGATTCCCAATGGTCATGGAGGCAGAAGAGGCCATGCCAGATGGACTTGGCTGTGAAGGCGTACCTTGTCCATATCCTCAAGGCTGCCGCAGTCCTTTGCAGTCCCGGTATTAAATCCTGCATGTATGGGTGATGGCTCCGAGATCCTAGTGTGTGGGTCACTTCATGGCAAGCTGGCATCCACCGGAAACAAACTCAAGGCAGTGACATTTTTTCTGCTTCAGGAAAAATACCCGTATATTCTCTAGCATAAGCTGACTGGGATATAAGCTGAAGTACCTAATTTTGACCTAAAAACCCATGGAAATAGATTGACCCAAGTATAAACCGAGGGTGGGAAATGCAGCAGCTGCTAGTGAGTTTCAGTAATCAAAATACATGAAAATATGGCAAAATTAATTCAATTGTTGGCACATTTCAATCCAGCGCTATCTCAGGACCCTCATGGTCATTGACCCGAGTATAAGCTGTTTCCCCTTTTGGGGGCTCATTTATGGGGCTAAAAAACTTGGCTTATACTCGAGTACAATAAAACCTCGCATAAAGAGCACCTCATTTAGAGAATAACTCGCTGAAAGAGCAGAATATTCTCTGTTCGTTTCGCTTAACAACTAAAACCAACCAAAAACTTGCTTAACAAATAAATTCACAATCCTCCCCTCCCGCCAGAAGTCACAATTGGTCACTTACAATGGTGTTTCTCTTAAAGAGTAAACTCGCTTCAAGAGCAATCCTGTGGAACGCATTATGCTCTTTAAGCGACGTACAACTGTATATACGGTATGCATTCTCGGATACGGGTTGCAGTCGGCGATTGTATCATTCTACTTTTAATCCATTTTTATCCAGTTTTTGTAATCCTATTTTATCTAATAGAGTTGACTAATCAGTTAATAAAGGATACTGGATACTGTAGGGCCGTAAGTGGCCCACCCCTTCTCTTTGGGCTCAGACCCATATTAATAATGACCTGTTAATGGGCGTCAATCCAAAACAAAGGAGCACTTCCCACTTCAGTTCACATTTTTTTTAATAACATGGCACAGATTTACATTACACAAGTCTTCGCTCATGAGGAAACATGCTGCGGACTGAAATGTTGATTCAGAGTGGTTGGGATATTTTTTTCCTTCTCCTTTTCACACAGGCTCTAGAAAGGACTTTATTACATACAGGAGCAACAGCAAAAATTTGTATATAACGATTTCTTTACAATACTGAAAGCTATTACTACATTGCCAGCGTATGGTTCCGCCCAATTTTTTTTTGTTTCGTCTTGGTTCTTTAAAAAACAAAACCACTGCACAACATCTGGAGTTCACAAAGTTGAAAGTTCACAACTAAAACTTTTTAGATGACTACTAAAAATAGATTTTTGATTAGAAACAGTTGTCTGCAATGCGACTTTTATCTCCTTTTTTTGTCAAAACAGGAAAACAGCTCGATGTCACTTTAATACACCTAGAAGTCCAACGGAACTCTTATTCGATACATGTATTTTTACAGTCCGGTAGTAGGCATGATAGCGTATGCTTTCTGATTAAAGTCATATCCTCTCCAATTTACTTTGAAATAGAATACACCATTAAACGAAAGAGATGTATGGAATCGGAAGCTAGAGAAAGCCAAAATGATTTCCATTTTTTCAAAAAAAAAAAATTATGAATTTTTCTTGCAGGTAAGTTTTTCCCCATGGTTAGAAAGAGCAGGACTAATCAAAGACATGTTAACCCAAAATATAAACACTTCTTTTGTTAAAAATCTCATTAACGTAGCCTTCCTCAACTTGACATTTCTCATTTAAATTACCGTATATACTCGACTATAAGTCGTCCCGAATATAAGTCAAGGTACCTAATTTGGACCTCTGAAACTAGGGAAATAGATTGACCTGAGTATAAGTCGGGCGTGGAAAATCCAGCAGCAGCGGCTAGTGAGTTTCAATAATTAAAATACATGAAAATATGGTAAAATTAATTAATTTAGACATTTGTGTGGTATGTTTTTGAGTTTTTACAGTCATGTTAGTGCATTAAAAAAATGTAATGTTTGAATTTGCACCACCACGGTTTTGGGACCCTCAGGGTCGTTGACCCGAGTATAAGCCGAGTCCCTTTTTTTTAAATCTCATTTTGGAGGCTAACAAACTAGACTTATACTCGAGTACATACAGTAAGACTACAACACTCATGATATCTAGAAGGGCAGATGTATTCGCAGAGAATGATGGGAGTTGCAATCCAGTATTTCAGAAAGGCTGATGTGATTTTATCACATAAAAGAAATCTTAGCATACAATTAATGTGCATCCATTGTTTTCTAAACAGCCCCCAATACAAAGACCCAAGTACAGTCAAACATTGCATAAGGAGCGCCTCGTTTAGAGAGTAACTCACTTAAAGAGCAGAATTTTCTCTGACTGGGAGCTTCGCTTAACAAGTAAAAACGACCCAAAACTCGCTTAACAACCCAGGGTTCGCAATCCCCCCCAACAGAAGTCACAATCGGTCACTTACGATGGTGTTTCGCTTAAAGAGCAAACTCGCTTAAAGAGCAATCCCGTGGAACGCATGATGCTCTTTAAGCGAGGTACCCCTGTAGTAAGCATGCTTACTTGGAATAACTTCCCAGGTGAATTTAAAATTGCAAACTTATAAAGGCAAAACGGGAGGACACAAATTAGCACCTAGGCCCACTTGAGACCAAGAATGGGTTCGAAACCCCAGGCGACGCTTCACATAACCGCAGCATTAATGTAAATTAATGTAGCATGTAAACTAAAATGTTAACATTACTCCAATGTCTGATCCCAAATTGCTGCTACAGAATTACAGAAGAGCTCAGCAACCCTATCAGAAAGAAAAGCAAATGACAAAAGATCATTTCTAATATAATTATTTGCATCTTTACCTCTTGTTCTTTCAATATTTCATGGCAAACCCAGTTTTTGTTTTTGGTAATCCAGAAGCCAAATATCTTCTGCAAACATTAGAGCGTGTTGCCTAAAATAAGTCCAATTATTGTTGGACTCCCAATTAATTTTGTTTTATTTTATTTTCTGATATGGCTGAACCACAGACTAACACGGCTATTATTTAAAAAAATATCAAATTATTCTGCCACTGTACCGGTTGATGATAGCTAATTTATGGAAGTATACTCACCAAATATACAAAGATACTCCAGACCCTGGAGTATCTTTGTCCTTCGTACTTTCTCCATGAGGTGATTAAAAAATGCACTGATTAGCAATTTATCATGTTTGGGGAAATGATTAATCAAGCATCAAAGTGTAGGAAGCCATGGGTATACACGTGTCCATTGTTGAACATACCTGTCACATTTTATTGTTTAATCTAACTAGGATTGGGGTCTCTACCTTTTCCCGGTAGAGCTAACAATGGACTCCACCCAAAATACTGGAGAGCTGTTGTGGAGAATTAGAATTGACAGTGCTGGTTTAATTGAACCAAACACCCGACCTTATCATCTTACCGGCCTAGTATCTAGAACAGGGGTGTCCAAACTATGCCCCCTTGGGCCGGATCTGCCCCCTGACACCAATTCATCCAGCCCACACTGCCCTCATCGCTCCTGGAAGTGGAAGTAAAAAAGCGCCAGTATGGGAACGGTTTACTTCCGCTCAAAGGAGCAACGAGGGTGACGGATGAATTGATCCAGCCCACAGGCCATAGTTTAGGCACCCCTGGTTTAAGCAGAGAAAACAGCAGCTTAAATCTGTCTCATCCTGTTGCAAAATAGATTGCTAGGCACATTTTACTTCCATTTCTGGCAGGAGGGACCCCACGACTGGCCCGCTGAACCACATGAACCACAGCCCAAAAAGTTTGGGCACTCTTGGTCTAGAATAATTGGCTCACTGTCTGAAACTGGCATAAATGAGCGCTGGCAGCCCTGTAATTGGATATGAGAGTAAGATTATGGGATTAAGGAAGCTGAAGTAGCTGCTAATTTACCTGAGTTAAGTGACAAAACAACACAGAGCAAATGTCGTGGTTCCTGTCGTGGGACAAAAAAGATGGCCACGCGGAATAATGAGAAATAGCACACCGGAAGTTGGTTTTGATTCTTGCAACATGTTCAAATTTTGTTTGGCTAAGTATTCAATAAGTAGGTTTGGGAAAGTCTTGGATTCTCTTCCTAACTAATTTGTAAAACACAGATCTTGGCAATTTAGTAAGGAAAACAAAAGATTGATATGATATCCTTGGTTCTGCAACACAAATATCCTAACTAAAAAAACAAAGCAGAGGCAGTTAACACATTTTTTTCTTCTTTGCTGAAGTAGTCCTGTTTTGATGGCTCTTTCTTAATTAAAAATATTAAAGTAGATGGGAAATCATGAATGTGTTGAAAAGGCTCCTTTGAGTTAGAAAGGCCGTGAAAAGCCCTAAAATTCATTGCATAGCTGAAGGGTTTTGAGCTGTCTTAAAAGTTATGCCACAACTTTAATTGTGACCTTCTGGACATTTAAAGTCTGCAAAGAGCACAGTTTAAGAAGTATTCGTGTTTTTATGTCACTTCGCTTTCAGTATTTACATTTTTACAAAGTAAAGCTTTCATCTTACCCAGTTTTGCATATATGACCCAGCAACCTGTGAAACTTTTTTTTTAAAAAAACTTTTTTCCAAAATAAAATAAAGAGATCTATGTTTTCTTCATTTCATTTGCCTTTTCAGGAAGAGAAGTTTGCTAATTTGTAAACAAAATATTGTTTCTGCAAATATTTAAAACCATAGGAACAAATAAAATATGTAAAGAAAGTACCGTACATACTCGAATATAAGCCGAGGCACCTACTTTTGACCTGAAAACCCAGGAAAATAGATCGACCTGATATAAGCTGAGGGTGAGTGTCAATAATCAAAATATAGTAAAACGTCGCATAAGGAGTGCCTCGCTTAGAGACTAAATCGCTTAGAGAGCAGAATTTTCTCTGAATGGTTGCCTCGTTTGACAACTAGAACCAACCAACTCAATCGGGGTTTGCAGTCCTCCCCGCCAGAAGTCGCAATTGGTCACTTACAATGGTGTTTTGCTTAAAGAGCAAACTCGCTTAAAGAGCAATCCTGTGGAACGCATTATGCTCTTTAAGCGAGGTACCACTGTACATGAAAAAATGGTAAAATTAATTAAATTGTTGGTGCATCTCAATCCTGTATGGTCTTGGGACCCTCGTGGTTGTTGACCCAAGAATAAGCTGTGTCCCCCCTTTTGGGGCTAAAATAACTCAGCTTATACTCGAGTATATACGGTATGCGAACTTTTGTCGAAACTGTTTCCCACTTGAAATATTCAACTCAAAAATAAAACCCACACAGATCTCTTCATACTGGGGTGTGTATATTTTGTACAGTGGGTCATGAAGTCTCTGTTTATTGAGTAAGACGATTAGATATATTTTCACTTCATAACATTTTCTCTGGGCCTTGCTCCTATGTGCCTTATCGTGCCTCTATGTCCTTGAGTGTGTGAGAGGGGGGCCTGTCCCTCATTTCTGTTGACAAAGGGGTAGTCCTTCGTGGAGAGCCCGGCCGTGGTCCCAGAGTGGAAATGAGAGGTGGCGGAGCACTGAGAGCCGCCGTGGGAGGAGTTTTATTGAGAATCCCATTTTGAATTCCTGATGGGGGGCTGACTCTAGGATAGTGCATGTTGGGAAGACCCGGGCTGATTAAGGTTGGGTGAGGCAAATGGCCGTCCAGGGCAGCTGCGTGAACAGAGTGAAGGCGGATGTGTTCATAGTCCTCCCTAAACATGTGCAACCTTTCTCGCTCGTCCAGGTGACTCCCCCTCTCATGCTCACGGCGAGGGTCAACAGAAAGCGGGTGATGGTGATTGAAGTCATGCGGCTCCCTGTCCCTGAAAGACCGTTCTGCCTCGTATAGCCTGGGGGCAGAGAGGCGGTGCAATGGGTCACTCCTCAGAAGGAACTCTCTCCCCAAAGGATCTCTACGGTGGATGTCCAAGTCTCTGTAGGGATCCCTCATTGGATCCCAATGGAAAGAAGGGTACGGGAAACGTTCTCCACCTGGGATCGGACTGATCCCCATAAAAGGCGTCATCATGCGAGTTCTGTCTAGGCCACCGATGCTGTTCATGGGGTGAATACCAGCCACTCCCACAGTCATGGGCATCGACATTAAAGGGGCCGAGTGAACACTGGACGTGGGTACTGGCTGTGGCTGTTCGGATGGCCGATGAGGCTGCGATGCATCAGGAGGGATCTCATGGTCTTCCTTCCTTTCCTCCTTCACTTTCACTTCGCTGGATTTCTTCAGGTTCTCATATGTAGATTCGCTCTTCTTCTCAGCCTCCCGGCTAGAGGTGCTACTTGGCCTGGCGCTCTCCAAAGCAGGTGGCCTATTATAGGGTGAAGACACCCGCGATGCTTGTTTAGACTCTTCCAATGGCCTGCTCTCTGGGGTCAGAACTTCTTTGTCGGAGATATAATTGTCTTTTGCCTTGTGCTCATCATTATTGATATCCTTCCGAGACTCCGAGTGATCCTTCTCTCTTTCTTTGCATTTGTCTTTCTCTTGAATATCTGGGTTCAGATGTGTCCTAGCTAGCTCAGTTGAGCTGCGGTTGTGCCCCAGGGAGCTCAGGGAACGGAGAGATGCAGGTGATGGATGGCTGGAGTGTCTTTTCTCAGTACTCTCCCTAGATACAGAGAGAGAGAAAAAAATAGTCAACATTGCAGTAGACTTCTAGAAATAAGGTACCAGTCATGAAAAAGACTATTTCTGAGCTGCATGTTTTCCATGAGGTTTTGCCCACCCAATTGCCTTGCGCTTCAGTCCATCCAAGATGGGGATTTTCAATGTGTGGGAGACGCATTAGGGGACATGCCAGAGAGAGACTGGAATGTAAACTAATTTCAACTGGATGAGATTCTTTCAGAAAAGGTGTAAAGACTTGACTGCCCTTCAGAAAAGGCTTAAAGACTTGGCTGGTGGGGCAGGTGTGGGATACCAGTAACATGGTAACCCTGGCCTGTTGGCTGATTCGACAACTACCCCCCTCTCTCTTAATTCTTTTATTTTTTTTACTGGATTGTTCATTGTTTTATAGTTGAATTTGTTATTGGGATGTATTGTGGTTTTGATATTTTGTAATGTTCTACAATACTATGTTAGCTGCCCTGAGTCACTCTGTGAGTAGGACGGCATATTTATTGCATTATACTGTATGATTTTTGATTATGTTTATTACCTCTGATTGTGTGATATGCAGAAGCGTAGCTTACCTTGGCGGGGCCCCGTATAAAAATTGTTTGGGGGCCCTTTATATGTGGGGCGGAGCTAACGTCATGACATCATGACGTCGTGGGGGGAGCCAACGTCATGACGTCATGGGCGGGGCCAAAATAAAAATAAAATAAATAAAAATAAAATAAATAAAATAGAATTAAAATGTAAAAAAAAAAAAAAAACCACACACACCTCAACCCACCCACCCACCCACCCGAAACACAAAAACCTCACTTACATTAATCCTGGGGCCTCTTCTTCCTCTGCCCCTGCTGTCACCGCCGCGCCGCCGCTGCTGCCATCGCACGATCGCTCCCTCGCCGCGCACGGCGAAGGCAAGGGGCAGCTGTGGAAGGGGAGCGGGCGCAGCGAGGCAGCCCCGAGGCCCTCCCCCCGGTCGCCGCGGGGGCTCCCTGGCAGGCTGCGCCAGCCCGGGCGGCGCTCTCCACCTCGACGCTGGGGTGGGAGTCCAGCTGCAGGACCAGCTCGCGCGCGAAGGCGAGCGGGCGCAGCGAGGCAGCCCCGAGCGAGGCCCTCCCCCCGGTCGCCGCGGCGCGGGGGCTCCCTGGCTGCGCCAGCCCGGGCGGCGCTCTCCACCTCGACGCTGGGGTGGGAGTCCAGCGCTGCAGGACCAGCTCGCGCGCCCCGTCCCGCAGGTGACAGGTCAGCTCCAGGCGCGCTGGACTCCCACCCCAGCGTCGAGGTGGAGAGCGCCACCCCGGCTGGCGCAGCCAGGCAGGGAGCCCCCGCGGCAACCGGGGGGAGGGCCTCGGGCTCGGAGTCGGGGCTGCCTCGCTGCGCCCGCTCGCCTCGCCTTCCACAGCCGAGCCGCCCCTTGCCTTCGCCAGCTCAGCTACGGCTCCGCGCGCTGCATCTCGGCCCTCTGATGGCCGCCATCGGAGACGCGCTTAAAAGCTGCGGCTCCGACTCCGGCTTTTTTTAAAAAATTGGAGCCAAAAATGGCTCCAATAAAGTGCGCATGCGCAGAAACTCAATCTGACGCATGCGCAATACATCAGATTGAGTTTCTGCACATGCGCAGTAAATTTTTGCTCTTTTTTATTTTTAATTTTATTTTTTGCCGTTGGGGGCCCCCGTAGCCCGGGGCCCCCGTATAATTGATACGGCTGATACGGCGGTAGCTACGCCTCTGCTGATATGTATGGTTTCTGTAAACCGCCCTGAGTCGGTTGCACCGAGTAGGGCGGTATACAAATCGAATAAATGAATGAATGAATGAATGAATGAAGTGTGAACAAATAAATAAATATATAAATTCCACACGTGGGGAGGTGGATATCAAAAGAACAAAACAAAAGTGTGAGAAATTTTATTTCCTCTTTCGACATGGAAATCCAGGGGATTTCAGTACAAAAATGGGTACAAAATGGGCCAAACCAAGTTAAGTTTTCTTATTTTTGTATGTATTCTTCAAATGACTGGATTGCAATGTCCGATTTCCTATGCTATATTCATTTCTTTAATTCACGCAAATAAACTTCATAAAATATAGAAACTTTGTGTCTATTGAATTGGGATAAAGGGGCTGACTGGACCGCGCTAAAATGGTCACGTTTTGCTACCTAATCTGAATAATCTGAACCAGTGGTAGGATTCAAAAAAATTACTACCACACTGTGGGGGTGGTATGGTGGGCATCGCCAGGGGGAAGCCCTGTGTTGCACCTGAATTAGGACTACTTTATTTCAAAACTTGGATGGGTGGGGCCAGCCAGAATTTCTGCTTCCGGTTATGGCGAACCGGTGCGAACCTGCTGATGCCCACCACTGATCTGAACCCTGCACACTCACTAGCATGAGGGCCATGTGAAGTCATAGGGGAGCTTATAAGGGCTGAGTTGTCCCACAAGGTGGTGATAGACACAGATGGTAAGGAGGCAGAGAGTGAGGTATGGCAGGAAGGAACGAGGGAATCTCTAGTTAAAGAGACTTCTATCGTTACAATACCATTCTCTAAAATGTGCAGCTCCGTACTCAATGATTAGTATATATGCCATGGGTAGGAGAGACACTGTTGGACTACAATGTCTATCAACCCCGAAGTCTTGTCCAAAACCAACAGAAGCACCATAAACTTCCCAAGAAACCCAGAGGGTACAAAATCTTCTTCATCATCCTCTGGTTTACCCCAAGAAAAATATCATCTGGTTCCAGGAAAAAAAATCCTTCTGTTAGCAGAAGACAAAACTAACATCCTTAAAATTATATTAGAAGGCAGGCATCAAGTCACTATGCAAAATGGGATATAATGTGCAAATGATAAAGCCAACTCCTATATATTTACTCAAATGTTAATATCACAAGACTTCAATGGGGCTGACGCACAGGTCCTCTTGGAGATGACTGAAAGACTGCAACCACAATCTAGTATGAAAATTAAGATTTTGGGGTTTCAATCCAATTGGCGGTTATGTAGCCCAGTTAGAATAGATCCAATGAGATTTTTGCAGATGTAAACTCACTACTGAACTTGAAGACTGGAAGGTAGCTGAGTACTGCACAACAGAATGAGCTCCCGTCTCTGTCCCAGTTCCTGCCAACCTAGCAGTTTGGAAGCAAGAAATTGTGGGTAGAGAAATAGGGACCACTTCAGTGGGAAGGTAAACAGCGTTCCGTGCACTCAGGTGTCTAGTCATGCCTGCCACATGACCACGGAAATGTCTGCAGAAGCAGACGGCGCTGGGCCTTTGGCTATAAACCAGGAGTTCTCGACCTTTTAAAGCCAGGGTCACTCTCCCTCAGACAGCTTTGGGGACCGGACGGCCATTTTGCCCTTCCTCCACCACATGGCACTTCCTGATGTGGTGGAGGCAGTGGGGCCCCCACATGAAATGGTGCTACGGCCCACAGGTTGAGAGTCCCTGCTATAAACTGAGATGAGCACTGAATCCTAGAGTTGGATGCGACTGGCTTGAAAGCAAGGTTGATTTTTACCTTTACTAAACTCACTATTCATTCGTTGCTTGCAGAGATGGGGAAGGAATTGTACAGAACGCCTGTCAGATGATGGAAACGCAGTCGCCGCGGGCCAGGGCAAGCTAGGTTTTTGACAAGTTGGTGGATGTTTTTGTTTATTTCCCAGAATGCTTTTCCCCATCCCAGCTTGGCAACTCAATGACGTCCAGAAAGTGTTCTTCCATACCTTTCTTTGTCATCCTTACTAAGAGAAGCCTCTCCTTTATCTAGATCTCTAGTCCGCTCATGAGCCGCAGCAGACGTACTGCGGTCCAGCTCACCTGGCTTCAGCCAGGGCGGAGGGGTCGGGAACGAAGGAGGTGTCCGGTGGAGACGGTTCCAGGGCTCGTGGGGGCTGCTAAAGCTCTGCAGACTGGGGCAGTCCTTGTGGCCGAACAGAGCGCTGGGTGCTGAAATGGTGAAGTGGAGAAAGGGGGGGGGGGAGAAAGTGATATATGCTCAGTGTGGTACTTTCCAATCAAATTCAACTTTATTTTTTAATTTTAGTTATTACATCATTCAGGGATTAAAATGAAAATAGATGTTATGGGGAGCTGGAAAAGGAAAGGAGATTAATAAATGAGCATTAGCTCCTGGCATTCTCAGCAGCAGAAAGGGGACTGAATTAATTGAGAAGAGCGAGACACAATTAACTAGTAAACGACGGCGGTGGCGGCGGAGATGACGACGACAACAACAACAATAAAACAATTCAATTTGTATGCTACCCCACTTGCAGAGCAACTCTGGGCGGCTAACAACCAACAAAATATACAATTGCATAGTATCAAAAACCAATTACAAAATATCAAAAACAATTAGATAATATAAAAAACATTTCGAGAAACCAAATCACAACCACAATTACATTTCCAATGTCCGACAATGGCGGTGGTGGTAAAGTACCGTAGAACCCCCGCATAACGAAAAAAACTCCGTTCCACAGAACTCTTCACTATGCGCTTTTTTCGTTATGCGGTTCCCTATGGGAGATGCCCTTCACAATGAGAAAAAAAGTTCATTAACCGGGGTTCCCATTAAGCAGGTATAACCGGGCTTACCAAAACCCCCGCATAACAAAAAAAAATGTGTTATGCGGGCTTTCGCCATTGCTTAACAAACATTTTGTTTTGCCAATTTTTCGCTATACGCTGCGTTCGTTATGCAAGGTACCACTGTACCTTGTTATTTAATGCCCTTGTTATTTATTGGCAAGGGAAGTAACATTTCAAACCATGCAATAACCGAAATGTTACATTCAGTATACTCCTTGTTTGACAAATATTCAAGGGGACCAGGACAGAATTATTTGCTTTCATTTGAAAACATGCATGGCACAGCTCCAACAATATACAGTGGTACCTCACTTTATGAATTTAATGCGTTCCTCAGGACGTCTGGTATTATGAAAAATCCGTCAAGAGAAACACAATGAGGAACACACAGTATTCTCAGAAGTGGCCACTAGAGGCCACTGTGTACAATATAACCTTGGTCCGTTCCAACAGCCTCTGTCGCAACCTGAAAAACTTTTAACCCGAAGTACGTTTTTCCATAGGAATGCATTGACATTTTTTAAAAAAAGTTATGGCCGGACTAAAAATAATCCAAAAAAATAACAACAACACCCCCCACCCCTTACAAAAGTGACGACACAATCTCCCTACCTTTCCCACGTCATTTGGGGACCTTATCTGCTCGGATATGAGTTCCCTAGGCAGAGCTACAGCTGAATACAAGGCTGCATTGTGACTTCAAGTGGAGGAAGCATTGGCCATTTTGAGCTCTGAAATAGTGGTGGCAGCCATTTTAGAATTTAAAATAACACAATTTTCGATCCTAACCCGAAAATTGGTCGTAACCTGGGGAATTATTTTAATTAAATTTGCTGTTGCAAACCACGGCAAACATAGCCCAGGGGACTTGTAACCTGGGGTTTTACTGTACATGCGTAATTTATAGGGAAACTTGCTTCATATTGTGAAAAAAATTCATGAAGCGAGGCATTGCTTTCAATGGATTTTAATTCGTAAAGCGAAAGTGATGTTAAACGAAGCGTTTCTAAAGCGAGGTACCACTGTACCCAGAAGTGAAAGCGGACGCATTTACATCAGCTGTAAAATGTGGCCGCACATGCGTAAACGTGCCCGCGACAGTTGTAAAAGCGGGAGTGGCCATATTTACAACAGCTGTAAATGCGCCCGCTTCAGCTTCCTGGGGCGCGGTCTGGTCCGCTCAGCTGTCCAGGGATGTGGTCAGTCCCACAGCGTAAGAAGGTTGGGAACCCATCTTACAGGATGGTAAAAAATTAAAAAGGGAGAGATTATTTTAGGTTCTACTCTGTTTTTGTACACTTGTACAGCTGGATTGAAGTGCCAAATAAAAATACTTTAAGGGGGAAATTATCTTCTGTAGCATATTTTTCCCTAATCACCCTCTGATTTGAGAAAGCACTGAAAGTATTTTAATGTGAGAGAAGAAAGCTGGAACAGGCATAAGAGGTTTGCAAACGTCCTCTGAGATTTCTAGGATGGGATGAATAACTAGACAACTCCTTTCTAACAGAGATCCAAATTATGTTTCTGAAGTTCACCCAGCATAGCTGATTATTATTATTTATTCTTTTAATATATATATATATATATAGCCAAAATCCACAATCATTTTGAGCTGGTTGGTCTAAAGATGAGTCAATGTAATAGTGTAGCTCATACTAGAGAGATGTGATCAACTTCTAGACCAAAGATGGCATACCTTGGCACTCCAGATGTTCTTGAACGTCAATTCCCAGAAGCCCTGATCAGCAGTAGCGCTGACTTGGACTTCTGGGAATTGAAGTCCAAGAACACCTGGAAAGCCAAGGTTGGCCATCCCTGGTCTAGGAGAACAAAGCTAAAAGCTTGAAGTAGGGTTGACCAAGACTTTTGTTGAACCTTTACCGTCAATCAATTAATCAATCCATTATCAGTTCCTTCCTTTCCTCTTCCAATCCATCCATCCATCCTTTTGATGTGATCAACTTCTAGACCAATGATGGCGAACCTTGGCACTCTAGGTGTTCTTGAACTTCAATTCCAAGAAGCCCTGATCAGCAGGAGTGCTGACTTGGACTTCTGGGAATTGAAGTCCAAGATCATATGGAGTGCCAAGGTTCGCCATCATGGTTCTAGACTATAATTTGTTTCTGCCTCAAAAGGATAGTCAGATCCAGAAATATTGGGACAAGGATAACTTTTGTTGACTAAGTGGCCTCTGCATCACACCACAGAGAAGATGAAAGGAAGCACTCAAGATGTGAGCAAAGTCATCAGGGCTGTCAACTTTAATGCAAGGAGTTTGGCAAAATTGGGGCATTAACCACCCAGGAAGTAAAGCCACTGGAAGACACCACCACCACCGTTTAGTGCCTCATAAGTAACTGCAGGATGGAATGAGCTCCCGTCTTTGTCCCAACTCCACCCTATGCTCCTGCCAACCTAGCAGTTCGAAAGCCAGAAATTGCAAGTAGATAAATAGGCACCACTCTGGTGGGAAGGGAAACAGCATTCCTGCCTGCTACATGATCACGGAAACGTCTGAAGAAGCAGACAGTGCTGGCTCTTTGGCTTTGAAACAGAGATGAACACTGAACCCTAGAGTTGGATACAGCTGGTTTTTGAGCCAGGGTGACCTTTCTCTTTACCTAAGTAATGGAACAAACTAACATAGGCATGAACAGAAGGATTACTGTACAATCAATATTTGGTTGGAAGCAGTGAGGCAGAAGACGCACACAATAGGATTTCAGAAGAAATGCGTACTCTAAAAGTACTTACCACAGCTTATTAGAGTTTACCACAGAGAACAAGATACATAAAAGTATGTATTTTATATCACTAATCTTTCTTTCTCCCCCCCCCCCTTGCCTTATCCGAGCGCAGGGTAGTTTTTTGTGTGTGCCTCTGAGACATGGTTATAGCTTTCTCCATCAAATCCATGAGCCAGTATCAAAAGGCCTAACCTTTTTTCTCAGGGGTAAATTAATTGCAATGAATCCAGAATAGACTTCCCCCTTCTGAAGATTCACAGCGGGTGTAAGTTTTATAGTTTACTCCAGGAGTTCGCAACCTTTTAAAGCCAGGGGCCGGGTCATGCTCCCTCAGATAGTTTGGGGGGTGGACGATCATTTTGCCCTTCCTCCACCACATGGCACATCGTGGTGTGGGGAGCACGGTGGCAGGACGCCGCAGGAAATGGTGCCATGGGCTGCGTCTGGCCCACAGGCCGCAGGTTAAGAATCCCTGGTTTACTGAAAGGCAACGTAATCTGCAATCTGAAGCAGTACACCTACGTTTAAAGATGCAGGATGATTTGGGGCCAGCCTCTTGTCCCTGGATTTAATATGCCTGAGAATAATTTGCACAAAAGCCAGAGCAGAGTTCTAGCGGGAGAGAATTTACTCACTAACAGCCGGGTTCCCAAGTCCCCCGAAGGCATTGCCGCTCATGGCCGCAAGGCTGGTGAACATCGTGGGCCGATTAAAAGTCTCTGAAACCAAAGGAAAAGATGCTAATGGGGATGGCGTTGCCTAGGTGGCAAAAGCGTCTTTGCATGTACAGTAATGAGCTTGGACATCTTTTCCAGAAAGACCATTTTTGCAAACTAGTGGAGACGGCTATTTGAAGGCTATGATAAAGTTTTAAAGGAGGGGCCTGCTTCAGAATATAGGATTTTGTAAATTCTTCTCAGTTCCATAGTGAACCATACTCTGTACTTTTCTTATTCGTGTAGCATAATTTGCGGCACATACCGATAACACTGGCCCTTTAAGACACTGGAAAGTGGGCAGGCTTCCCTTCCAGAACACCTAGACAGGACTATTATTTATTTATTTATTTGTCAAATTTATTCATCGAGGTACAGTAATACCTAGGATTACGTTTATCTCGGATAATGTTAAAATCGCATAACGTTAAGTAATCTGGGGAGGAGAATTGGATCGAATAACGTTAAGGTCCTATGGGATGGATCGGATAACAACCGCTAAAGCCTGTGTGGTTACAATGTATCTCTATGGAGCTTTAACGTTATCTGATCCATCCCAAAGGATTTTAACATGGATCGAATAACACTAAAAATCGGATAACACCAAGACTTGTGGAACCAAGTCTTAGCGTTATCCGAGGTATTACTGTAGCATAATTTGTGGCACATAACGATAACAATGGCCCTTGAAGAGACTGGAAAGTGGGCATGCTTCCCTTCCAGAACACCAAGACAGGACTATTATTTATTTGTTTGTTTGTTTGTTTGTCAAATTTATTCATCGCCCTTCTCCCCAAAGTGACCCAGGGCTATTACTGTCCTTTATATTCTACTCATCTTCTAATATGAATTCAGAGATTTTGGAAGCTCAATAATGGATGAATACACCACGCCGTGAGAGCATAACCAATCAAAATTTCTAATAAATAAATATAAATATTATAAAAGTAAATAAATATTTATATTACATAGTAGCTTGGAAAGGTCGAGGGCAAAAGAGGAAGGGGGTGGCCTAGAATGAGATGGCTAGATGGTATTGTAGAGACAATGGGCACAGAGCTGAGCGAGTTGAGGGGAATGGTGGAGGACAGGAGTGCCTGGCGGATGGTGGTCCATTGGGTTGCAAAGGGTCGGAATCGACTGTGCGACTGAACAACAAAAATAGTAAATAATCCATCCAACCAAATCAATATGAAAATACTGTACATACAAATATTATTTTTGAACTATTAATTATTTTCCAGTTCTCTCACTCCCTTCCCCCCTTTCCATTTAATTCTAGGATGTCAATATGGTGGAACCGTGCATAACGAATGCTTCGCATAGCAAAAAATTCAGACATGTGTGGGTATGTTTTCAAATTTTTATCGTAGCGTTAGTGCTTTTTTAAAAAATGTATGTTTGAATTTGCACCACCGCAGTTTTGGGATACTCTCATGTGCGGTAGGCTCGTTGTTTCTTTCCGAGACAAGTGTTAAACTTTACTTACCTAAATGGGCAGCTGGGCTGAGAAAGTTGCCGTGATGTGGGGGAGGGCCAAAGGGGTGGGCGGCGTGGTGGGCAGCATCTGCCAAAATATATTCAGAAGAAAAAGCATTGGTGTCGACATATGCTTGTGGCGTTGTCTTAACAGCAAGTTGAAAAGGGAATGGTGCCCGAAGGAGGAGTCCAGCATACTTTGGACTCTCAGGAGCCAGTCGTGTTAGAGAAGGAGATGCCCAGCAACGGTCCTAACCCTGGATAAGAAAGGCTGGGTTTCCATGTGCTGGTCAGATGTAACAATCCAACGCCCGAGGGCGTCATGTCAGAGAATGCTTCTACAACATTGGGGGGCTCGGTGCTCTAACAGCCCATCCGCCAGACCACAAAACTGTACTAAATATCAGCATCATATCCAGGAAAGGTAACAAATTGCCAAGCTTTCGGCACGGAATCAGTAGCGTGGCGTAGGGAGGATAAGGGGGGCAGCCGGCCCCGGGCGGCACTTTTTGGGCTATGGGTGTTCTCGGACTACAATTCCCAGAATCCCTAGTAGGAGCGGGTGCCAGCATCCACCAGGGGGCAGCAAATTTGGCTTAAGCCCCGGGCGGCTGAAATCCATGCAACACTACTGCATGGAATCATAGAATAATTGAATTGGAAGGGACCTTATTAGACCCTCGAATCCAGCCACCTGCTTCAAAGAAGATCTGACAAATAGTTGTTCCTTTGAATGCCTCCAGCCTTAGTCAAAGGATTGTCTCTTTGAGCCAGGGGAGCCCAAACCTTTCGGGCCATGGGCCAGCGACATGGTTCAGTGGACCGGGTACGTAGTTGAGTGGGCTGGTCACATGGCTCCTCCCACCAGAAGCTAAATGTGCCTTGCAATCTGTTTTGCAACTGGAGGAGATAGATTTATCTACTTAAAACCAAACTATGGCCCACAGGCCAGATCTGGCCCACCAAACATAGTTTGGGCACCCCTGCTTTAAATGCAGTGGCAGTTGGTGCTCACCAAAAGCTAACATTGGTGCTTCTTCTTGCAGTCGTATGCGGTCTGGAAGTATGGGTCACGACAGCTGCCGAAGGGTTTCGTCATCTGATGCTCTGGTTGCACATTTCTCATTTACATTGCCCACAAGGGGTGAACCAAGACTCCTAAGAACAAATCATGTTTCTAACCCTTTATTTGAAATTATCCCTCTTCTTACTTTATATATTAGTTCTTCAGAGTTAACATTCCTACCGAATACCTTTTATTTCTTATACCATTTTTCGGTCTGCAATTTTTGGAACCAATTCAGTTCCAATTTTTTAATATCTTCCTTCTTCTGTTGTGTATTTCCTTTAAGTATCCATTCATTCAATAATAAAAATTTATTATGTGATAATTTCTGCCCTCCTGACTTCCATGCTCCAACTAAAACGGATACCGATTGGTGATTTGCACACTCACTGGCTGCAGAGAAGAGGCTTGATGGTCGAGCTAAGTCATGAGGATGATGGATAGCCCCAAAGAGACTCGGCCCTGGTGGCCGACTCAGAAATTCAGGTTTCAAGCCAAAATCCAATTTATGTGGATCAGACTGCATCTGTTTCTGAAAGAGGAAGACACAAAGAATGTGGTTATGAACAAGGCAGACTTTTTTGAGAGATCTTTGAAGGATACGTCACAAGGAAAACATTCCACTACGTCTCACAGATTGAAGGACGAAGCGCTCTAGAGAACAAGGTGCCTTCTAACTCAACAGTGAAAGGAACACTGGAAAATTGTTGTAGTTTTGTTTTGCCACCATGACACCATAAACCTTTAGGAAGGGTGTAAAAACATGGCTGGTGGGACAGGTTTGGGGTACTGGCCACACATTAACCCCAGCCTGTTGGCTAATTTGAGCCACTCTCTCCTTGAACCCTGAATCTTGAATCTTTTCATCTCTGAATCTTTGTGACTTAATGATTCTGATTTCATCTGCTATTTTTAATTTGTTGACCTCCTTGAATTTTTAATCTGAATTGTTTGGGAAAAGGCCTTGATTAATTTCATAGTTGTTAATGTTTTTTAGTATGTTTTTATGTCTGTTAAGTGCCCTGAGTCACTTCGGTGAGTAGGGCAGTATATAAATGTGAATAAGTAAGTAAGTAAGTAAGTAAGTAAGTAAGTAAGTAAGTAAGTAAGTAAATGGTGGCTCAAGTGGCTGAGATGCTGACTGGAAGGCAGGAGGTCAGCAGTTCGATTCCCAAATACTGCAGGACAGAATGAGCTCCTGTCTCTGTCCCAGCTCCTGCCAACCTAGCAGTTTGAAAGCAAGAATGTGCAAGTAGATAAACAGGGACCACTTGGGTGGGAAGGTAAACAGTGTTTCGTGCGCTCTGGTGCCTAGTCAAGCCTGCCACATGACCACAGAAACGTTTGCAGAAGCAGACAGCGCTGGCTCTTCAGTTTTGAAACAGAGATGAGCACTGAACCCTAGTCTCAGATACGACTGGCTTTCGAGCAACGGAAACCTTTACTTTAATAATTGGGTATTGCAAGAAACAAACAAATGTAGCCCTGTGTACTTTCACTACTGCATCAAATGCAAGCTACGTAATCAACACTCATGATTTGTACATACACAGCAAGCAATTACACTTACGTACCACCGTATACTCCTGCCAAACTAGCAGTTCAAAAGCAAGAAATTGCAAGTAGATAAATAGGGACCACTTCAGTGGGAAGGTAATCAGCATGCCTGCCACATGTCCACGGAAATGTCTGCAGACACAGATCGTGCTGGCTCTTTGGTAATAAACAGAGATGAGCACTGAACCCTAGAGTCGGATATGACTGGCTTTCGAGCAAGGGCAACTTTTACCTTACCACTCCATAGTGCTTAGTGCACTCTTTTTACAAGACGATTATCATTTTGCCCCCAACATGCTGGGTACTCATTTTACTGACTTTGGAAGGCTGACTCAACCTTGAATTCACGATTGAACTCACAACACCAGCAGTTTTATGTGTAGCGCCACAGTTTGGTCCCCGAGGCTCAGGAAGTTATCTCATACAATGGCAGCCAATATCAATCCCCGCTAGTGGGTTTCCAATGTCTTCTTGACAACCGTTCCTTCTAAATGGGGATTCTAAGACCGAGCCTGGAGGTTATTTCACACAAGCTATGCTTACCTCCTTCCTGATGGTTTTGTATCCTTTTAACGGTCGTGCATTAGTTCATCCACAATTCTGGCCAGGTTATCCTGCTGTGGTAATAGAGTAGACCATACCGCCAGTGACTGGACACCATCAGGAGGCAGTTAACTAACCTGAAAACCCTGAGGACTAACGGCCTTGGCAAAGTCTACAGGGAAGGGCGTTGATCCCCAAGTGGATTAAATTCCACTGGGATCCATCTTGATGGAGGGCAGCAGCTTCGTCAAGACTGGCCGGGGGCTGAAGAAGACTTTGTGTGCCAAATGAGCTCAAGACCAGAAAGTGATTTGTGGAAGTGGATCAAAGATATGGGTGTCATGGTGCAATGTGGAAGGCAGACGAAAGGCCACAGCATTATATTTGCAGGACAGCCTTCATGGGCGACTGCCATGAAGAGCGTCAATATTCAGATTCAGATATGGCAGAAGGAGATTAACTGATAAGGACTCACCTTGACTTTCTGTTGATGGTGATATATCTGCCAAGCAATATGCACATGCATAGCACACCATTTTCCTGGTTTCTACAACAAAGAAAAGATGAGGTGACAAACCATCATACAAATCAGCCACACCAAGAACATTAGAACCTTCACCTTTAATAATCGCTTGACAAGGATTGCCCTCTCCATTTATTCCATCATGCAATTCAATTATCATTTCGGCAGAAGGCCCCGGGGTCCCTGAAGGCCATGGCCTATTTAGCTTCAGGAAGGTGCTCAGCCTTGATGTACACTGGAAAAAAACACTCCTGGCTTATGTAAGAGAATGTTGTAACTGATAATACTTTAGCAGGCTGTAAATTTATCATGGCAAGTGCAAAAGTGGACTGAGAGAGGTGCTGTAGCCCTTTGGATGACGAAGAGAGTGCCATTGTATGATTTTTTTCCATAGGAATTTTTGTTATATGAAAAACGTTTGTATAATGAAAAAAATCGCATAGTGAACAGCCACTGTAGAACGAATTATTTTCTGTTAATGATTGGCCTTTTTGGCAAGCTACATCACACTGTTGATTCCTATTTAGCCTGTGAACCATCAAACTTGTAGCCAAGTATCCCCAACTTGTAGCTGTGCATCCGGGTCCCCCCCCCCCTTTGCACTTCTTCCTGTTAAATTTCGTTCTGTTGGTTCCAGCTTATCAAGTTATTTTTGAATTCTGCTCCCATCTTCTAACCATTCCAGCTATTTGTGTTATCTGCAAATTTTGATAAGAATTCCCTGCTCTCCCTCATCTAATTCATTTATAAAAATGTTGAAGAGCACTTTTAAAGCAATTTTAAAACACATGATTTAAAAATTTGAAATTACAATACAGTAAAAACCCGTGTAATGAAGGGATCTTATAACGAAAACCTCATATAATGAAAGGAATTTGAAGAAAAATGTTGCCTCATACAGTGAAACCTTGTATAACAAAAATAATTGGTTCCACAAGGCACATCATTGTAAAGTAAAACCTCCCATAAAGAGCGCCTTGCTTAGAGACTAACTCACTTTAAGAGCAGAATTTTCTCTCAATGGTCGCCTCGCTTAACAACTAAAACCAACCCAAAACTCACTTCACAACTAAATTGGGGGTCGCGATCCGTCCTGCCAGAAGTCACAATTGCCTCTTTTAGGGCTAAAAAAACTCAGCTTATACCCGAGTATATATGGTAGTTTACTATCCCCTTTTTCTGGAGGTGCCCTAGGACTATGCAGCTTGCCCATGGCTAGAAAGCCCAAAATTTAAAAAAACAGTAATAAAATATTCCTAATGTGTTGTTGATGCCTTTCTATGAACAAAACTTGGCAATTGAGAAAAAAATTGGGTTGAAAGAAAGGCAAAAATCAAATCTCTACCAGTAATTCAGTGGGAAAGGCAGATGGAGATCAAATAAGACTTAGCAGCTTTCTTACCCTCAACATGGGCCTGAATGGATCTGTAAACTGCAGAGGAAAAGAGAGAAGGAAGGAAGAGAGGAAAAGTAAATGAAAATCCTGTTGCTCAAACACGTGCTCCTCTGATTATAATAGACTGCCTCATTATAGGGAATCTTTAAGAGGTTAGTTAAAAATAATCATCATAACCAGCCATTTCTCAGAGCCTACATCAGGGATTGTCAACCTGTGGTCCATGGGCAAGATACACCCTGTGACACAATTACATGTGGCTCCCCACCGACTCCGACAGAGCAGGAAGTGTCATGTGGTGGAGGAATGGCAAAATGGTCGTCCGGCCCCCGAAGCTGTCTGAGGGAGAGTGACCCGGCCTCTGGCTTAAAATGGTTGAGAACTGCTGCCCTACATGGTCATCTTCTTTCATCCTTGCTCAAAAGCCAGTCGTATCCGACTCTAGGGTTCAGTGCTCATCTCCATTTCAAAGCGGAAGAGCCAGCGCTGCCTGCCTTTGCAGATGTTTCCGTGAGTCTTTGGATGAGGGCGGGATGTAATAATAATAATAATAATAATAATAATAATAATAATAATAATAATAATAATAATAATAATAATAATAATAATAATAATAATAATTTAATTTTTATATTTATATCCTGCCCAATCAGAGGATATCTGACTCAGAGCAGCTAACAGTAATGCATATATATATATATATGCACAATATAATCAGAATACAATCCATAAACAATACTCAGTGCAGAATAAACAATAAAATCACAGTATAATCAATAGCTAATACCCAATACAAAAATAATCGATTTGACAATATACAATACAGAATACCATTCCAATGTTAATCTACATCCTTTCTACCACAACCGCAATAATAATAATAATAATAATAATAATAATAATAATAATAATAATAATAATAATAATAATAATAATAATAATAATAATAATAATAATATCATGAAAATCACAGCTAGTAGGCGTAAATGTAATTGCTGTTATCAGCTCATACCAGAGCAGGGATTCTCAACCTGCGGCCCGCGGCACCATTTCACGTGACCCCCGCATCCACCACACCAGGAAGCGCCATGTGGTGGAGGAAGGGGAAAATGGCCATCCGGGCCCCAAAGTTGTCTGAGGGAGTGTAACCTCAGCTTAAAAATTTTGAGAACTCCTGTACTAGATGAAATAAGGAGTATATTTGTTTTAAAAACAGTCAAATTTCAAACTAAACATGGACTTTCAGACTCTCCTAGTTGTGTTATTTGCATTATTATTTGCCAGTTTCAACAGCACTTGCCCCGGACCTGTCAAAGTTGTCCACCCTTCCCAAGAGGACCTCAGATGAAATATTAGCGCTAGACTTGGTTCAAACAAGTCACCTGATTAGAGCGCTCCAAGTTCTTGAAATTCTAGCATTTCCACCTGAAAGTGTATTTCATGGTCCGTGGGAAACAGGGCAGCGAGGACAGGATATTTTATAACACCGTAAAAACAGACCCTATGCCTGCTGACTTACAAATTCATAACTATTTCACAAGCTAAACGACTTAGCTTTGTGTAACAAGTGGCAAATAAATGGGTTGAATGACATTTTGTGTATAGAAGCCATAACATTTTGCAGCTTACCCTGGGATCTTTCTGCAGAAGGGTATGTGGGACCGTTCCTGGTCTTGTGGCAACATCAATCGGATTAGAAGTCTACAAATGTGACACACAGAGGCATGTGCAAACATGAGTTGTGTATACGCACAGGCAAACTAAATGAACAGTTATTCCATTTTGCAATCGTTAGGAATTTCTTTCGGAAGAAATAAAGGAACACACGACTTAAACATACTTCAATTGATGGTGATGATATTAGTCATTGCTCAAAATTTATTTATTTATTTAACCATATGCTTTGGCAACCGACATCAACAGAATCAAAACAACTTCCATGTTAACTTATCATTCAAAGCAATTTCCCACATTTCCTTATACCAATCTTCAATTTTTAAAGTCACATCATTTTTCCAGTTTCTTGCAATACATTATCTACCTGTTGTCAATATTATAGATAATAACTGTTTTTTATCCTTATCTATATTCATGTTATCTGGGTCACACTCAGTGATGGGATGTTACCGGTTCAGCCAAACTGGTAGCACTCCTTCAGGAGGGGTCGCCGTGGGGGGTGGTAAACCCCCGGGCGACCGGTTCAGTCGCCTCTCTGGCCCCCTCCAGAAATGTATTTCCGGGCAGCCAAAATGGCTGCCCACAACTGAGCATGCATCAAACTTCGGTTTGACACATGCGCAGTTCTATTTTTTTGTATGCATGCATCAAATAGAGGTTTGACGCATGCGCAGACATTTTTTTTTTGCTCCGTCCGCGACGTCATGACATTGGTTACGCCCATGATGTCACGGTGGGGTAGCGGGAATTTTGACAACCCAACACTGGTCACACTTCTATTCCACCATTATTTATTTATTTATTTATTTATTTATCTTTCTTTCTTTCTGATTTCTATTGCCGCCCAACTCCGAAGACTCTGGGCAGCTCACAGAAAATAAAACCAATCACATTTTAAAAACCCATTAAATCCCCATTAAAACTGCAGCCAAAAATTACTCTGACCCCTACAGATTAAAAGAGAATAAATTTAAGACAGCGTCCCTCGCTCACCTCTTCCCCACTTAATTTTCTCAGCTTCTCTATGTAGCTAACTCAAGCTAACAAAGATTGATTGGTCCAATGCCATCCAGTAATTTGTATGATTGATCCAAACTTCCTTCAAAATGGAGAAGCACTTACTCTTCTACCTATAGTAAGGATCTAGTTGACTCACACCACTAATAAAACTTCAGATTACCTTAGGTTGAAATGCTCCTTGAAGCGAGCCAAAAGGACCCGTTGGAGGAATCATAGGAGGTATTCCTGATACAGCTGGAGGGTAGGAGTGGAATAACTGTGGGAAAAGGAGGGGAACATTAATTAAAATCCCCTAAATACATGTAATGTCACTTAGGGGAAAGTACAATAAAACGTTGGGTTACGACTGAGGTCCATTCCAACAGCCTGCGTTATAACGTGAAAAAATCATAACCCGAAGCTTCCATTGGGATGCATTGAGAAATTAAAAAATGGTCCCAAATTAATCATCATAACCCAGAAAAAAATACATTAAAAATATATAAACCAGGATGGCATTTCCATAGGATTTGTCATCGTAAGCTGAAGTGTTCGTAACCCGAGGTTTTACTGTACAGTAAAACCCTGACTTACATATGCCTGGAGTTACATAAAATTTGCCTTACATAATGATTTTGTGCTAAAACCATGTCCTGATTTACACGATTTCCTATGGGTTTGCTTCGAGTTACATAAAGATTCTTTTTCCTATGGGTTTGCTTCGAGTTACGTAAAAATTCATTTCCCTATGGGTTTGCTTCGATTTACATAAAAATTTCATTTTTTCTATGGATTTGCTTCGATTTACATAAAAATGTCTTTTTTTCCTATGAGTTTGCTTTGATTTACATAAAAATTTCATTTTTCTTATGGGTTTGCTTCGAGTTATGTAAAAAAATTCCTATGGGTTTGCTTTGAGTTACATAAAAAACCGATTTAAGCAAACGCCTATGGAACGGACCTCCCCCCCCCCCCCGTATGAATTGGCATCAGGGGCCGGATCCAGCCTGCGGGTCACCATTTGGGCACCCTTGATATAATGTATGAGGTCACTGCTATTAATCATTTGATGACCAAATAGTTTTGAGCCTGCAAAGACACAACGATGCACATGAAGAACAAATATAATTGAGCATTCATGAAATGTAAGAGAAAGGATGAATAAATGACATGTGAAACATAATCCGTAATAATGAAGACCAGATACATTTCAGCATGAGGTTGCAATTAGCCCATAAATGGTTTTTAAAAAGGGTGTTGTGTTATTTTACAGAAACCATGAGAGCAATTGGCAAGAACTGACACAGAATTAAGGAGTAATTGTTAATTGCATTAGTTGCAAGGTTTTAAAAAGACTGTCCAATCTAACTCAGAGCCAGCAGGTCTCCAGAGTTTCATCCCAGAGTCTTTCATTACCCTAGAAATGCCAGGTCATTGAACATGGAAAACACACGCTGTGCCAAAGTTTCTTCCACATATTCACAAGGTGCAGAAAATGTTTACTTAGAAAGAATAAACTCCTCCCCGGCTTCCTAAACGTAAGGGGAAGACAGTTCCATTGATAAATGGGAGACAAAAATAATTTTACGTTTTCCAAGTGAGAATCCTTATACAGTAATACCTCGGTTAACTCTAAAATTTGGTTCCACAAGTCTTGGTGTTATCCAATTTTTAGTGTTATCCAATGCATGTTAAAATCCTATGGGATGGATCGGATAACGTTAAAGCTCCACAGAGATACATTGTAACCGCACAGGCTTTAGCGGTTGTTATCCGATCCATCCCACAGGACCTTAACATTATTCGATCCAATTCTCCTCCCCAGATTACTTAACGTTATGCGATTTTAGCGTTATCCGAGGTAAACGTTATCTGAGGTATTACTGTACTGCATATACTCGAGTATAAGTCAGATTTTTTAGCCCTCCAAATGAGGTCCAAAAATGGGTCTCGACTTATACTCAGGTCAACGTAAACACTCAAAAACATACCCACACAAATGTCTAAATTAATTAATTTTACCATATTTTCATGTATTTTAATTTTTGAAACTCATTAGCAGCTGCTGCATTTTCCAACCCCCGGCTTATACTCGGGTCAATCTGTTTTTCCTAGTTTTAGAGGTCCAAATTAGGTACCTCGACTTATATTCGGGATGACTTATAGTTGAGTATATACGATAAATGGAAGCCTCAAAGTTTTCTTTCGATCATACATATTTGACGCCAGAATATCTAGCACACTTAGGGTTTACAAAACAGTTCGGTAGCAAACAGTAATAAAAAATAAAATAAAGCAGTCCAAATACGAAACAAAACAAAGCCATTAAACTAAGTAGAAACCAGCAAACAGACTAACTTTTCTTATCAACAGCCCAAATCAAATAAACAATGTAAACAGAACATATTTTTCAAATAAATAAAAATAAATCATCAAACTGTTCAAATAATAACGATGAAGGGGCCAGTTGAGGTTTCCTAAGGAAACAATCAAAAAGCCCCCACCAACATATTGTATTGTAGTGTAATGTATTGTTTGTAAGCTGCCCTGAGTCGCTACGGCGAGTGGGCAGCAATATAAATTTGAACCAATAAATAAATAAATAAATAAATAAATAAATAATCTCCTATAGAGCTGTTAACAAAAATCAAATGAAACACAGTTCAGGCACCTTGCTTACTTTAAAGACTGAAAGTAATTTCTAAGCCACATGAAGTTACAAGAGTGTTTGTGAGCTAACAATAATTAAAATAAGAAGTATGACGGGACTGTTTCTGGACACTGCTGAATCATTTTATCTTTAATTTGCTTTGTTCCATTCACTTGATATTAAATAATTTTTGTTAAGCGACTTTTGAATGCGACTTCTTTAATGGAAACAAGTGGGAAAATGCAATAAATTCTGAAATAAACACTGGAATCTTTCAAATCTACAAAATAATATCCTAGAATTTTATTGTTCTTAGCAAGAGTTGAAATGCTGATCTTTTTTATTCCTGTTTTACAAAGCCAAACAAAAACCTCCCAATCTGGTTCTAAGCCAGGATGATCAGGCAATGGCAGAGATGGCTCCAAGAGAGGGGTGGCCAAACTTTTTGGGCCATGGGCTGGCCATGTGGTTCAGGGGCCCCATGGGCCAGATCCGGCTCCTGACACCAATTCATTCAGACCACGAAGCCCTCGTTGCCCCCAGAAGTGGAAGTAAAGTGTGCCCATATGGTCAGATTGATTCAGAAATTTAATGTTCACACTTGATGCTGTCAGAAAGCATAATTTGATATACAATGGCATGAAAACAATGTCCGAGGGAAAAAACTGCTGAGTAGTTAGAAGGCAAGGGGGAAGTCTCTGAAGCAGTGCTTAATTGCAGAGTAGTCCTTGGCCTAGCAGCTGAAATACAAAAGGTGGGGGAGATGAAATACGACATCCTCTCAAGATATAAATACAAGGCTCCTCGTGGCCTTAAGTAGCAGCTGGCTCCTGCCAGTTTGCTTGAAGGCTTTACCTGCTGTTTACAGATATGAATTGTCTGGGCACCCTTCCAACAAAGGGCATGATTTCACTTTCTGTCATATAATGTGTTTGAAAACAGGGATTTTTAAAGCCAGGGATTCTCAATTTGTGGCACCATTTCATGTAGCCCTCCACCGCCTCCACACCACACCAGGAAGTACCATGTGGTGGAGGAAGGGCAAAATAGCTATCCAGCCCCCGAAGCTGTCTGAGGGAGCATGACCCATCCCCCGGCTTAAAAAGGTTAAGAACTCCTGGTTTAAGTACTGGATATATTAAGCCTCTTATTCTAAGAATGTTCTTTTCTACTTTTGGATTTTAAAACATAGGACTAGCTTGCTGTGATGTAGAACCTGTGTAAGTAGAGGATTTGTTATCAGAAAAAAGCTATTTCAAATTGACCAGTACTATAACTTCCATCAAATCCTGTTGTTTTCGATTCTGGAGTCACAGCCTCAGTGTAGATAACCTTTTATTAATCAACTCTGGGTTAATCTATAAACTTCTGTTTCTGTTGTGCCTGAGTTAATATTCTCCTACACAAGATTCACCCAGCTTGGAGACCAGTAAGGAGGGTCTTCATTCTTCTCACCACCCTTAAAGATGTCCCCAAAAAGTGAGAAGCTGGACTATTGCTTCTCCTTCATCTTCCCATCACTAAACAAAAGACTTCTTTGTTAAAGCACGCCTTTAACAACAGACTTTATTTGCTACAGAAATGGCCATTATTTGTGTAAATTCTAAAAATTCTTTTATATTTTGCAAATTTCTATTTATTTTATCTTTTAACCTTCATTTGTATTGTAAGCCCCCAATACAATTCCCTCACTTATGAAGAACATGAACAAAATTTGATTACCATATATACTCGAGTATAAGCCGACCCAAATTTAAGCCAAGGTACCCAATTTTGACTTGCAAACCCAGGAAAATAGATTGACCCAAGTATAAGCCGAGAGTGGGAAATGCAGCAGCTGCTAGTGAGTTTCAATAATCAAAATACATGAAAATATGGTAAAATTAATTAATTTTTTGGCACATCTCAATCTGACATGGTCTTGAAACCCTCGTGGTCACTGACCCGAGAATAAGCCGTTTCCCCTTTGGGGGGCTCATTTTTGGGACTGAAAAACTAGGCTTATACTTGAGCATATACAGTAATTTAATCAAAAATTAAAAATAAACAACCTCATGAACCAAAGCAACACCATATTTTTTGTTGTTGTTTTAAACAGGATCAGATACTTCCCCCTTAGTAAGTTGATGAAGTGGCGGCTGAAGCAAGCGACAATACTGATGATGGATGTACAGAAAAGAATGAAACACAATACTGGATGTTCTGATGCTTACTGGGTGATATCAGCCCAGCCCACCCCACCCAAAAAAGGGCAACATTTTAATAATAAAAATAAAACTCACACTGTGGCGGTAGAAAGGGTCAACTTTTGTAGGGTATTTGTCAAACTGCAAAAAGGATCAAAACAAAAACGCATTATGTTGTTTGGAAACTCATATGTCCGGATATTGCTGATGGTCTGGAACTCTAGCCTACTTAAAGTTCGAGTTATCAGTTGCTCATGATCACGCACGTTTTGGTCACCTGCAGACTTGATTATTGTAATGCACTCTACATGGGGCTGCCCTTGGTGACCATTCAGAGGCTGCAACTGGTACAGAATGCGGCTGCTTAGGTTGTGATGGGGTGCGGGAGTTATGCTCGTGCCTTACCATTGCTCAGGGAGCTGCACTGGTTGCCAGTATGCCTCCGGGTGCAATTCAAGGTGCTGGTTATTACCTTTGAAGCCCTCTATGGTAGTGGGCCAGGATACCTAAGAGACCGCATCGCCCTAAGAACATCTGTCTGTCCCACCAGAGTGGGCCGGAGAGGGTTTCTGGTTGCACCATCGACTGGAGAGGTGCACCTCTCTAGCACTAGGAGGAGGGCCTTCTCTGTGTCCGCCTCGGCCCTGTCAATTGAGCTACGTCTCCAGTTGGAGTTGCTGCCCTTTAGGAAGGGTGTGAAGACCTGGCTGGCGGGACAGGTATAGGATTTGGGTCAGACAGTTGCGTTGGCCTGTTGGCTCATCTGACCCCTCCATCTCTCAATGTATAAATTTCTTAATCTTTTAACTTTGCTTATTTTTAATCTCTTTTAATATTAATTTTAGACAGGATTTTATATTGTGTTTTGTGTCTCTTTTGAAGCTTTGTTAGCCGCCCTGGGTCTCTTTGAGGAGGGCGGCACATAAGTCTGATTAAATAAATAAATAATTCTGTGCAAAGTTGGATTAGTGCATCTTGTCTCTCAGGGAATGTGCCTGTTTAATGTTTCAGTCTACATTTCTTTCCTACTATATTCAGCGTTAAGGATGGGATTTTTCTTTTTTGAAAAACTTCAGATTCTCCAGTTCCCCATTCTGGGAGTTCTATCTGACCTAAGCACTCTTTCTAGACATCTAAATAGGGAAGAAAAGGCTAGCCTGAATATCCCATTTCTACTTGGCATTCCACTCTATTACAGGGCAAGCTGACGATGCTCAGTGTATATCAGATTTTTCTTCCCTACTCAGGAGAAAATCAGATTTCCTCCTAGGCTTGGCAAACAATTACTGTTGCGTTCCCACCAAGGATGGGAAATGCAGCAGAGTTTCAACAATCAAAATACATGAAAAGATGGTAAAATTAATTAAATTGTTGGCACATCTCAATCCAGGACGATCTTGGGCCCCTTGCAGTCACTGACCCAAGTATAAGCTGAGTCCCCATTTTGGGGCTAAAAAACTCGGCTTATATTCGAGTATATACGGTGAAAAAAATTAAAAAGAATTTTAAAAGGAAACACCATTTAAGAGATGGAATCAAGACTGGATTCCTGGTCATGCAGTGTCAAGAGGCAGGCCCAGGAGACGAAGTGTAAATGCAGGTCTGTAGGTTGGGGCGCCTAAAATTCTGAATGAGGAATTCTTCAAGAACTCTGGGAGGTGGATTGCAACTAATGAACAAAAAACTCAAATAGCACATCCTTCGTATGTACACTGCATGGTTCCATTAGTTTTGATACTAATACAGTCAAACCTCACATAATGAGCGCCTCACTAACTCGCTTAAAGAACAGAATTTTCTCTGAATGGTCGCCTCGCTTAACAACAAAAACCAACCAAAAACTCGCTTAACAACTCAATCGGGGTTCGCAATTCCCCCTGCCAGAAGTCACAATGGGTCGCTATGGTGTTTCGTTTAAAGAGCAAAGTCGCTTAAAGAGCAATCCCGTGGAATGCATTATGCTCTTTAAGTGAGATACCACTATATAAATGACATGTTCTTTCACTTCAATGCAATTTGTGGAATTGTCTACTAGAGCTTTTTTAGGCATTCCCCTGAACTACTGAACTACAGCAGACAATGGTAAATGCCTCACTAAACTACGGATTGCTTAGGATGGAACCACCACAGTCAAGGTGGTAGCAAAGAGATATGTCTGTGTTATATATATATATATATAAATAAACTTTGCAACCAAAGGACATTATGCTCTACTTATCCTCACATTTCTGCCTGGGTTACGCACCATAGGAGGTGCTGGCGTTGGCATGATGGCGGTAGGTGGGATCGCGTGGGGGAAAGGTGTGAAGGTGTGCTGGTGTGTATGCTGATGCGTGTGCTGGTGCTGATGCTGGTGTTGGTGGAACTCTGTTCTCAAGTAGGGCGGCGGGCCCAATGATGCGCCCCGGTCAGCACTCTGGGAAGCGAGGAATCGCGTGTTCAGCTCCTGGCGCAGAAGATCTTGTTCTGAAAACCAAGATAACAGTCACATAAGCATTTGAATAGTAGCCGTGTTAGTCTGTGGTTCAGGCATATCAGAAAACAAAACAAAATAAAAAAACACTGTAGCACTTTAAAGACTAACTGCTATATTTTTATTTGAAAATAAAATAAAATAAACAAAATAAAAATAAAATACCACTTCAGTCTAACTGAACACTCTATCCAAGACCTGAAAGTTACAATTCTGGAACAGAGAAATTACAAAACTAGGATTGAAAGGAAGACAGCAGAAATCAAATACATTCAACTATTAGACACCCATCGCAGGGGACTAAATATTAGTGAAAGGTTTTTGGGAAACTATCAAATTTGATACACAGCTTGCTATATGATTTTATATATTATATTACATCTTTCTTGCCAATTCTCTTTAGCAAAACAGAAAGTAACCAGGTACAGTGTTTTTGTTTGTTTTCTGACATGCAGGTCAAAGGTTGATCAGAGACCAGAATGGGCTTTCTCAGCAACCTTGAGACTGAAAGGGAGTCATTTAGAGCTAATCTGAATAATCTATTGTTGCTAATGGCTGTGTGAAGCTATATTGTTGTGCTTACTTGTCTGTCCTCTTGCTTGACCACGCCCCTTCTCCCTTTGACCCCCTGAATTTGGTGTATAAAAACCATGCCTGTAAGTTTCACTCTTTGTCTGAAGAAGTGGACTTCATCCACGAAAGCTAACAATAAAAATATAGCAGTTAGTCTTTAAAGTGCTACAGTATTTTTTATTTTATTTATTTGTTTTCTGATATGCCTGAACCACAGACTAACACGGCTGCTATTCCAAAAAATTCATATATTTTTATTGTTAGCTTTCGTGGATCAAGTCTGAGCTTCTCATTCACATCGCACTCAGTTCTACTAGTAGGCTGCTTCAAATTAAATGGTATGGGAAAATACTTGAGAATTATGACTATTTGCAGAATTGTGACCCACACTAGTGTGGTATAATGTACAAAGTGACAGACTACCATTCAGATGTGAGGCTGAGTCCCTGCTTGCCCATCAAAACCCATTGGGGGTTGAAATGATAAAACCACTCCTAAAATATCTTACTTACCTTTAAAAACAGGCCAAACCCCCCCCCCCAACTGTTACACTAAGTTGAAAATGGTTTGGGGATGTAATGCTTTGAACAGAGCTCTGATTAAAACCAGTTTTAAAATACCTTGCTCTTGCATGTCAAAAGAAGTCGGATATGAATGTACAATTCTTCCCCCATTTTTAGTCTTACCTGAGTAAGCGCTGCCAGCAGGATGGCCTGGAACCTGCAATGTTCCTGATGTCAGAGGCGGTGGAGGAGGCAATGCTGTGGGAGGGGCAAACATATTGGGGTGATGCGCGTGTGCGGCAGGTTGGAGGTTGGGTGTAAATGTATGGAGTGGATTATGGCTTGGCAAAGACAGGGGAAAGGGCGACGCGGAGGGATGGCGGGGTATATGGGGAGGCAGAGGGGCCTGAGTCTTGGCTGGGGTGCTGCTTCTGCTCCTGCTGCTGTTTGGAAAAGCAAAAAAGGCAGAGAACAAACATTAAACATCACAGACAGGGCATCAAAGTTATTTCTTCACTAAGTAACTTAAGAAATTGTGTGACATTTGGTGGGGTATTTTATCAAAGAAAATGGACAGACATATTATGCTTCAACCACAGGTAAATATGGGGGGGGGGGGAGATATACTTGGCAGAAGTATTTTGTTTGCTGGATGTCTTCAGTTTACAGATTTTATGAAACCAAATTGGTTTTTAACATATTTGTTACCATATATATTCGAGTATAAGCTGACTCGAATATATGCCGAGCTACCAAATTTTGACCTGAAACCCCAGGAAAATATATTGACCTGAGAATAGGCTGAGGATGGGAAATGCAGTAGCTGCTAGTGAGTTTTTATAATCAAAATACAAGTCAGACTCGCATAGCAAAAATTCCTATGGGGGAACTCACATAACGAGCTTTTTTAGGGGAAAAACTTGCATAGCGAATTTCTTTCGTTATGTGAGGTTTTCCCCATAGAAATGCTCATTATGCGAGTTTTCAATGGGGAAAGTCCAACTCGAATAGCGAAAATTTTTTCGTTATGCAAGTTTCCCCCCATAGAAATGCTCACTATGCGAGCGTTTCCATAAGGGAAGTCTGCCACGCATAGCGAAAATGTTCGTTATGCGAGTCGGATGGCTTTTTGAAAAACACACTCGTTATGCGAGTTTTTCGCAAAGCGAAACACTCGTTAAGCAAGGTTTGACTGTACCAGTAAATAGATTTGGGTCCCCTTTTCCCCTTGGAATGTCAACATTTCGGTCCTTACAATGCAGCTGATGCTGCTCAAAAAATAAACATAAACCTCACCTCAAGCTGTTGAGGCTTAATCTGCTGCTGTCATATGTTGACAATTGTTGTGTGAGGCTATGGGGAGGTGGGTGCAATGGGGCACCTGGTGGGGTTTGATGCACAGGCTCTCCAGGAGAAGGTGTGCGCGCCGAGTGTTGTGTTTGAGATGGCGCTCCAGTGGTATGTGTGGCCACTTCAGAGGTCTCTACTTTCTGTGGGGCTTCAGGCTGCGACAAATGAGGAAGTTCTATGCTCCGAGTTGTAGATTTTGGAGATGGTGCCTCTGATGGTGGCTCCAAATGAGGCTGAGAAACCTGAGGACAAAGGTTTTGAGGCACAAAAGCATCAGACACTGGATCTTGATTTCCGTCTGGGCTTAAGTCCTGGTTTTTCTCTTGACTCCGTTCTAGACCTGATATTTTGGGGACAGCAAGAATCCTGACATCTGGGTCTTCATTTTCCGTCAACGTACCAACTCCTAAGTCTGTATCTGGAAAGAAGCACAGCAGACACAAAAAGGATGATGGCTACAGGTCATATATAGACATTTTTAAAAGAAACTTTGCCCCAAGTTCATGATTAACAAAACTGACTTGGCCAACCATCAAGTCATGACAGAAAGTAAAGAGAGACAATAGCCAGAGGGGATGGGCAGTTGTGGCTTGACTCTTGAGATGATTCTGGACTACAGTCACAATCATCACTAGGAATTATAGTGCATCCCAATAAAAGTGGAACCTTGGTTCAATAAAGTGGAACCTTGGTTCAATAAGGCACTTTGTTATATGATCCCCCCCACACACACACGATGCACCGTACAAGGAAAATCCCTATGGGATGCATGGTACAACGGAAATCTCTATGGGAAAAATCATACAACAATTGAGGTACAGTGAAACCTCATATAACAAATGCATGATACAACTGGGGGCGCGGGGGAATCGTACAACGAAGAGAATTTGGAAAAAAAAGTTTCATTGTACAACAAAAATCTCTATGGGAAAAATCGTACAAAGAAAAATATTCATTGTACGATGCATTCCACAGAAATTGTCGTTGTAGGATGAAACTTCCCCCCCCCCCCAAATTCTCTTTGTTGTATGGTTTTTTCCCGTTGTATGAAGCATTTGTTATACAAAATTCCACTGTACCTCAATTATACAAATGCCCAAACCCCAGTAAAAAGTGCTCGGTAGGCAGAGTTTGAGAGAAAGAAACATAAGGTTACAATGGTGATAGATAAAGAAGACAGCTAAGAAAGGAAGAGTAACTTAAACTTTCCAAGGAGCAATCAGGGTTGATTTCTTCTAAGAATGACCTATTTGTTCTCCTCGCTGTCCAGGGTATTCTCAAAACTCTCCTCCAACACCACATTTCAAAGGCATCTATTCTTCTGCGCTCAGCTTTCCTTAGGGTCCAGCTCTCACAACCATACATTACCACCGGGAATACCATTGCTTTGACTAGGAGAATTTTTGTTTGCAAGGTGATGTCTCTTCTTTTCACTATGTTCCCCAGGTTTCTCATCGCTTGCTCCCAAGAATCAGTTGCCCTTTTTTTTTTTACCATTTCTGCCTTCTGACATGTTTACCTTCTGACAAACGATTATTACAAAACAAACAAACAAAAATTCAAAATAAAAATCTATGCTAACTCACAAGGTGTGTTGTGAATCAAACTCATTGTCATGACTACCTGGGGTTAGTGAAGTTTCCAACTATTCTCCATTCCAGTGTGAATCCTGGCACACTAGTTTGCTTTTGAGCTGCTAGCAAACTTTCCACACCTCCCATAACTCTGCTTCTTGGCAGGAACGTGACCGTCAAAAGGAAAGGACGCGTGGTTGAGGCCTTACACCAGGGGTGCCCAAACTTTTCAGGCCGTGGGCCAGTCACATGGTTCAGGGATCTGGTCACTATGGCCTGGGGTCCAGATGTGGGCCCTACGCCAATTCATCCGGCCCACGAAACCATTGTTGCTCCTGGAAGTGGAAGTAAAACGCCCCCGTACGGGCGTGTTTTACGTCCGCTTCCAGAAGTGATGAGGGCTTTGTGGCTGGATGAATTGGTGCCAGGGACTGAATATGGCCCCCGGGCTGTAGTTTGGACTCCCCTGATGTAGAGGCTGTATTCAAAACACTGTTAATCTGGTCAAAAGGCCTGCAATAAGTCTCCAAGCCCAAATTGGATACATATTCCAGTAAATCCTAGCAAATCTGGATTAATGCCACTCTTCAATGACAAGGCAAATATATATATATTTCTGTCTGGAAATATCCTGAGGACTCAAAGACTTTTCTGTAGCTTGGCTAGCTGGACCAAACAAGTTAGAATAGAAGCTTTTTGCATACTAAATGTTCACTCTGTCATCAAGATGCTATATTTTACCACATCAGGAAGTCATAATTTTAGGAAATAATACTAAATTCATAATAGATACATTCAGCTTAACATTCTGGTGCTTTACTCCTCTGGGATAGGAAGAGTATAAGTGTGCTGAAAATGACACATTAAAATAAAATCTATGAGTTGTGCCTGCTGAAATTCTAAGAACTTCTACAGCAATTCAACTATCTCTCATGAATTTGTTGTCATTGCTGGCCGCAACTCAATCTAAGTATACAGGTATTTCCCCTGCCCCAGGATGCTGGGAGGCCTGGTTTTAGAGGCCAGTTGGTTCTGGCCCGCCTTCGCCCTCCAAGGCAATCAGGAAAAATGCCACTGGCATGAATGTATTTAAGGTGGATCTCAGTTTGCCATGGAGTGACCCACACACTATGATCTCGGAGCCATCTCCTGCAGCACATATGAAATGAGACAGGCAGGATTTACCACCGGGACTGCAATGGACTGCCGCAGCCTTGAGGATATGGACAAGGTAAGCGTTCACAGCCAGTCCATCTGCCATGTCCTCTTCCGCCTCCACAACCGTTGGGGAGTTTCTCCTCTGCTCATTTTGCCGTTGGGCCCAATATGATGGATTTCCAGTGGCATTTCCTCCACTGAGGGGACCATCACCCCACCTAAAGGGGCTCATCCACATATATCCGTTGGCCCCTTTAGGGAGTCAGGTTAGTTACCGCCACTCAACACTCGGCGTTGAGTCACCGGCTGTACGGTCTACTCCATTACCGTAACGGGATGTTCAGCCAGACATAAAGTACAACAACAATAAGAAAAACACACGTCTTTAGCAAACTTCTACTCTAGGAAAATATGATTCCAAATATCCCCATTGCTGTTTCTTTCTTGAATCTGTTCAGCTGTCATTTAGAATAATAAAGTGTCTCCATTTGATGAGTAGCATGAGCACTAAGCTTCCAACTCTGTGATGTTTATAGAAGGAGAGGCTGGAAGGAAAGATATAAACCAGCTTAGTTCTGGACAAATATATGCTTAAAACAGCTGGTTTCCAATCCACACGGGGTCATCCCCCCCCCCCCCGGTTTGTATAAACAAATGGTGTCATTAAATGAAGAAGTACGGTAGTACTTTAAGAATGAAACAAAACACATAAGCTAATATGGAGAAGTCAATATGGTCAGTTTATCCTGCTATGGTAATAGAGTAGACCAGTTTGCTACCCAAGGTGTAGACCATACTGCCAGTGACTCAATGTAGATTGTCAAGTGGCAGTTAACTAACCTGACAACCCTGAGGACTAAGGGCCTTGGGTGGCGAAGTCAACAGGGAAGGGTGATGGTCTCCAAGTGGATTCAATCCCACTTGAACCCATCTTGATGAAGGGCAGCAGCTTCATCCATTCTGGCCTGGGGATGATGAGAACTTTGCATGCCAAAAGGATTCAGGACCAGAAAGTGACTCATGGAACTGGATCAGTGGTATGGGTATCATGCTGAGATGTGGAAGGCAAATGGAAGGCCACTGCATTATATTCTTAGGACAATTTTCATGGCTGATAGCCATGATGATTGCCAATATTCAGAATCATATATGGCGCAAGAAGAAGAATATGCGGAAATGAATATAAAGGGGTGGGGTGGGATCATTCATTTGCATTTTCTAAAATAATTTCCTACCTAAAGAAAGAAGGGAGAGCAAACAAACAGGTACCGTATATACTCGAGTATAAGCTGACCTGAATATAAGTTGAGGTATCTAATTTTTACCTGAAAACTCAGGAAAATAGATTAACCTGAGGGTGGGAAATGCAGCAGCTGCTAGTGAGTTTCAATAATCAAAATACATGAAAATATGGTAAAATTAACTAAATTGTTGGCACATCTTAATCCGGCACAGTCTTGTGACCCTCGTGGTCACTGACCTGAGTATAAGCCAAGTCCCCTTTTGGGGGCTCATTTTTGGGGCTAAAAAACTCGGCTTATACTCAAGTATGTATAGCATTTCTTAGGAGTTAAGACTGTGATGATTAAGGAGCTCAAAGTGATGGTTTTCCTTACTCATTGTCACAGTTCTCATTTACAGAATGCTAGTAGACAAATTACTTGTGGCACCTGAGATCAGAGGAAGAAAGGAGAAAGATAAGTCGTAGTCTAATAAGTTAAAAGAGGGGAGGTCCCGCTTCTTCTTTGTTGCTTCCTCTTTTACTCCATTATTGGGTGTTGAGGGAAGAGGTCCCTCAAAATATATTAAACATACAGTAGAACAGGGATTCTTAACCTACGGCCCACAGGCCGGATATGGCCTGCGATGCCATTTCATGTGCCCCGCTGCCTCCACCACACCAGGAAGTGCCATGTGATGAAGGGCAAAATGATCGTCCAGCCCTCGAAGCTGTCTGAGGGAGCATGACCCGTCCCCTGGCTTTAAAAGGTTGAGAACTCCTACAGCAGAACCTTGTTAATATGTTATATCTGTACAACCAGAGGCCGCCATTAGATCAGGGGTTCTCAACCATTTCAAGCAGACGGCTGGGTCGCGCTCCCTTAGACAGCTTCGGCAGGAGGGCCGGACGGGCATTTTGCCCTGCCTGCCGCACATGGCACTTCCTGGTATGGCGGAGACGGTGGGAGGTCACATGAAATGCTGCCATGGGCCGCATCCATAGTTTGAGAACCCCTGCACTAGACGGAACTCAAGAGAGACAAAATGGAAAACAAACCCGCTTCAGAAAGACTTCAGAACAATAAACAGTAGTTTTGGCATACCAGGGCAAGAGACAAAACATACCACCCACAGATCAACTCTTCATTCATGTGGCGAAATTAATAATAATTACAGCACTGAACACTTTGCCAACACCTTCTTCCTCCACAGGGAACTAGCAATATTTTAAGAACTACAAAAACCAAAACAGAACACACAAAGAGTTTAGTGTAACATATACTCATGGACTTAAATCTCCTCATCCAACCAGATGCCTGGTCTACCATCAATGAAGGCCGAGTCTACACCTAGACTAGCCATCCCATCTGGATGCCTCGTTCTCCCTGGACCTTCCTTCTGATGCCTCAGAAAGGGCAGATCTACTGGTAATGTTTCCTGCATTCACGTGTAGTGATGATATTGTGGCAGCAAAGTAAATCAACATTCTATAACAAGGGTTCCCAACCTGCAGCCCACTGGCCAGACCTGGCCCATGACACTGTGAGAGCCAGAGTGAATTAATAAAATGGAGGCACCATGGTTCTGAAAGTCAATGAGGTGGTCCTGGATTTCTACAAGCCTTTGGCAGAGAAAAACATATTTTCCCTTGAGAATTGCTTTACTAGGCTTGCATCCGGAAGTGGAAATGGATGCATTTACGTCAGACATAAAACATACCCACACATGCATAAATGCACCCACAACTGTTGTAAACATGGAAGTGGCCACATTTACGATGCAACTTCAACGATGCAAAAGATGCAGGAAACAGGCGATACAGTACCTTTATTGGATCGCTAAGGAAACAAAACGTTGCATGAGCTTTCGTGGTTCAAGACCACTTTTTCAGGCATGCATTAAAATGTTCACGGCTTGGAGGTCTGCCATCTTAAGGACAGCAAAATATTTCATGGAGCTAGGCTGTCACGCCTGGCAGACCATCACTCCGTGAACATTTTAATACATGCCTGAAGAAGTGGTTTTAAACCACGAAAGGTCGCACAACGAGGTCCAAAAATGAGACTCGACTTATACTCGGGTCAGCATAAACACTCAAAAACATACCAACACAAATGTCTAAATTAATTAATTTTACCATATTTTCATGTATTTTAATGATTGAAACTCACTAGCAACTGCTGCATTTTCCGACTTATACTCGGGTCAATCTGTTTTCTTAGTTTTAGAGGTCCAAATTAGGCACCTTGACTTATATTCGGGACGACTTATAGTCGAGTATATACGGTATATTGCACAAGCCCTACAGGAGGTCTAACAAAGTAATCTGAAGAGATGTGGAGCAAGTTTACAGGTACAGTACCGCTCATTACTATCATAAGACACTCTTCACAAAATCTGACTGGTAGGGTTGGGTGAGCACAAAATGAGATCTTTGTACACAGAAATTGTTGGCTGATGAAGAGGTTTTCCAACTTGGATCACAGGCCAATGCAACACCTCATTTGCTTGCAAGGAAAATGCTTTCCCCACTGCAAGCAGGCAGGCACGTCCACTTAACCGGGTTTGGGTTGCAGATTTTTGGCGCTCCCCACTCCTACCCCTTCTTAGTCTGGATTCCATTCAGTCAGTTAACACTCCAATTAACTAACATTAACAGTAATTACAGACTAGTCGAGCACCTACAGATGCCAGCCGTTAGCTTTTGTATCCAATCATTCAATGAAACGAAAAAGTTCAACAAACATCAATTAGCTGAGCAATTAATGTGAGTTAGGAAAGTGCATGCTATGATGTGTGAGCCGTTTCTATTTACAGTGGTACCTGGGCCCACACCAACGGCCTCAGGGAGAAGATGCCATGGCCTGGCAGGCGGCTGAGGACCTCGCCTCCACCTCCAGGCTCCCATCAATGGCCAGAGGAGAGTTAGTCTGTGTTCTGCTTTGGTTGTTTTGTGAGATTGTATTTTATGATTGTTGCTATACTGTTGCTATTTTGACTGTAAGCCACCCTGAGTCGCCTTGGCGAGTGGGCGGCAATATAAATCTGAACAAACAAATAAACCTCGCGTAAAGAGCATCATGCGCTCCACGGGATGGCTCTTTAAGTAAGTTTGCTCTTTAAGCGAAACACCATTGTAAGTGGCCAAGTGTGACTTCCGGCGATTTAGTTGTTAACCCCGATTTAGCTGTTAAGCGAGTTTTTGGTTGGTTTTAGTTGTTAAGTAAGGTGAACATTCATTGGAGAAAGATGGCAAACAACTAAGTAAGTAAATAAATAAATAAGTAATCAATTGTACAAGAGTTTACATTTATCTGTTATATGAAATTCCCCATCCTGCATGAAGATTGATGTGTCTTTCTAACAGCTGGCTAATGAACAGAGGCTGAAGGATAACGGTCACATGGATATTTGTAAACAAAACTGACTGTTAAAAAGCACTAATGTAAAACCAAGCATAACCCCAATCAAAGAGAAAATCCTAAAGCCAGAGAAGAAGCCGGAGTCCAGCCAAGGATGGAGCCGTCAGTTTTTGAGGCTGTTCTCTACTTATTTATTTAAAATGCATGAGCTTTGCATTTAACTGTCTGAAAGGTTGAGAAGGGTTTATTTCAGTTCAGAAGACACTGCGCTTGAACTCAATTGCACAACAGAAAAATGATACTACGTGATTTGGAACAAAACCTAAAAGGTCACCCACACGTTTGACTTTTACGGGCAAGTTGTTTGGCTCAAAGCATAAAATCATGTAATATTTTACATTTTATTTCCCAGCCATATACCTTCCACTAACCATGATTTAGGATTATGATTACTGTATATACTCGAGTACAGTATAAGCCTAGCTTTTTAGTCCCAAAAATGAGCCCCCAAAAGGAGAAACGGCTTATACTCGGGTCAGTAACCACGAGGATCCCAAGACCGCGTTGGATTGAAACGTGCCAACAATTTAATTAATTTTACCATATTTTCATCTATTTTGATTATTGAACCTCACTAGTAGTTGCTGCATTTCCCACCCTCGGCTTATACTCGGGTTAATCCATTTTCCTGGGCTTTCAGGTCAAAATTAAGAACCTCAGCTTATATTCGGGTCGGCTTATACTCAAATATATACGGTATGCACTTTGTAGTAAGATGAACATACAAAGTTGTCTTATACAGTGGTACCTTGTGCAATGAACACTTTGTATAATGAAAAAGTCATGTAACGAAGCATTTTTGAGCTATGGGTGATACCCCGCATGACATAAATTTTTCTCTCGTTATACAGGGTATACACAGAGGCTACACAGGCAGTGACAGATTTTACTTTCTTAGGATCAAAGCTCACTGCAGATGGTGATTGCAGCCATGAAATAAAAAGGCGACGGATTCTTGGGAGGCAAGTGATGAGAAACCTGGGGAACAGAGTGAAAAGTAGAGACATCACATTGCAAACAAAAATTCGTATAGTCAAAGCAATGGTATTCCCTGGTGGCAATGTATGGTTGTGAGAGCTAGACCATAAGGAAAGCTGAGCGCAGAAGAATAGATGCCTTTGAGATGTGGTGTTGGAGGAGAGTTTTGAGAGTCCCCTGGACAGCGAGGAGAACAAATAGAAGAAATCAACCCTGACTGCTCCTTAGATGGTTAAATAGTAAAGATGAAGCTAAAGTACTTTGGACATCAAACGAGAAGAGAGGATTCACTTGAGAAAGCCTTGATGCTGGGAAAGGTGGAGAGCAAAAGAAAAAGGGGGTGACCAAAAATGAGATGGCTGCTGCTGCTGCTGCTGCTGCTGCTGCTGCTGCTGCTGCTATTATTATTATTATTATTATTATTATTATTATTATTATTATTATTATTATTATTATTATTATTATTATTATTATTATTATACTTCTATGCTGCCCTACTCAGTAAAAACCAACTCAGGGCGGCTTACAAAATCCATCAATATCAAAGTTACAATACAAAAAACACAGTAGGATACAATATAACAGAGCAATAAATACGTTAGCATATAATAGGTCAATAGACATAATAGATCAATACACGATAAGTCCATACGATAGATGAAACCATCTCATAACTATATCTAAAGCAGCTGCTACCACATTTTATAGACTTCCAATTGTTCCAATACAGTTAAAGAAAAATCTAAAATATTGAAAGCATGTCCCTCAACAAAACAACAAAAAATATCTGTAATAGTCTGGGAATCAACTACTGTATATACTCAAGTATAAGTCTAGTTCTTTAGCCCCCAAAATGAGGTCCAAAAAGTGGACTCGACTTATACTCGGGTCCATAAACCTGAGGATCCCAAAACTGCTGTGGTTCAAATTCAAACATACAGTAAAAAACATTAGCACTACCATAAAAACTCAAAAACATACCCACACAAATGTCTAAATTAATTAATTTTACCATATTTTCATGTATTTTAATTATTAAAACTAACTAGCAGTATTTTTCACCCCCGACTTACACTCGGGTCAATCTATTTTCTCAGTCTTATAGGTCCAAATTACATACCTCGACTTATATTCGGGATGACTTATAGTCGAGTATATACGGTATCTCCTAAAATAGTAATAAGACTAAAAATGATAATACACCATTTAATATTTTACATGACCATCTAAAGCAGGGATGCCCAAACCAATTCATCCGGCCCACGCCACCCTTGCTGCTCCCAGAAGTGGAAGGAAAACATGATATTGGCACATTGGAGGAAGATTCACAGGCTCTGGAAACAGACCAAACCACAGCCATCCTGCCCACACCAAAAAAGCAGAAGCCCCTGAGACTTGTCAGAATGGCACAAATAGGAATGATCAGGGACAAATTGGGTTTACTCCAGTGATTACGTTTGTGTAACTATTGTCAAAAACAGTAATCAACTTCTCCCTGCAGTTGTACAAACAGTGGGTTAAACGCCCAACTGATCACACCTTAAGCAATATATTAATGGATAAATAAAGTATTACATCCAGTGGCTGATATCCAATAGTAAGTCACAACTAGATTAGGTCAGATGAATTAGTGGGAATTTGATTCAGTAAGGTAAAGGTCACCCTTGCTCAAAAACCAGTCATATTCGACTCTAAGGCGCAGTGCTCATCTCCGTTTACAGCCAAATACCCAGCGCTGTCTGTGTCTACAGATGTTTTCTGTGGTCAAGTGGCAGGCATGACTAGACACCAGAGTGTGGTGAACACTGTTACCTTCCCACCAAAGTAGTACCTATTTATCTACAATAAAACCCCGACTAAAATATGCCTCGAGTTACATAAAATTCAACTACCATACTGATTTTTTGCACTAAAACCATGATTTACATAACACAATTTGCTATGGGTTTACTTTGAGGTACATAAAAAATTCATTTTTCCTATGGGGTTGCTTCGATTTACATAAATTGCTGTATCTGTGTATGATACTTGATTAATTGTATTGCTACATTGTATTGTTCGATTTATTGCTACACTGTATTGTTCGATTTATTGCTACATTGTATTGTTCGATTTATTGCTCCATTGTATTTCTCGATTGTATCATCATACCGTTTGCTTGTATTGCTCGATTTTTTTGCTACTTTGTATTGCTCGACTGTATTGCTACATTGTATTGCTCGTCCCATTGCATTGTTTCTTTCGTTATATTTTATTGTATTACATCATATCATATTGTTGATTGTTTTGTTGTTGTGAGCTGCCCTGAGTCGGTTTTTACCGAGTACGGCGGGATATAAATCAAATAAATAAATAAATATTTCTTGGTTTCAAACTGCTAGGTTTGAACTGAAACACGCCATTGTGCAGTACTCAGGTTTCTTTAATAAGAATATGAACTTTCTTTAATAAGAATAATAATCTCGGGTTGATTTTTAAATTTGCTAGCTTGGTCCATCATGAATCTCTAGAGATTGAATTGAAAGCATTCCTTAGTTCTGTAAATGCTACGTAAAGCTTTTCCACGTATTTTTCTATGTTCCTTTACAAAAACCTATTTGTTCAGGTCCTATTATATCCTTTAGATTGATTCACTCCACAGCACATTGTTGTAAATTTCTAATTGGAAACAAGAGGACACATATAGTTTAAGGAAAAAGCAAGACCAAGTTAGATGAAATTTGGAAGCACACGTACCTTTGTCTGCAAAAGTGCTAAACAACTTTTCGGAACTTGCATCAGATGCCTATGAATACAAAATGAAAGAAAAGATATATTAGATAGTTAAGAGATTTCAAGTTAAACATAAAAGCAAGTACAGTCAAATCTCGCATAATGAGCATTTCGCTTAGCGAAAAACTCGCATAATGAGCAAGTTTTTCGGTAAGCGGTCTGACTCACATAATGAATTTTTCGCTATGCGAGTCGGACTTTTCCCTATGGAAAAACTCGCATAACGAGCATTTCTATGGGAAAAACTCGCATAACGAATTTTTTCGTTATGCGAGTTTTCCCCATAGAAACGCTCGTTATGTGAGTTTTTCCATAGGGAAAAGTCTGACTCGCATAGCGAAAAATTCGTTATGCGAGTCAGACTTGCATAGCGAATTTTTCGCATAGCGAGCAACCTTGCAGAACGAATTAAATTCGTTATGCGAGGTATGACTGTACTGTATATAGTGGACTATAAGTTATCCCAAATATAAGTCGAGGTAACTAATTTGGACCTCTAAAACTAGGAAAACAGATTTACCCGAGTATAAGTTGGGGGTGGAAAATGCAGCAGCAGCTGCCAGTGAGTTTCAATAATTAAAATACATGAAAATATCGTAAAATTAATTAATTTAGACATTTGTGTGGGTATGTTTTTGCGTGTTTACAGTCTTGTTAGTGCTTTTATAAAATGTATGTTTGAATTTGCACCATCTTGTTTAGGGACTCTCGGGGTCGTTGATCCGAGAATAAGTCGAGTCCCCTTTGTGGACCTTATTTGGGGGGCAACAAAACACCTAGACTTATACTCGAGTATATACAGTATGAGGAGAGACAAGGAAATGGATGAGAAATAGGAAGCTCCAATCCTAAATGGCCGCATGATGGTGCTGTTTCACCGTCTTTAAACATCATGTTCTTATAGTGCTTGGTTTCCTAAATGTGTAGATTTCTGTGGCTATCTGCACAATAGCATAACACACACACACTTGTATTTATGGGACATTCTGCAAATTAAATCCAAATGCGACTCATGTCTAAAGTAGGCCCGTTGAATCAAATGGCTGAATGGTAAATCAATACTTATGTAAATCTGAAATATGTACCTGCCCAATTCCAGATGGAACTAGCAATGACATTAATGCCTAAACGATGATAATCCAAGAGAAAAATGGTGCTAATTTGTAGCTCATTTCTTACCCGAGCATAAAGAATCTATGGAGTTATTTGTTTATACACAAATAAACAGCAAAGCTTCTGAAACTTGTTAGACCAAAAACGCATTACCCAAATCACAAATGAAAGGTGCCTCCAGAATTGACAATATCTCATTCTTATAGATACAAATATCTTCAGACTTCGCATATAAATCTTTCCCCCCCTTTTTAAGATGCCCTAAAACAGGGGTGGCCAAACATTTTGGGCCACGGGCCAGTCATGTGGTTCAGGGTGCCCAAACTACGGCCCGGGGGCTGGCCCCGCCCACCAATGCCAATTCATCCAGTCTATGAAGCCCCCGTCGATCCGGGCGCGTTTTATTTCCACTTCCTAGAGCAACGAGGGTTTCGTGGCCCAGATGAATTGGTCTAGGGGCCGGCCCCCGGGCCATATTTTGGGCACCCCTGCCCTAAACCATATCAATTAATTAGCTCTAGAGCTTTTAAAGGTATCTATAACTCATACGTGTATGAACATGTTACCTCTTGATGTTTAACACACCGTCCTACCTCTGGCGAGTATATACAGTAAAACAAGAACAACCAAACTGGCTATTATGGGTGGTGGTGGGGGTGGAGGCTATTGCAAACTACGGGTAAATCAGCATATAGTTTTCCCTACTTCATGTCTCAATTGTGCCTTCCCAGCTTTAGAAACATAGGTTAAACTACAAGTTTACACTCATATAAACAGACACCCAAGTACATAAATGTATTATTGTCACCTTATAAAGCTAACGCATTTAGTGTCTACCCTTAGCAACAAGTTCTAATGAGTTCAATAGAGTGAACGTCCAATCAACATTCACAAAAACGCATCCTTGATCATTTAGGAAAATACTGAATAGACTAAGATTTTTATATCTGATTTTAACTCTCACTTAAAGAGTCTTCCAGGCTTTATTCTCTACATTTGCAAATGTTATCTGCCATATTTATCATGGAGAAAAGATGGCAAGGAGAGCTGCCCCCAAAAAAACCTTAGATAAACTAAACAAGGTTGAAGAGGTTTTCACTGTAGAAAGTGGAAATTTATCAGAATTGTTTGGAATTGTAGCCGTGTTAGTCTGTGGTTCAGGCATATCAGAAAACAAAACAAAACAAAATAAAATAAAAAACACTGTAGCACTTTAAAGACTAACTGCTATATTTTTATTGTTAGCTTTCGTGGATGAAGTCCACTTCTTCAGACAAAGAGTGAAACTTACAGGCATGGTTTTTATACACCACATTCAGGGGGTCAAAGGGAGATGGATTTATCAGATCTCTGATACCAACTAGCTTTCCACGAGAAACCTAATCTGCTGTTTTCTATTTGAATTCTCCATCTAAACTCAAGGACACATGCTCATTCTTTTCCAAAACAATTTTTTAAAGATCGTCTACCTTGAACAAGCCTTTAGACTAACTATCTGAAGTTATTTTGACATTTACAATTTAAATTGACATCCAAACATAGGCGAACGTTCTTTTTAATAAATAAAAAACATGTTCTTTGAGATTACTGTGACACCAAATTATCATTACAGAATCAAACATCACGTAAAGAACACCTCGCTTAGAGACTAACTCGCTTAAAGAGCAGAATTTTCTCTGAATGGTCGCCTCGCTTAACAACTGAAACCAACTGAAAACTCGCTTAACAACTCAATCTGGGTTCACATTCCCCCCCTGCCAGAAGTCACAATGGGTCACTTCCAATGGTGTTTCGCTTAAAGAGCAAACTCGCTTAAAGAGCAATCCCATGGAATGCATTAAGCTCTTTAAGCGAGGTACCACTGTACATGTATCCATGGAAGACTCAATGTGCATTTATCCATGTGATGACAAATTCAGAACCGCAAAGAAAATTCAGACACATCCTCTTTATATATTAGCAGCTTCTTTCCATGATCCCTTGGCAAGGAGTAAAGAGCATTTAAAGGTTTAATAAGAAAATTAGTTTGATTCCTCTGTTTACTGTCCATAGGAATAAAACAAGTGTTTGATAGTTCCTTCACAATAGACCCTAATACTCCCCCCTTCAGTCAGCCAGTGAAATGTAATGTAATTTTTTAACTATACCTTTCCCCCATCATTTAAGAAACCAAAGAAAAAGAAATAAGAAAGCTTCCAAAGCATTTTCTTTTTTTAAAACAGACACAAATGAAAAGCAATAAAAAGGGAAGAAAAAAAGAATAGAAAGGTAATTGCCAGAAAATGGGCTTATTACTAGAAAAGCAAAAAACATACCATATCTACTCGAGCATAAGTCGGGTTTTTAGCCCCCCAGATGAGGTCTAAGCCATTTTTTTAAAAAAAATAGCATATTGGGTCCCCTTTGTCTTTCAGTTTCTAGACTCTAAAAGAACCAGTGCATAAGACTTTGTTGTGAAAAGATTTCACAGTACTCACTCAAGCTAGCTTTGAAAGATATTGTCTGTGTGGGTTTTTTTTTACCGATTGTATTTTATGATCAGCTGTTATACACTAGCACTGTAGAGATCTTGGGTGGTTTCCAGATACAGAGCATTTTGGCTGAAGTAAAGTTGTTTGACCAGTGTTGCTTTAGATCCTGATTATATTTGCCAGGATAATCCTGTATGCTAATTTTAGTGCGTTCCTGCCAATCTAGCAATTTGAAAGAAAGACATTGCAAGTAGATAAATAGAGACCACTTTGGTGGGAAGGTAACAGCGTTCCGTGCACTCTGGTGTCTAGTCATGCCTGCCACATGACCACAGAAATGTCTGCAGAAGCAGATGGCGTTGGCTCTTCGGCTTTGAAACAGAGATGAGCACTGAACCCTAGAGTCGGATACGACTGGCTTTTGAGCAAGGGAAACCTTTACCTTTATGGCAAGGCAAACCTTGTGTATAGTTTACAAAAAAGGAATTGTTCACTGTATATCCAGAATATCACTACCCTGGTAGAACGCTAGGGGTAAACATAGATGGCTGTTTTGCTACTCCAATCCTTGGATGTAACTTAGGTTGAAAGAGACTGCTTGGCCAACGTCATCAACTACCGTATATATTCGACTATAAGTCATCCTGAATATAAGTCAAGGTACCTAATTTGGGCCTCTGAAACTAGGAAAATAGATTGACCCGAGTATAAGTCGAAGGTGGAAAATGCAGCAGCTGCTAGTGAGTTTCAGCAATTAAAATGCACGAAAATAATGTAATATTAATTAATTTAGACATTTGTTTGGGTTTGGTTTTGAGTGTTTAGGTTAACCAGAGTATAAGTCAAGTCCCATTTTTGGACTTCATTTTGGGGGCTAAAAACCCGATTTATACTCGAGTATATACGGTATGGCTGTTTTGCTACTCCAATCTTTGGATGTAACTTAGATTGAAAGAGATTGCTTGGTCAACATCATCAACTAAGCTTCAGGACTTGGTGTATTCGAGTCTACTAACCTGGAGTGGGGTGCCTTTTGCCTTACAGATACTTTGGACTAAAGTTCCCATCATCCAAGATGATTGATGTTCATAGAAGCCAACAGTCAGAATCTGAAACATCTGCCAGCCTAGCATTTGCCAACTCATGCTCTGGCTGGTTTTTACAAGATAATGTGGTCTGTGTTCTCTTAAGTATGGATGAACATTATTATTATTATTATTATTATTATTATTATTATTATTATTATTATTATTATTATTATTATTATTATTATTATTATTATTATTATTGCCCAGAGATTCAAGAAAATTATGGATTTTTTGGAATAGCAGCTATGTTAGTCTGTGGTTCAGGCATATCAGAAAACAAAACAAAATAAACAAAAGAAAAGAAAAAATAAAATAAAAAACACTGTAAGAAAATTATGGCAAAACATCTATCACCCACATTCTTTGCGTTTGCTGTGGAAGCTGGTGCCTTCAGCGTGGGAACATGAAGCAGTTCCTTTGGTTGGGAGGGGAATGAAAAAGAAAACCCAGCTAGGAAAGTGGCCGCCGGGGTGTGGAGCATCTCTTGTGCTGGTGCAGATTTCCTTGATGCAAAGCAGTATCTTAGCCCCTAATTATGGCTTGGAGGGCTCCGCCATCCCCCTTCTACGCATTAAGTGGCGCCAGAGATGTCAGGAGCTGATGCTTTTGCAAGTGCTTGCCCTCACCCAATACACAAGGCAAACATCAAACCTTTCTGTCTGGGCAGGAAAGATTTAGAATAATACGTCCTCCTGTAAGGCAATAAATTCCTCGATGGAACCGAGGATGGAGATAGTAGGAAGAGAGAGCCGATTCCCTTTCGCTTGAAGGTTTGCCATCAGCAAGCATTTGAATTTAAGGTGTGAAGAGCTGGAAGCTTTAAAGGAGGAGGGAAACATAGTTGCCTCTTGTCTTCTACTCGCTTTGGTTACCAAAGGGATACAGTGTGGCTTTTTATCAAAAGGAAAGTCCCACATAAGATAACAATCCTGCTTAAACTCAGCTTTCTCTGGATTTGGAAACTACCAAAGCGCTCCACAGACACCACCCTAAGTTCTAATGCAGGAGGTTCTCAACCATTTCAAGCCGGAGGGGCCATTGGGTCACGCTCCCTCAGACAGCTTCGGGGGCCGGACGGCCATTTTGCCCTTCCTCCACCACACGGCACTTCCTGGTGTAGTGAGTGGAAGGGGGTGCACATGAAATTGTACGGAGGCGGAGGGGCACATGAAATTGTGTTGTGGGCCACACACGGCCCGCAGGTTGAGACTCCCTAATGAGTAAGGGCAGACCATAAAGTACAATCTAAGCTTAAATAATAATTTTTAAAAACCTCGCAGAGCATATATTTCAAAGGTATTGGTGTGGCTATTTTGGGGTGAAGGAGCTGTACGAGGCCAGGGGGAGCCGCCGTGCTGTCCTTTCCTGGGAGAGAGCGAACAGAAGCTCAGCACAGACTCCCACCCCACCCCACCCCCGACGGCCATATGTGGCCTGGGTTGGGTTCCCAACCAGCGGCCCGACGGTCTGCCACCTTCACCAAGGGACCCTCCTGCCTTTCTAGCACATTTCCAAGGCGGCGGATCGAGGCCCAGTCGTCCGGGGGGGGGGGAGAGGGCGAATGAGTTGGTTCCGTTTCAAAGCAGCCCAACGTCGAGAGGGAAGGCGACGCGGGGGCGAGGCTCCTTTTGTCCCCCACTCCGGATTAAGGAGCCGATCCCACTCCCACGATGCATCCCGGTGGGCAATACCCCCACCGCAAGCCCCCCCCCCCGGCGGAGGACGTCGGAGAAGCGCTCCATGCCTCAAGGAGGGGGTCCTTCCTTGGGCGTCCTTTGGGGGGCACCGGAGCCCGGCTCTCCCCAGGGCCGAAGCCAGGAGTCTAGTTGGGGGGGGCGCGCGAATGTTTTCAGGAGGGACAACAATGTCACATACACATATAATATTGGCATCCCGGGGTGGGGCGGGTGGCCGGCTGTTAGCTGGGGGGCAGATCCCCCTGGATCTCCCTCGAGGGCCCCCAGCCTCCCACGGTCCGGAAAGACCCCTCGCAAACAATACCCCTCGAGCCCCCACAGAGGGAGGGCGTCGGGGAAACCCTCTGTGTCTCGGGGGAAGGGGTCCCGCGGCGTCCTTTGGGGGCCACCGTCGAGGACCCCCCGCCTCCCACGGTCCTAGCAGACACCCCCCTCCTGAGATGCGCAGGAGGGGGGGAATCGAGCCGGGAAGCCAGCCCCGCCATCCAGCCCCAAGCGCACGCAGACCCTCCAAACCCCGACGCCAGCGGGGGGCCCTCTTACCTGATGGCGCCCGGGTTCCCATCCGCCTGACGGCCCCCCAGTTCGAGGCGGCCCAGGGGCGCCGTCGGAAGCGCGTCCGACGCCGGCCCTCCGCCGGCCCGCGGGTCCCTCCGGATGCCGCGCCGTTTAATCCCCGCCGCGCAAAGCCACCCTGCCGTCCGAGGGCAGCGCCTTCCTCGTAAGGATCCCAACGTGCCCGGCCATCCCGGGAGAGACGCTGCTGCCCGCCACGTCCTCCCTCAACAGCGGGGGGACCCGCGAACAAGGACAAAGACCAACGTGGTGCGAGACCCGCCGCTCGGCGTCGCCGGAAGGCTCCGGACTAGCCCCCGTCGGCTTCCTCGACGCCTCCTCGACGGGAAAGGGAGCCTCCGCCGCCTCCAGCGCTCCCCGTCGGCCCAGAGTCAAGTAAACTCCATCGGCACCGGCGAGGCCAATCCCGTAATCCGCGGCCAGAGTCCGGCGCGTCCCAAAACCCAAGCCGGAGAGAGACCGCCGAGAGCAGAAGCCACCGTCCCGCACAGCCCGACGCCGCCGCACTCTGCCGCCTCCCAGGCGCGATACAGCTCCGCCCTCCCTTTAGCCACGCCCCCTTTCCCACCTCCCAGGCGCGATACAGCCCCGCCCTCCCTTTAGCCACGCCCCCTCCCCCACCTCCCAGGCGCAATACAAGCCCCGCCCCTCTGCCACCTCCCAAGCGCGTACTGCACCGCCCCCTCTCTGGCCACGCCCCTCTGTCCCACCTCCCAGGCGCAATACAGCCCCGTTCCTCTTTAGCTCCGCCCCACTCTGCCACCTTCAAAGCGCGATACAGCCACGCCCCCTCCAGCCACGCCCCTCCTCCTCCTGCTGCTGCTGCTGCTCGAGGGTTGGTCCCCTGCCTAGTTGCCTGGGAAGGTCCGAAGCGAGCGCAGGGGTTTCAGTTGCTGTAACTGAGTTCGATCCTGGCCAGGACAGGTGGAGGCTCAGCCTTCCAGCCGTGGTCATCAGAGCACTGTGCCGGTGGCCCCGGGCAGGCTACGATGCCCCATGGCTGGCCGGGAAATCGGTCCCTTCATTCACCCCGCTGGGCAAAGAAGGTCGAGGACCAGCCCAGGAAGGCTTCAGTTGCTTTGTTTTTCTCTTTCTTCCATCCCACTTTTGTCTCCCAGCCATCGGCTAGATTAAGAGCTTTGCGGCCAGGAAATGTTGTTTTCAATACTCTCTGCGTGGCATTTTTTTGTAGTAGAGGCTATACAGTACATTAAAGACTTGGCATATACCAGGGATTCCCAACCTATGGCCGACGGGCCGGACGCAGCCAGTGGTGGGCACCAGCAGGTTCGCCCCAGTTCGCCAGAACCGGCAGCAGAAATTCCTGGCCCATCCAAGTAGTCCTAATGTGGGTGCAACGCAGGGCTTTTCCCCTGGCCACGCCCACCATACCACACCCACAGTGTGGTAGTAATTTTTTGGGAGCCTACCACTGGATCATGCCATGGCACCATTTCATGTGCTCCTCCCCCCACCAACTCCACCACACCAGGAAGTGCCATGTGGTGGAAGAAGGGCAAAATGGTCATCCGGCCCCCGAAGCTGTCTGAGGGAGCGTGACCCGGCCCCCGGCTTCAAAAGGTTGAGAACTCCTGGCATATACTTTCACCAGAGGGATTTTGACTTTCACTATGTTTTAGGGAAAGGTCACCCTTGCTCAAAAGCCAATGCCCTACTATGGGGGGTGGATGGGGGAGGTCACTGTTGTTGTCGTTTTAATTTAAATGTCATAAAAACATACATCAACCAAAGAAAAACACTTACACATACAATACAGTGTAAACCCATCATTACCTCTTTTCCACAGCTGCTTAACACGACTATGCAAGTTCCATGGGTGTTCATTTCATTTCATATCTCCAAAATTTCATTTCATTCCCTATCTCCAAAATGTCCTCAATTCATCTCCAGGTTTTAATTCCTTTAGATTTTCCCAGCACAAATTCAATAAATTCTCCCCATATGTCAAAAAACTCACTTTTCTTACTAATACCTTTTTCCACTTTTAATGCAGGTGCACCTCACTATTGCCACCCAAAGAGCCAGGGTCTGGAGACGTTTCCGTGGAGATGTGGCAGGCATGCCTAGGGGATCTGAGTGCACGGAATGCTGTTTACTCTCCCACCAAAGTGGTACCTATTTATCTGCTTGTAATCTCTTGCTTTCAGACTGCTGGGTTTGCAGGAGCTGGGACAGAGACAGTACCTCACTCCGCTGGGCAGCACTCAGGTCCCAAACTGCTAACCTTCCACTCATCAAGTTCTGTGTCTTAACCACTAAGCCACTGCAAGCCTTCTCTGTTTTAAAAGGTAAAGGTCACCCTTGCTCAAAAGCCAGTCATATCCAACTCTAGGGTTCAGTGCTCATCTCTGTTTCATAGCAATGAACCCTAGAGTTGGATACGACTGGCTTTCGAGCGAAGGAAACTTTGTTCCTGTTTTCTTTGCATTTTAGTCATCTGCATATCTTTGAATGAATGTACAGTAAAACCCCAACTTACGTATCCCTCGAGTTACGTAACATTCAACTTACGTAATGATTTTTTTGCACTAAAACCATGTCCCGGTTTATGTAAATGTCCCGATTTATGTAACGCGATTTCCTATGGGCTTGCTCCGAGTTATGTAAAAAAATCATTTTTCCTATGGATTTGCTTTGATTTGTGTAAAAATCATTTTCCTATGGGTTTGCTTCGTGTTACATAAAAGTTCATGTTCTCTATGAGTTTGCTTTGATTTATGTAAAAAATTCATTTTTCTTATGGATTTACTTTGATTTACGTAAAAATCCATTTTTCCTATGGGTTTGCTTCGAGTTATGTAAAAAAAATCATTTTTGTATGGGTTTGCTTCGAATTACATAAAAATAATTTTTCGTATGGATTTGCTTCAATTTACTTAAAAAATATTTTCCTATGGGTTTGCTTCGATTTACGTACAAACTCATTTTTCTTACGGGTTTGCTTCAATTTATGTAAAAATAATTTTCATATGGGTTTGCTTCGATTTACATAAAAGTTTGCTTCAAGTTATGTAAAAAATTCATTTTTCTTACGGGTTTGCTTCGATTTACGTAAAAATTCATTTTTCCTACAGATTTGCTTCAAGTTACAAAAAAATTCATTTTTCCTACAGGTTTGCTTCACATTACGAATTTTTTTTTATTGTGGGTTTGCTTTGAGTTAAATTCATTTTTCCTATGGGTTGCTTCGAGTTAAGTAAAAAACCGATTTACGTAAAAGCCTACGGAGCAGACGTCTTACGTAAGTAGGGGTTTTACTGTATCATACGAACAGGCCCCAGCTCTCAAAATGAAGACACTCTGTTTCTCACTTACTGATATCCTCTCTTTGCATTCACATTTTAATAAATGCATTATAAATGAGGAAGCAGGAAACAGTAAGGAAACGATGTTTTACTTTTAAATGCTAATTACAAAGCACTGCACAGTGAATGTGTGGGGTGTTCTGTCAAATTTAAATGTTTATGCCAAATGTAGTTTTCAATTTAACATGAGCTTTTAATCCTCTTGAGTACTACATTTCCTTTTAATGCTTCCAGAACAAGAGTATTTCCACAAAGTTAGGCTTGGAAAATAGATGTAGCACAAAGAGTGTGTTGGAGGATACGTACTGTATGTATGCATTTGTTCCTGAACACACATGAGTGTATATAATCGAGAGAAGACATGTGAAAGAGTTCTGTTCGGTAGAGAGGAAGGTTTTTAAGTCTGCTGTCTGTTGCTGCAAAATCAGAAAAATCTTATGGTCACCCTAGCTCAAAAGCCAGTCGTATCCGACTCTAGGGTTCAGTGCTCATCTCTGTTTCATAGCCGAAAAGCCAGCGCAAGGGAAACCTTTACTTACTTCTGTTGATGCAGTGTATAATAGAATTGGTCCTTTCTGGTAGATACATCACACTATTGACCTGTATCCAGGTTGTGATCTACGACACTTCCAAGATCTTTCTCAGCACGAAACACCCCCCCCCCCATCTTGTAACTGTGCATTTGGTTTTTATTCCCTAGGTGAATAATTTTGCACTTATCGATGTCAAATTGTGTTCTGTTACTTTCAGCCCAGTGTTCAAGGCTATCAAGATATTTTTGAATTCTGTTTATGTCTTCCAAGGCATCAACTATTCCACCCAATCTTGTCTCATCTAAAAATTTGAGGAATATTCATTGCACTCCCTCATCCAAGCCATTAATGCAAACTTTGAAGAGCACTGTGGCAAGGGCTAAGCTTTCTGGTACCCCAAATGTTACCTCCTCCTCAGTTTCAGAAGGAACCACTGATAAGCCCTCTGATTACGATTCTGTAACTAACCATGTATCCAGGGGTGTCCTGGGCACCTTGGGAGGGCGGTGGACAGGAAGTGATGGGGGTGCCTATTAGGGGTTGGGGTTGGGAGGAGAAATCCCATACATTCCCGTTACCTCTGCCTGCCTATTGGGGGTGCCAGTCACTGGGGCACACCGGGATGAGTCACTGTATCCAGTGATGGGATGTTACTGGTTCGGACCGGTTTGCCCGAACCGGTAGCACCCCATCAGGAGGGGTCACCAGGGGTGGTAAACCCCCAGGTGACCAGTTCGGTCACCTCTCCGGCCCCCTCCAGAAATGTATTTCTGGGCAGCCAAAATGGCTGCCTGGAACTGTGCATGTGTTAAACCTCCATTTGACGCATGCACAGTTTATTTTTTAGTGTACATGCATCAAATAGGGGTTTGATGCATGTGCACTAAAAAGAACTGTGCATGCATCAAACGGAGGTTTGACGTATGCGCAGACATTTTTATTGACAACCCACCACTGCCTGTATCCCTGTGGGGCAGCTCATCACTGCATATATCCACCTGACATTGGCACTATCCAGGCCACACCCAGTTGTCTTGCTAATCGGAATATCATGGGGCACCTTACCAAAGGCTTTGCTGGAGTCAAGATATATTACATTTCCAGCGCTCCCACTGTCTACCAAAAAAAAGTTACCAGGTCAAAAAATGAGATAAGATTAGTCTGGCAGGATTTGTTTTTAAAAATAAAATTTAAAATTCATGTTAAAAATAAAATACACTTTTCAGATGAAAATTTCACTCTGAATCTTTTCCTCTTCTTCAAGAAGTATTTTTAAATGAAAGAATACTTTGGTCACCTCTGTTTGTCCTTTGTGATCTCCCAATAAATCACCCCAAAATGTACCAATAAATCCTCATTTATTTTCTGTCTGGCTTGTTGGACAAGCTTTGGGGCTGGCTTGTTAACACCGATATGTCCATTGGCTGTGTATTAACCTCCACAGATTTGACTGAGGAAACAATACAAGTCCCTTCAGCTCCCTTCCACCACTAATAGAAGCTGGTGGCTCTACTGTTAGTGGGTGCAAATTTTGCAGGAGGTACTGTATATACTCGAGTATAAGTCTAGTTCTTAGCCCCCAAAATGAGATCCAAAAAGGGGACTTGACATACTCGGGTCAACGATCCCGAGGGTCCCAAAACCTCAGTGGTGCAAATTCAAACATACAGTTAAAAAAAAACACTAACACGACTGTAAAAACTCAAAAACACATGTCTAAATTAATTAATTTTACTGTATTTTCATGTATTTTAATTATTGAAACTCACTAGCAGCTGCTGCATTTTCCACCCGTGACTTATAGTCAGGTCAATCTATTTCCCTGGTTTATAGGTCCAAATTAGGTACCTTGATTTATATTCAGGATGACTTATAGTCAAGTATATACGGTATCCAAAGTTTTGTGCCCTGCTCCCCAAATAGACCCAATACCTTGGATAACTTGTTTAAAGTTCAAACAAAAGACCAGAGTGGATTCAGAGCCCAATTTAAAAGGGATACGTTTACTGTAAGAGAGTAATGAATTGATTGGGCAGAGTTTAAAAGATGCTAAATGGGTCTGGCCAAGGCCCCTGGCGAGTCAGACATGTAGGTCTGTCAATGCATTTTACAGTATCAGAATGCAACTATGCAACAACATAAGAGAAAAGACGTTGCTGCTGGGTTAGAAAGCAGGGTGGGAGAGGATTAGAAAGAAAGAGGAGGAGGAGGGAGGGATGAAGAAAGCTAGGAAGTTCATTATTGCTTCTCTAAAGCATGAGATGTGTGAAATGGATTAGATGCACCAATGCTTCTGTTAACGGCCAGAGGAGAAGAGGGGTGGGGGTGTAGTGGGAAAGAGAAAAAGAGAGAAGGAGAGAGTTGCACATCATTAAGAAGAGAATAAACGATACCAAGGCACAGAGCAGAAATGATTTGATTAGCAATTTCCAGTTTTGAAAAGACCTGGACGCGAACCAAATGACTATACAGAAGGTACGATGGAGTCCTTAATTGCTGTAGCTGCGCAGGGAGATGCAATGATTTGTGACACATAATACAGCACACTACACCGATGCTAATAACTGTTAATTAACTGTGGCAGTGATATACTCTCAAAATGCACATATGAGTTCCCATAATTTCTCGATTAAAAATGTGCACGATTAGGAGCCAAAAGAAGGTGGCTCGACGGGTACGGAGAAGGGAGTCGGTTTAGTGAGGGAAGAGCGCGCATGATCATCATCTTTTCAAAAAACGTAACCTTCCTTCAGAGTGTAGTTTATTGCCTGTTTTGGAGCCAAGCAGCTAGAAAAGGCTAGGCATAAAAAATGCACCGCAGCAAAACTTTCCCTCTAGAGAAGCAGTTATTAATTCTGAAAGGCTGTTCTTGCGCCAGGCCATCTGGCGAGCTGCAAGGAGTTCAAGAGACGATGCGCTGCACACCTTCTTCTCGGATCACTTTGCCCCAGTGTCATTATTCATGCTATTCTGCCATCTCACCATCCTCTTCTCCCAATAATGCTCAGGTTTAAAAATAGCTCAACCATTGTGTGTGTGTGCGCGCGCATGCACTATAGAGAGAATTCATGTAGGAAAACTGATGGACTGTGTCAGACAAAAATGCTAAGGACAGCCTAAATGACTTCCTAGCCCTTCCTCTGGCAAAGACACAACAACCCACCCTTAGGGATCTTTTAAACACCATGTGACCTAAAATAGGCCACTTTTTGACCCCCCTATGACTTACTGTGACTTTTGGTAGACCTCCCCACCCCTCCCCTAAATCACGTGGTTTTTCCGTTTTCCCTGATTTGAAGAGAAACGGCAAAAGCATGGCCGACCCAGAGCCTGAGGACGCCTGACGCCCCACCTCATGGGGGTTAAAAGCCATGCCACCTTGAGCAGTGGAGGACGGTAATTTTGGAGTCACGTGACTTCACGCCGAACCCCCAAACCCCGTGACTTTCTGTGACTTTTAGTTGACCCCCTCCAAATAGTCACGTGGTATTTGAACGTCCCCTTACTTGAGAGCAACACTGTACATACTGGCAGTTTTCCAGATGTTGGGTTTCGAGACCCTTTTAATGGTAGGCACTATTGGTGAGTTGTCCAGGACAAACGTGAACATCTTAGCATAAAACATATCCACAGACAGCCCATCCATAACCTCACATTTACTTTTGTTTCTGGTTTTTTATTGTTGTCGGGGTTTTTTTTAGGAAGAAGGAGGGATTTTGCTTTCATTTTGGGCCTTTTCAAGTACCTGGCCTTTTGGTAAATGGGAAAGGACCCAAATTCTGGCCCATTTATTGACCAAGACAAAATTCTGGCCCATTTATTGCCCAAGAAAAAACTGCAGCTCTTCATATCCTAATCTGACAGCAGAAACACCTCCCCTGATGGATAAACATCATTGGTAGAAACAGAAAAACATGGGGAGCTGGAAGCATGAATGCCAGCTTTTCAGAAGTCCTGGGGAATGCTTGATGCATGTATAACAATCCTCTTACTCCCAAGTAGCACTCCGGGATCGGCCTGATCCTGCTCCTTTCCTAATTAACCCAACCCTTCCTCAAGACTCCAGACACAGTGCACACATTCGCTCATGCTCTCCTGTTGAAAGATCACTTGCTCCTGGCCATCAACGAGAAGAATTGGAAGGCGGGTTATGCCAAACTCTCCAGCCTGTTGTTTATAACACTTGAAAGGAACAATAAAAAGTCGCAGCTTTATTGCACCTGGGTTGCCTGCCTTCCCATTTTTGGTAAGACTAGTAATGCCCGACCGAACGAGTCAAACAACCAGTTACAGTTGACATTGCTGAAGTCGATGGATCACCAGCAGGGGTGTGCTGGACAGCATGGGAGGGCGCCGGACAGGGGCGTGGGGCAGCGACCAAGGGACAGGGGAGAAGGCTGCCCCCGGGAACCACTTTGTCTCCGCCCCTCGCTTGGTCTGCCCGGCGAGTGGCACTATGGAATAAGCCATTGCTCGAAGCTGAAGGAGGAAGCTTGGCGTAATAGCTTAACCTAAAGTGCAGAGCGTCGGGCAGATAATAATAATAAAACTATTATTGGCGCCCCAGGGCACCGGAGGCGAGGGCACAATGGGATGTACCTCCCCTGTCCCGGTGGCCCAGCCCATGCCTGATCGCCAGCCTGGTTCAGAATAAGGCAGCTTCCTGTAACCCTACAGAAGAGAAGGGAATGAAAATTTGCAGCAAACTATATTCAGATCTGGAACAAACACTAGAATTTCTCATGTTTATAAAGTTTCATTTGAAAAGAACAAAACAAAAACCGTAACGCAGGGAAGAGAGATGCTAAAGGCACGGAAATGTCGGCAAACCCTCCCATTCCAGTTCCCCCTTACCTGTAAAATACCTCTCCCTTTTTACTTAGAGGGCAACTTTCTCTCTCTCTCCATTTCTAAGAGTTATAGATTTTTTTTAATAATCACACTGAAGATGCCTTTAATGAGTATTGGCTATGGAGCAGAGGAAGCTGGTACTGGTGTGGTTTTGTCAGCTGTCTTGCTTCTGTACTAAAAGTGACAAGTTGAACACATTATAGAGAGCTCAGATGTGTTATGTAGATGAAGCCCGCAGCAATATCTGCCTCCTCTCCAATATTTATGACGTCTATATAATACAATGGACTGAGATTTAAACCATTGTGGTGCCGTTTGTTTTCCATGCCTCCGAAAGGACAGCGCATTTTTAGAGAATTGCATTTCTGTTACGTATTAATCAAAAAGCCCCTGTACATGCGACTCTTGTGCTGAAAAGGAAAGGGAGAGGAAGATTAAAGTGCTTAGCTTTTTCCTCAGCTGTCAAGGACAGGCTATAAAATCATAATAAAGGCTTCTAAATAATGCGCATCTGACAAGCTTTGCTTCGGCTGCACAGACTTTTATGGGGGTTAACTACAATATAACTCCCACTGAGCGATAGGGAACAGACATGTGTGCAATACTCTAATGCCAATGGCCACATAATTCTTTGCAAAGTTCATTTGGCACAGATTCTGCCAACTTGGCAGAGGGAAACGATTCCTCACACCCGAATCTATGTGCTCAACAAAGGCTGCCCCAAAGCGCTCACGACAAAGTATAGTGTCCACGAAGAAAAGGTGAATGCTTTTTAAATGTTACTGTATATACTCGAGTATAAGTCTAGTTTTTTCGCCCCCAAAATAAGGACCAAAAAGGGGACTCGACTTATACTTGGGTCAACGTACAGAACGCTGATACCTTCCCACCCAAGTGGTCCCTGTTTATCTACTTGCAATGTCTTGCTTTCAAACTGCTAGGTTGGCAGGAGCTGGGACAGAGATGGGAGCTCATTGCGCCCTGGAGTCCTCGGGACTCGAACTGCTGACCTGCTGCCTCCCAGTCAGCGTCAACAAACTGTCCTCACCAGCCAGCACTTTTATTCAAAACTCACTTTCTAATACATCCTAGTGCTTATGCACAATGAATCAGGCTTGTCCAGATGCTCTAGATAACTGGAGGGGACCACACAGCCATTATTCTATGCCACAGACTCCATCATCTGTCCATATGCTTCTGCTGCAGATAAACTGCTCTTTGCCAACATCCAAAGTGCTAGATGCAATTGCTCATAAAGCAGCTTCTGACCCAGCCAACAAAAATGTTCTGTTTTCTCCAGCAGTGGTTTTTAGGATGATGTCTAAAGAAGCTCCTGATTAGGTTGAAAGAAGAGAGTGCAAAAGCTGGCTTGAGACTCGACATCAAGAAAAGCAAGATAACAGCCACAGGCCCTCTCAGTCCCTGGAGAATAGATGGGGAAGAAGTAGAAGCAGTGACAGATTTTACTTTCTTAGGATCCAAGATCACTGCAGATGGTGATTGAAGCCAAGAAATGAAAAGGCGACTGATTTGTGGGAGACAAGCAGTGATAAACCTGGGGAACATAATGAAAAGCAGAGACATCACCTTGCAAACTAAAATGTGCATAGTCACAGCAATGGTATTTCTGGTGGCAATGTATGGTTGTGAGAGCTGGACCCTAAGGAAAGCGGAGCGCAAAAGAATAGACTTAAAGAATAGACTTTTCGAAGAGGCTTAAAGACCTGGCTGGCGGAACATGTGTGGGGACCCAGTAACGTGGGATCCCATGCAGGCTGGTTGATTTAAGGGACAGCCACCTCTCCTTGCCCCGGGTTCTATCTGTTACACTGTTTATAATCTATTCTTATGAATTCTTTTAAATATTATTATTTTTATTAGATTTAATCTGTGATTTTAGCTATGCTGTAAGCCGCCCAGAGTCGGGTTTACCCGATTGGGGCGGGATAGTAACAAAAAAAAAATATAAAAAAAAATAGACGACTTTGAGATATGGTGCTGGAGGAGAGTTTTGAGAGTCCCCTGGACAGCGAGGAGAACAAGCGGGTCGATCTTAGAAGAAATAAACCCTGACTGCTCCTTAGAAGGTCAAATAGTAAAGATTAAGCTAAAGTACTTTGGACATCAAATGAGAAGAGTGGATTCACTTGAGAAAGACTCGATGCTGGGAAAGGTGGAGGGCAAAAGAATAAGGGATGGCAGAGAATGAGATGGCTAGATGGCATTGTTGATGCAGTGGGCACAGAGCTGAGCGAGTTGAGGAGGATGGTGGAGGACAGAGGTGCCTGGAGAACAGCGGTGCCTCGAGGGCAATGATCCATAGGGTCGCAAAGGGTCAGACTCAACTGTGCGACTGAATAACAAAACAACTGAATCTTGTTAATTCTCTTTCTTTCTTTCTTTCTTTCTTTCTTTCTTTCTTTCTTTCTTTCTTTCTTTATTAGTTCAAATTTATATTGCTGCCCACTCACCATGGCGACTCAGGGCGGTTATCTGAATCTAGGGATTGAGAGGAATTTTGTTGGATCTGATTATCTCAAAGTAGCCTTTTTGTACATTTATGTGAGAGGAAACTCAACTGATTTCAAGAATTCACACATTTGTTGGCTTATGAGGGTTTTTTTAAAAGGAAAGTGCATAAAACAATATTCATGTTTTAAATTTTACACACACAAAAAAACCAAACAGATTTTAGTCAAGGAGGTAAAATGTATACAGTAGGTTAAAGGTAAAGGTAAAAGTTTTCCTTGTTCGAAAGCCAGTCGTATCTGACTCTAGGGTTCAGTGCTCCCCTCTGTTTCAAAGCCAAACAGCCAGCGCTGTCTGCTTCTGCAGATGTTTCCGTGGTCATGTGGCAGGCATGACTAGACACTGGAGCGCACAGAACGTTGTTTACCTTCCCACCGAAGTGGTCCCTATTGATCAACTTTCAATTTCTTGCTTTCAAACTGCTAGGTTGGCAGGAGCTGGGACAGAGACGGAAGCTCATTCTGTCCTACAGCCCTCGGGAATCGAACCACTGACCTTCCAGTCAGCGTCTTAGCCACTTAAGCCACTGCAGTAGGTTAAGTGCATTAATAAATGCAGACACTACCAAAGACATAAACATATTTCCACGACCACTTCCTCAACATGACTCTCAACTCAGTACGAAAGAAGAACAAGAAGAATATGCAGTTGGGGTAGAAACGTGATTAAGTTGGGTATGAGAGATGATCCCGCACCTTTTCAACTGCCAATTTTGCTTAAAGTATCTCTTTGCCAGGCATTGTTCAGAGGCTGTGTTAAAGCCCATGGCCACTTCTGGATGTCACAATAAACTATGGTCTCTCTTCCTTCCAGGCTAACATGCTCAGACCTTTATCTCTCTTAACCTGTAGCTCTTTGGGTTATGGTGAACTCCCCCTCCCACTGTCCCTTTCTCACTGGCCTGGCTAGCAAGGGCTGATGCAAAATGAAGTCTGACAGCCCCTTGAGGGCCAGAGACCCCCAAATCTGCTGTAACTAGCACATCTCAAGCTGTCTCCTGTTCGTCATCACGTGGTAAGGGGCTGCAGTGGCTCAGTGGTTAAGAAGCTCGCCTTGTTAGCTGGTGTCAGGAAAGGAGTTTACTCACGAATAGGTCTTCTTGCCCACCTTTGGTTACTTCCCTGCTTCCGAGCTGCCGCCTCCTAGCTAAGCAACCCAGGCAATTAGATTAGTGTAGACACGGTAGCACAGAGCCAAGTAAATACTCCAGGCCTCTTCTGGTATTTTAAAAGTATATTGTAATCAAAGTAAGTTACAGAAGAAAGTTCATTAAAAGTTCAGAAAGCACATCAGAATAAAGAAAGCTGATTTATGGGGAAAGACCAGTGTTTCCCCCTTCTGGCTTAAGCAACTACATGCTTGCAGTTCACCCTTAGCTTAGAGCGTTTGATCGAGAGAGACTCTTGGTCCCCACCTTCCGGGTTTCATCTTCTTGCACATGATCCCCCTTGCCATTCCCTTACAGGAATCCAGCCGATGACCAAACAGCGTAACTTGTCCATCATACATTAGGCCTCATCTCTTCCAAACCACGAGGCCCAGCATGTTTTCACATTCCAGTCCCTTTGGTATGTGAGAAAGGGTTCTCCCACAGATTGAAATCTCCATCTTGGATGGGGCTAAAGCCAGGGCATAAATTCTCCCCTGACAGCTGGAAGGCTGGCAAGTCAGCAGTTCGAGACCCGGGTACTGCATGATGGATTGAGCGCCCATTTCTGTCCCAGTTCTTGGGGACATGAAAGGAGCCTCAATTGGGTGTGCCTTGAGTGACATTTCAACCCAGAATAATTTCTGACACGAAATTATTATTATTATTATCACCAAGTCATAGTCAGTGATGACAAGTGTTGTAGGAAGACTCTTGTGGACCTTCTTAGAGATATTTCTTAGCTGCTGTTGGAAAAAGAAAAACATTCATGCTTCATTCACAAAAGGTTATGACACAAGATAGTTCATCTAGCTGGGCTCTTTTTGTGGTAAGTACAATGAGGTGCCATAGTTGTGGGGAAATATGAGTTCAATATTTTCCATTGATTTAGAAAAGAATTTATGGATGTCTTCATAATTCAGGATGGAAATAATTTAGGATTATTGTAAAATCATGGGTTGGAAAACACAAAACTGATAGATTTCTCTATCGAGGTTGATTTTGTGTGTGCTAAATTCTCTGAATCTTCATATCTTCACTAGGATCATGCTTGCCTTTTTTCCCTTCAGAGGTTTTGTATCTTTAACATCAGTAGAAACTAGTGACTGTCTGGTTAGGTTATCCTGTTATGGTCATAGAGTAGACCAGTGGTTCCCAACAAGGGGTACACAGCCCACTAGTGGACTTCAATTCCCAGAAGCCTAAGTCAGTACATTGGCTGATCAGTGCTTTGGGGAAATGACTTAGGCTTCTGGGAATTGAAGTCCAAAAACAAGCATTTGGGAAACACTGGAGTAGACCATACTGTCACCAACTCAACTTCAAAGGTCAGGTGGCGGTTAACTAACCTGACCACCCCAAGGATTTATGGATTTGGGTGCCGAAGTCCACAGGGAAGGGTGAGGGACCCCAAGTGGATTAAATCCCACTTGAATCCATCTTGATGGAGGGCAGCAGCTTCATCCATCCTGGCCTGGGGCTGATGATGAGGACTTTATGTGCCAAAAGGGCTCAGGACTAGAAAGTGATTCACAGAACTGGATCAGTTGTACTATGGGTGTCATGCTGTGATGCAGAAGGCAGATGAAAGTCCACTGCATTATACTACACCAACTGCCAGGGGAGGAAGAAGCCAGGGCAGGTTGAGGACCTTCCCGCCGCTCCCCTTGTGCCCACACCAACATATTGTATTGTAATGTAATGTATTTTTTGTAAGCCACCCTCAGTCGCCACAGCGAGTGGGTGGCAATATAAATTTGAAATAATAATAATAATAATAATAATAATAATAATAATAATAATAATAATAATAATAATAATAATAATAATAATAATAATAATAATAATACCTCATATAACATTAGTATCGAATAACACTAAAATCGCATAACATTAAGGAATCTGGGGGGAAGAATTGCATCAGATAACATTAAGATCCTATGGGATGCTTCAGATAACAACCGCTAAAGCCTGTGTGGTTACAATGTATCTCTATGGATCCCATAGGATTTTAACATGCATCAGTTAACACTAAAAATCATATAACACCAAGACTTGTGGAACCAGGTTTTAGTGTTATATGAGGTTTTACTGTAATCATCATCATCATCATCATCATCATCATCATCATCATCATCATCATCTTGGGACAGTCTTCGTGGCTGATCGCCATGATGACTGCCAGTATTTGGAATCAGATACAGCACAAGAAAAAGACAATACGATTCTTTCCAATTTGGGAAAAGAAGAACTCAAAATTCTGATGTTTCTTCTCTTCTCATTTGGTATGGAAAGAAACTAAGGTGTTTTTTTTTAACTCAAATTAACAGTTTACCTATATCCTTGTGTTGACAGTACTATCCAACACTATCCTTGATTTACCATGTCAAGAGGCTGAGATAGAGGAGAAGCCAAAAAGTCCTCACTTGGATAATTTTGGGATTTTTCTAGTTTTCCTCATCCCCTGAAGTAGTCCTCTGAGGAAGAGTCCTGTAGGACTTAAAGCAGGGATTTTCAACCTGTGGCCCATGGCCCGGATACGTCCCGTGACACCATTTCATGTGGGACCCCGCTGCCTCCACCACACCAGGAAGTCCCATGTGGTGGAAGAAGGCAAAATGGCTGTCCAGCCCCCCCCAAATCTGAGGGAACGTGACCCGGCCCCCGGCTTAAAAAGGTTGAGAACTCCTCCATTTAATGATGTTTAAAGGATCTACAAAAGCTATTAAAGGTAAAGGTCACCCTTGCTCAAAAGCCAGTTGTATCCAACTCTAGGGTTCAGTGCTCATCTCTGTCTCAAAGCCGAAGAGCCAGCGCTGTCTGCTTCTGTAGACGTTTCCACAGTCATGTGGCAGGTGTGACTAGACACTGGAGCACACGGAAACGCTGTTTACCTCCCCACCGAAGTGGTCGCCATTGATCTCCTTGCAATGTCTTGCTTTTGAACTGCTCGGTTGGCAGGAGCTGGGACAGAGACGGGAGCTCATTCCGTCCTGCAGTCCTCGGGAATTGAACTGCCACCTTCCAGCTAGCGTCTTAGCCACTTGATGCTACTACCCAGCCTGGAGTGAGGCAGTTAAAGCAGCCGCCTCTGCAACGCAGCCCTTGCCCTGTCCCACTCCACGCCAGCTGCCGAGACGGCTACAACGCTCTGTATCTTTTCCAGCCAGCTTATTCCTCCCTCCTGTGCCTGCAGGACTAGGAGGAAAGAGCCCAACCCTGATGCCCGCCATGAAGTATTAACTCATACCAAACACAGTTTGTCTCCAAGGACCTCCCTGGCCCCTTCTTCATCCTGTGCTGACATTTTAATCGTGCTTTTGTGGAAGCTGGCTGGCAGTATGTCATCAAGAATGGTGCAGTGAGGGGATGGCGAGGGCTGCTCACCGCGGCAGCGGCGGAGGGACACAGCCTATTCTGACAGACTGAGCAATAATCTGAACTTACTGCGCTGAGCCGGTGGGACACCATCCGGGGCCGCTTTATCTTCTTCATTAAAGTGTGCTCAGGAAGGGGAGAGAGAAAAAAAATCCATTTTCCTTTAAAGTCTCAGGAACAGATGGAGTAAAATTAATTGCGCCATTAAGTCCCGATAGACAATACCGGAGTGGTTTTCTTTCAACGGTGCATGTGTGTTACAAAGTGCTCTTCGTAAAAGGCAATTACTGCAACATTTGCCATAAAATAAAGGTTGCTTTAATGGGCAATAAACACAGGCTTCAAATTTTGTATGAAATGGGTCTCCAAAGGGCGCTGTTATACACAGCTCAAAGGCACAAGTGACTTTACTATTTCAGGACTGGCTCAACCTCAGCTAACAGAGAACAATGCATTCTAGCACCTTTGGAAATAACACACATGCACACAGAGAGACACAGATCTAGATATTCCCAAAACTATTATGCGTGTGGCGATACCTCCCAGAAGGCCCTTTGAATCCCCTTTTATTTTGTTCACGAAACCATGGTGAGGGGAGGGAGGCTTGCCGGCTGAATCAGTGGCTTTAAAGGCAAAGGCAAATATATATAAAAACAGATACTGTATATACTCAAGTATAAGCTGAGGTTTTTTACCCCAAAAACGATCCCCCAAAAAGGGACTTGGCTTATACTCGGGTCAATGACCACGAGGGTCCCAAGACCATGCCGGACTGAGATGCGCCCACAATTTAATTAATGTCACCATATTTTCACTTATTTTGATTATTGAAATTCACTAGCAGCTGCTGCATTTCCCACTCTCGGCGTATACTCGGGTCAATCTATTTTCCTTGGTTTTCTGGTCAAATTTAGGTACCCCGGCTTATATTCAGGTCAGCTTATACTCGAGTATATATGGTAGATGTGGTAGGATGGAAAACTCCTGGGGTTTTCCACATGCAGAAAAAGACAAGACCTGACTTCCTCACAGAATTATCCTGACAATGAGAACGAAGATTCTGTATTTCAGTTTCACTTTTGATAGGAAAAAGAGAGAGAAATTAACCAGTGATATAAATGGTGGGGGGTGGGGTTGTTTGGTGCAGGGCAATACCTGCCCCAAGGAAACAGCGCCCTGCTGCTTCAAAGGTTCCGACTTTGGTGGAAATCGACTTGTACCAATGTGTAGCCACCTAGTGTCATACTTTTGCCCGACTTTGGGGTTCACCAGACCCTGTGGCGCACCGGGACTTGTCCCGGTGTCCAAAATAGCCACCACAGGCCTGCTCCCGACTACCCCACATCGCCGTGCAAGGTCTGAAGATGTATTCTAATTGTGTGTGGCCGAACATTTCCTCATTAAGAAGCTAGATATTTTAATCACACTGAAGTCTCCAAGCACATATATAGGAGCACAAGTAAAGCGACAAGGGAGGCCACCCTTGCCGACAAGGGGTGGCCGTGAGTAGAGGAGCCGTCTTTACACACTTACACTTTAAAATGTGTGGCTCTTGCTGCAAAGCAGGCAAAACAGTGAGAGAGTAGCAATTATAGCTTCTGGATTCAACCCTCTGAAACTTAGACAAGCAGAAGTCCACACTTCCTTTAAAGAAAATAAGAAAGCTTCTGTTTATTTGAAAAGTACATTTGAGACAGAAAAAGTGAAAGAAGTTTCTGTTCTGACGAGCTATGTTGGAGATATCAGTAGTCAATGGCTGCCCCTTTCACCTTTTGAGAAGAAAGGCAAGGTGTTTCCTCCTTAGAGGGACAAGAGAGAGGTGTGAGAATAAGGGAAATGACATCAGTAACCTTAAGAATGGAGGGAAAAGGGATGAAAGTGTCATGGGGGGAAAAAAGATACAATGGTCTGTATCACTCCAGATCATAAGTAGGGAATAAAAGTTTGTAAGTTCAGCCTACTTTTTGCTGTAATTGTTTTCTTCCTGAAGGTTCTCCTCTTGAAGTAAGAAAATATTAAGAACAGGATCCTTCCACTGTAGATGTAAGGAAGCAGTGGTGGGAATCACCAGGTTCGCACCGGTTCACCAGAACCGGTAGCAGTAATTCTGGCTGGCCCCGTCCATCAAAGTTTTGAAATAAAGTAGTCCTAATTCGGGTGCAACGTAGGGCTTTACCCCTGGCCATGCTCACCATACCACGCCCACAGTGTGGCAGTAAAAATTTTCGGAGCCCACCACTGGAAGGAAGACCTTGTCTGCTTTGTATGTGTCAGTCTGGAGCTGTGTCATACACCTGTATGGAGGGGGATCCAAAGTCTTCAGAAGTCAAAGGCTTCCTAATTGTTAGATCTGTAAGACAATGGAACCAATTACCTCTTCAGATGGTGTGTACTCCAACGCCACAGGCACTCAAGAGAAAGTCATCTGTCAGATAGATTTAATCTTGAACTGAGCAGATCCTGCAGCCATCTAGGGCAGTGATGGCGAACCTATGGCACGCGTGCCAGAGGTGGCACTTGAAGCTCTCTCTATGGGCACCCATGCAATCACCCCAGCACAGAGTTCACCCCACCCCTCTGCCCAGCAGTCCAATGGGAGCATTTCCTTCCTCTCCTGCTGCCATGTTGGCACTTTGCAATAAATATGTGGGTTTTGGGTTGCAACTTGGGCACTCGGCCTCTAAAAGGTTCGCCATCACTGATCTAGGCCCCTTCCAACATCATTATTCAGTGATTCACACAGTGGTGGGCTAAATTTATTTTACTACCGCACTGTGGGCATGATATGGTAGGCATGGCCAGAGAAAAGCCCTGCGTTGCACCCGAATTAGGACTACTTTATTTCAAAACTTGGCTGGATGGGACTAGCCAGAATTTCTGCTACCGGCCGGTTCTGGCCAACTGGTGTGAACCTGCTGATGCCCACCACTGGATTCACAGAGGCTTCCTGTCCCAGTATATGCTGCTACGTTTGACCGGTGGGACAACCAAGTTCTGTATACCAAACTTGTTTGTTATGACTCTTTTCATGTATCCAAATATATGGGTTATAATCCACAAAGCAAACATCTTTAAGGTGCCACAAGTCTCTCTCGTTTTTCCCTTCAAATTTCAAGTACATGAAAGGCATGTTTTATCTTCACACAAAAAAGTTTGACAATGCGCCCATTGAGAAAGTTGAGACCCTCAGGTTGTACAAGTCAGATGAGCTGTCAGCAGACCATCTATGTGGAGTCACAAAGTGTTGCACTGTGAAGGAATCTAATGGGGTGGAGGGTAATAAGCAAGTAATTTTCAAGAATCATAAGTTAAAGGACCTTGCAAACCAAAATTCGCATACTCAAAGCAATGGTATCCCCATTGGTAACGTAGGGTTGTGAGAGCTGGACCATAAGGAAAGCTGAGTGCAGAAGAATAGATGCCTTTAAGATGTGGTGTTGGAGGAGAGTCTTGAGAGTCCCCTGGACAGTGAAGAGAACAAATAGGTCAATCTTTTTTATTATTATTATTTAGACTTGTATGCCGCTCTACTCAGTAAAGACTGACTCAGAGCGGCTCACAGCATTCACAAATAACAATATTACAGTGCAAACCAAAATACACTAGCATATAACAAAACAATTAAATACAGTAAATACTATACAAATCAATACATCTACAATATTATAGTGTAATCAAAATACAATAAATAAATATTATCACAGCACAGTCCTCAGTATACAATAAACAATTCAACAGTGTACAATATACAATACAGGAAAGAGAAAACAAAAAGTAAACTCTATTAATTCCAAATATGGCTGTAAAGAAGGCCTACAGCCCAGGCAACATCTATAGAGGTTTTTTCCACATCAACCACAGGAGGGTGGGGGCCTAAGGCCAACTGGATGGTGGGGGTCAATTCCTCCCAGGGAGAAATCAGGTAAGAGAGACGGCAGCAAAGGCAGCATTTGTAGCTGGCTGGCTGTGTCTTTCAGCTGTAGTCCTTTCCTCCCAGGGAGAAGCCCAGTCCTGGTAAAAGAGATGGCAGCAAAGGCAGCATTTGTAGCTGGCTGGCTGCGTCTTTCAGCTGTAGTCCATTCCTCCCAGGGAGAAGCCCAGTCCCGGTAAGAGAGACGGCAGCAAAGGCAGCATTTGTAGCTGGCTGGCTGCGTCTTTCAGCTGTAGTCCATTCCTCCCAGGGAGAAGTCCAATCTTAGAAGAAATCAACCCTGACTGCTCCTTAGAAAGTCAAAGAGTAAAGATGAAACTAAAGTACTTTGGACATCAAATGAGAAGAGAGGATTCACTTGAGAAAGCCTTGATGCTGGGGAAAGTGGAAGGCAAAAGAAGAAGGGGGCAGCCAAAAATGAGGTGCCTAGATGGTATTGTAGACCAATGGGCACAGAGCTAGACGGGTTGAGGAGGATGGTGGAGGACAGCGGTGCCTGGGGGGTAATGGTCCACGGGGTCGCAATTACCATATATACTTGAATATAAGCTGACCTGAATATAAGCTGAGGTACATAATTTTGACCTGAAAACCCAGGAAAATATTTACCCGAGTATAAGCTGAGGGTGGGAAATGCAGCAGCTACTAGTGAGTTTCAATAATCAAAATTACATGAAAATATGGTAAAATTAATTAAATTGTTGGCACATCTCAATCCAGCATGGTCTTCGGACCCTCGTGGTCATTGACCCAAGTATAAGCTGAGTCCCCTTTTGGGTTCTCTCTTCTTTTTTTTTAGCTAAAAACCTCAGCTTATACTCGAGTATATACGGTAAGCCCTATGTACATGGCTGAACACATATTCAAATATAGGCTGTTAAGAACCAAGAAAGCCATCCCACACAGAATTTTTATTAATTTTATAAACCTCTAAAGTTTTTATCTATTGAATTTATGAAAGAATCTGTGAATACATACTGGAGTGGCCTTATTAAAAAGAGATGAAACTTAGGAGTGACCCTAGCCATCTCTGACTGACAGCAGCTCTCTAGAGACTCCCGAGGATAAAGGCCTGGCCCATCATCTGCAACTTAATACAGTGGTACCTTGCTTAAAGAGCATAATGCGTTCCATGGGATTGCTCTTTAAGCTAATTTGCTATTTACGTGAAACACCATTGTAAGTGACCAATTGTGACTTCTGGCGGGGAGGATGGCGAACCTCGATTTAGTTGTTAAACGAGTTTTGGGTTGGTTTTAGTTCTTAAGCGAGGCGACTGTTCAGAGAAAATTCTGCTCTTTAAGTGAGTTAGTCTCTAAGCGAGACGTTCTTTATGCGAGCTTTTACTGTACAGTCAAACCTCGCATAAAGAGCACCTCGCTTAAAGAGTAACTCGCTTAAAGAGCAGAATTTCCTCTGAATGTTCGCTTCTCTTAACAAATAAAACCAACCAAAAACTCGCTTAACAAATAAATCGGGGTTCGCAATCCCCCCCACAATTGGTCACTTTCAATGGTGTTTCGCTTAAAGAGCAATCCTGTGGGATGCATTATGCTCTTTAAGCGAGGTACAACTGTACATTGAATGTGAGAATCAGGGAAAGGCTGCGTTCCACTGGTAGGCGATGCTCCTTTCCTCCAAGCATAATGTCAGCACTAACTGGAGTCTATTATGCCACGGACACAGATTGATTTTTTTAACCTCTTTGGCATCGCACAGAAAACTGGAAATTGGAATCCACTTTCCTTTCCCCTTTTTGTCTTCAATGAGGGAAGGGGGGGGGGAGAGAAAGCTTCCCTAACATCCACACATCCCTCACTACCGGCTACATGCTATTCAGAAGCTTGCCTTTAAGGAGCAGCTCCAAATGACAGCTTTAATCACTGCCCCTGGCCACTGAAAGAGGACGTTAATGATAGGAAAGAACAGAGAGCTATTTGCATCAATCAGCTTGGGTCTAAATCACTTTTTATGATAATGCACCGAAGCAGAGAGAGTGTCTCTGATGTCTTCTGCATGTTGATGTACTGCCGGGCTGCCTCCTCTTCTCAGACCTTCATATGAATCTCTGGAAGAGCCCCACCCCACCCCACACAGCCCCACCCTGCACCAGAAAGAGATGGGCCTATTTTCTACACCATTAATGATCTACCACAAGAGTAGAGTCAGGAAAGGTTAAGCAATCTGTTGGCTCAGAGAGAGAGTGAGAGAAAAAGAGAGAGAGAGATTTCACTGAATGATCAATTGAGTTATGCCAAGCTGAATCTATATTCTGAACTGAGAGTACCATGTATACTTGAATATAAACCGCCCCAATATAAGCCGAGGTACCTAATTTTGACCAACCCCCCAGGAAAATAGATTGACCCGAGTATAAGCTGAGGGTGGGAAATGCAGCTGCTGCTAGTGAGTTTCAACAATCAAAATACATGAAAATATGGTAAAATTAATTAAATTGTTGGTGCGTCTCAATCAGGCATGGTCTTCGGACCCTCATGGTCACTGACCCGAGTATAAGCCGAGTCCCCATTTTGGGACTCATTTTGGGGCTAAAAATACAGCTTATACTCTAGTATATATGGTAGTCAGAACCTGGTTGAGAAGGATAATATCCACTAGTATTCACAGGGCGCATAAAATGACCTCCTGTTATGCCCTGGAATGAACATGAGCAGTATGGAACCTAAGGAACAAGGAGAGGAATGTAGTTTATTCTACAGGAAGAGAGTCCTCTATTTAAAGGTTATTAAAAGAACAGATCATCCTTTGAAGATGTCTGTTGTGATCCAGTTCTCGTCAGACTCTGAGGATGGCCTGGATCAGGGGGCACTCCCTATGCCCAGCCCAGTTCTGCCTGCACCCAACGCCGAGGATGTCCTGAGGCAGGGATCTGAGCCTGCGCCTGGCCCAAGTCTGTTTTCCCTGGCAGCTGACCTATCAGATCCAGAGCCTGGCTCTGACAGTGATCAGCCCTCAGTCAGGGAGAGGCCCAGAAAGGAGCTACACCTGAGACGCAGGCAGGCTAGAGCAAAGTACCAAAGAAGGCTCCCAGCTAATACCGATTAGCTGGGAGGCTTATAAGCAAGATTCTTCCAACCTGCCAGTGTCGGTACAACTCTCATGCCAAGACTGACACCCTGCTCAATTCCAGACTGCCTGCCTAGACCCTGACCTGCCTGCCATGACCCTGACTCCTCTGCCAACCCTGACGACACCCCTGGGCACCCTTTGGATTAGACTCCTGACTTGGACTACCAGTAAACAGACCTTGGCTTCTCTTTTGGCCTTTGATATCTGGACTCTCCTCTAACACTCTGTGTAGTGCCGCCGTGCGGCGATCGTGCCCGCTCGGGTGGGTCAGCACACTGTCGTCTGAAAAGTTTTTCTGCCCAAAGTTAGCAAAACCAGGGACTTCAAAGTATTTCTATTAAGACACAGCCATTATTCCAAAAGTTACCTCTTTAATTATTAATTAGTATACATAAATTATATATAAATTTCGGCAATCTTCTCTCTCTCTCTCTCTCTCTGCCTCAGTGTATATATGACTCATTGCCATTGGGGTTGTAAGAAACATAAGAACACAATTGTTCTTATAGCCATTTTTTTTTTACTGGAAACTTTCAGGAAATCCTCTCCTCACTCATCCCATGTTTCTAGTCATCCATGTACTCCAATTTCCCACAATGATAAGCAATAAAATAAAATAAAATAGGTGTGGTGGGGTCATACAAAACAGGGAAAAAGAAAAAGAATAGGAATGTGATAAAGGCAATTTCCACACTGTAGGTCAGGGCAGTGATGGGTTCGCAGCAGTTTGCTAGAACCGGTAGTAACTTTCCCCAGTGTCCTGGAGAACTGGTAGCAGCTTTTTTTTTTGGGGGGGGGACCACCTCAGGGACTGACCTTTTCACTGGTTCCCCCACTGCATACCATGTGCTTGGTGTGCATACGCAGCTTCTTTGCTGTCCTCCCAAGCGGGGAGGAGGAAGAGAAGCTGCTAGCCTGAAGCTCACTATAGCCTGCTCCCCAGGGTAAGTGACTCACCTTTGGGTGTGGGGTGGGTGGGTGTATTTCAATGTGTGTTTCACGTGTATTTATTTGTATTTTTATGTGTTTTATGTCTATTTAATGTGTATTTATTTTATTCAGGGTCTAGGCAGTAAGTTCAACTTGATGGCACATAATCACAACATCATTGCTCTAAGTCTAAGGCATCGATGGGCAAGAATGATAGCTGCAAAAATTAAAAAGTTAAGAATAATTGGATGAAATTCTGCAAATCAACCTTTATTTTCCAGGGAGGCTGCAATGAAAAAAAACACACCATATATACATGAGTATGAGTTGGGTTTTTTAGCCTCCAAAATGAGGTCCAAAAATGGAACTTGACTTATTCTTGGGTCAATGTAAACACTCAAAAACATACCCACGCAAATGTCTAAATTAATCAATTTTACTGTATTTTCATGTATTTTAATTACTGAAACTCACTAGCAGCTGCTGCATTTTCCACCCCAGACTTATACTCGGGTCAATTTATTTTCCTAGTTGCCACCCTAATGGCAGAAAGTGAAGAGGACTTAAAGAAGCTCCTGATTAGGTTGAAGGAAGAGAGTGCAAAAGGTGGCTTGAGACTCAATATCAAGAAAACCATTATAATGGCAACAGGCCCTATCAGTCCCTGGAAAATAGATGGGGAAGAAGTAGAAGCAGTGACAGATTTTACTTTCTTAGGATCAAAGCTCACTGCAGATGCGGATTGCAGCCATGAAGTAAAAAGGCAACTGATTCTTGGGAGGCAAGAGATGAGAAACCTGGGGAGCATAGTGAAAAGTAGAGACATCACATTGCAAACAAAAATTCGTCTAGTCAAAGCAATGGCATTTCCAGTGCAATGTATGGTTGTGAGAGCTGGACCATTAGGAAAACTGAGGCAAAAGAATAGATGCCTTTAAGATGTGGTGCTGGAGGAGAGTTTTGAGAGTCTCCTGGACAGCAAGGAGAACAAATAGGCAAATCAAACCTGACTGCTCCTTAGAAGGTCAAATAGTGAAGCTGAAGCTAAAGTCCTTTGGACATCAAATGAGAAGAGAGGATTCGCTTGAGAAAGCATTGATGCTGGGAAGGGTGGAGGGCAAAAGAAGAAGGGGGCAGCCAAAAATGAGATGGCTAGACGGTATTGTAGAGACAATGGGCACAGAGCTGAGCGAGTTGAGGGGGAGGGTGGAGGACAGAAGTGCCTGGTGGACAGTGGTCCATAGGGTCGCAAAGGGTCGGAATCGACTGTGCGACTGAACAACAAAAATAGCTCCAAAATAGGTACCTCTACTTATATTTGGAACAACTTATAGTTGAGTATATACAGTATTATTACTTTTCTGACAAATTTTGGTTCATGTCTAGTTGAGGACCGAAGCAGTTGGCAGTTCAGAGTGAGCCTACTCTTATATCCTAACGCTGATGCTTTGAGATTCCCAGGCAAACAAGGTGGTGTAACAACTCGACCAAAACCTTCTCACATGATTGCTTTTGGTTACTCCTAAGCAGTAAGAATGCCTAGTTAACCCTTTAGGTAGGTTTGAAGGTCTGGGGAGGTTTCTGTTAACAAATTGAACAGAAAACTACTTGCAAATGACATAAAAAGCTCTTTCTTAACATCAAAACATATGAAATGTTTTAAATTGCAGCACAACAAACTTCCAGTTATATTTAATCTTAAAAACATGTGGGTGAAGGGGGGAGGGGATGGATGAAAAGTCTAGACAAGCATTTTCTTAGACTCATGGGGGAATCGTTTTTTAAAACTAAGTGTGGAAATCATTTAGACGGCGAACACAATGCCCCCTTTAAATAATATGTACTAAACATATCGAGCTACTGTATCTGTAATAGTCAGAATGTCATCTGATTCGGAATAATGGATCTCTGTTTTGGTCAGGAAAGAACCTTGTCAGACTAATTCATAAACAGTTAAAAGTTAATATTTTAATTTAATTTAATAGATTTATATACTGCCCTATCCAAAGGACTCTGGGCAGTATACACAATATAAAACCAATATAATGCAGGTGAAGGATATGTAATACTAAAATGAGACCCCAATCTCCTATAAACTTAACATTTCCAACAAGAATCCCCCTCCTCTCTCTGTTCCCCACACCCATGTCCACACAGGTTCGTACCATCGCTCTCTCACACACACTCTCAGCCATACAATAAAATATCGCAGTGCATCTGATCCTGGATAAAATGACAGGGAGGAAGGCTTGTTTCTTGAACCATTTATCCTTTGGGAGCAGAAAGTTGTCTTCGAAGGTCTGGATCGGGGTGCCCAAACTTTTCGGACAGTGGGCCAATCATGTGGTTCAGAGGGCTGGTCACTTTGGCCTGTGGGCTGGATCCGGCCCACAACACCAATTCATCCAACCCGCAAAGCCCTCGTTGCTCCTGGAAGTGGAAGTACAACACGCCCGGACGTGTTTTTAAACATCCCAAGAGTCTGGATCCACACTAAGGCCAGCCTTAGCCGTCCCAGATACTGTCAATGCATTTTTGTCCCTTTCTATAGCTCTGCCCAAATGACTTTCTGGTGGTACCATTAACATTGGTTACTGCCAGGCCCATGGTGGCTATTTTGGACACCGGGACAAGTCCCGGTGCGCCATAGGGTCTGGTGCCCCGCAGAGGCAGGCAGAAGTATGACATCAGGCAGCTACACAATGGCGCAAGTCAATTTCTGCCCATGCCGGAACCTTTGAGGCAGCAGGGCGCTGTTTCCGTGGGGCGGGTATTGCCATGCACCAACCAGCTCCACCACCCTTCCATGGCTGGTTGGTGCACTCCGATGCACCAGCCCTCCCCCTCCTGCCATGGCCTCGGTCACTGCACCCAACTCCAGAGGCTCTGCCCCCTCTCGCCTGTCCACCCCCATTTTAGCATAGCCAGCACACCCCTGGTTACTGCAATGTCTCCAGCATAGAGTCTGGGCATGTTTCACTTCTGCTTCTGGGAGCGATGAGGGCTTTGCGGGCTGGATGAATTGGTGTTGTGGGCTGGATCTGGCCCACAGGCTGTAGTTTGGGCACCCCTGGTCTGGATCATGGCAGATTTCAGCAATTGCACCTTAAAATTAAGAGCATTTCAATTCACTTCCCACTTCAGTATGAAATTTGAATGCCAAAAGATGGGAGGACACTCAATACAGACACGAAAAAAAGCTCAGAGGGTAGTTTACGGATCCAATGGTTTTTGAGCCCACCAGTTATTCCTCAGTAGCTTTCTCTTGGATTTATATCCTGTCTTTCTCTCAAAAGGGTGACTCAGTTACAGTACCACTTATAGATAACCAGCCGTCTAGACTGTATACTGTACAAATATTCCCCAACCAGAAGAAAGAACATCTATAATGTACAACTTGTTTTCCAGAAGAAAAAGAAAGAAAACAAACTACCCTGTATATACTAGAGTATAAGCTGACCTGAATATAAGCCGAGGTACCTAATTTTGACCTGAAAACCCAGGAAAATAGATTGACCCGAGCAGTGGTGGGATGTCAAATTTTTTACTACCTCACCGTGATGTCATCACAGTATGGGCGGAGCTAAAGTCATGATGTCATGGGCGGAGCCGACATCATGATGATGTGGGCGGGGCCAAAGAAAACAAATAAATAAAAATAAAATAAAAATAAGCACACACACACACCTCAACCCACCCACCCACAACACAAACCTGAAAATAAATTAAATAAATAAATAAATAAAAATACATTAAAATACATCCACCCACCCACTTTGCTTATAAACCCCAAGCCAGGCTGCCAGGCCTGCCAGCCGCCAGGCCTTTTTAGGAACTGTGGTAGTACGTCCATATAGGTAAAGGTATTAAATATACATTAAAATACACAGAGACACACCACATCCAAAGCTCAATCACTTGCCCTGGGGAGCAGGCTATAGGGAGCTTCAGGCTAGCAGCTTCTCTTCCTCCTCCCCGCTTGGGAGGACAGCAAGGATGTTGTGCATACACGCCAAGCACTGTAGATGTGCATGCACACCAAATGCCTGGCACACAGTGAAAATGTAAGCCCCGAAGGTGGTTCCCCCCAAAAGCTGCTACCGGTTCTCCGGGACACTGGGAAAAGTTACTACCGGTTCTGGGAAACTGGTGAGAACCTGTTACATCCCATCACTGGACCCGAGTACAGTCAAACCTCGCATAAAGAGCGACTCGCTTAAAGAGTAATTCGCTTAAAGAGCAGAATTTTCTCTCAATGTTCATGTTGCTTAACAAATAAAACCAACCAAAAACTCGCTTAACAAGTAAACCGGGGATCGCAATTCCCCCCCCCCATTGGTCACTTACAATGGTGTTTCGCTTAAAGAGCAAACTCACTTAAAGAGCAATCCTGTGGAACGCATTATGCTCTTTAAGTGAAGTACAACTATACAGTCAAACATTGCTTAAAGACTAATTCACTTATCAAATAAAACCAACCAAAAACTCACTTAACAAATAAATCGGGGTTCGCAATCCCCCCCCGCCCACTATTGGTCGCTTACAATGGTGTTTCGCTTAAAGAGCAAACTCGCTTAAAGAGTAATCCTGTGGAACACATTATGCTCTTTAAGCGAGGTACAACTGTATAAGCCGAGTGTGGGAAATGCAGCAGCTGCTAGTGAGTTTCAATAATCAAAACACATGAAAATATGGTAAAATTAATTAAATTGCTGACATGTCTCAATCCAATGCGGTCTTGGGACCCTCGTGGTCACTGACCCGAGTATAAGCCATTTCCCCTTTTGGGGGTTGAAAAACTAGGCTTATACTCGAGTATATACAGTAGTTATGCGCTGATGGTGAAAAGGAGACAGAGTGGGAATCACACTTTTGCTGAGTGAAGTTCCCTAATAATCGCATTATTCTTCAAACCAGTTAAATGCAATTTGTATTCTGCACCCTAAGCCAATGCGCTGAACCGATTATGCCAAAGTGAACCATGGCAATCCCTGATATTGTCGCTTGAAAGGCCCGTCTTTCTCCTGAATAGGGTTCCCATATGCCTTTCAGAGTTGCCTGACACAATGTTGCATCTCCTTTGCAGAGAGATAAATTAAGCGTGTGAAAGTCTTCGCAAAGCCCTCATTTTCCAGTTAATCAAATCTCCCCCTAATCAAATTAGCACACATAATTCCTCTGGATGCAGGGCGCAAGGGAGGAAAAGGAAGAAAGAAATCCCCACATTATCCCTGCCCTTTGGAGCTGAAAGGGACGAAGCCGTGGGGCGCTTCCCCCACCTCTGCATGAATGGGCCTAAATAGGGGACTTGTCCAGAAAGATTGGCCAGCGGTAAACTTTGGCAACATTTGTGATTCCCAGCTCATTAAACCGTCTGCCTCTAAGACCACCTCCAGGGACCACTGAGGCGTTCAGTAATGAGATACTTGTTTAATTATCTTTCAAAGGCTGGACATCTGCGACAAACCTCCCTGTTTCCAACCCCACACAGACAAACCTATCAATAGACTTTAGGTCTCTCTCTGGTTTGATGGAGTGTTTTCCATTGAATAAACCAGATAATAAATTTTGAAGAGAAGGGAACAATTGCCATTAACTCGGGCCGCTCTCCGAAGAGTCGAAGTCCATCATGAAAATTCAATAGCAGCTGAGCTAAATGGATAAATGTTCACAGTCAACCTTTTTTAATTGATTTCCCTTCATGAAATGATCTAGTCTCTCTGAAGCCAGCCGCTCCCGCAGCCTCTCTTTTAACCTCTCCTTTTTATTCTGAAGATGTTTGGAAGCCCTGAACAAAATGGAATATCTAAAATATTCATCTCCCTCAAGAGAAAAAGGCTGGTGCACTGGACATGCGAGGCCCAAGAACAATTCTTGCACAAACTCTATTCATTTACCGTATATACTCAACTATAAGTCATCCCGAATATAAGTCAAGGTACCTAATTTGGACCTCTAAAACTTTGGAAATATATATGTATATGCTGGCATATAAGACTACTCCCCCCCCCCAAAAAAAACATGCCTCCAAGTAGGGGGGGGTCATCTTATACGCCGGGTGCACTTCAGTTGGGATAGTCATAGCTGCCCATAGTGGCCTCCTGATGCTCGCCCGGGGCCCATAGAGGCCTCCTGATGCCCACCCACCTCATTCTACATACCATCCAGTATCGCGTGGTATCCAGCGTGGCTGCAGTGAGCATCAGCAGCGAGACAGAGGTGCCAGCCTTTTCGGCGTGACCAGCCCGTTCTGCTCGGCAGGAAGCAACGGTGCTCCGCTCCGCCCCTTGTCTATGTAGAGCTCGCACATGCGCACTTGTGCACTAGTGCCGGCCACAGGGAGATGTTGAAATCAAATCTGATGTTCTTTTATGTTTTATTTGGTGTGTGGAAAGTGTGCGGAAGAGGGGGTAGTCTTATACGGCGAGTATATAACAAACTCTATATTTTGAGTGGAAATGTTGGGGTGTCGTCTTATACGCCCAGTTGTCTTATACGCCGGCATATATGGTAGATTGACCCAAGTATAAGTCGGGGATGGAAAATTCAGCAGCTGCTAGTGAGTTTCAATAATTAAAATTTGCACCACTTCAGTTTTGGGACCCTCAGGGTCACTGACCCGAATATAAGTCGAATCCCCTTTTTGGACCTCATTTTGGAGGCTAAAAAACTAGACTTATACTCGAGTATAGAATAAGCAGTGGTAAGGAAGGTTTTGCATTTTTTTGGTTGTGTGAGAGAGAGAGGAATTAAGTTTTCCCTAAATACACACACATGAACACATTTGTCTTATGAACATGGTTCCCAGATCAATTCTCAAAAGTGTTGTCAAGGCATAAATGTATGGTTTTCTCCAGCATAGCAATAAAAGTGATTCTCACTGAAATTTGGTCCCTGTATCCTGACAACATCATTCCGCTCATAATAGAATTTCAGTGGAGATATTGTTATGTCCTTTTTGCTCAGTCACTTTTATTCAAGTTGTAATGAGCCCTGACACAAGCATAATAAAAGCTGTCTCAACAATATTTTCAGCTTAATGCTTTATTATGACTGTGAATATGCTTTAAGAAATAATAGTCCAATCCACATGCTTTCCCCTCTTCCTTCTTCTGCTTCCAATAACAATGGCTTTCAATAACGTTAACTAAGATAGACTTACGGGCCATCTTGCCTGGATGGGACCTTGAAGTTTTATAGAAGTTCTCGCCTGCCAACCTAGCAATTCGAAAGCAAGAAATTGCCAAGTAGATGAATAGGGACCACTTTGGTGGGAAGGTAAACAGCGTTCCATGCGCTCGTCCAGTGTCTACTCATGCCTGCCTCATGACCACGGAAACGTCTGCAAAAGCAGACTGCGTTGGCTCTTCGGCTTTGAAACAGAGATGAACACTGAACCCTAGAGTTGGATACGATTTTACCTTTACCTTTACTAGTCTTTCTTGGAGAAGACAACTCAGAAGGTTATGGAAGGAGTTGTCTTAGGTAAAGGTCACCCTTGCTCGAAAGCCAGTTGTATCCGATTCTAGGGTTCAGTGCTCAGCTCTGTTTATAGCCAAAGAGCCAGCGCTGTCTGTGTTTGACGACGTATTCCGGGGACAAGTGGCAGGCATGCCTAGACACCGACGTGCACGGAACACTGTTTACCTTCCAACCGAAATGTTCCCTATCAGGGGTATGCAGGGCAGCATGGGAAGGCGCTGGACAGGAAGTGGTGGGCGGCACCTATTTGGGTTGGGGGGAATCCCATACATTGCTATTGGCATCCCAAGGCGCCAGAGGTGAGGGCGGGATAGGACAAAGCCCGGTTGCCTGATATACCAGCATGGGCCTGGTCCCTATTTATCTACTTTCAATTTCTTGCTTTCGTACTGCTAGGTTGGCAGGAGCTGGGACAGAGATGGGTGCTCATTCTGTCATGCAGTACTCAGGTTTTGAACTGCTGACCTTCGGCCTCTCAGCCAGCGTCTTAACCACTTGAGCCACTGCATGGGTGCATAAGGCCACTAAGACCACCCTCCAGCTCAATACAGGAATCTAAAGCAAAGTATATCTGACAAATAGATGTCTGACTTTTTCTTGCATTAATTCAGTATTGGAGTTCTCAAGTACCTCTTGAAGTAATTGGTTCCATTGATGTACTGCTATAACAGGAAGTTTTTCCTTATATTGTATTCAACAGAAATCTAGCTTCCTTTACCGATCACTCTTGAATGATTGAGAACATATCTTGCCCTTCTTCTGTATAACAATCTTTCAAGTATTTGAAGAGTACTATTGAACCTTCCCTTCAGACTTGTTTTATCAAGGCTAAACATTTCCAGCCCAGTCTTTCCTTACAGGGCTTGTTTTCTAGTCCCCTGATAATAGTTTCTGCCTTCCTCTGAACTTGTTCCACTTAATCTCGTTTCAGGGGATTTTTGGTGACTACATTTCAAATATCGTTGTTGTTCAATTCACACAGTCGAGTCTAACCCCATGGACCACCACACACCATGCTCCTCTGCCATCTGCCATAGTCTGCCCAGATCTATGGCCACTGTGTCAACGATGCTGTCCAACCATCTCATACTCTGCCACCCCCTTCTCTTTTTGCCTTCCATTTTCCCTCGCTTCCCTCTCCAGTGAGTCCTCTCTTCTCATTTGGTACTTGAGCTTCAGCTTCAGTATTTTTCCAAGGAGCAGAGTTGATTTCCTTCAGGACGGACTGATTTGATCCTCTTGCAGTCCAGGGGTCTCTCGAAAGCAGAGGTGCCCAAACTATGACCTGTGGGCCAAATCCTCCCAACTTCATGGTTTTATATTTCAAATGCTTCAAAAATATTTGGCTACAAATCAGCTTGAAACAAACTGGTTGTGATTCATAAGACAAATATTTGAACCAAATCAAAGCAGATGGCATTTGCACACTGCACATTCCCCCTTTCTTTTAGAACAACCTGCCCTGTTGTTTCTATAGAAACCTGGCTTGATAACTCAGCAGTTTAGGTATCTAGCTGTGGAAGAATTTGGGAGTTCAAGTCCCCACTGTGTCTCCAAGAGAAAGTAGATGGCATTGGACCAGTAACATAGTCCCAGGCCTGAAAAGAAGGGAATGGTTAGCTACTTCTATGTACTCTCTAACTAGAAAATGCTTTAGAAAAGGTTGTCATACATCAGAATTGACTTGATGGCACACAATTATTAATAAATACTGTATATGCTCGAGTATAAGCCTAGTTTTTTAGTTCCAAAAATGAGCCCCCAAAAGGGGAAATAACTTATACTCAGGTCAATGATCCCGAGGATCCTAAGACCACGTTGGATTGAGACATGTCAACAATTTAATTAATTTTACCATATTTTCGTGCATTTTGATTATTGAAATTCACTAGCAGTTACTGCATTTCTCACCCTCCGCTTATACTCGGGTCAATGTATTTTCCTGGGTTTTCAGGTCAAAATTATGTACCTCTGCTTTTATTCAGATTGGCTTATACTCGAGTATATAAGTATACATAGAACTGTAGTGCTGGAAAGGACCATAATAAGTTGCATAATGTCACTGTTTTGAAAGCTTCTTTTATGCACTACAGGTCCTTTCTATGCACTGTTTCCCTAGATCAGGGGTGCCCAAACTATGGCCTGGGGGCCAGATCCAGCCACCAACACCAATTCATCTGGCCCATGAAGCCCTCGTCGCTCCCGGAAGTGACGAAGGCCCCAGGCCCATAGTGACCACCCCCCTGGACCATGTGACCGGCCTGCGGCCCAAAAAATTTGGGCACCCCTGTCCTAGATCAATGCAGACACATTTGAAACAGATTTAAGTTGTTTGTGAAAGGACAATGTGTTCTTACCGCTGCATTGTTTACCCAGTACTCCTTTTATGAATGCTGGGGAAATGTGGATGACTCCACTTATTGGCTAAACAACTGGAAAGATTCTCAAAATAATGAATTCCCACCCACCCCCTTGTATCTTGAGTTGCATAACAGCTAGAGACCTGTGTGTTACTTTTAACATGAATGCTTGGAATATGGGCCACAGGGCCGTAGTCAGTTAGCACTTTGCCCACCGTGGCAAAGCACGGTTTCCCATAGGAATGCATTGAAAATTGGTTTTGTTGCCCATCCTGAAAAAACATTTGCCCACTCACATCTAGAACCCTGGCAATGGCCCTGCTGGGCCAGGCAATGTTCCAAATGGACATCAGATGACAGTTCTATTTACGGGAACCCATCCTAAAGGTTAAATCAGCAACCCAGTATAAGGTAAAGAAAGGCCTTATACTTGAAAGCCAGTCGTATCTGACTCTAGGGTTCAGTGCTCATCTCTGTTCCAAAGCCGAAGAGCCAGCACAGACGTTTCCGTGGTCATGTGGCTGGCATGACTAAACACCGGAGCGCATGGAAGGCTGTTTACCTTACCACCGAAGTGGTCCCTATTGATCTAGTTGCAATTTCTTGCTTTCGAACGGCTAGGTTGGCAGGAGCTGGGACAGAGACGGGAGCTCGTTCTGTCCTGCAGTATTCAGGAATTGAACTGCTGACCTCCCGCCTTCCCGTCAGCATCTTAACCACTTGAGCCACTGGTCTCGAAACCAAGCTTTATGAGGAAAGACTGAAAGAACTGGGCATCTTCAACCCTGAGAAAAGGAGACCCAGGTTACAGGAAACCAGAGTTTGAGTGAAGATCAGTAAATACTTCCTAACTATTAGAGTAGTAAAATAATGGAACCAATTACCTTGTGGAGGTGAACAGTTCAACACTGGAGGCATTCAAGAGGACATTAAATAGATAAACAACCTGCCAGATAGACTGTGATTTAGATGCCTGCATTGAGATGAGAGGAAGACACAGATGTCATATACCGGTATGTCCACTCAGGAAATAATTCCCCTGGAAGCACAATCTGCTCCTTCCAAACACTAAAGTAGTCTCTAACAGTCAGCTGTTGTAATGCGCCTTGGAAACACATACAGTATAAGTGGTACTTTGCTTAAAAAGCATAATGTGTTCCACGGGACTGCTCTTTAAGTGAGTTTTGTCTTTAAGCGAAACACTATTGTAAGTGACCAGATGTGACTTCTGGTGGGGGAGGGATTGTAAACCCCAATTTAGTTGTTAAGCGAGTTTTTGGTTGGTTTTAGTTGTTAAGCGAGGTGACCATTCAGAGAAAATTCTGCTCTCTGTTAGTCTCTAAGCAAAGTGATCTTTATGTGATGTTTTACTGTATATTATATATTTCAGGGATTTTTCACTGAATATTTTTGGACCTGTGGAAACAGGACTCACACATACAGGGGCCAAACTGTACTGTAATAGAAGAATAGGTATCAATCAAACATACTCAGGCTTAGCTATAACAGAGTTTGAGGTTGTCATGCATGCAAAAATGTTAATTTCATTGTGGGGTGGGGACTAATAGCAGTAGGCCAGATTATCCTGTTATGGTAAAAGAGTAAACCATACTGCCAACGACTCAACACCGAGCGTCAGGCGGCAGTTAACTAACCTGACAACCCTGAGGACTGAAAGCCTTGGGTGGCGAAGTCTACAGGGAAAGGTGAAGGTCCCCAAGTGGATTAAATCCCACTTGAATCCCTCTTGATGGAGGGAAGAAGCTTCATCTATCCTGGCCTGGGGCTGAGGAGGACTTTGTGTGCCAAAAGGGCTCAGGACCAGAAAGTGACCCGCAGAAATGGATCAATGACACTATGGGTGTCACGCTGCGATGCGGAAGGCAGATGAAAAGCCACAGCATTATATTATCAGGACAGTTTTCATGGCTAATCACCTATATTCAGATTTGGATATGGCAGAAGAAGAATAGCAGTAGACTGGCAATCCAGGTTTCTGCTAGCAGATCAAAACTCTCCTTTGCAAAGTTAAGTTTATTTTCTACTTACAAATAACTTTATAGGTGTGAGGCTAAAGGGAGGGAGAAGAAACGAGGACTTATTTAACAGATTTCAAGGCGAAACATGTAATTCAAGAAACTGAAGAATGTTAAATGTTTACAAGGTAGGCCCAGAGAGTTATCATCTGGGACTTCATGGAAGCCAAGCTATTCTGAATAAAACATCTCATTGAGTACAACTTTGAAACCTGCCAATATTTTGCTCCGAGCAACAACTTAGCACATATTCCAGACATGTACACATCCCCTCGTTCTAGTTAGGCAGGTGTTAAACCGGAGAGGCCTTGGGGGAGGAGAGGGGAATCCATGATGGTTTCCACATAATCGACATGCCCTCCTGTGAGATTTGAGAAAGCCTGCGAGCAGCCGAGAGCTTTCCCCACCTATTGACATTTACAAAGCACATTAAATCATGCATGAGGTGCCTCGGGCGCATGTAATTCACAAAACACAGCACAAGGTTCCCAGGGATTTGAGCTGACCAACACGCTTTATTAGAACCGACAGTGGAAGACAGAAGCCGCTGTGTCAGAAGAAGGTTTTCAAGGCAGGGAGGGCAGGCCCTGCACCAGGAAGGTTTTAGGGAGATCCACCCAGTTGACGCATACTTGCTAAAATACATTTTTCCACCCTCCCTTCCTCTTTCCTCTCTGGTTTTGTTGTCAGGGTTGTTCATCCTAGAACCCTGCTGTCGCTACATGTTTAAGAGAGAAACAGGTTTTGCATTTTAATTTTGTTACATATTATTTTTCCAATGGAAGCATAAAGTTGTGTTGCAGCACCCCAGGTGGCTTAGTGGTTAAGACACTGAGCTTGGAGACTGGAAGGTTGGGTTTCGATACCAGAGGGCTGCACAGAGACATGAAAGGAGTCTCATTCAGGCGTCCCCTGAGAGGAGTTTCTCCAGCAAAAATCCTTTCAACCCAGAGTAATCACTGGCGCAAAATTATTACTATATGTACTCGAGTATAAGCCGAGGCACCTAATTTTGACCTGAAAACCCAGGAATATAGATTGACCCAAGTATAAACCGAGGGTGGGAAATGCAGCAGCTGCTAATGAATTTCAGTAATCAAAATACATGAAAATATGGTAAAATTAATTAAATTGTTGGTGCATCTCAATCTGATGCGATTTTGGGACCCTCGTGGTCATTTACCTGAGTATAAGCCGTTTCCCATTGGGGGGGGGTCATTTTTTGGACTGAAAAACTAGGCTTATACTCAAGTATATACAGTAATCTGATACTTTGAGATTCCTTCAGAAGATAGGTAACCAAAAGAAGCATTCAGTGGAACCTCGGTTAACAAATGGCTCAGTTAATGTAAAAATCACATAACAAAAGGAAGTCCATAGAAAATAGTGGCTCGGTTTACAGATTTTTTTTTCAGAACGGATTAATTGGTTTTCAATGCATTCTGATGGGAAACCATGTTTTGGTTAATGTATTTTGGTTTTCAATGTATCCCCATGGGAAACTGCATTCAATGCATTCCTATGGGAAATTTGGTTGAAGTAATTTTTCCTGTAATAAACGACCTGGAGAATGCATTGAATTACGTCAACCAAGGTACCACTGTACATGCTCTTATTAATAGTTTCACAAACTATATACATTTCAAGAATCCAGTTAACTAAGATTTCTATTCCAACCCTCAAAAAAAATAATAACTGCAACACTTTTGTAAAAGAAAAACACAGAAAATTTGATTTGTTTAACACAAAATATGCATTCCTGCTGTGTTTGCTTTCCAATTCCAATTCACTTCTCTTCCACCATTTGGCAAGGTTCTGTGTTGCAATACTTCTGTTATTTTGCGGACAATGTTTCTTCTTTTTATTTTTGGCTAGTACGCCTGGCAAAAACTCTCCCCCCTCATGGCAACGGCTACTGTCAACATCAAAATTGACTATTCCTAACAATTCCTGCGATACAGCCACCTCAGTGGCTGCAGGCCACATCTGTGAGGAGACATAGTAGCAGCCATCTGCATGAACTGCATTATTTAATGATGCTGGCACAGATTAACATTCACTGTAACCTATGATAATGGGCTCGAGGGCTTTCCATGTCTGCCGCGCAATGGCAACTGATGTCTCCTGTTCTGTCCCCAAAACAGGATGCTTTAATTTTTAATGGAGCACATGTTCAATTGGCTGTACAAACAGGCTAATCTGCAAAGCATGTGCTCAGTAACAAGCCAAAACTATGCAGCCAGAATAACAAGGCTGCTTCTCTGCAGCAGGAAGAAGGCTGAAAGATGCCCCTGTGTTGGTGTGTCTCTGGCGCATGATGCTGACATCTGAGAAGAACCAGTTTTCTTGATCTCTTGTCAACAGTTGTCCCAACAGTCAGGGATCCACACTTTATTGTGCTATGCACATAAGGGCCTGGAAGGCAGCGCTGGTAGGCTTCTGTGCCTTGTGCAATTACAGCTGGTACTAAAGTACAGTGCGAAAGAAAAAATGAGAAGGCTCCATCACACACGTCACCATAGAAATCTGGAAAGAGAGCAAGGCAGCCCAGCTGGTACCCTCTAGAACTGTGGTGCCCAAACTAAGGCCCGGGGGCCATGTGCGGCCCCCGATGCCAATTCATCTGGCCCACAAAGCCCTCGTCGCTCCTGGAAGCAGAAGTAAAACACTCCCGTATGAGTGCGTTTCACTTCCGCTTACAGGAGCGATGAGGGCTTCGCGGGCCAGGTGAATTGGCATCGGGGGCCACACCTGGCCCCCAGACCTTAGTGACCAGCTCCCTGAACCACATGATCGGCCCACGGCCCAAAAAGTTTGGCCACCCCTGGTCTAGAACTATAAATGGATAAAAGAAATCAGAAAGTAAGACTCACATTTTGCTTCACATACACAACCCATCCCCAGACTAGATAATATGACAAGCAAAAGCAAGCCGTAGTGCAGGGATTCTCAACCATGGCACCATGTCATGTGGTCCCAGCACTGCCTCTGCCACACCAGGAAGTGCCATGTGGTGGAGGAATGGCAGAATGGCCATCCAGCTCCCGAAGCTGTCTGAGGGAGCGTGACCCGGCCCCTGGCTTTAAAAGGCTGAGAACGCCTGCCATAGTGTATTACAAGAACAGACAGATCAAATACAAGAGATAGCACAGCTTAGAGTTAAGAGATGAGTTTACGTTCTCCAATATGGTAGATTACTATCTAGAATCTCAATCAGTATTCCAACTTTTGCAGACATTCCACATAGGTCTCAGAACTGGAAGTGACCTTCTATCCCTGCTAAACCTTTCTTAAGCCCTACATCTGCAGTGCATTTAGTTTAAACTAAATGATGATGGTGTACTAGGTTAAAATGTAACGGAATCGGAGAGAGTCTCTGCATTTAGGCAAGCTTGTTGAACCTAAAATGAATATGGCAAGATAATTCAGCTAGGATTACATTTTGTTTTTTGCTGCCCTGCCAATTGGAGCATCAGAACTCAATTCTAGACTCTTTCGATGTTGGTGTTTAGTGAAACCCCAGATTTCTGTGCCAAAAATTAACACTGATATTATCTTTGCCTTATACATATTTAGAATGGGGAATAGTGTGCTTGGGTGTGTAAACTTCAACAGTCTGTTTAAAGATTGTAGACTAGTAGCTGCTTTCAGTTCGCTTCTCTTTATTTGTAGAGCCCAAGAGCCAGTGACGGAGAAAGTAATGTCAAGGTAACAATAGGATTTTACCTGCTCTAGTTCTTTTGAATTTATGTGGCATCTGTGCACTTTATTCCTATATCCAAAGTCTATGACTGTGGATTTAGTATTATTGATAACAAGGTCATTTTCTGAGCAGTAAGAACGAAACTATCTTAGCAGTCTTCTCATCCTCACTTGTGTTGTTGATAATAAGATCATATCATCAGCATAAAGTAAAACATTTACACATCTGTTTAAGATTTTTGGCATGTGATAATCTAGATGGAATTCTTGACGCAATGGGCACAATGTTGGGCAGGTCAAGGAGGATGGTAGAGGATAGGGGTGCCTGGCATGGGATGGTCCATGGGGTCATGAAGGGTTGGAATCAACTGCGTGACTGAACAACATCAACAAATCGGTTCGTACCCTAAGACAGCATTCAGAGTAGAGGGCTTTAATTTTAAAACAGCAGCCTTTGATCTATATCTGTGTCATACAATTTCTGCCAATTTTAACATGGCGCTCTGTTTCTTGGGGCTAGAGATTATACGTACTCTGCGAATCTGCTTTCTTAGCTTTCTTCTCGCTACTCCGCATTCTTTGTTAAACCATAGGGACTTCATAGGTTTATGTCTGTTTGACCTTAGATTAAAAAAAGGTATCAAACATTCATATGTGTCTCTATATGCTGGTAATACCAAATCAGGATTAGAAACAGTGCAAACGCAATTCAGGTGAATAGTGTTTCCCCTTTAGGTGGTGAGATAGAGAAAGAGGTATGGGCTTACCTGGTCAGCTGCCACACACCCTTTGTTTCTTGGGGGATAGTCAGGGCTGTGTGCAGTGGCATTCCCCCTGGTTCCTGTCATTTGAGTTAATATCAGCTGGTGGGTGGTCAGTTAAAAAGGGTATGACCAGGATAAGGAGCAACTGTAACCAATGAAGTCATGTATCTTTTCATCCAAATTGTTATTGTATCTTGTGGTTATTTCTGTGTCCCAGCATCATTTGAACTCCGGGGGGGGGGGGAGGAACAACTACCATATATACTCAAGTATAAATCAGGTTTTTTAGGGGGCCCCCCGAGGTCCAAAAATGGGACTCGACTTATACTCGGGTCAACGTAAATGCTCAAAAACATACCCACACAAATGTCTAAATTAATTAATTTTACTGTATTTTCATGCATTTTAATTATTGAAACTCACTAGCTGCTGCTGCATTTTCCACCCCTGACTTATACTTGGGTCAATCTATTTTCCTAGTTTTTGAGGCCCAAATTAAGTACCCCGACTGATATTCGGAACAACTTATAGTCGAGTATCTACGGTAGCCTGTAATAGAAGTCCAGTTTGTTTGTTATGGTTTTTGCTCACCATCCTTGGAAGTCCAGAATACAGTAATACCCCAGATAACGATTGCATCGGATAACGTTAGAATCGGATAACGATGCAAGTTTTTTGGAAAAAACTTGCATCGGATAACGATTCTGGATAATGATTCTTAGCGTTATCCGATGCAATGGTCTGCGGGTGTGTGATGGTTTGGGTAGAACTACCCAATCCACCCCCCACCCGCAGTGGTCTTTGCCACTGCAGTAGGGTCGGGGGAAAGCACCCGCCTTTCCCGGACTCTACTGCAGTCGCAAAGCCTCCTTGTCTCTTTCCCTCCCTGTATTTAAACTACAGGGAAGGGGGAAAGAGAGAGACGTGATTGGTTCTCTAGAGAACCAATCACATCTCTCTCTTTCCCCTTCCCTGTAGTTTAAATACAGGGAGGGAAAGGGAGGGAGAGAAAGACGGAAGCAGTTCTTTTTTCCTCCCTGTATTTAAACTACAGGAAGAGAGAAGCTTGTGTTTTAAATACAGGGAGGGGAAGAAAAAAACACAAGCCTCTCTCTTCCTGCAGTTTAAATTTAACTGCTGTGGGTGGGGGGTGGCTTTAAAGGCAGGGAGGAAAAGTTCTTTCCCTGCCTGCCTTTAAAGTGGCTTGTCCCTGAAGTCAGGGCTTTTTTTTAAAGCGTTGTTCGATGCATGCATCGGACAACGCTAAAAATCGGATAACGTAATGACTTGCGGAACCAAGTCATAACATTATCCGGGGTATTACTGTACACTGCTTCCTGTGCAAGACTGAATTTCAAAATCCAAAATACTGGGTTTCACACCTAATGCTAATCCAACAAAAGGCCATGAGAAATGTACAATGGCCTTTTCCTTCATGATCTCATTCTTTAACTCAGCTATCAGGAGAGCAAAGAAGGGGTGAGAGGATGACTGATGACAAACTGCCTGTACTGATCAAATTAAATATTAATCACAGATAAACTGCGGATCAAAATCAACTGGGCTTCCAACATTGAAATAGACAGAAAAATCAGCATGACTTTTTCTTCTCCTTCCCATCTCTTGCCAAACTACGAAAAGCATAGCCTGGTCTTTGTTGCTATTGTTCCAAATGTATTATTAATAACACACCAGACATCCTTCTGCTTCCCTCCCACATTACATACATGCTCTTCAATATTGAACCGGGAATGGAGAAGAATGCCTTTTTAAATCTTCCTAAATCCTTATCTCTGATTGGGTTCATTAATAAACATTCTGGGTTTTGTTGCAGAGAGTGACATATGGCATAATCCTCTAACAGGAAGAAGTATTTTGCATTTTATTGTAGAAAACAAACATGTGAACAGGTTCTAACAGATGGCTTTCTTAGCTTCTGGGCAAGGGGGGTTGTTTAATAAGGCTTGAAAACAAGGTTTTCTTTTCCTTTCTCAGTTGCTTAAGAATAAATTCAGAAGGATTTAAAGCTGTCTTACTTGTAGTACGTCTGGTAGATTTAAAACGGCTTCTTCTCTCGTGTTCTAACCCCTCCTCTTTTCTATCTCACCACTACCCTAGTAAAAACCCTACTCGGTAATGTTAAAATAGCGCCCCAACCTAATACGTGTGGAAATAGATAAGATTTGAAATAGACCATATGACTTCCCAGAAATCATTGTTGGTCATTTTATTGTTGCTCAGTCACACAGTCGGTTCCGCCTCTTTGCGACCCCATGGACCATTGCCTGCCAGGCACCTCTGTCCTCCACCATCCTCCTCAACCCACCCAGCTCTGTGTCCATTGCGTCCACAATACCATCTAGCCATCTCATCTTTGGCTGCCTCCTTCTTCTATTGCCCTCGACATTTCCCAGCATCAAGGCTTTCTCAAGTGAACCCTCTCTTCACATTTGATGTCCAAAGTACTTCATCTTCATCTTTACTATTTGACCTTCCAAAGATCAGTCAGGGTTGATTTCTTCTAAGATCGACCTGTTTGTTCTCCTTGCCGTCCAGGGGACTCTCAAGACTCTTCTCCAACACCACATCTCAAAGGCATCTATTCTTCTGCACTCAGCTTTTCTTATGGTCCAGCTCTCACAACTATACATTGCCACCGGGAATACCATTGCTTTGACTAGATGAATTTTTATTTGCAATGTGATGTCTCTACTTTTAACTATGTTTCCCAGGTTTCTCATCACTTGTCTCCCAAGCATCATTTGCCTTTTTATTTCATGGCTCCAATCACCATCTGCAGTAAAGTCTGTCACTACTTCTACTTCTTCCCCATCTATTTTCCAGGGACTGATAGGGCCTGTGGCCATTATCTTGGTTTTCTTGATGTTGAATCTCACTACTCCTTTTATCCCCATTAAGCCTCTTCTTATCTTATATATCATTTCTTCAGAATCTGTCAGTTGTTTTACAAACTGTAACTTCTCTTTATATCCTTTATTCCACCTGTCCACCTATAGTATTTGAAGCCAGTTCAACTTTAATTCTTTATAAATCTCCTTTAAGATTTTAATGAATGGTTTTACCAGTTCAATACATACATACTGCCTCCAGTATCTGACAAGGCTACCACCTTGTATCATCTTCATCGCTCAGATTGGTCATACTAGCTGCCTAAAAAGATAGAAACTGTAAAGTGCAGCCCATCTGTCTGTCTACTTCAGATTATTCCATTCTTTCTCATCTGTAATCTTGAAGAAGATGCAATTCAATTCATTTATTACAGTCAAAGACCAGAACAAAAAGCAGAGATTTCCCTTAACTCACGTCCTCCATGTTAAAACCCAGAGCAGAAACCAGTGCGCATGTAGGGGCCAGTCTTAGGAGCTTGTCAGTTGACCCTAGCAGTGATGGGATGTAACAGGTTCTCACCAGTTCTCCAGAACCGGTAGTAACTTTTTCCAGTGTCCTGGAGAACCGGCTTCAACTTTTGGGGGGAACCACCTTCGGGGCTTACCTTTTCACTGGTTCCTCCACTGCACATGCACGCCTAGTACTTGGTGTACATGCATGCCTACAGTGCTTGGCGCGTATGCACAGCCTCCTAGCTGTCCTCCCAAGTGGGGAGGAGGAAAAGAAGCTGCTAACCTGCCTATAGCCTGCTCCCCTAAATATCCTAGAGAACTGGTTAGGCAAAGACTTAGTACCTAACTTCTTTAACTGTTGAAAAGTTGAAAAGTGCCAAAATGAAGCCATCTTGTGGTGAGTTCATTCTGTAGTTTCTTCCATCTGACCTAGTGTGAAAAAGATTAGCCAGAATAAGCTTTAAGCTCTGGTTTAAAAGCTCTGGTTGATTTGTGTTGTGGGTGGGTGGGTGTTTGGGTGGGTGGGTGTATTTTAATGTATTTTTTATTTATTTATTTAATTTATTTACAGGTTTGTGTTGTGGGTGGGTGGGTAGGTGGGTTGAGGTGTGTGTGTGTGCATGCGTGCGCGCTTATTTTTATTTTATTTTTTATTATTTTTTATTCGTTTTATTTGGCCCCGCCCACAACATCATGATGTCATGACATTGGCTCCACCCATGATGTTAGCTCCGCCCACACTGTGATGATGTCATGGTGGGGTAGTAAAAATTGTGACATCCCACCACTGGACCCTAGGGTTGTCATACATCCGGGAAAACCAGGACTGTCCTGGATTCAAGGTCAGAAAAATTGTCCCGGCCCATTCAATAAAAATCAAGTTGAAGTCCTAGATTTTTAAAACTTATTGATTGTGCATTATAACATACCATTAAAATAAATCCAAACTCTCACCATCAAATGAGCGATTTCCTGCCACATTGGAGTTGGAGAATACCTGGAGACAAATCTTAACGTCTGCGCATCACACCACCACCAGATAAGTGTGACCAGTGTGTTTCGTAGAACTGAGAATGTTAAGAGTTGACTGCAACACAACTTCTCAGAAGTACAACAGATCGTCTTACAGTAAGAATTAACTTAATACATAAATTCATTTATGTATTGATATATTTAATGAGAAATCATTTTATAGCTGTCATTCTATTATGTTTGTTTTAAAAAGGCTATTTTGTAGATAACCTGCCCATTTTTGTCAAGTATACGTCTGTCCCGGTTTTGTGGGAGATAATTATGGCAACTCTATTGCCCCAGTCTATAAATTACAAGTCACACGAATCCATTTCCATACCCGGTTACAAGACTTTCCTCCCTGTATGGATTGTCAGTGTATATTCCCAAAATGTCAAAATGCAAAATGTTGCTGAATGCATTTAAAAAATGTATTTATTTTTAGTTGTTGTAGTCTATAAATGTATATATGGGTTTGCACACTGGTTGTTGTTTTTTTGGCTTAAATTTACTGGAAGCCAATTTTTTTTGAAGTAAACTATGTTCTGTTAGCAGTTTTCAGCAGTACAAAATGAGTATTTTTGTACATAAATGCAAATTCAATGAATTTATTTCCCATTTCTATTTCTGTGCCATCAAAACCTAATCAAAACAAATCATTTTTTCAGTTCAGAAAGAAACAAGGGAAACCATTCCATTCAGCTTTATGTAAAAAGGGAAAAAATAATTGGAACGTTTGTTTGAAATGAGAGTTGAGGAAATGGCTGATTTGTAGTCTATTTCCAATGGAAGTCATCATAGTGAAAGAAACAATTTTTAATACTGGAAGAGCAATTCTACTTTGGACCCCAGTTCTCAATATTTTTACAAGCCACCGGCTGAAAAATACAGGCAGTGAAGACTTGTAATTCTACGCAATAATGGTAGGGAATGACTCAAGTTGTTTGAAGCAGTGGTTCTAATTGGCTCTTGGAAATAATGACATTTTCACATTTTTCACGTAGAGCTCCACGTTTATTTGGTGCCCCAGAGGCCTAAAAGAACGAGAGTTCATAGAATCATTGAGTTGGAAGGAGCCTTTTAGGCAGTGATGGGCAGCAACACTTCGCCAGAACCGGTACCAACTTTTCCCAGTGTCCTGGAGAACTGGTAGCGGCTTTTGGGGTGAACTACCTTGGGGGCTTACCATTTTGCCAGTTCCCCCACTGCGCATGCATGCCAAGAGCTTGGTGTGCATGCACACCTACAGCGCTAGGCCCGCATGCATGGCCTCCTTGCTATCCTCCCAAGCGGGGAGGAGGAAGAGAAGCTGCTAGCCTGAAGCTCCCTATAGCCTGCTCCCCAAGATAAGTGACTCACCTTTGGGTGTGGGGTGTGGGTGTGTATTTTAATGTGTATTTAACTGTATTTATTTTTAATGTGTATTTTTATGTGTTTAATGTGTATTTAATTTGTGTTTTTATGTCTGTTTAATGTGTATTTATTTTTAATGTGTATTTTATGTGTTTTATGTGTATTTCATTTGTATTTTATGTGTTTTATATCTATTTTTTATTTGTTTTTATATCTATTTAATGTGTATTTATTTTAATGTGTATTTTATTTGTTGTATGTGCGTTTTTATGTATTTTTATGTATGTGCGTTTTTATGTATTATTTGTTGTATGTGCGTTTTTATGTATTTTTATGTCTATTTAATTTGTATTTTTATGTGTACTTATTTTTATGGGGTTTTTTGCATTGGCTCCACCCACATCATTGGCTCTGCCCATGATGTCATGATGTTGGCTCTTCCCATGATGTTGGCTCCGCCCACAGTGCGATAGTAAAAATTTTGGCTGCCCACCACTACTTTTAGGGCATCAAATCCAACCCGATGGTCAGTGCAGGAATCCAAATCAAAACAGATATGACAGATGGTTGTCCAGTTCAACCTTGAATGCTTCCCTTGTTGGAGAGCTGTCCACCTCTCGAAGCAGTTGGTTCTATTGTCATACTGCTCTAACAATTAAGAAGTTTTTCCTAATATTCAGCCTATTGGGCTTCCTGTAGTTTCAGCCCATTATTGCGCGTCCTGCACTCTGGGATGCTGGAGAACAGATCCTTCCCTTCCTCTTTCAGGTATTTTACTTTTGGAAGTTACAGAAAGATGAAACAATATCCTTCCATCGTCCACAGTGCAGCAAAACATACTGTTTTGTGCATCTATGAAAAGTTCTCTTCGCCTGAAATTTCTACTGGGTTTGCAAAATTTCACATAATATAATCTTACTCTCACTGCATGCCAATACCTTGTCAGTCCTCTATCATTCTGAATTTTGGAAAATATCATGGAGCTGGGATAATTCTCTGAGATTTATTTCTTTATTTATTTTTCATACTTCTATACCACCCTCCTCACCAGGGCGACCCAGGGCAGTTTACATCATCACAAACAACAACCACAACAACTACTGCATAATACGATCCAAACCCATATCATCCGAGACCTTCAGAATCCCAACTATAAAAATTTAAATTTTCAAGATTTTAAATTTTTTAAAATCAGTCAATGCCCATTATAATTAAAAGATTAAAAACTAAGTCCCAGAGATAAAAAAAATTAAAAAATTGGTCATCTGGGCGACCCAAATATAAGTTGAGGTACTGTACCTAATTTTGACTTGAAAACCCAGGAAAATAGATTGACCCAAATATAAGCCGAGGGTGATAAATGGCTGCCTGGAACTGCGCATGCATCAAACCTCCATTTGACGCATGCACAGTTCTATTTTTTAGTGCATATGCATCAAATAGAGGTTTGACGCATGTGCACTAAAAAAAGAACTGTGCATGCATCAAACGGAGGTTTGACGCACGCACAGACATTTTTAATTTTTTTAATTTTAATTTTTGCTCCGCCCACAATGTCATGATGTCATGACACCATCTATGCCCAGAACGTCGATGATGTCACAGTGGGGTAGCGAAGATTTTGACAACCCACCACTGAATAGATCATCCTAGTGCAGTTTACAGGGAAAGGTCTTTGCAGTTCTTTTCCGCAAGAGATGATTTATGGGCTATTTCTCACTTAACCAGTTAAGTATGCCAACTCCTTTCCCAAATATCCTTTATTAGCAATGGAAATGATTATACCTGCCTACATTGGTCACTGGCACCCTTAAATAATAAGGGTTCACTAGGTCTTCTTATTTCTTTGAAAAGCTTGATTTAACTTTAATATATTTTGCATATATATCATAAATCAACTAGGCTAGGCGACAAGAAAAGAGGAAGAACTTCTGCCTTTCCCCCCTTTTATTTTGGTTAATGGATTGGAACTTTATTTCACACGTCTGTAAGGCTGTTGCATAAAATCTCCAGTTTTTGTTTGTTGGTTTTTAACATTTCTTTCTATTTTAACTGCTTAGAATCACATTTTGTATTCTAATATACTACAGTAAAACCCCGACTTACGTATCCCTCGAGTTACGTAAAATTCGATTTATGTAATGATTATTGCACTAAAACCATGTCACAAATTACGTAAATATCCCGATTTTCTTTCAAACTTTACTACAGGGTGTCTCAAAAGCCACCGTACATAGAGGGAATGAGGAAATTGTATCTAAATGCACCTTTATTGACAAAATACTCATTAAAAAATCTTACAAAATATTTACAGAATATTCTGTACACAATGGCCACCTCATACTTTGCACTAGAAAATGGACTAGTTTCACTTCTTTGAAAGATTGCTTGCCTTTCTCATTAAAAAGCTAAAAGTATCATGTCAGCCAGTGATGGGATGTCCCCGGTTCTATACGGTTCCCTGGAACCGGTAAGAACAATCCTGGAGGGTTCTCCGGGAGGGGAGTCCACTTTTGAGGCGTCCGGTTCCGGACGCCTCACCGAAAGAATTTTTTTTAAAATCGGAGCTAAAATGGCTCCGATTTACTGCGCATGCGCAGAAACTCAATCTGCCGCATTGCGCATGCGTCAGATTGAGTTTCTGCACATGCGCAATAAAATTGGAGCAATTTTTACTCCAATTTTACTGCGCATGCTTAGAAACTCAATCTGACGCATGCGCAATGCGGCAGATTGAGTTTCTGTGCATGCGCAGTAAATTGGAGCCATTTTAGCTCCAATTCAAAAAAAAATCGGCAACACCGGCAGTCCTCAAGAACGAGATAGTGGCAGCGGCGGCGTTGATGACGGCGGCAACACAGGCAGCGGCGGCGCTGACGGGAGCGGTGATGACGGCGCCAGCAGCGGCAGCAACGATAATGGCGGCGGCGGAGATTGCAGCGGCGATGACTTTGGCGGCGGCGTGGGCAGGCGGCACCAGCCCTCAGAGGAGGACACCTCCCCCGGGGCCCAGGGCCGCAAAGCCCCCACAAGCAAGTTGAGGCCTGCCCTGCCCTGGCCGTCCGCCCCTGCCGAGCCCTCCCAGGGGTAAGTGAGGGGTTTGTGTTTGGGGTTGTATTTTTATTTAATTTTAATTTTATTTATTTATTTAATTTATTTACGGGTTTGTGTGGTGGGTGGGTTGGGTTGAGGGTGTGTGTGTGTATTTATTTTATTTTATTTTAAGGCCCCGCCCACAATGTCATGACGTCAGCTCCGCCCATGACATCGTGACGTCATGACATTGGCCACGCCCATGACGTCGTGACGTCATGGAGTGGTGGTAACAAATTTGTCATCCCATCACTGATGTCAGCCTGCCAAAGATATTTTTCTAAGCTTAGTAAAGGTAAAGGTTTCCCTTGCTCGGAAGCCAGTCGTAATTTAAGCTTAATTTATCTAATATCTCAAACCTGTGCCTTTGCTGAAGCAATAATGACAGAATTCAGTGGACAAGCAAATATTCTTCATGAATAGAACCACGGAAGGCCAGCACATTGGTAGCTCAAGATCTGAGTCCTGCATGACGGAATGAGCGCCTGTCTCTGTCCCAGCTCTTGCCAACCTGGGAGTTGGAAAACAAGAAATTGCAAGTAGATAAATAGGGATAACTTTGGTGGGGAAAAGATCTTGGGGACATGAAAGGAGCCTCATTCGGGTGTCCCCTGAGTGGAGTTCCTCCAGCAAAAACCCTTTCAACCCAGAAAGCACCTTGTGTGCTTCTGACAGGTAACAACGACGACGACGACACCACTGCCGCCTATTATTATTATTATTATTATTATTATTATTATTATTATTATTATTATTATTATTATTATTATTATTATTATTATTATTGACTTGCTGAAGTGACTCTGGGTGGCTTACAACGCAAGAAACACCCCCAACGTAACACACTCCAACCACCCATACATATAGATAAACATCATAAAAACTCTACAATCTCTGAAATCTAAAAAGCTTAAAATCCCAAAATCACGAATCTAAAAGTCTAAAATCCCTATTACAAAATCCCCATTACAAAATCGAAAATAATACACATGTTTCCAGTGTTTGTCTGGCTATGTTACTCATGCTACTCTCCATTCTCATTGGGGATACAGAAGCATCTCTCATTCATTCATTCATTCATTCATTCATTTGTCAGTCACATTTGTATGTTTAGTGTATGTTGTATATCATATATTTGTATCTTTATGGATCATCTCCACTGTAGGATTACAAAACAGGATAAAATGTGCTCTTCTCCAGCCCTGGACAAGGTCGGAAGGTGTCCAATGGTAGAAAAGGAAGGACAATGAGGTAGGACAAAGACCTTTAAATTGAACCCCGGGGTACCCTCCACGTTTTGAAATACTATTCCCATATATACTGTCCAGCATGGCCAAAGGCCAGGGACTCTCCAAGTTGCAATCTATCTCTCCAGATGTTTTGAATTATAAACCCTGTAAGTACCAGCCAGTAGACAGGAAGCTGGACTCCACTGCATCTGGTGGGTAGGGAAGGGTTCCACTTCCAGTTCTTTTACATCTTAAAACTAAAGCAAGTCTCCCACACAGAAGAGAGAGAGAACTAAGGTGGGAACATACGGTTTCTGTCTGTGTGGCAAACAGCCTGATTAAAAATGCTAACAGCCATGATTGTCCAATGTTAAGACTCTCCCCGGAGATTCATCGAAACAGATGGCGATTAGTTTGGGATGGCCGGAACAATCATATGTACTGTGTTGCAGTAACACCCACAGACTATCTGTCATAGTCCCAGGAGGCTATTAAAAGCTGTTTACTTTGTACAGTTAACTTCGGCCATAAGCTTCACAAGCCTCTTGGATACATTTTTGATCATACAGTACTCATAAACTTGCAATATTTTTTTCTGCTCTATTTTTCTCCTGCAGTGCTACACAGTTTGCTTTTTAAATTTTTTTTGGCATAGATATCTCACACATGTCATGTGCAAAATTTATAGGCAGGTCCTTGTTGGTATATCAGGCAACCGTGCTTTGTACCACCCCGCCCTCTCCTCTGGTGCCCTGGAGCGCCAATAATAATACTATTATTTTATCCACCTGGCACACTGCACCCCAAATTAAACCATTTCTCCAAGCTCCCCCCTTCAGCTTGGAGCAACGGTCTATTCCCAGTGATGGGATGTTACCGGTTCTGACCGGTTCACCCAAACCGGTAGCACCCCATCAGGAGGGGTCGCCCGGGGAGTGGTAAAACCCCGGGCGACCGGTTCGGTTGCCTCTCCAGCCCCCTCCAAAAATGTATTTCTGGGCAGCCAAAATGGCTGCCTGGAACTGCGCATGAGTCAAACCTTCGTTTGATGCATGCAGAGTTCTTTTTTTTAGTGTGCATGTACCAAACAGAGGTTTGACACATGCACACTAAAAAAAAAGAACTGTGCATGCGTCAAACTGAGGTTTGATGCATGCTCAGACATTATAAATTTTTAAAAACAATTTGCTGCACCCATGACATCATGACGTCGGCTACACCCACGACGTCCATGATGGGGTAGCAGGAATTTTGACAACCCACCACTGTCTATTCCAAAGTGCCGGACTCCGGGTGGAGCAAGCAAGGGGGGGGGGAGGTGACCAAGCAGTTCCTGGGGAAGCCTTCTCCCCTGCCCCTTTGGCTACCACCCATCACTTTGTCTGCTCAGCGCTGTGCGCAGCACTGTATGGAATTCCTCCTCCCATCCCTAAACCCAAATAGGCACCACTCCCTGTCCAGCACCTTCGCATTTTGCCCAGCACAGGCTATAACGCACTTGGCCAACAGGCTATAACCCACCTGGACAAAGACACATGAGTTGGACTTTGGGTGGATCATCTCGGCATTTGTCCAGGGGAAGCAGGCACAAGCTGCTAAAAAAGACTGGATGGACCAGAGCCCGGTTTGGAAATCATAAGGAATCGTTGGTGGATAAATATGAATGAATGAATGAATAAATAAATAAATAAATAAATAAATACACCAGATTGTAGCTGAATTGATCCAAGGGATCAATTGCATGACCTCCAACATTGCATGACCTCCAACATTTCATAATATATTTGAAATGTCCTACTGCATCCTGCCAATCACAACTTTGAGAGTTGAGAGATTTGCCTTGTAGGATCCTGTGTAGTCTTCTCCCCTGCTCATGCCAAACACATTGTAAGATATCTGTTGTTGCGTATGATGACTTTTGGGACACACTGTATTTTTACAACAATACATAATCTAAAATGTAGGTAGTCTTTGGTAGACATGCTCCTTCAAAATTTGTGAATGGGTACATCGGTTCTACTCTTCCCTATAGGCTAACTGTATATCTGGTGAAAGAACATATGTGTGTTAAACTGGGAGTCAAAATGTATATAAAATTATGTGTGATATTAAGTCAATTCTGATTTATGATGATCCTTTGCATGGATATCTAGGTTGACAGTCCTCAGAAGTGGTTTGTCATTCCCTTCTTTTGGAGGAGCATCCTAGGACAGTGCAGTTTACCCAGGGCTACACAGGCTGGTTCTTCTTACAAGAGGCACAGTGAGGAATTGAACTTCTGACCTCTGGTTTCAAGGGATCCAAATGTGGAGCCCTGGAGAGCTGTTCCCAGCCAGAGTGGGCTTCGGACCCACCCCACTAAAATCACTGATGATTTACTGCAACATTTCTTATGCATTGTCTTACACAGGGGTGCCCAAACTTTTCAGGAGAAGGGCCAGGCATGTGGTTCAGGGGTGCCCAAACTAAAGCCCAGGGGCCAGATCTGGCCCCCAATGCCAATTCATCCAGCCCATGCCGCTCTTGTCGCTCCCAGAAGCGGAAGTAAAACACGCCTGTACAGACATGTTTTACTTCCACTTCTGGAAGTGATGAGGGTGGCGTGGGCTGAATGAATTGGTGTCAGGGGCCGGATCTGGTCCCCGGGCCAAAGTTTGGGCACCCCGGTCTTACATCTGCAATATGAGGGAGAGGGAGAGCGAGCAAGCTGATTTTGCAGGTAAAAATTGTGTGGCTTAGCTAGAAGCCATCCTGTGCGCCATACATTAACATCTTTCTGTGCAATCAGTGTTCTAGTACAAGAATCAGTTACATTCAATCATCGGAAAGAGCTATTAAAATGCTGATAAAAAATTCATAAAGTAACACACTGTAATGAATCAGGAGAATTCAGCAAAGTGAGACCTACCCTTAGAGCAGGGCAAGAATGAAGGTGAACGATCATTTGGGCCTAGCGGGCATGAAATACCCTTTTGGAAGATGAATAATTCTGTTTGGGACTGGTAAGTTGAACTAATTTATAATGCTGTTTTAGGTCCACCGCTGAAATATTTCAAATTCCTCAAATTTAAAATGCATTGCCTGTCAGAAAGCTGGTCTCTTAACAGTTTCCTCTTAACATTTTTCAAAATGTAACCTAGACCAATTTGCATGATTTACTGCTTATTGTATTACAGCATGCATGATTTAGACTGGGAAATAAAATTAAAAAGAGAACAGTGAGGAAGTTGTGGGGTGTGTGTGTGAGAGTGAGAGCGAGAAGAGAGGTGTGGGTTTGAAAGGAACTAAAAATTGCTGCAGTAAAGGGGGAAAAGGACACTTGGGATCAAAATGAAGGTGACACAGGGCTACAAATGATCTCACTAGGATTTTTAAAAAATTCTCTCAGCGATCCAAGAGCACAAAGGAGATGGTATAACCTTCTGGACTGAAACATTTCCCTCATTAAAAATACACCCATCCTGAGCAGCCATTTGACCTGTGAAGAAAATCAGTATCACGCTTGTGATAGCGGGGGAGTACTCCATGGTCAAGGAAATCCTCAAAAAGAATTTGTGTTTATTTCAGGAAATGAAACAAATGCTTGGCAAAGTGGTCTCTTTGGCCAATGTTTGTCAAACATGACAATTCCAGTTTCTCTGTCTCTCATTTGTGTTTCCACACGAGTTTGAAATGTAAACCCAAACCGAATACAAAAAGAAGGAACATAACAAAAATCCACTTGGATCTGTCCCAAGTTCTACTTCATCCAAATCTTTGTTCCCAAAGCAGCCAGCGAGAGGTCTTATGGGAGCCTGACCATAGGGCATGACATATGATGGCTAGCCTGCTTCTCCGTGCTTGTTTGTGCACACCTTAACACATGAATGTTTGTGAGGCATCATGGACACTAAGGCAAGGTTCTGACTGATATGGCTTCTGCAAATTATAAATAGCAAAATACGATACATCCATTTATTTATTTCTATAAAATGAATGACCAAACTGTTCCCTTGTTTTTGCATTTTGGTTTTGGTTTGCAGGGGAAACTACTATTCAAATTGCTGCATAATTTTAAAGAGTAGAAGTCCCTGGCAAGAGGGGAAAACCTCTGGATCTGAAACAAAAGAGCCGAGCTGATTCCAATCATGTTTATTTGTTAAGCGGGCTTTTGGTTGGTTTTAGTTGTTAAGCGAGGCGACCATTTAGAGAAAATTCTGCTCTTTAAGCGAGTTAGTCTCTAAGCGAGGCACTCTTTATGTGAGGTTTTACTGTAGTGGGAAATAATTGACAGAGATACGAATAACAAGTAGGGTGCAAATCTAGCTACTGCGTCTGCAAGAAAGAAAAGGCGACTTTACAAGCTCCTCCCCCCCCAATCTCCTACTATGCATTAGAGTTACTAGTTAAAGGATGCCTTTTGCTGAGAGTGGCAGAGAGGGGATGGGTGGCAAAAACAAATGAAATGAAAACAAAATTAAGGTAATTGAAAGAGTTTGCAATCTAAGCAAGCACGTTGGCTGGCAAGAGCTTAGATCATTAAAGCTAACAGCTAACAAAAATCAAATGCAGGCCAATATTAATGAAGCAGATGTATTTAATTTCTAATTTCTAACGAAGTGAAGCAACTGGGTAGCTTGCCGGTTATCTTTTCCTTCTCTCTGGCAGCACTATTAATGAGCTTTAATGCCCTACAGGTTCTAATAGGATGCTCTGGGAATCCAGAAATACTGCAAATTATAGTGAGATTTTAAATAACCCCCCCCCCCAAAAAAAAAAAAAAAGGAAGGAAAAGGAAAAGAAATTCTTGTTGCTCCAGGGAGCAACTGCTTGATAGTGGAATGACACAATGGAATAATAAATGGCAAGTCAGAGATTAAATCAAATTGCCTGCTTGGAGTTCTGCAAAGTGTAAGATTGCCACTTCGATCTACTGCTTGTTAACATCATCAGTACTGTACATAAAAATGCAGCAACCAAATCCCATACCCCAATTCACTATATCTTTTAGTTTGTAAATACATTTATATACACAAGAGAAAATTAATGCTGGTAACTTTTTTATGCAGTCAATTTTGTTCTTGATTAATATAGATATGTTTCTCTGCCCTTTCTCTGGCCACAAACCTTGCAGATTCCCAGTTGACCCTGGATCAAGTTAGAGCAGGGATGCCCAAACTATGGCCTGGGGGCCAGATCCAGCCCCTGATGCCAATTCATCCAGTCCACGAAGCCCTCTTCACTGCTGGAAGCAGAAGTAAAATGCCCCCGTATGGGCATGTTTTACTTCCGCTTCTAAGAGTGACGAGGGCTTCCCGGCCTGGATGAATTGGCATCGGGGGCTTGGATCCAGTCCCCGGTCCATAGCGACCATCTCCCTGAACCATGTGACTGGCCCGTGGCCTGAAAAGTTTGGGCACCCCTGAGTTAGAGCTTCAAACGCAAAATATGTTTTGGATCTCAACAACAAGAAGACAAAATATCTGGTTATAAGCCAGGCAAGCTAAAGTAGGAACACAAGAAATCGAAACAGTGGATAAAATTGTCTATTTGGGGAATATGTTAAATGAAAATTGGGATCCAATTAAAATATGAATAGAAAAAGGAAGACCCACCTTCATAAAAATGTGACATTTGACACGCAGTAGAAATCTAACTCTTGCTACAAAGATCTGAATAGTGAGATGTTACGTATTCCCAGTGTTGCTATACTTTGTATGTCAGAGTGTTTTATGTTAGTGTTGTTTCCTGCATTGTTAATCGCCCGGAGTTGCCTTGGAGAGGAGGCAATTAAATAAGAACCAACCAACCAACAAACCAACAAACCAACCAACAAACAAACATGGAGTTGAAGCTTGGACATTGACTAAAGCATCTGAAAATGAGAATTGAAGCTTTTGAAATGTGGATCTACAGATGGCTGATAAGGATATCATGGTTTGACCATGTGACTAACATAGAAGTATTTGGATAAAGAACAAGAACTCTTTAAGACCATTAAGAAAAGGAAGCTCCAATTCCTTGGGCATATCATGAGGAACAACATAAAATATAGAATACTCCAACTCGCTCTGCAAGGAAAGATCCCTGGGAAGAAAGAGGCCCTGGTCATAGATGGACATCATGGCTGAAGAACCTGAGAGTCTGGAGTGACATGTCCTTGGAAGAACTGTTCTAAGGAGTTACGAACAAAAATACTATCGCCATGATGATGGCCAATAACCAGAACGGATATGGCACCTGAAGAAGAGGCTCTTAAAATGCAACAAGGAAAACCTGAAGCAGAAGAAGCAAAACGATAAACCTTCTGCTGCTGCATTAAGTCAGTTGATTCCCCCTTTGACACCTGATAGGAAAATGTGTCTTTGTTTGAATGCGGTCTGGATTAGTGATCACTGTACAGTAAAACACCAGATAACAATTGGATCGGATAACACTAAAATCGCATAACGTTAAGTAATCTGGGGAGGAGAATTGGATCGAATAACGTTAAGGTCCTATGGGATGCATTGGATAACAACCGATGGAGCTTTTACTTTATCCAATCCATCCCATAGGATTTTAACATGGATCGGATAACACTAAAAATCGGATAACACCAAGACTTGTGGAACCAAGTTTTAGCGATATCTGGTGTTTTGCTGTATTAGTAAAACCAATTCAAGTCCCATGTGGCTGTATAAAAGTGGCCTCTTGTCTTGATTCACCAATGTAGCTATAATTAACCAGAGACTGAAACCTGTAGAAAATTTTCAAGAGTGGAAAAGTGGAAGTGGGTATTTGGTTATTGAATTGCCATCTTTATCTGCACCTGGCAGTCCAAACAGGTATCAAAGACTTTCTGTCTTGTAGAGCTAGAGCAAAGGTAATGAACAATGGTTGTTTTACAGAAATAATACATCCCTTTCAACTGCCAGTGTAAATTCATCATTAATGAACCGTAACAGAATTTTTTCAAAAAAACACAACATAATTACATCAGCATCAAAGTCAAAAACATTAGTGTAATAAATTCAGTCTTGAGGCTTTTAGCACAGCCCTATACAAGCCAACTCTGAAGCAAGTTCCATTAAATTTAATATGATGGATATAAGACTTCAGCCCAAATTTGTTATACGAGCTATTAAGGCTATAAGCAAAATATAAGCCTTCATTAAGGCTAATGAAGAAACTTGGGATACCTTAAACAAAAATGACCCCAGGGGTGCAAGCGACCAGCAAGCAGGAGTTTGAAGAAAGGATCTCCTTAACAACAACAAAAAGTGTATGTATATTATTTATATATTACAGTACAGTAATACCTCGGATAACGTTTGCATCAGATAACGCTAAAACCGCATAACGTTCAGCTGTAGCAGGTCCTACAGGGATTGTTAAATAGCTTCTGCAAGATCCTGTTGTCCAAGAAAAAGGCCAACTATATATAATCAGGCTTGTCACCACAGGATTGTCAAGAGTCCAGAGCATGGGCAGCTGGCAGCAACGTGAATGGCAAGATCTATGACAATCAGATAACAGGCTGAATAATAATCGAATCCAAATCCAAGTGAAACTAGAGTTGCAGGATTCATCCAGATGACACAAGCATAAACCAAATGAGCCAGAAGTCAGATGACAGGGAGAACAAACATGGCAGAGTACCCTCGGGGGCTGGAGCAAAGTAAGGACAGAATTCCAGGAGCAAGGATCCAGGAAAGGCACATCAAGCCCATAGGAACCAGGAACTGGGCACAAGTCTTCAGAAGTAAGACTCAGGAACGAGGCAAGAGATCGTCTAGAAACCAGGAACAAGGCAGGAGATTCGAGAGCCAAGCAACAACAAGTTTTTATATAGCTACGGCACCCAGACTCTCCAGGAAGAGCCTATGTTGGTTTGGAACCTTCCTCAGTGTTCTCAAGTAGGCTTAGCACAGGGATGTGCTGGGCATCTTGGGAGGGCAGTGGACAGGAAGTGATGGGGACACCCATGGGGGATTGGGGGACAAATCCCATACATTCTCATTACCTCTGCCTGCCTCTGGGGGGCACCAGTCACTGGGGCGCACCGGGATGAGTCCCTGTATCCCTTTGGGCCAGCATACCACTGGCTTAGCAGCTGCAGCTATTGCAGGATTTAGAGGAGCTGCTTCCCTTCAGGATTTAGGGCTGGAGCTGCAAATCCTGACAAAGATTGGCCACGAGCTGAGGAACGTTATATCAGCGAAATGATCACTTGTATTGATTTCTATGCTATGCAAGATAAGGCAAAAATTTTACTTACACGTTAATCTCAAAATATGGACTAGGCTATTTCCTAGAGACAATTTCCAAATACAAAACTCCCCAGGAATCGTCTTTTTCCAAGCTTTTGTCTGCCTCAGATCTACACCTTGAGACTGGAGGACAAGTTGGAGGAAAGCTCTTCCAACCTCTTGAAGGAGATTTGACAAGTACTGTTCTCACCAATTAACTGCCACTTTGAGGCTTATCAGTCATCAGGGTTGAAGCGTTTGTTCTGGTTCATTACAGCTTGGCAAACAACATTTGATAAGATTCTTCAAAGGCCATGGCAAGGTTATTTCAATAAAAGACGGGAAAGAATGAATTCCTGGTGCATAATGACATTTTTTACAATAGTTGAGGCCCAGTACCTTTTTAAAAAAATAAACAAATTGGGGGAGGAAAAGTAAGGATGAGAAAATCACCCTATTTTTATTTCATTGTCCCTTTCTGAATTGCACCTGCATGTTTGCATCCTTTTCTAATACACTGAATTTCATACACATTTTGTGTGCCGTTTACCTAATGTGTGCAATTACAGATGTATTTTATGTGATTGAAAATGTACTGTACATAATTCCCAGTTAGATTAATGTTTGTTTCTTTTTCAATTGTATTCATTTTAGCCCTTCATAATCATAATCATGACCATAGTTTATTTCTCTGTGGCGGATCAGTGGTTAAGAAGCTCACCTTGTCAGCGGGAAGGCCGGCAAGTCGGCAGTTCGAGACCCGGGTACTGCACGACGGATTGAGTGCCTGTTTCTGTCCCAACTCTTGGGGACATGAAAGGAGCCTCATTTGGGCATTCCCCTGAGTGGAGTTTCTCCCACCCCAAAATCCTTTCAACCCAGAATAATAATAATAATAATAATAATAATAATAATAATAATAATAATAATAATAATAATAATAATAATAATAATAATAATAATAATAATAATAATAATAATAATAATAATAATATGCTTACTGAATTACGCTTACAGACAGAGCTATTGCCCTTTCGGAAGGGCTTAAAAACCTGGCTGGCAGGGCAGGTGTGGGGCTCCACTAATTATGGAAAAACTCGCATAACGAGCATTTCTATGGGGAAAACTCGCATTGTGAAAGTTTTTCGCTATGCGAGTTTTCCCCCTTGAAACGCTCATTATGCGAGTTTTTCCATAGGGAAAAGTCCGACTCACATAGCGAAAAACTCGCATATCGAGCAGTCTCGCAGAACGAATTAAATTCGTTATGCAAGGTACGACTGTACAGTAATACCTCGGATAACGTTTGCCTCGGATAACGCTAAAAGCGCATAACTTTAAGTAATCTGGGGAGGAGAATTGGATCGAATAACGTTAAGGTCCTATGGGATGGATCGGATAACAACTGCTAAAGCCTGTGGGGTTACAATGTATCTCTATGGAGCTTTAACGTTATCCGATCCATCCCACAGGATTTTAACATGCATCAGATAACACTAAAAATTGGATAACACTAAGACTTGTGGAACCAAGTCTTAGCGTTATCCGAGGTATTACTGTATTTTTATCCTGCCCACAATCAGCAACAACCAACCCGCGCCATCTCCGAATAAATCCTCCACAGCAGATAACACCTCTTTTTCTTTCCTTCTTTCTGGAGAACCATTCCCTGTCACAGAAGTTTGGAGGAAGGGAAGGTGTAAGAAAGGAAGAGAAAGGGATGGTGGTGGTGGAAAGACTCTGCCTCTCCTCCTTAAAACAAACCTCCACTTCCAGCTCTCTGCAATTTGGCAGAAGGATAGAAAGCCTTAATGAGAAACCTTGAAAACTCAAAGCATAATAGGCTCGGGAAGTCAGCATGTGTGTGCGCGTGTGCACATACACACAGACACTATTCTGTTTCTCTGCTAATGAGACACTGGGGTCATAAGCAATGGTGTTCTTAGAATCGGATGCTCAGAAGGGACCAAGCTGTTCATACAGAATGACAAAAATTTCCAGAAAGCTTGGAGAAAAAGGAAAATCTACTGACATCTATCTATCTAACATGGATCCTTTAGCAGAATTGGTTAATATACCCAGGGTTTGCTTTGAAGGCAGAGCTTTTAGCAAAACCGGTTAAGGCGATGCCCAAGGTGTGCTTTGAAGGTAGAACCACTTGCTAAGAGAGGTTATACTCCTCTGTGACCTCTTCTATCTCAAGGTGCTTAAATATATGTTCCCACGACTTGAACATGTTCTCAAACAAAAGAAAATAGACCAATATAGGTTTCTGTTCTTCTGGGGAGACTTCTCTTACATGCTAATAGATGATTTCTCAACCTTTTAAAGCCAGGGGCTCGATCACACTCCCACAGACAGCTTCGGGGTCCAGACGGCCATTTTATTATTTATTTATTTATTAGTTCAAATTTATATTGCCGCCCACTCGCCGTGGCGACTCAGGGCGGCTTACAACAATACATTACAATACAATATGTTGGTGTGGGCTCAGGGGGAGGGGTGGCGAAGTCCTCAACCTGCCCTGGCTCTTCTTCCCCTGGCAGTTGGTGTGGGCACAGGGGGAGGGGCAGCAAAGTCCTCAACCTGCCCTGGCTTCTTCTTCCTCCACCACATGGCATGTCTTGGTGTGGTGGAGGTGGTGGTGGAACCTATGAAATGGTGCCACAGGCTGCATCCAGCCCACAGGCCACAGGTTGAGAATCCCTGCTCTAATAGAAAACATGCTGTACCAAGAACCCTATGTCAATGCCAGGCGCATGCTGGTATATCGGGCAACTGGGATTTGTCCCGCCCTGCCCTTGCCGCTGGCGTCCTGGGGTTAGTATAAATCAAAACTGACTTGACAGCACACACTTATTACTAAGTCTAGAAAGAAAGTGAGTACTGTATATACTCAACTATAAGTCTAGTTTTTTAGCCCCCAAAATGAGGTCCAAAAAAGGGGTTCGACTTATACTCGGGTCAATGACCCAGAGGGTCCCAAAACCATGGTAGTGCAAATTCAAACATACATTTTTTAAAAAGCACTAACACTACTGTGAAAACTCGAAAACATACCAACACAAATGTCTGAATAAATTAATTGTACTGTATTTTCATGAATTTTAATTACTGACACTCACTCGCTGCTGCTGTGTTTTCCACCGCCGACTTATATTTGAATCAATCTATTTTCCTAGTTTTAAAGGTCCAAATTAGGTACCTCGACTTATATTCAGGATGACTTATAGTCGAGTATATATGGTATTTCTCCATACTCCCAAAAATGTGCTTCATAGCAAAATATCTGCATCTATGGTTGTATAGTTTTCAGTTATTTTCTCTCTACATAAAAAACAGACTTTGGGTTGAGTCATTCTTATTTCCATTTGCTCTAAGAAAAGTGGCTGCTAGATTCTATTTACAATAAATGGGTGTTAATTAATGCTAAATTACGATAGAATTTCTGTTGAATTGGTTATGACATCTACATTAATAGCTGGCAAGTTCATTCTGATTAATGTTATCACAGCCATTAAGAGCTAGGATTTATAATCATTTGCCAACGTTGCTAACTGAAAGCTCTTTAGTCAGATTTTCTATGAACAGAAAAAGCATAAAATGTAATGGCAGTCTACCATTAATTTAAATAAGGATTTTTTTAAACATATAAATAGGACCCCCTCAGTCAGTCAGTCAGTCAGTCAGTCAGACAGACAGACAGACAGACAGACAGACAGACACACTTTGTTAAAGATCCTGTGCTGATGAACTCCTTGAGAAATAGGGAAATGGTGTTGAAGGAGAGTTTTGAGAGTACTCTGGACAGTGAGGAGAACAAATACCATATATACTCGAGTATAATTCTAGTTTTTTAGCCCCCAAAATGAGGACCAAAAAGGAGACTCGACTTATACTCGGGTCAATGACCCTGAGGGTCCCAAAACCATGCTGGTTTCAGACGTGCCAGCAGACAACAAGACTGGGGAACTGGGCATGTCTGAAAACAGTGTGGAGAAAATCCTTTGTTTCAACAACACAGGGGAATAACGCTACTGCAAACACTCAAAAATATACCCACACAAATGTCTAAATTAATTAATTTTGCCATATTTTCACATATTTTAATTACTGAAACTAGCAGCTGCTGCATTTTTCAAGCCCTGATTTATACTCAAGTCAGTCTATTTTCCTAGTTTTAGAAGTCCATATTTGGTAAGTCGACTTATAGTCAAGTATATATGGTAGGTTGATCCTAGAAGAAATCAACCCTGACTGCTCATTAGAAGGGCAAATAGTAAATATGAAGCTAAAGTACTTTGGACATCAAATGAGAAGAGAGGATTCACTTGAGGGGGAGGGCAAAAGAAGAAGTGGGGAACCAAAAATGAGTTGGCTAGATAGTATTGTAGACGCAATGGGCACAAAGTTGGGCGGACTGAGGAGAAAGGTGGAAGACAGAGGTGGCTGGCAGGCAATGGTCCATAGGGTTGGAAAGGGTCAGAATTGACTGTGTGACAGAACAACAACAAAGAAAAATGGAATGGGAGGGGGTTACCTCTGGCAACCCTGCCCACTCCCCGCCGAGCTTGCCAGAGCTGCCTCCGGTGTCTAATCATGCCTGCCACATGACCAAAGAAACGTCTGCAGAAGCAGACAACGCTGGCTCTTCAGCTATGAAACAGAGATGAGCACCGAACCCTAGAGTCAGATACGACTGGCTTTCGAGCAAGGGAAACCTTTTTGTAAAAGAAGAGCAATATAAAAATGCGTTTTTTGTAAACTGGATCCCATTTTCAGATGCATCTGAAGAAGACGGACACAACTTCCCAATGTATTTATTTTATTTATTTATTTAATTTAATATAATGTAATTTTCAAATTTATATCCTGCCCAGTCAGGGAAACCTGACTCAGGGCGTCTTACATAAGGAACAGTATACAAAGTAAATACAATACAAACAAGTTACAGTATACAATAAACAATATACAAGGTGAATACAAAATTATTTATTCAATTTGTATAGCCGCCCCATCGACATGCGACTCTGGGCGGCGTACATAAAAAACCCAACATTTAAACTATGGAAACCCTTAAAATTCCTTTAAAAAAAACACTGAATAAGATAAGGCCAGATAAGGTGTGTTAATTTTAGAGCTGCCACAGTTCTCTTGATTATTTCCCCCCCTAAATTTCATCCTGTCCTCTAATTGTGACTTGGCTCCATAACAGTTTAGCTTAATGCCAAAGGACTGCCCAGGATAAAATGACAAGGAAAAGGGGGAAATGAGCTTTTGACTTGTTGGACCACTGGCATTGAATCTCCTTGGTACAGGAGGTGAGGACCTCCGAGGTGTCTGCTGGCATGTCTGCCTGGAGCACACACAGGAGTCTGTGAAACTTGCTGGAGGAGCTAGTAAAAATTTAATGTGCTCTGTAGTGCGGTCATGTCATACTCACTCACGGCCAATAATCCCTGATGCCTGCAGAGGTAAAATGGAGCTGTAGTGCGCTTGCCGCCTAACCCGAGCTGACAGCAATGATGTACGACTACCATTAGTGGAAAATATCACTTCAACTAACCCATGATCCAGCTCCGCTAAGGGTCATATTATCCATGAGGAACAAATTACATTCCCAGAGTAAATACAAATTTTCAACATAAAATGGGGGGGGGGGGAGAGAGAGAAAATGTGCTGGGGACAACCTGTGACAATAAGCTGCTGAGTAATAAAAGGACAGAATGAACTATCTCCAGAAAGGATATTCAGTCAAACCTCGCATAAAGAGCACCTCGCTTAAAGAGTAACTTGCTTAAAGAGCAGAAATTTATCTGAATGTTTGTTTCACTTAATGAATGAACCAACCAAAAACTCACTTGACAAATAAATCGGGGTTCACAATCCCCCCCTCCAAAAATCACAATTGGTCACTTACAATGGTGTTTCACTTAAAGAGCAAACTCGCTTAAAGAGCAATCCTGTGGAACGTATTATGCTCTTTAAGCGAGGCACAATTGTACTGTATATACTCGAGTACAAGTCTAGTTTTTTGGGACCCAAAATGAGGTCCAAAAAGGGGACTCGACTTATACTCGGGTCAACGACCCCGAGGGTCCCAAAATGAGGTAGTGCAAAATTCAAACATACATTTTAAAAAAGCATTAATGTGACCATAAAAACTCAAAAACATACCCACACAAATGTCTAAATTAATTAATTTTACTGTATTTTCATGTGTTTTAATTACTGAAACTCACTAGCAGCAGCTGCATTTTCCACCCCGACTTATACTCAGGTCAATCTATTTTCTTAGTTTTAGAGGTCCAAATTAAGTACCTCGTCTTATATTCGGGACGACTTATAGTCGAGTATATATGGTAGTAGACCATTGGACAGGAATATGAGCCTGTGAAATCTGTTTCTCTTTTCCTCTCTGTTCTCCCTCCCCGGTATAGGCAATTTATTGCCACTGCTCTTCAAGTGCTTTGAAGGACGCAAGGAGGAACTCTTTTTACCAGACTCTATACATGGGATAAAACATTATTAAAATGCAATTTTAGCTCAAATTTGAAGAGACATATTGAAATGAATGGGACTTACCAGTTAATAACTACACAGGCCTATCATATGTTAATATATCTCTCCTTATCTCTTGGATAAGAAGACATGGGAGGCTGAGGTTTCGCAGTCACTCCGAACCCCCAACAACATTGATTGATTGTAGTCTATTATTATTATTTTATGGATTGTATTGTTTGTAAGCTGCCCTGAGTCACCATGATGAGTGGGCAGTAATATAATTCTGAATAAAAATAAATAAATAAAACTGTGACTCAGAACACAGGGACTCAGATTATTCATTTTTCTAAATATTGAAATATATTACAGTAAAACCCTGGGTTACAACGGAGGTCTGTTCCAATAGCATCTGCTGTAATCCAAAAAAATTATAAACTGAAACATCCATTGGGATGCATGAATTTTTTTAAAAAAAATGCTCCTGAATTGATCGTTGTAAACAAAACAAAAAAACATTAAAAATTTGTAAACTGAGACAGCATTTCCATAGGATTTGCTGTTGTAAACTGCAATAAACTTAAACCGAGGCGGTTGTAACCTGTGGTTTTACTGTATATATTTGAGAAGACTGTTCTGCCCAGGAATGGAATACATGGAGACAGGTTTTTACTTTATAACTTCATAACCTTAACATGTGGAGCCGCCACAGCGGAGTTTCTCAACATGGTGAACTATAGTAAAGGTAAAGGTTTCCCTTGCTCAAAAGCCAATGAGATGAGAAGTACAGGAAGTGCCAAATTCATTGATGGAGGAAGTGGCTATTATTTATTCAGGACAAATAGATCCTTATACCTGAGGTTTATGCTTTGTTCTCAGCCCAAGAACGAGTAGAGTACTTCGTTGGCAGCAGACCTGGTAACAATCATACCATCACAGCTAGATTCTATTCAAGCTATGGAAGGTTGACAGTTATTCAGATCTATGTGTCAATGGAAGATGTAGAAGAGAGAAGGACGAATTCTATGATCAGCTGCAGGCAATAGTGGATGATATCCTTATCTATAACTTATAGTGGATAATAAGTGATTTCACTGCATAGTCATGAACACATGATTGGGAACAAATGATAATGGAGACTGTTTACTGACTTTCTGTGGACTGAATGGTTTAATCATTGGGGACATCTTCATTGCCCACAAGGATATACTGTACATGGGAAGACCTGGCAATTTCTTGATGGGTCAAACTTATAATTAGATTGATTCTATCAGTATCAGCAGACAATGGAGAACTGTTTTATTTATGCTAGGCTATTCATAGGAGCAGAAGTACTGTATATACTTGAGTATAAGTCTAGTTTTTAAGCCTCCAAAATGAGGACCAAAAAAGGGACTCGACTTATACTCGGGTCAAGGACCCCGAGCATCCAAAAATGCGGTGGTGTAAATTCAAGCATACATTTTTTAAAAAGCACTAACGCTACCGTAAAAACTCAAAAACAAACTCATACAAATGTCTAAATTAATTAATTTTACCATATTTTCATGTATTTTAATTATTGAAACTCACTAGCAGCTGCTGCATTTTCCACCCCAACTTATACTCAAGTCAATCTACTTCCCTGGTTTTAGAGGTCCAAATTAGGTAGCTCAACTTATATTCGGAACGACTTATAGTTGAGTATATACGGTAGTCTCTGATCACTATTTACTCTTTTTGTCTACCCGTCTTTGCTCAAAGAAGATTAAGAAACAGAAGACAAATTGACAGCTTGAAAGGTTGAAGGCTTGTTGTCCAAGAATTCCACCAGAAGATAAAGAACAAGTTACAACAGCTAGAAGACCAACATGGGTAAGGAGCAAATTGGAGAGCTTTTAAGGAAGCTGTTATAGAAATCTCAGAAGAGATAATTGGAAGAAGATCTTTGAAAAAGAAATGGATAGAAGATAAAACCTAGAAGCTGATTGATGAAAGGAAGGTAGCAAAATGTTGTCTAGATCAAGCATGGTCACCAGGGGAAGCAGCAGAAGCAGTGATAAAGTGCCAAGAACTACATCAAATCAAGTCAATCAATCTTTATTATGGTCCAAGACTAGCATCATACAGCAAAAGATAGACGTTAAGAGCAGGGTTCTTAAAATATATTTTAAGACGAGCATATCTGTTCAGAGTTAAAGGAGAGATAGAATGAGATCATAAACTGAACCATAGCTGCAGGGAAGATTGGCTAGAACGAAAAGGAACGGAAGCCCAAGAAACGACCTTGAAGAAAGACACTAAAAGACTCTTTCACATAACCCGTGATTTCTCTGGCTATCGAATGAAAGCAAATGTGCCCATTAGAGATAAAATGGGAAAATGTTTCTTGGACAAGAAGAACAGGATGCTTGCTGGGCCGAACATTTCAAAGAAATATTAAACCAGCCCCATTCGACAACAATATAGTCCACCTCCAGCTGATTTGGCTGTAGACATGGGATTGTTAAGTGGAAGAAGCTGTACGCACACTGAAGAATAATAAAGGGCTTGGATTAGACCAAATATCAGCTGAGTTTTTGAAATCTGGTGGTAACACAATCATTTGTAAACTTAATAAACTGTTCAATGACTGTTGGCAAAAGGCGTGAGTCCTGGATGGTTGGAGGAAAAGTTTTTTGTTGTTCAGTCACACAGTTGAGTCCGACTCTTTGCGACTCCATGGACCATCACACACCAGGCTACTCTGTCCATCTGCCATCCTCCACAGCCCACACAGGTCTACGTCCATTGCATCAACAATTCCATCCATCCATCTCATCCTCTGCTACCCCTTTCTCCTTTTGCCCCTTTCTCCTCTCTTATTCAACATCTATATGAAGCCGCTGGGTGAGATCATCCGTTCCCATGGGGTTAGGTATCATCAATATGCAGATGATATCCAGTTATACATCTCTGCCCGTGGGGACCCAAGTGGTGCGGTGGAAGTCCTTTCCAGGTGCCTGAAGGCTGTTAAGGTCTGGATGGGGGACAACGGGCTACAGCTGAATCCTGGCAAGACTGAGTGGCTGTGGGTACGGGGGCCTGCGTTAACACAGGAGTTGCCATCTTTGGTGCTGGATGGGGCAGCCTTGCCCCAGACAGACCCGGTGCGTAACCTGGGGGTCCTCCTGGACTCACGGCTACTGTTCGAAGATCAGGTGGCAGCCGTGGCCAGGAGGGCTTTTGCACAACTTCGTGTAATACGCCAGTTACGCCCCCTCCTGGACCGGGACTCCTTGCTCATGGTCACACATGCCTTGGTCACCTCCAGACTTGATTACTGTAATGCGCTCTACATGGGGCTGCCCCTGATGACCATCCGGAGACTCCAGCTGGTGCAAAATGCGGCGGCCCGGGTAGTGGCGGGGTGTGGGCGTTATGCTCATGCTTCGCCGCTACTCCGGGAGCTGCACTGGTTGCCAGTATGTCTCCGGGTGCAATTCAAGGTGCTGGTTATTACCTTTAAAGCCCTATATGGTAGTGGGCCAGGATACCTAAGAGACCGAGTCACCCCAAGAACATCTGTCCGGCCCACCAGGGCGGATCGGAGAGGCTCCCTCGTTGTTCCATCAGCTAGAGAGGCACGCCTCTCTAGCACTAGGAGGAGGGCCTTCTCCGTGTCCGCCCCAACCCTCTGGAACCTCCTGCCCATCGAACTGCGCCTGCAGACAGAGCTCTTGCCCTTCCGGAAGGGCTTGAAAACCTGGCTGGCAGGACATATTTGGGGACCAGGGAACACGGGTTCCCATACTAAGTGGCTTACTTAGGGAGTGCCACTTTGGATCTGGACCAGGGGGATACTGGCGTGTAGTTTGCACTGTTTTTACTTCAAATAATTTTAGATAATCTTTTAAACTTCATGATTTTATATGTTTTTATCTTTTACCTCTGTTTTATGACGATGTAAGCCGCCCAGAGTCGGGTTCTCCCGAGTGGGGCGGGGTAATAAATTCAATAAATAATAATAATAATAATAATAATAATCATTCCTAGCATCAAGGCCTTCTCTAGTGAGTCCTCTCTTTCCATTTGGTGGCCAAAGTACTTGAGCTTCAGCTTCAGTATTTCTCCTTCTAATGAGCAATCAGGGTTGATTTCCTTCAGGATTGACTGATTTGCTCTCCTCACAGTCCAGAGGACTTTCAAGAGTCTCCTCCAGCACCACAACTCAAAGGCGTCTATTCTTCTGCGCTCAGCCTTCCTTAGGGTCCAGTTCTCACAGCCATACATGACTACTGGGAAGACCCTTTGCTTTGACTATGCGGACTTTTGTTGGCAGGATGATGTCTCTACTTTTTATTATGGTGCCTAGGTTTCTCATCGCTTGCCTCCCATTTCATGGCTACAGTCATCATCTGCAGTGATCTTAGATCCCAAGAACGTAAAGTCTGTCACTGCTTCCATAATAATTAAAATATCATAATTAAACAACAAATTGAAAAATCAAACTACTCCTACTCATACTCCTGCTCCTACCCCTGCCCCTACCAATACTCCTACCACTACCACTACAGTGTTAGGCCACTGCATTTTATAGTTTGCAGGATAATCTTCATGGCTGATCGCCATGATTATAGCCTACATTCGGAATAGGATATGGCACTTGAAAAAGAAGAACAAGAAAGGAAGATATAGCTGAGGAACTCAACTTCCATCTCTCACTTGGGGGACTGAGGGTCCAAGTGCTGAAATATGGGATCAACATACTCAAGTGGGGGTTTGCTGGTAGACAGCAACAAGCTGTGTGAATATGGAGATGCAGAATCCAGCTCAATTGCTAGTCTGCCGATTACTACCCAGAAACATGTACCGACAATGATTTTAACGGCAAAGCCAAGAAGATGGCTTCATATTGGCAGATTAAAATTTGATTTTGGACACAAGATCAGAAGTGTTGAAGGTGTCCAAAATATATTTGTCAGAATCTCTGCCCCATCACGGCCTGTAACAGTAACAGCTTTTTCTATATATATCTTTTAATGTTTTCCTACTCCATATACAGATAGAATGAAGAAAGACTCAAAAGATCACTACCTATCTGAACTAAAGGAAGTTCCGACTTGTCATTTTCAACAAAAGAATAACACATAGCCCCTCTTTATAGTGTGCACTTTACCTGTCATCCAACAGACCATTATCATGTCATGCTAGAGTACTCTTTTCTCCAGGTCACTTTGTTTAAAATGACATGGATAATGCACATGTCAGTGAGCTGACAGTTTTGACCGTCCTTCAGAGAATTGGGGGGGGGGGAGGAAAAGACAAATGCCTGTTCTTATCTGAGGTCTATGCCTTGGTCTATCATTTAAGTCAACCAGAACGTGATATCTCCAGGGAGCCCTTTTTTCATTTCTTGATTTTAAAGCAATCAATTTCTTTACCATCTGACTGCATTTGAATATGCCAGACCCATTCAAATTATGAGGATTTGCAGCTAATTTTTTTCCCCATTTTAGAACAAATAATGTATGTTGAATTTAATAGTACAGTCAAACCTGGCATAAAGAGTGCCTCGCTTAGAGAGTAACTCACTTAAAGAGCAGAATTTTCTCTGAATGTTCGCTTCGCTTAACAAATAAAACCAAGCAAAAACTCACTTAACAAATAAATTGGGGTTCAGAATCCCCCCACCACCAGAAGTCACAATTGTTCACTTACAATGGTGTTTCGCTCAAAGAGCAAACTCGCTTAAAGAGCAATCCTGTGGAACACATTATGCTCTTTAAGCGAGGTACAACTGTACTGTATGTACTCAAGTATAAGTCTAGTTTTTTAGCCCCCAAAATGAGGTCCAAAAAGTGGACTCAACTTATACTTGGGTAAATGACCCCAAGGGTCCCAAAACTGCGGTGGTGCAAATTCAAACATACATTATTTTAAAAAACACTAACACTACCATAAAAATTTGAAAACATATCCATACAAATGTCTCAATAAATAAATTGTACTGCATTTTCATGTATTTTAATTGCTAAAACTCACTTGCAGCTGCTGTATTTTCCACCCCGACTTATACTCAGGTCAATCTATTTTCTTAGTCTTAGAGGTCTAAATTAGGTACCCTGACTTATATTCGGGATGACTTATAGTCGAGTATATAGGGCAACTACAAAAACACAAGTCTCTGCTTTAAAATGATACTTTAAAATGATACTGATACTAGCAACCTTGATCAGGTCCCTGAAACTGGGTCACTAGACGATCTCTATGTCGCCAGGACACCATCACATTCCCAGCTACCCAAGACTGCATCACAGGCTCACTTTTCCCAGTGACCGGGTTATACAGAGGTATTCTTATTTTAACTGTCACAAGCCCTCATGTGGAAACCAAGCAATGAGGCAGGGGCATAGCCAGTTCAGAACTGTTTGTTTGTTTGTTTGGTTGGTTGGTTGGTATTCAAACTTGTATCGCCACTGCACTCCGGAGATTCCGAGTGGCTTATAAGGAAGCGAAAACAAATCAACCATCTAAAAATCCCCGTTAAAAAACACCCACGCCAGAAATAGATTAAAAATTAGAAGTTACCCAATCTCAAAAATCCTTTTCATAAAAGGATTAAGAGTCCAGCAGTGTATGATGAAGGACCAATCTGTGCTTTGAACCATAGAACCATTTGACAAGGTTGTGATGACTCGTGCACATCGAACATAATGCATCAGACAGGTTGAAAAACAATATATTTTTCTCATTAAAGAGAATTATGTGATCAAATCTTGACTACTCCAGAAACAACTTGATTAAGACAGGAATCACATGATGAAAACACATCCCTACCTTTTCTTCTTGGTCGCTGTCACTGTCACACTGAAACAGAAAGGAAAGCATTGATTTAAAAAAGCATATTTATGCATATAAAGTGTTATATATTAGCAAGACCTCATCAGTGACTTGTACAAGGACATGCTATATTCCTAGCTGATTGAAAATGGATAAAGACTGATGAATAACTACCCAAATGTGGGGTGATTTGGTCCATATTCTTGACTGTGTTCTCTCTTACTCTAAGCCCAATGGGCCATGGTTATTCAATAGAAGAAGAATCCACTTCAATGCCTAGGGATGATGGGAATTACAATATAAAACATCTGGAGAGTAACCAGAAGGGAAAGGATAGGTCAACTTAGGTAAGGATGTGTTCCTATAGCCTCCTAATGATGAATGTGCGTAACGAAGTCAGTGGAACTTACATATGAGCATATATGTGTAAGACTGAACTGTTAAAGCTGAACTAAATTAAATTAGCCAGCTTCTATAAAAATGTAAAGCAGATCATTTCTTTCTGAACATACCAAGATTTAAAATATATAAAAGAATATATCCTGAATTGTACTCTTTCATCTAGAATGCATGATCTGAAAATTAAAGTAAGTCCTCATCCAACTAGTCGTTCAATTTCAATTATTCAGTCATGTATTTTTAATCAATTAGTAAACTTATACAATCAATTAACCAAACCTCAACATTACCGTATATACTCGACTATAGAGTCATCCCGAATATAAGTCGAGGTACCAGATTTGGACCTCTAAAATGAGGAAAATAGATTGACCCGAGTATAAGTCGGGGGTGGAAAATGCAGCAGCTGCTAGTGAGTTTCAATAATAAAAATACATGAAAATACAGTGAAATTAATTAATTTAGACATTTGTGTGGGTATGTTTTTGAGTTTCTACCGTAGTGTTAGCGCTTTTTAAAAACTGTATGTTTGAATTTGCACCACCGCAGTTTTGGGATCCTTGGGGTCGTTGACGCGAGTATAAGTTGAGTACCCTTTTTGGACCTCATATTGGGGGCTAAAAACTGGACTTATACTCGAGTATATACATTACTTCAATATGGCAACTTTCCTGAGCAACTGACAGATAAAGAGATTAAAATTTAGAAATAGACGTTTATAAAGTGTGTGTGTAGAAGACAACTGCTCATTTTGGACCTAAACCTAACACAGAGGGAGCATTATCATTGCCAACTTTCCTTGCCACCTTTTCTGGAGCATGTTATTGTGAGAGATATCAATTAGCATAATTTGCAAGTATATAACCTTTTCTATTTGAAACACACATAACAGAGCCAGTGGCGTAGTGTGGGTTTCAGCTGCCCAGGGTGCCAGACAAATTTGCCGCCCCCAGGCAGGGCCCAGGACATCGGTGGTGGTGGAGGGTCCTGGCGCCCATCCCTGCAGCAGTCTCTTAGCCCCAGCCGCTAGGAAGTGTGGGGACGGTGAAGTCCTATTTATTGTGAAATGTTGCTGCCCCTAAAAAGTGCTGCCCGGGGCAGGCCACCCCGCTCCCATGCTACGCCACTGAACAGAACCATCAAAAAGGTACTTTTAAAACTCAATAATATATTTGATCTAGCTAGCATTGTCAAATTGGTTGAGTTGTCCTCTAGATGGTCATGCAAGACATGTTAGCTATTTGTTCAGTAGTTTGTGGTACTTTATATGGTAGATGGTGTATAGGCCAATCTCTCACCTTGACACCCAGAAAAATTATGTTAGGTTGCCAATCTGGTGCTTTCCAGATGTTTTGAACGTTATATCCTCAAATTCTTTATTAGAACAACCAAGCATCAAGTATAAAAAGACATTGGGACTACAAATCTTCCAGATATGAGGCTACAAACAACAGATTGTTTATTTCCGAATTATAGAATTATATAGTATGCCTGATAAGAGTTTCAGAGTACCCCTGGAGGTGAGTAGAAGTATGACACCAGGCAGCTACACAATGGCGCAAGTCGATTTCTGCACAAAATGGAACCTTTGAGGCAGCAGGGTGCTGTTTCTATGGGGCGGTTATTGCCATGGACCAGCCCTGCCATGGCCTCGACCACTCTGCACCCAACTCCATAGGCTCCCCCCCTCCTCCCTGTCCACCACCCTTTTAGCGTAGCCAGCACACCCGTTACCACCTAGTAGGGATTAGACTTACAGGACTACAAAAAATTTACAACCAGGACCGTCCACCCCAGCGGATTTATGGGTCTGAATTGTTTCCTGATCTTGGCAGATCATCATTTCAAAGCCCTGGCTGACCTCTGGAATGGTAAGTAAGTAGAACCACACAAGTAGAACCAAACCAACCTCTAAGTTAGCAGAGAACTGGCAGCGATGAAACAAGTTAGATAGAGTTTGGAGAGACAATGGCAGAAAATGTAGAGTGGAGCCAAATGAACTCAGTCTGTAATGCACAGGAAGGTCTACTGCATGACAAATGGAATTGCGTGGAACTGAATCTGCACATAATGAGCTACAAAAGAAAAGCTTTCTAGCAGTGGCTCAAGTGGCTAAGATGCTGACTGGAAGGCAGGAGGTCAGCAGTTCGATTCCCGAGTACTGCAGGACGGAATGAGCTCCCGTCTTTGCCCCAGTGTCTGCCAACCTAGCAGTTTGAAAGCACAAAATTGCAAGTAGATCAATAGGGACCATTTGGGTGGGAAGGTAAACACCGTTCTGCACACTCCGGTGTCTGGTCATGCCTGCCACATGACCACGGAAACATCTCCAGACGCGGACACCACTGGCTCTTTGGCTATAAAAGATGAGCACCAAACCCTAGAGTTGGATACAACTGGCTTTACCTTCATTGCCATCTAGCTGCTTTAAAAAAGTTTGATATCTGTTTGTATACCGTCTCACTTAGGGGAAGAGGGTCTGTGTGTCTCCCTTATTTCTGCCTCACTGTGAAGCTAATCAACACCATCTGAATCTGCCAGTATAATGTTTTCCTGCGCCGTGGTGGCACTGCAGAGTGTGCTAGCAGCAATGCAGACTGCAGGAGACTTCATCTCCATTGCCAATGCATTATGCCTTCCTGCCTTTTCTGACAGTTCAGTTCTAATTTCAAGGTCCACTTAATTTCTCTATCAACTCATTAATGCTATACCCACAAGCATCTCATCTCCAGAGCTCAGCATATGCCAAAAAACTGACTTGGACTGGTATCCATTATGGTATCAGAACAGGTGCCAAAGTGTGATGACTCTGTGTGTGTGTGTGTGTGTGTGTGTGTGTGTGTGTGTGTGTGTGTGTGTGTGTGTGCGTGCGCGCGCGCGCACGCGTGCGTGCGTGCGTGTACATGCATATGTGAAAGTAAAGGTAAAGCTTTCCCTTGCTCGAAAGCCAGTCGTATCCAACTCTAAGGTTCAGTGCTCATCTGTTTCAAAGCCAAAGAGCCAGCGCTGTCTGCTTCTACAGATGTTTCCATGGCCATGTGGCAGGCATGACCAGTCACCGGAGTGCACAGAACACTGTTTACCTTCCTGCCACAGGGGTCCCTCTTGATCTACTTGCAATTTCTTGCTTTTGAACTGCCAGGTTGGCAGGAGCTGGGACAGAGACGGGAGCTCATTCCGTCCTGCAGTCCTCGGGAATCGAACTGTTTTTAATCTGTTTTTAATCTTTTTCAGATTTTAATTTTAAATTTTAAAAGTTTTAAGGTTTTAGATGGAAGCTCCCACTTCTTAATCCTGGACCCTATCTGCCCAGGGAAGGAAAAGACTAACGCCCTCTGGCCAGAAGGAGGAATGGATTTTAGCTGTTTGTGTTGTGTGTGTGTGTTGTTGTTGTTTTGTTGTTGTTTTTTTTTCCTGATTGTAAACTGCCCTGAGTTGCCACGGCGAGTGGGCGGTGATATAAATCTAAATAAAATAAATAAATAAACTGCCAACCTGCCGCCTTCCAGTCAGCGTCTTAGCCACTTGAGCCACTGCAGTCCCACCAGGTGGGTTAAAGGTAAAGATTTCCCTTGCTCAAAAGCCAGTAGTATGTGACTCTAGGGCCCAGTGCTCATCTCTGCTTCAAAGCCGTATGCAACAAAACAAGCAAGAGGATGGAGGGTTGAGAAGGCGCATGATGGTATATTGGGTCATTGGGTTTTGTCCCACCCCACCCTCGATTCTGGCACCCTAGGGTGCCAATAGTAATGTATGGGATTCTCCCCCAGCCCCCCAAATAGGTGCCGCCACCACTCCCTGTCCAGCGCTTTCCCGCGGTGCCCTGCACACCCCTGGGGTAGAGACATACAGTGGATTTCGAGAGAGGAAGCAAAGCGTGCAAAGGGTTAAAATAATATGCAGGCTTTTATGTTTTTCTCTTCCACCCCAACTGTCTTGTGATCCATAAAAATCACGCTGAATATCTGCTCCTTTCTTCCCTGTCGGCGAAGCCAATTGTCTGATTGCGACGATTCAAGATGTCTGGAATGACTTGCCCTCGTTGAAGCAAATGGTACGATGCTAATAGAACTGATCACATTACCAGATGCAGAAGTGCCAGAGCAAATTACTTTAAGATAAAGGGAGATCATTGCGGACAGGAAGCAGGATTGACTTTTGGAGGCCCGACTTGATGACGTTTTAATCAACTGCTCTCTTTCACTTCTCATCGCTGTCGGCTTCGCAGGTGCCGTTAAACGAGACACTCCGCGAAAGGCGCACGAGGGGGGGGGAGAGAAATTGCTGTCATTACTTCTCAAGAAAGGAAGTATGCAAATCCTTGACAGATAGATTGCATTCATAACAGGCCTAGCAAGAGACAAGAAGCATCCTTGACAGGTGAGGGCAAGTTATTTGTACATCCTTAAAGGGAAACAACTGTTTTCATTTAGACATTTTGCTGGAGCGGAAGAGGAAAGAGCCAGGAAAAGCCATCATCTTTGACTGGAAAGAGCCGGGTCCTTCGTTTGTCTAACTTAGCCTTGCGGCAATGGTTCTATACGGTAGGATTTTTTCCCCTTGCCCTGTCTGGAAATCCCTGGTATTGCCTTGGCGTCTCCCATCCAAACTCTTCTTAGATTCAGAAATCAGACAAGATAAGGTGTATTCAGGGTAGTGTATATAGCGGTGACCTCCCTTTATAAATTCATATAAGACGGTGGTGAAATTTCAGCTCAATAAACTGACCTTTACCTATTCTTATCAGTTTAGCATTTAGGGAATTCTCCCGGTTTCATTCTAGCTCCTGCCAACCTAGCAGCTCGAAAGCAAGACATTGCAAGTAGATAAATAGGGACCACTTTGGTGGGAAGGTAAACAGCATTCCGGTGTCTAGTCATGTCTGCCACATGACCACGGAAATGTCTTGAGAAGCAGACAGTGCTGGCTCTTTGGCTTTGGAACGAAGCTGAGCACTGAACCCTAGAGTCGGATACGACTGACTTTCGAGCAAGGGAAATCTTTACCGTAAATACTTAGTAATAATTATTCCAAATATTTCAAAATTGAATTTGAAATATTTTTATTGACTACACGTGGCAAAGGATATTCTAATCAGTCTAGCTATCGGGGAGCTCTGGATTTTTCAAGCCAGAACAATTACAATGGGCCTTTTCCTGTGTGGTTAGTTGTGATGTGTTCTTATAAAGGTGAGAGTATAGGTGGTGTTGGGGCATGATATTTAAGTCTGGGGGAAGACATCACTTCTTTGTTTCTCCTCTCCCAATCCTACTATTTTCTTAAAAATGCAATATAATTTAAGACATATGTGAGATAAACACTAGATCACCCTATTATTTTATTGCTGGGTCATCATTATTGTCCGTAGTTATGCCTCCATGAAAGGAGAAGAGAGGCAGGACCAAAGGAAGGAAAGAACTGGAGTGAGGGGGGGGGGGGGTTTGCCGGCTGAAATACAACTCATATCACATTCAGTATGGATGGTGAATGCCATAATCAATCTGCAGCCCTGTCTGAGTGCTGGCTGCAATTTCAAATGTAATTCATGCTGCAAATCAAATTGCAGCAAAGTTGATTTGCTCTGATTCGGTCATTCAACGTAGCTGCAGCCCAAGGCATTCCAGCTGTGGTAAAATAGGATTTCATACCACCTTGATTTGGCCTTTAATTTCTGAGGATTCATCCCTCCAAACAAGATAAAGTCACCCAGATTGGTTTCTACAGACGTGCTTTATCTGACCCAACATCTAAATTATTTCCAAACTCTACTCTACAGCTAACATGTTCCGATTTTCTCCTCTAAAGCTGCTTGTGGGATTTGCACTGGACAGAGCCAGCTGTTGTGGTCCATTCTTCATCAGATGCTGAAGATGACCTGGATCAGGAGGCATTTTTGTGGTTAAATTTTGATGACCTTTTAACTTTGATGCTTTTATTGGTGTAAATTGTTTTTATGTTTTTACTTTTATTTTTAGTGTCTTGTAAGCCGCTCAGAGCCGGGTTCTCCCGATTGGGGCGGGGTATCAAGTGTAATTAATAATAATAATAATAATAATAATAATAATAATAATAATAATAATAATAATAATAATAATAATAATAATAATAATAATAATAATAATAATAATAATAATAATAATAATAATAATAATAATTTCCTATGCCCAGACCAGTTCTGCCTGCAGCCAAACTTGAGAATGTCCTGAACCAGGAATATCAGCCTGCTTCTGGCTCAACTCTGTTTCCCCAGGCAGAGAACCTGTCAGATCAGAAGTTTGACTCTGACAGTGATCAGCCCTCAGTCAGGGAAAGATTCAGAAAGGAGCTACACCTGCGATGCAAGCAAGCTAGAACTAGTTACCAAAGAAGGCTCCCAGCTGATAACAATTAGCTGGGAGGCTTTTAAGCAAGCTTGTTGCAGCATTCCAGTGTCAGTGCAATTCTTCAATGCAAAGACTGATGCCATGCTTGACTTCGGACACATCTTGAGATTGTCTGCCTAGACCAGTGATGGGATGTCACCGGTTCCAGACGGATCTCTGGAACCGGTAAGACCAATCCCGGAGGGTTCTCCGTGAGGGGAAGTCCACTTTTGGGGCGTCCGGTTCCGGACGCCTGACCGAAAGAAAAAAAAAATTAAAATGGAGCGAAAATGGCTCTAATTGACTGCGCATGCGCAGAAACTCAATCTGACGCATTGCACATGCATCAGATTGAGTTTCTGCGCATGCGCAGTCAATTAGAGCCATTTTCGCTCCGATTTTCAAAACATTTAGAACTTTCAGGGCAGCGGCGGCGGCAGCAGCCCTCTGAGGGGGGCGCCTCCCCGCGGCACGTTGAGGGCTGTCTCGGCCGTCCGCTGCTGACAAGCCCCATGCCCTGGGGACGCCCGGCGGGGTACACCGCTGCCGCCGCCTCCGCCGGGCGCCTGTGGGCCGGGTGCCTGCACCCGCCGTCCACAGCCGCCGCCCGCCGCCGCCGGAGCTGCCGCTGCCTGAATCCCTGTGGACTCCTTCTTGGGTCGGTCCCTTTTGAGCTCGGCTGCCGCGCGCTGCGGAGGAGGAAGCTGTAGGCGGCGGCGGTGCGGCATGGGGACGGCCCAGGGAGGCGCGGCAGCCGCGGCTGCCCGTCGCCCCTCGCCATGGCCGGAGCCGGGCTAAAAAGGTACCGGCCCAAGGAGGACGCCACAGGGGTGCAGGCAGCTCCGGCGGCGGCGGCGGCTGTGGACAGCAATCGGGGTGCCGGGTCCCAAGAAAGGTAAGCGAGGGGTTTTTATTTGGGGTGGGTGGGTAATTTATTTGTGTTTTGGGTGGGTGGTTGTTTTTATTTTATTTATTTATTTGTGTCTGGGTGGGTGGGCTGAGAGGGAGGGGTGTGTGTGTATGTTTATTTTAATTTTTTATTTATTTTTATTTTGGCCCCGCCCACAACGTCATGACGTCATGACGTCGGCCGTGACGTCATGACGTCATGCCATTGGCCACGCCCATGACGTCCGTGACGTCATGGCGTGGTAGTAGATTTTTTGTCATCCCATCACTGGCCTAGACCCTGACCTGACTGCCATGACCCTGACTTCTCTGCCAACCCTGAAGATCCCCCTGGACATCCTTTGGACTATACGCTGCTTGAACTACCGGTAACCAGAACTTGGCTTGCTCTTTGGACTTTGTTATTTGGACTCTCCTTGAATAGGCTCTCTGTGTAGCGCCGCTGTAAGGCAAACATGTCCACTGGGCATGGGCACCAGTTTTGGGTTCTGTGGGATATTGTATTTCCATAGTGGAAGTTTTAAGTTGATTGTTCTTTATGTCCTTTCTTGTTATTAGGAAAATCAGAAGCTGTTCAAGCATGCAAAATACTTTCTCCTATCATTGACCCCTACCCAATTTGTAACCTCATGCCTTATAATAAGACCTCCTCTCCAAAAAAAGCTCATACATAGGTTTCTGTACATTTGTAGTTGGTTTAATAAAGATATTATGTATTTATAATTTATAAATGGGTTTGTTTTAAAACATGACAAGAAGTAAACTATGAAATTCAAAGCCAATTGGTAGATCAGGTCAGAGTTCTTAAGACCAATCTCTTTCAAGCACCCCATATTTTCATGCCTCTGTGCAATATTTTTAGTTTTTCATGGGGCTATCTTTTATATTAAATTAATATGGCAAAATGGTTACCTCTGTAAGGGCTCGACTGTTTAAATTAGGCAACTAACTTGGCAACAACAAACACAGCTGGAAATGGATATGACAATATGGCAAAAAAAACCTGTTTGAGTTAGTCTAATGCTAACCACTTTGCTTGGCAAACACAAAACAATATCTATAATGACTTCATAACTTTGGGTAATTAACCACCAAAAGTTATGCCATTAGTGTTATGGTGAAGAAAATGTACAAGATGATTGGGATAAATAAGGTAAAGGTTTCCCTTGCTCAAAAGCCAGTTGTATCCGACTCTAGGGTTCAGTGCTCTGTTTCAAAGCTGAAGAGCCAGTGCTCTCTGCTTCTGCAGATGCTTCTGTAGTCATGTGGCAGGCATGACTAGACAGCAGAGCGCATGGAACACTGTTTACCTTTCTACCCATGTGGTCCCTATTTATCTATGGCCTGTGGGCTGTAGTGACTGCCCCCCTGAACCACATGACCGGCCCGTGTCCCAAAATGTTTGGGCACCCCTTGGAGCCCACACTCTCACTTTTATTGGACAGAATTGTATCCAGGCTGTGTTACAAAAACAACAACTGCCAGTGTAGTTATGGAATGAGTGATTGCCAAGGCAAACAAACCAAAAAGTGTGAAAAACATGATTGATATTCCTACCCTTGACAAGGGTAAGACAAACCAGAAACAGTAGATTTTTGTTTGCTAGGGATAGGAATTGTGGATGTTTCTAGTCACCAGAATTTGCTGTTGGAACTTGTAAACAAATCACATCTTTATTTATAGCTTAGTATCAATAACTGCAGTGGCTCAAGCGGCTAAGACGCTGACTGGGAGGCCAAAGGTCAGCAGTTCGATTCCCGAGTACCGCAGGATGGAATGAGCTCCCGTCTTTGTCCTAGCTCCTGCCAACCTAGCAGTTCAAAAGCCTGGCGGACAGTGGTCCATGGGGTCGCAAAGGGTTGGAATCGACTGTGCGACTGAACAACAAAAAAACCAGACAACAGTGATCTAAGTGGGCATGTAGTCTGACCGAGCATCAGGCTGTTTCCTCTGTTCTATGTCATCCCTGTAACATGTCAGTACATTTGTTTCAGAATAATTACATTTTGTTGTGGACCAAAAATTATAGCAGACAACCCTCAGTTTTGAAATGCATATTTTAAACAGAAAAGCAAAGCAAAATGCACTTCCTCATTCCAAATATGAATCTTAACAAAGCGCCAGTCAGATATAAATATGTGCTGACAGAGTGATTTATTTACATAACTGTCAGTTTTTGCACTTCCATTTAAATTTATCTCAATCTGATTGTAATAACACAAGAATCCAAACTCAACTGTCTGGTCCTATCTTATAAAATATATTTTCTCCACTTCTTTTTTCCCCTCCTCTCTTCCCTTTTCCTGCTGGTATGTTTGTGATCTATTTTACTCTTTATTGTTTATGACGGCTTTTATCTTCTTGGGATGATTTATAATTTAAATTGTCCATGTAAGACTTCAAGAAAACAGGAATTACTGTTTATCTCACACAAGGAAACAGGCAGCCGGCTGAATTTCCAGGTTGTTCTCTCTTCCCATCACTGTGTATGGAGATGCTATATTTCAGGAAAGCAACTGGGTAAACCTAACTTAACTTGTACTGTATTTTGTTATTGACAGTAAAGGTAAAGGTTTCCCTTGCTCGAAAGCCAGTCTTATCCAACTCTAGAGTTCAGTGCTCGTCTCTGTTTCAAAGCCAAAGAGTCAGCACTGTCTGCTTCTGCAGACGTTTCCATGGTCATGTGGCAGGCATGACTAGACACCGAAGAACACAGAACACTGTTTACCTTCCCACCGAAGTGGTCCCTATTGATCGACTTGCAATTTCTTACTTTCGAACTGCTAGCTTGACAGGAGCTGGGGCAGAGACAGGAGCTCATTCCGCCCTGCAGTACTCTGGAATCGAACTGCTGACCTCCCGCCTCCCAGTCAGCATCTTAGCCACTTGAGTCACTGCAGTCATCCATAGGACAGAATTAATAACTTGTTTAATAAAAACAGATGAACAAATCCTTGCTTCCCAAGCCTTCCTCATTTTCTTCTTTTTTCCATACAACTTTTTAAATGCTCACTGCTACCTTTCCTCATTTTCAGGCCTGTTTCTGGAACAGAGTAATAAACAATATTTGCTAAATTCTTAATTCAAATTTATTCCATTTGTTTCTGTTTGGCAGGGTATCACGGTAAGGAATTTGTAAGCTCTGGGAGATATCTTACCCTCATATTAAAGAGAGGGAGAACACTAGTTTTCTTGTCAAGATTTTTATAATTTGCACACAAATTGTGTCTGCAGAAAACTAGCATTTTTTACTCATGAAAATAAATAAATAAATGCACATGTACACAATAAACACAAACAATGGTTGTTAAAAAAAACTGCCAATAATACCACTGATGCTTGTAATCCTTAAAGGGCCTTGGTTTTTAATGCCATTTATGTTAATTGCATGGATACCTAGTGTGGTGTAGCAGACTAAGGAAGCCTGTGTTTAAATCCCCACTCAGCTATGGAAACTCACTGGAGATGTGGAACGGGCTAAACCACTACTTAAATATCTCACTTACCTTGAAAACACTATCAGGCTCACTATAAATCAGTGCCAAGAACAGCACATAAAATAACATAACAGCCTTAATTGCATAATTTGCATATATTTGCTTAATTTGCACATACACCCAAACCGACTTCTTGCTCTTGTTGAGATGGCCACACAATAATCCCCCTCCCCCATGCACACAAAGGAACTAATTTTGAAGCTCCTTATCTTCAGATAAACAAAGATATATGCTTGTCTTGTAAAGAGGGGATCATCCACCCAAGGAAGTCAACTGCTAATTAACTCTCTCATTTAGACTTTCATCCTTCTGTTTCTGTTCCCTTAGCTAGAGCTTTTGGAAAGATGCGGGTTTTGTTCTTTGAACATCTCTGCAAATGAAACTGGGAAGACAATCCCTGAATTTTATCAGTCACATAATCTTTGCAGCAATTTCAGCAACAATCCCTTGATTGTCAGAGTAGCCACCAGTGGTCAGGATTGCAGTCACCTGACTTTTACTGTTGTCATGGTTACAATGCCTCCCCCCCCCCCCCCCCGTGTGTTTTTTTGAGTCTGTAATGGAGGTTTTAGTGTGAGTGCGTACTAAAGGTGAGGAGTTACGGTGCATCCTGGGTATCACTGGGCAGAAGCTGCTTCCCAGACTAAACATCTCAACCATCAACTGTTTGGCAAAAATTAAACTTAAATTGGACAGATATGTGATACTGTATAGTCAATGGCTGGATTCCTTTAGGGCCATGATGGCGAACCTTGGCACTCCAGATGTTCTTGGGCTTGAATTCCCAGAATCCCAAGCACCCTGTGAATCCATACGAATGAGTTTACTGCGATTCATCTGGCCCACACTGCCCTTGTCACTCCTGTACGGGCGCGTTTTACTTCCGCTTCCGGGAGCGACAAGGGCAGTGTGGGCCTGGTGAATCGCAGTAAACCCATTCGTATGTATTCAATGTGGATTCATGTTACCTCTCCTCTTTCCCTTCCCTTCTTCCTAACACTGTCGTCCCCGTCCCCCTTTTTGATCATCATCTTTGTGACTGGAATACGATTGCCTGTTTCGTCATTTTTGTTTCTACGGAGAGCGTTAATAAGGTTAAGTCTGCCACCCAATTAAATAAATATCGGTAGATAATCCTTAGAAATAGCACTCAGAAATAAATCCATTTGAGCTCAATGGGATTTCATACCGGTGTAAAAACAATTAGGGTTGGGTTGCATATTAATTAATCACCTGCAATTCTGTCAGCTCATGAGTTAAGGGTGGGACTCCCCCATATGCCAGTACTGTATGTATGTATTTTTATTTATTTATGCACATATAGGAGTTTTGAGAGTCCCCTGGACAGCGAGGAGAACAAATAGGTCAGTCTTAGAAGAAATCAACCCTGACTACTCCTTAGAAGGGCAAATAATAAAGATGAAACTAAAGTATTTTGGACATCAAATGAGAAGAGAGGGTTCGCTTGAGAAAGCCTTGATGCTGGGAAAGGTGGAGGGCAAAAGAAGAAGGGGGCGGCCCAAAATGATATGGCTAGATGGTATTGTAGAGACAATGGGCACAGAGGTGAGCAAGTTGAGGGGGATGGTGGAGGACAGTGGTCCATGGGGTCGCAAAGGGTCGGAATCGACTGTGCGACTGAACAACAAAAAGACACGTCAGCAGAACAGAAGAGAGGAATTTATCAAGGAGGAAATTACTATGCACATAAACCAGAATATATGGATAATCTCTGGTCTAAAGAAGAACCTTTTTATTTTATTCATTCATTCGATTTATATCCCGCCCTACTCAGCAGAAACCGACTCAGGGCGGCTTACAACAACAAACCAATGATTAGTATGGTACGATATAATACAGTAAAATATAATGAAAGAAACAACAATGCAGGAGGTCACTTTTCAAAAAAGAAGCACAAACAGAAGAGCAGATATGTGAAAAGGACAGTCAAGAGTTAAGCCTGCAAAAATACTGCCATCCCAGGATGTTGTGAAGGATGATGGCCGCTGCCGCCACCAGACATGACAGAGGCAATCCGACGGCCCTTTCCTAAGAATCCCGGTGCCCTGATGGTTTCCTGATGTGAACAGCCGCGCTCGCAAAATGGTTTTCCTCTCCTGCTGCCTTCCCTTCCATCTGCCGCTGGGCCCAGGCACCGGCGGCCAGCCGCCTGTCACAGCATGTATTAAAATTAGCCAGGGAGGAGGCACTCATTTGTGCTAATTACATTTTAATCATTGGAAACGTGTTGGCAAATCAAGCTTCGATCGCCGTCTCGGCGCCTGTCTCCTCCAGCAGAGTAGAGGGGCCGCCGGCGTGAGTGCCGGCCTGCGGGGCCTCGTTCATTCGCAGAAGACAGAAGAGAAGCCCCGGTGGCACGCTGCGAAGACAGCTTTGGCACATTATCAGAGAGCCACAAGGCACATTTCGAATCATCCCTGCATGAGAGATGCTCATTCTCACTTCCCTGGGTAGGCCAGTGGCCGGCTGTGCATTTTGACTGCTCGGTGGTGCTCCCTTCCCAAAATGGCTGCCATCTGAAGAGCGGCAAAACATAACACAGCATTCCTGTGGCCCCTTCAGGGGCAAAGGAAAGACCTATTCCTACTATTCCAGGTGTCCCCAAACGACATGGGGCCGGGGCTGTTTTCTGCTCCAGGTGCTTCAGACATCCCTGTATCAGTTTAGTCCCTATTTCGCCTTCACACATGCAAACACACAAGTGTCATGCAAACACAGTCATGCAAACACACTTTCCCGTTGTCTGCTTGGTGCCTTTTATTTGTTTGGCTAATATCACACTGTTGAAAGGGACTGCAGTGGCTCAAGTGACTAAAACGCTGACTGGAAGGCGGCAGGTCGGCAATTCGATTCCTGAGGACTGCAGGACGGAACGAGCTCCCATCTCTGTCCTAGCTCCTGCCAACCCTAGCCGCTCGAAAGCAAGAAATTGCAAAGAGATAAATAGGGATCACTTCGGTGGGAAGGTAAACAGCATTCTGTGTCTAGTCATGCCTGCCACATGACCACGGAAATGTCTGCAGGAGCAGACAGCGCTGGCTCTTCGGCTTTGAAACAGAGATGAGCACTGAACCCCGGAGTCTGATATGACTGGCTTTTGAGCAAAGTGGTCCCTATTTATCTCCTTGCAATTTCTTGCTTTCGAACTGCTAGGTTGGCAGGAGCTGGGACAAAGATGGGAGCTCATTCCGTCCTGCAGTACTCGGGAACCGAACTGCTGACCTGCCGCCTTCCAGTCAGTGTCTTAGCCACTTGAGCCACTGCAGTCCCTTACCCTATTGCTAAGAGTCTATAAATTCAGATAACGCCGGGGTTTCTCTTGGCAATACTTAGCACAGCAGAAACACAATCTTAAAGTTGAATTGCTCTGACGCAGTTGGCCGGTGACAGCTTGACAGAAAGAGCTGTTTTCTTCTCCGTTTCGCAGAGCCCCACGTATGAATGCTATGAAATATGTCAGGGTTTCTTTAGCACCTTTGACGGGAGAGGTGGCATCTGCTCCCTGTGGTAGTTGGAGGAAAGGCTTCTGTCCAATAAAAGGGCAGGATATAAGAAAGTGAGTGACAAGTAAGAAGAAATCTACAAAATAACGTTTGCTTTGTTTCGTGGGGCAACCAAATTGTGGAGCTTTCTTTGACTCATAATCAATATTTCAGCACTCTAAAAACAGAATATACCCACAGTTACATTGGTTAAAATCCTACTGCAAAGTCATGCAAAAGGCTTCACTTTCAAGAGGCAAATTGCTGCTTTATGAAATTTCCATAGACATTGCCTGTTGCACACTGAACTGTGAGACTTGGCATGAAACAGATAATGTCTATGGAGACCTCATAGTGTATTACAGTTCTGCACTAAAACATGTGCCTTTTCCATAGATGGAATTCCACCGTTGTCTTTTAAGTTGCAGTTCGAAAGCAAGACATTGCAAGTAGATCACTAGGGACCACTTGGGTGGGAAGGTAAAGAGCGTTCCATGCTCTGCGTTGTCTAGTCATGACCACGGAAACGACTGCAGAAGCAGACAGCGCTGGCTCTTCGGCTTGGAAATGGAGATGAGCACTGAACCCTAGAGTCGGATACGACTGGCTTTTGAGCAAGGGAAACCTTTACCTTAAGTAGGGTTATGGCTGCCGAAGGGAAAGGAGGACACAAATATTCAAAGCAAAGAATCGCCGTGTTGGGCTGATAATGCCTTTCAAACAGGCAGGTTCCTACAGCTCATGTCAAAGAAGGGATTTCCCACAGGGCACTGCAGGCAAGAAATGTCAGAATATAAACCAGCAAGAGCTCCCAGCTATCTTCATTCTGTCCACTGGAGAAGATGGCCGCTGCTGTGCCAAATGCATCAGGGTGTGGCGCTAAAGCATGTGCCGAGCTAATTCAGCATGCTCATGAGGACACAAGAGCATCTCCTGGCATTTCAGGGGGAAAGGACTTGCTGAGCCCCTGTAGTCTCACCAATCATGTCAGACAATGCTAAAGAATTGCTTGTCGGGGGAAACGGTTCAGTTCTATCAACAGAAGAGGCTGGATAACTGGGAAGGATTTTATGCCTTTAGGATAAAGTGGAGGGGAAGGGAGGATTGCATAGACTCCTTAGAGCTGCTTACAGGACACGTGCTATAGTAAAGGTAAAGATATCCCTTGCTCGAAAGCCAGTCGTATCCGACTCTAGGGCCTAGTGCTCATCTCTGTCTCAAAGCTGAAGAGCCAGCGCTCTCTGTTTCAGCAGACATTTCCGTGGTCATGTGGCAGGCATGACTAGACACCGGAGCGTACAGAACGCTGCTTACTGTCCTACCAAAGTGGCCCCTATTGATCTACTTGCAATGTCTTGCTTTCGAACTGCTAGGGTTGGCAGGAGCTGGGACAAAGATGGGAACTCATTCCATCCTGCAGTACTCAGGCATCGAACTGCTCTCCTGCCACCTTCCAGTCAATGTCTTAGCCACTTGAGCCACTGCACATGCTATACTAATGTAATAACTTTAAAAAAAAACATATTCAGTGCTGTTAGTTTAACAATACTCAATTGTTTTCCTAACTTTTGCTTCTTTGCTTGCTCGTGTATTTATAGGAAATCTTTTTCCTTGTGAGAGGACTCATGTCCACAACAATGTCTGGCCAAATGTTGGACTTCCTAGGTCCCCCCCTCTCTCACACTCATAAACACACACACACGCACACGGACACATATAGAGTTTTTATCCACTAATGAGATGAAGAATTCTATAGACCATTGAAAGATTTCTAAAAGGTCTCATGAAAAATACGCCCCCCCTTCCTCCCATGGGTATTGTTTATGTTTTTAAACATGTCGCTCTCTTTAGCTGCTTCATAGGTTATACATCAGAAGGACAAAATCTATGTGCCCACCCCGATCTTTCTTTCTCTCACTTTTCAATCATTTTTTTATTCAGGTTAGTATGGAGGAGAGTTTTGAGAGTCCCCTGGACAGTGAGGAGAACAAATAGGTCAATCTTAGAAGAAATCAACCCTGACTGCTCCTTAGAAGGTCAAATAGTCAAGATGAAGCTAAAGTACTTTGGACATCAAATGAGAAGAGAGGATTCACTTGAGAAAGCCTTGATGCTGGGAAAGGTGGAGGGCAAAAGAAAAAGGGGGCGGCCCAAAATGAGATGGCGGGATGGTATTATAGATGCAATGAGCACAGAGTTGGGCGGGTTGAGGAAGATGATAGAGGACAGAGGTGCCTGGAGGGCAATAGTCCATGGGGTCGCAATGGGTCGGAATTGACTGTGCGCCTGAACAACAAGTATGGAGTATAGTGCTGGCACTCCAAATTCATATGATGTATGTTTCCTGTCAGTGTTGAAATAACAGCAAATGCATCTGAACAGCCTCCAACTGCCAACCAATATGTTCTGAATCCCTCCGGCAGAGCCTTAAGTCAGCTAGGAAAACTTCCACCCACCCAGCAAATGGCAATGCTGAACAATATAGACACACGCAGATGCACTACGGGTGGAAGAGGAGGGGAAATGGGTGTGTTCAGCCTCATTTCATTGCAACAAGAACGACACACGTATTGCAACAGAAATAGAAGGACAGCCTGTGAAACACAAACACTGTTAACTAGTACTGGCTGGAAGGTTTGGCTTGTTGAGGGTTGATTCATCGGGTTCTAGCAGAAAGGAAAGAAAATGGGAGAAAGAAGGCCAAACTAGGAGAAGGAAGTGGAGGGTGGAAGAGAAAGGGTATAAATGAAAACTCCATTCATTGCAAATACAGTACAGTAAAACACTGGATAACACTAAAACTTGGTTCCACAAGTCTTGGTGTTATCCAATTTTTAGTGTTATCCGATCCATGTTAAAATCCTATGGGATGGATCGGATAACGTTAAAGCTCCATAGAGATACATTGTAACCGTACAGGCTTTAGCGGTTGTTATCCAATTCATCCCATAGGACCTTAACGTTATTCGATCCAATTCTCCTCCCCAGATTACTTAACGTTATACGATTTTAGCATTATCCGATCCAATCGTTATCCGGTGTTTTACTGTACAGTCAAACCTCGCTTAACGACTCGCTTAGCGAAAACGAGCGTGTTTGTAGCTAACCGGTCTGACTCGCATAATGAAAATTTTCGCTATGTGAATCAGACTTCCCCTATGGAAACGCTCACATAGCGAGCGTATCTATGGGGAAAACTCGCACAATGAAAAAATTCACTATGCGAGTCCGACTAGCATAGTGAAAATATTCGCTATGCGAGTCGGACTTTCCATATGGAAAACTCGCATAACGAGCGTTTCTATGGGGAAAACTTGCATAATGAAAAAAATTCTCTATGCGAGTTTTCCCCCTAAAAAAGCTTGTCGTGTGAGTTTTTCCATAGGAATTTTCGCTATGCGAGTCTGACTCGCATACCGAAAAACTCACATAGCGAGCAGCCCCGCAGAACAAATTAAATTCGTTATGCAAGGTATGACTGTATTCCATTTTTCTTCCCTAGGAAGAAATCGCCAACCATATTTGCAATGAATGGAGTTTTCATTTCCTTTCTGCTAGAACCCGATGAATCAACCCTTAACAAGCCAAACCTTCTAGCCAGTACTAGTAACAGCATTTGTGTTTCACAGGCTGTTCTTCTATGTAACACTTCTAAACCTCTTTTTCTGTTATTTCTCATGTACTCTCTTGAGTGAACCAGTGGTGTAGCGTGGGTTTCAGCCGCCCGGGGCCCAGGACGTGGGTTTCAGCCACCTGGGGCATAAGCCAAATTTGCTGCCCCCTGGGTGGGGCCCAAGACGCTGGTGCCCATCCCCGCAGCAGCCTCTAGGGCTTCTGGGAATTGAAGTTCAAGAACACCCATATGCCCAAGTGACATTTTGCTGCCCCCCAAAAGTGTCATCCAGGGTGGGGGGCCCTGCTACACCATAGGAGTGAACACTATGTCTGCAAATTTCATTTAGGTCTCTCAAAAGTAATTTGTGCCACTAAAGACAATCTCAAGGTAATACAAATTTCTGTCTTTCTGTATTATAGAATCAAACCAAATCAGCCAGGTTCCAAAAACTGAGTCATCTTCCAAACTGCCAAATCAGGATTCCTATTCAGGAGTTAAATAACAGGACCTAATGTTTCAAAAAACTAAATCTAAAGAAGAGGACTACCTCTATACAAGAGACCCTCCGAATCAGAAAAACAAAGTGCCTAGTGATGCTCTGTGCATGGGGACTGTTGTTCTCCTCAGGCTAGGTTCCCTGCATAGGAGGGACAGAAGGCAGTGTGCCCACTTCCTCTGAAGGTCTAGTTCAGTGATGGCGAACCTTGGCACTCCAGGTGTTCTTGGACTTCAATTCCCAGAATTCCAAGTCAGCACACCAGCTGATCAGGGCTTCTGGGAATTGAAGTCCAAGAACAGCTGGAATGCCAAGGTTCTCCATCACAGGTCTAGTTGTAGATTTCCTGTTTTGGCAGTGGGGCTGGACTCAATGACCCTAGAAGGGGTATGGAAGGTAAAATGACCCCAGCACATTGGATGATCTGAGCCCTCTCTTTCTCTACTTTTAAATTAGTAGTTGTAGCATCTAGTGTGTTTTTAATCTGTTTTTAATCTTTTTCAGATTTTAATTTTAAATTTTAACAGTTTTAAGGTTTTTAGACGGAAGGTTCCACTTCCTAATCCTGGACCCTATCTGCCCAGGAAGGAAAAGACTAACGTCCTCTGGCCAGAAGGAGGAATGGATTTTAGCTGTTTGTGTTTGTGTGTGTTGATGCTGTTTTGTTTTAGTTTTTTCCTGACTGTAAACCGCCCTGAGTCGCCATGGCGAGTGGGCGGTGATATAAATCTAAATAAATATAAATAAATAAATAAATAAGTCCTTTCCAGTTATACCTATCCATGGATTTTTCTGATTGCATCAAGATTAACTCGTTTATCAAATGTATGCCTAGGGTCTAAAGGACTGCAGTGGCTCAGGTGGCTAAGACGCTGACTGGAAGGCAGGAGGTCAGCAGTTCAATTCCCGAGTACCGCAGGATGGAATGAGTGCCTGTCTTTGTCCCAGCTCCTGCCAACCCTAGCCGTTCGAAAGCAAGAAATTGCAAGTCGATCAATAGGGACCACTTCGGTGGGAAGGTAAACAGCATTCTGTGCGCTCTGGTATCTAGTCATGTCTGCCACATGACCACGGAAACGTCTGCGGAAGCAGACAGTGCTGGCTCTTCGGCTTTGAAACAGAGATGAGCACTGAACCCTAGAGTCAGATACGACTGGCTTTCAGGCAAGGGAAACCTTTACCTTTGATCTTTAAAGCGAGCCAAGGCAGTTGCGGGAGAAAATCCTTACATTCTACTGCGGCAGGAGACACAAGCAGCTTGGGTTAGCCATAATAGATTCAGTAGACCTCTGAAAATGTGTACCTTCCTGCCAAAAAGAGGCAAGGTAATCCCTCAGGTCTCAATTACCTGGCCTGCTTTACGTGCTGCTAAGACTAAAAATTCCCCAAACGGTCTGTTAAGAATCTAGCATGGAGAAACCTTGGCTTCACGCGAGCCACTGAAGAAGAAATTAAAGGGCAAGGGTAGTAGGTTCCCGCACAGGAGAAGGCATCACAGCGTGCGCGGCTGTACGTGTTAAACGCCAAGCTCCCACACTTACAAGTCATAAGTACAGAAGCAACCATCGTTTAAAACAAACTATTTAAAAAACTCCCGACACAACTACCTTCTTGTTATCCAATATTCGCACTCTAAAGGCCCGCTATCCATACATTGAAAGAAGCCTAAAGGGAGCCATAAACCCGATTCAATTTAATTGGAATCTCTCCTGACAGAACAGATATTAATAAGTCGCGCTTTGCACAAACCTTTCCTGAAATCCCAAATGCCATCAAGATTTGTTAAGAGGGGGGAGCTGTGCCTGTACTACATTTAAAAGCCAGCAAACAACATGCCCAAAATTAAAATTAAAATAAAATGGCTCTGCTCCTTCCTTCTGCTCTAACTTCTCCCTTCCTCGCCATCTTTCTGCAGCCCCCCCCCCCTTTATCCAGAGAGAAAAGGGCAGGTGGGTAGGGTGGATGCCACCATAGGTTCCCATAAATTATTCACACAGTATTAGATTGCACGTCGGCAAGTCTTGCGGTGTTTAAAAAACTTAACTAGAAGCCAATTAAAATATAAGTTGAGAAAGATGGATTGGGGGTGGGTGGGGGTTTTCTGGCGGTTCTGCTGTGAATTTCAACAGCATGTAACAATGCACAGCACAACTTCCAGACCCACTAATTTGACAGCTATTTTCATCTAGTGCAAGTGTGCCTGTATTAGTTCTCCAAGGACAATGTGCTACATGAGTCTTCTGTGCTGCCAACGAGTCGTGTAAAATCCCGGGTCTTGTGTAGGCGGACAAGATGTTTCGACCGACATCTCCCTTCTTTTTCCTTCCGGAGGCTTTAGCGCTGGAAATCCCCCTGCCAGACCCTAACAGACACCTGCTGAGCCACCGGGACAGGGGGATTCATCCCGGTGCGCCCTTGCCTCTGGCGGCCAGGGGTACCAAAGCTGTCTGCTTCTGCAGATGTTTCTGTGAACATGTGGAAGGCATGGCTAGACACAGAATGCATGGAATGCTGTTTACCTTCCTCCTGAAGTGCTCCCTATTTATCTACTTGCAATGTTATTATTATTTTATGCGCCAGGCGCGCTGCACTTTAGATTAAGCCATTGCTCCAAGCTCCCTCCTTCAGCTTAGAGCAATGGTTTATTCTAAAGTTCTGCACGCCGGGTGGTGCAAGTGAGGGGTAGTGACCTAGGAGTCCCTGGGGTTAGCCTTCTCCCCCATTCCTTGGTCATTGCCCCTCGCTTGGTCCGTCTGGCACATGGCACTTTAGATTAAGCCATTGCTCTAAGCTCCTTCCTTCCCACCCTCCCCAACTCCTGGTACCCAGTGGGGTTGAGGTAGGGTGGAATCAAGACTTTAAAGGATCCTTCTTTTCCACCTCATCCCACTCCCTTTGGCTCCTGGAGTTAATTTTGGAAATTCATGGAAAAAATGTAGATTCATGTTAAAAATGTTTTTAAAAATGGAAAAAATTCATGGAGAAAATGTTATTTCCCCCCTTAACATGTGTATAAAAACCAGTGTGCGTCTTATACTCTGATGCGTCTTATATGCCAGCAAATACGGTAGTTTAGTTCTGCATATTAATTCTGGTACTGCATATTAATCTTAGAAGTTAAGATTATTCAAGCGTACGCATATAAAACATATCAAACTAAATCCTTAAATAGCCCAAATCAAAACTCTTCCTCTCTTAATACTGAAACCCATTACTCAATGCAGATTCTTTGGCAGCATGAAACAAACCCTGTGACCCACTGATTAAAGGGGGTCAATATTCTCTTTTGTTTTGATTTTAAAACATTTACTGGGTATCCGGAATACCGTTTCTTCTGAGAGGCAGACTCCCCTGACTTTATCTCTAATTAAGTCTTTATACAAATCTATATGGCTATGTTGAAAAGAGCCACAGTTCGGCCCTATAAATATTATCTGACAAATACGGTTGCTCCATGCTTCATTCTCAAGAATGAAACGGGTGTTAATCTGGAATTGATGTTATCTAAGAGTAAAACCCTCCTTAGTTCTTTATCAACACTCCTTAGTTCTTTCTCAAGAGTCAGACACTTCAATATTGTCAATTACCAGCTAATGGTGCCCATTTCCTCCTGCCTTACTGCTTAACAAAGAAGAGCAAGAATTAAGAGAACACAACAGCATTAAACCACATGCTAATGTGAACCTGCTGGTGCATGGAACAGCTTGAGGTGTACACACAATCCATTATACTTGATGCTGACGTAGCAGGTTGATCCTTAGAGCTATAAAAACAAGAGCTAAAGCAAGGCAACAATTTGCAATCCAGACTTCCTAACTGGTGTAACTGACAATTAGACAGGGACAAGGGTGTACTGGGCATCGTGGGAGGGCGCTAGACAGGGAGTGGTGGGGCACCTATTTGGGGTTGGGGAATACCAAGTGAAGGGCAGCAGCCAAGGGGACGGGGGAGAAGGCTGCCCCCAGAAACTGCTTGGCCACCGCCCCTTGCTAGTTCTGCCTGGCATCTGGCACTTTAGAATAAACCATTGCTCCAGGCTGAAGGTTATGAAACAGAGATGAGCACTGAACCCTAGAGTTGGATATCACTGGCTTTTGAGCAAGGGTGACCTTTACCTTTACTACATAATGTACAGTTGTACCTCGCTTAAAGAGCATAATGTGTTCCACAGGATTGCTCTTTAAGCGAAACACCACTGTAAGTGACCAATTGTGACTTCTGGTGGGGGGAGGGAATTGTGAACCCCAATTTATTCGTTAAGTGAGTTTTTGGTTGGTTTTATCTGTTAAGTGAAGCCAACATTCAGAGAAAATTCTACTCTTTAAGCAAGTGACTCTTTAAGTGAAACACTCTTTATGCGTGGTTTAACATCACTAATAGCTAGAAAGAGTTGAAGTCGGTTGTAGGAGGCTATAGGAAAGATGTAAGAATATTTATTTATTTATTTATTTATTTATTTCTCACACTTGCTAACTCACCCCAATCGGGCAAGCCCGACTTTGGGCGGCTTACAGCACAGAATAAAACACATCAATATAAAAAATTTAAAATTCATAAACTAAAAACAGTATCTGGGGGTGTCGTCAAGGGTAGTATCCCTAGACTAACCACCCCACATGGGATCCCCCATCCCTGACCCATTTCCACAATTTCAGCTTTTAGAAAAGATGTTAAGACACTTCTTTTTAGCTCTCTTAACATTGCTTTTAGCACCATTATTTCTTTTGATGTTTAATGATGATGGCTTTGATTCCATGCTGTCATTTTGCTGATTTTTAAAATTTTGTACACTACTTTGTGGTTTTACAGAAAAGCAGTACGAAAGCATTGTAGGCACAGAGAAAGAGGGAATCGCTGCATGCTGTGGACGTTATTTTAAATCAGAAAAATCTCTCCATCACAGCAAAGTAGGCAATCCAAAATCAGAAGGAAGAATTGAGTCCCTTTGAATTACCCTTATATACTTGAGTATAAGCCGACCCGAATATAAGCCGAGGTACTAAATTTTGACCAAAAAACCCAGGCAAATAGATTGACCCAAGTATAAGCCAAGGATGGGAAATGCAGCCGCTGCTGGTGAGTTTCAATAATCAAAATACTGTATATACTCAAGTATAAGCAGAGTTTTTAGCCCCCAAAATGAGCCCCCAAATGGGGACTTGGCTTATATTCAGGTCAGTGACCATAAGGGTCCCAAGATGACACTAGATTGAGATGTGCCAACAATTTAATTAATTTTACCACATTTTCATGTACAATCAAACCTCGCATAAAGAGTGCCTTGCTTAAAGAGTAACTCGCTTAAAGAGCAGAATTTTCTCTGAAAGTTCACTTCACTTAACAAATAAAACCAACCAAAAACTCGCTTAACAAATAAATCAGGGTTCACAATCCCCCCCACACACAATTGGTCATTTACAATGGTATTTCGCTTAAAGGGCAAACTCGCTTAAAGAGCAATCCTGTGGAACGCATTGTGCTCCTTAAGCGAGGTACAACTGTATTTTAATTGTTGAAACTCGGTAGCAGCTGCTGCATTTCCCACCTTCAGCTTATACTCGGGTAAATGTATTTTCCTGGGGTTTTAGGTCAAAATTAAGGGCCTCGGCTTATATTCGGGTTGGATTGTAGTCGAGTATATACGGTACATGAAAATATAGTAAAATTAATTAAATTTTTGGCGTGTCTCAATCCGCGGTGGTCTTGGGACCCTCGTGGTCATTGACCCGAGTATAAGCTGTTTTCCTTTTTGGGGGCTCATTTTTGGCACTAAAAATCTAGGCTTATACTTGAGTATATTCAGTAAAAGAATTGCAAACTTTGTGTTTCTGCCATATTCTATGTTCTCTTAATAAACCTCCCCTTCCTCCTTTTTTTGGATTGTTTTGGATTCTCTGGCTCGCTCTCCCCCAAAGAGGCTTGTCCACAAAATAATTAGTCCAGCTATGGATAACTTCATCATTTGTAGTGCCCATAAGGTTGTTAAAAAGCTCATGTATTTCTGGAAGGGCTGGTTTAAGAAAGAAGCAAGTCAGGGGGGGTTGATGGGGAGAGGTTGAACAAGGGAGAGTTTGGGCCTTTGAAGCTCTTTGCTTTTATCAACTTCTATTCTATTTAATAGCTTCCTAAGTCAAGAAGGTCTCTAGCATGACCCAAGTTATCCTGATACAAGCGCAATTAGCCATTCCAAACAGTAATGTAACTTACTGGTACTGAATATTGATTGTGGACTGTATCCTGATTGTATTGTGGTTATATTTATTTTGTTTTGTTACACTGTATTTTATATTGTATCATTATTGAACTGTTGTATTTAATTGTATGTTGTGAGCTGCCCTGAGTTGGTTTTCACCAAGTAGGGCGGCATATAAACAACAACAACAACAACAACAACAACAACAACAACAACAACAACAACAACAACAACAACAACAACAACAACAACAACAACAACAACAACAACAACAACACATAGCGGAACAACTTCTGTTCCTCCCCCCACCCCATTTCCTACTATTCCATTCCTGTGTCTCTTGGCAACTGCCAGCCATACCTTCTGATCTCCAGATGTTCTTCCAATTCACCATCTCAGGTGAATTCTTGCCTGTCAGATGGCGGACATTACAAATGAGGACAGGGATACCCAAACTATGACCCATGGGCCGTGGTGCTAAATCACCTGGCCTATGCTGCCCTCACCACTATCAGAAGCGGACGCACCCCACACATGCGCAAAAGTGACCCATGGATGTGCAAACGGTGCCGTAAATGCGCTTGTGGCTTTCATAAGCCTCTATATTGCATGATATAGTGCAAGTGTAGTTACCCTTGCCCCTCCAGTTGTGTTTGGAGTACAACTCCCTCTCACTGCAGCCAGAACATCCAACAGTCGATGTATGTGTTGGTCTTTTACGTTTTACTGCACCGTTACATTTTATTGTACTGTTATATTTTATTGCTTTGTTACTTTTTATTGCATTGTTACACTTTATTGTATTGTTATATTTTAGTGTACTGTTTGATATGTTGTGATTTCTGTGAGCCGCCCTGAGTCGCGTATGCTGAGTGGGTGGCATAGAAATCTAATAAATCAAATCAAATGCCCAGCAACTTGTGACAGGCCACAACATTACCCACCTAAGATGTAGTAAATTTAGGTAAAGGCAAAGGTCACCCTTGCTTGTATCTGACTCTAGAGTGCGGTGCTCATTTCTGTTTACAGAGAAACAGAAATTGTTGTCTGCGTCTGCAGATTATTATTATTATTATTATTATTATTATTATTATTATTATTATTATTATTATTATTATTATTATTATTATTATTATTATTATTATTATTATTATTATTTAGACTTATACCCCACCCCACTCGCATACAGCGACTCTGGGCGGCTTACAGGAATGCAAATTATACAGTTACACAATCATAATAACATCATACAAAGATCACAGGTAAACACCCCAAATACAATAAATGCACAGTAATACAATAGATATAATTTAGTACAATATATCTAAATCAAATTACAAGAACAACTTATAATAATACACTATAAAAATTATACAATATCAATCCAACAAGTACAATCCTCGACACAGAGAAGATACCATGTTACCGTGGTCATATAGCGGGCATGAATTGACACCGGAGTGGATAGAAAGCTGTTACCTTCCCACCGAAGTGGTCCCTGGTGTTGTTTTGTTTTTGTTGTCGATTCCGACCCTTTGCGACCCTATGGACCATTGCCGGCCAGGCACCTTTGTCTTCCACCCTGTTTATCTACTTGCAATTTCTTGCTTTCGAACTGCTAGGTTGGCAGGAGTTGGGACAGACGATAGGAGCTCACTCCATCATGCAACACTCGAGTCTCGAACTGCTAACCTGCCGACCTTCCAGCCGTCAAGTCCAGTGTTTTAATCACTAAGCCACCACACAGGGCCATGCTGATTCACTTCTACCACGACAGGTCCACTCACGTTACTAAGGGGAACCAGGGTGGAGCCTCCTTCCACCATCACTATTCGAACATGGCATCAAAACCATTGGAGGGGATGGGGAAAGAATGTACTGATGGTACAGTCCATTTGTTAACAAGTCAAAAGTATCACCAATTAGACTTGGGGTGCCAAAACTTTTCAGGCCATGGGCACCCCCGAACTAGACTAAAAATTAACTATCTTCAGTCATTAGCAAGTTAAGAAGAAGCAATTGGAGGAAGTTTCAATTCACAGCTATCCTATCCTCGCCTGCTATTGGCAAGTATTGATTTGTGGAATTTGATCTTCTAAAGAGAGCAGAAAGCAACCTAAGACTGCACTTTCAACAATTATGTTACAAGGGGGGAAATAAGCACAGGCCTTCAGGGGATGGGGTAGAGGGACCTTTCTTCTATTTGATCTTTCAGCTTAAATTACTTCTCCCCAATGGCTTAAGTGGAAGCCATTTCTTGTTTTTAAAAGCTCATTAATTATATTGTTAAAAGGTAGACAGAGATATTGCTGGCATCCCTTTGCCCTCGCTCAGGTAATACTGGCTTCTTGTTGCAGCCCTAAAGGCATATAGAAATGGAGACGGGTGGGAAGGGAGGCCCCGAAGACCAATTAAGGTCTTTGCAAAGCATCTGAAAAGAAGACAAATGGAGGCAGAAAGACCACTTACAAGGAATCTTTGTACAGATGTAAAGCAATTAGAACAGCCTCCGGGGCAGGGTTGGCACAAAACCTCCAGGAAAGGTTCTTATCACGTCTCTAAAGTGGCAGACGTTTCTCTCCCACCCTTTCCTTCTTTCCTTTTGGATTAAATGTTCTGTGAGAATGCTCTGTTAGCATCATGTTATCAGTTGATCATTTCATTTCAGTCGCTTTCCCTCTCTCTATCTTTTTTTCTCAGAAGGAGAAAAGAATCAATGGTGCCTCATGTTTGTTATTATGATTTAAAAGATGAAGGTGGTAACAGTACTGATGCGGACTCTTTTGAAACTCGACAGTAGGGGTGCCCAAACCATGACCAGGGGGCTGAAAGTGGCCCCCAATGACAATTCATGCAATTCAAAGCCCTCGTTCTTAGAAGTGGAAGTAAAACGTGCCCATTCGGGGGCTTCGCGGGCTGGATAAATTCGCATTGGGAGCCGCATCCGGCCCCCAGGCCATAGTGACCTGAACCATGTGACTGGCCCGTGGCGTGAAAAGTTTGGACACCCCTACAGTAAAACCTTGCATAAAGAGTGCCTGGCTTAGAGACTAATTCGCTTAAGGAGCAGAATTTTCTCTGAATGGTCACCTCACTTAACAACTAAAACCAACCCAAAACTTGCTTAACAATTAAATCAGGGTTCACAATTCCCCACCACCACCAGAAGTTACAATTGGTCACTTACAATGGTGTTTTGTGTAAAGAGCAAACTCACTTAAAGAGCAATGCCTGTGGAACGCATTATGCTCCTTAAACGAGGTACCGCTGCTTTTCACATTTTTTCTTCAGAAATAGCTGAAGTAAAAAGGACACACAACAATGAGGAACCTGAAAATTATTTTCATCCTGACAGCCACTTTAATTTTATCTTATTTTAATTATTGGGCATTTTTAGTAATGGGTTTTCAATGGTTTTAAATTTTATAATCTCAGTATCTTTTTAAAGTTTTAGAGTTTATAATTTTGTGAGCTGCCCGGAGTCTCTCTGGCGAGTGGGGATGGTTATAAAATATTGAATTATAAATAAATATATATATAAATAAATAAAGTGGATGAGATATGGCCCTCCTGACAATGGAAGGACAACAGGAACAATATTTGTGCAAATTAAGCAAATTAAGCAAAATTTCACAAACAGCATTTTTTGGGGGGTTTGTTTTAGTTTATTGCGATTGCTGGGAGGGCATTTCAATGGCTTTTAAATGTTAGATGTTTTTATGGTTTTAATTGCCATGGGAATGTTTTTATATTTGAGAGTTTTTAATGGTGCTTGTCAGCCGCTCAGAGTCACTTTGGTGAGGGGGCAGCGGGCGATAGAAATCTAAATAAATAAATAAATAAATAAATATGCAGAAAATAAACACATAATAAGAAACAACAATTTAACCCAAATTAATACTTTCATGCAAGTGACACTAACTGCATAAAAACAGCAATGACTGCTACTCTATGACACTGGTTGTTGAGGATTAGACGCATAGGAGGTACCTACTGTGTGTGCATGGCACAGTAAAACAGTTGAAGATCTCAAGCCCTCAAGAAAAATCATTTTCAGGACCGAGATACCGGCCTGAATCCTGTTTATTTAGACAACTATTTAAGTATGATAAGTAAGTTTTGTCCTCTTATCTGGCAAGTTCTCCACTGTGCACCCAATTTTCTAATCATTGAAAAGTTGTGTGTAACTAATTATTTACTAGGCATATCAGAAAACAAAATAAAATAAACAAAACAAAATAAAAATAAAATAAATAATACTTTAGCACTTTAAAGACTAACTGCTATATTTTTATTGTTAGCTTTCATGGATCAAGTCCACTTATTTACTAAATACAGTAAAACCTCGCATAAAGAGCGCCTCACTTAGAGACTAACTTGCTTAAAGAGCAGAATTTTTTCTGAATCGTCACCTCGCTTAACAACTAAAACCAACCAAAAACTCGCTTAACAACTAAATCGGGGTTCACAATCCTCCCTCTTTGCCCTAAGTCGCAATCGGTCACTTACAACGGTGTTTTGCTTAAAGAGCAAACTCACTTAAAGAGCAATCCCATGGAATGCATTATGCTCTTTAAGCGAGGTACCACTGAACCTTTTCCTTTTGTTCCAAACCACATGCACTGGAGATGCCAATGCATTCTGTTATTAACACTATTCATTCAAAATGCTCCAAAGTCTAATAGACACATTCATTAAAAGTAGAAGGGCAAAGGGCAGAAGGTCCATCATTAATAATGAGGTCAGCCATTTAAACCCAGCTTAAGAATGTATCACTGATTGTGATGACCTTTTACACTGAAAAACAGAAGAGAGGAAGGGAGTGGGGAAGGGAGAAACAGATATAAAAGTCAGAAAGTTCGCATAAGGGTTAGTTAAGATCATCTTGCTTATCAATGTACCCTACACAAAGTTAGAGCAACAGCAAAAGAGGAACAAGAAGAGACTTCAACCAGATGTGGACATTGTGCTCAGCACCATTGCCAGCTTAGGAATGAGTAGGGAGTTGGAATTGATGGTCTTAAAGGCGCTTCCAACTCAATTATTCTATATCAAGGCCAACCCTAGGCTCAACTGGAAGAAGTTTAGCAGAAGGACTCTCCAGAAGGAGGACCCTCTCCTCAAGGAGACACTTTACATCAAAGGAGGCCTTTACTCCTGAGAAACCTTCCTGAAAATTAGAATGTTTCTGAACTCTAGAACTCTCTTTTAAAACTTGTGTGTAGAAAGTTTCTACTGACGATATTTCTTCAGCAACATATCCGAGGTGATGGCCCAACTAAGGTAAGTTTTCTAAGCTCCGTCCAATCAAAACTGTATATACTTGAGTATAAGTCTAGCTTTTTAGCCCCCCAAATCAAGTCCAAAAAAGGGACTCGACTTATACTCGGGTCAACGACCCCAAGCATCCCAAAATGAGGTGGTGTAAATTCAAACATACATTTTTTTAAAAGCACTAACATTACCGTAAAAACTAAAAAACAAACCCACATAAATGTCTAAATTAATTAATTTTACTGTATTTTCATGTATTTTAATTATTGAAACTCACTAGCAGCTGCTGCATTTTCCACCCTCGACTTATACTCAGGTCAATCTACTTCCCTAGTTTTAGAGGTCCAAATTAGGTACTTCGACTTATATTTGGGAAGACTTATAGTCGAGTATATATGGTAGTCAGAATCTTGGCAGGCCTTTTAAGTGTATATTAAGTCAGCAGAATGACACACAGTCTTGAAAATTCAGTAGGGAAATGATTGAGAGCGTCCCAGCTAGCTGTGGAAAGATAATACTGATGCTAGTGTGAAACTGTAGAGCTGATAAAAGAGAGAGAGAGGAATACAACAAAATGTTAATTAGGTACAAGCAAACATCTTTGCTAATAGCTCATATTCTCATTCCCTGCAAAATGTCAACACCAGATATTAGTGCCAGATGTTGGTATTACATCTCCCATGACTGAGAAGAATGGGAGGGGAGAGAGGCAGGTAATAGCCCATCTACTGTTGTAGTTGGAGTCTTGGGTTTGGCGGAGATTCAGAGAAGATATTTAACCAACATGCCGGGTTTGCATAACTCGTAGTGCCTTTAGCCTAACTATGAGATCAATAGATCTATTTACAGTCCATGTCAGTCTCACGTATTTTCATTTATAAACTGTTTCTTCCCATCAGTCTACAATTACTTTAATGAAAAACATATGAAAACCTGCACACAAGCGCCATCGTATTAGTTTCACCAAATAAACATTTGTATACAGTTTGTCTGGAAAACAGAGCTTTTTATATGCATTTTATTTATTTATTTTATCACACAGATGCACATTTGATATTGTGTGTCTAGTCAATCCAGTCAGTATGGCCAGGTTATCCTGCTGTGGTAATAGAGTACACCATACTCCAGCGACTCAATGTCGAGGGTCACATGGCGATTAGCCCACCTGACAACCCTGAGGACTAGCGGCCTTGGTGAAGTCCACATAGGGTTGCCATATGTCCCAGAAAACCGGGATTGTCCCAGATTCAAGGTCAGAAAAAATTGTCCCAGCCAATTCAATAAAAATCATGTTAACGTCCCAGATTTTAAAACTTACTACATAATTAAGTATTATAACACACCATTAAAATAAAATTGAACTTTCACCATCAAACAAGTGATTTCCTGCCACATTTCCTCGCCTCACACCACCACCCGATAAGGGTGACCAGTGTGTTTCCTGGAACTGAGGATGTTAAGAGTTGACCGTGATGCAACTTTTCAGAAGTACAACAGATCATCCTACAGTAAGAATTAACTGTTATAAAGAAATTTGTTTATGTATTGATATATTTAAATGTGAAAGTGTTTTATAGAGGTCATTATATTATGTTTGTTTTTTAAAAATGCTATTTTGTAGATAACCCACCCATTTTTGTCAAGTATAATTCTGTCCCGGTTTTGTGGGAGAGAATCATGGCAACCCTAAGTCCACATGGAAGGGTGATGGTCCATAAGTGGATTAAATCCCACTTGAATCCATCTTGATGGACAACAGCAGCACTCAGGTATAGAACCCTGACCTTCCAGTTTCCGAGCTCAGCGTCTTAACCACTAAACCACCACAGTGCTGTTATCATGCAGTGATCAATATTTATTGATTCATCCAAAGTAAAAGAAAGTACTTCTTCTTCTGAGTTGATCAAATCACTGTGAGTTTGCTTTTGACTAATAAAGAGTCCAAGAATGTGTTCCTTTAAAAAAAAAACCTAACAAAGCACGCAATTAAAAATAAAAAAAATCCTTGGAATTCCTTTGAAAGACAGGCCAAGGACATCCCTTCTCAAGCATTAAGATTTGGTTGCACACAAGATGATTAGACTCATCCATGCTAATTACACTAGAAAGAACTAATTAGAAAAATTCACCATTCTGCTAATGAGGGCTGGGCCCCTCCAGAGCGCCATGCTTCATTTCTCAGGTTTAAAATATGGCTGTCCCTGTCTCCTGCATGCCACTCTCTGCAGCCATTAGCAGACATAGTAATTCCACTAATAAATACTGTACTGGATTATTAAGTATCAGCTGCATTCTTCGGATGGGGAAGATTGGTTGGGTTGGCATTTTAATAGCAATCTGTACGTTCAAAACAATGTGTGAACTGTACCTTCTCAGATAAATTTCAAAATTCACCTTTCTTCAAATTGTTACAAAAATAATGCAATTTACTGTATATACTCAAGTATAAGTCTAGTTTTTTAGCCTCCAAAATGAGACCCAAAAAAGGGACTCGACCACGAGGGTCCCAAAACTGCGTTGGTGCAAATTCAAACATACATGTTTAAAAAAGCACTAACACTACCGTAAAATTTTTAAAACTGCTTGATTACTCTTTACCGTATTGCTTTGTGATCCTTTTGCCTTGTAACATCTTGACTCATATATAAGCCGTTTCCCCCTTTGGGGGCTCATTTTTGGGACTAATAAACTAGGCTTATACTCGAGTATATACAGTACTTCAGATAATGTGAGAGTCAGCAAGATCTTCAGAAACTTGTTTTTTTCTGGACACTGAAGTCACCATAGGCATCAATCAATACACCTACAGACCTTGTTTCCCTAGTAATTTTATTTAAGAGTGTAATGCAAAAATTGTGTGTACTTTGTGAAGCAATCTCTAAATAGATCTCTTCCATTATCTGTTATGTCAGCTGTGTCTGAATGAACGATAAGTGAGAAAAGATTTGCACCTCCTAATACTAAATTCTCAACATGCAATTAGGCATTCTTGTGGCAATCAAACCATGCCTATATTTCATGTTTGCCTTTCCTTTTCAAAGCCTTGACTGGAGGGGTACTTACTCTGTCAAATCTGCTATAGTAATCAAAACACTGAAATTACATTTCCCCCCCACACTAAATATACTGGAACTGGTTGTTTGATTAAATGGAGAGCAGAGTGCGCAATTTGCTAAATTACAAGTATTCTGAACATGTAAATATAGTTTAATTACTGCAATTAAAGAAGATTACTGGAGATTGGCAGATGGGAATGTAATACTGTTTTAATTAGAGCTTTTAATGCACTGTAACATAAGCATAATATTAACCCTTTGTCCTAGGCTGCGATGGCTGCTTTTTGAGGAACAGCAGAACGTGAGGGATGACAGAATAACATAAATGCTGATCCTCTGAAAAGATGCTGAAGGAAGAGCAAGGATCAAGACACCAAGCAATTACTCAATGTATAGAAGACTTAACCAGCAGCCAGCAGTACAACATCCCACTGTTTATATACCGGATATACAGTAATGGGATGTTACCGGTTCGGACTGGTTGGCCCAAACCGGTAGTGCCTCATCAGGAGTGGTCGCTGGGGGGGGGGGGTGGTAAAACCCTGAGCGACCAGTTCAGTCGCCTCTCCGGCACCCTCCAAAAATGTTTTTCCAGTTATCCAAAATGGCTGCCCAGAACTGCACATGTGTCAAACCTCCATTTTACGCATGCACAGTTCTTTTTTTGTGCGCATGCATCAAATAGCGGTTTGACACATGCGCACTAAAGAAAAGAACTGCGCATGCATCAAACTGAGGTTTGACGCATGCACAGACATTTTTACTTTTTTATTTGCTCCGCCCATGACGTCATGATATCATGATGTCGGCTACGCCCACATTGTTGATGACGTCACAGTGGGGAAGCGAAAATTTTAACAACCCACCACTGCATATATAAGTCTTCCTGAATATAAGTTGAGGTACCTAATTTTGACCTGTAAGATTAAAAAAAAATAGATTGACCCAAGTATAAGTTGGGGGTGGAAAATACAGCAGCTGCTAGTGAGTTTTATTAATTAAAATACATGAAAATATGGTAAAATTAATTAATCTAGACATTTGTGTGGGTTGTTTTTGAGTTTTTACAGTAGTGAGGTTGTTTTTTTACTGTATGCTTGAATTTGAAACACCGCAGGTTTGGGACCCTTGGGGTCGTTGACCCAAGTATAAGTCGAGTCCACTTTTTGGACCTCATTTGGGGGACTAAAAAACTAGACTTATACGCGAGTATATACAGTAAGTGATAATTAGAGAGAGAAGTTTATTTGGGGTTCAGAAGAATAAATTGTGATACTATGAGTCATTTTTTATTTTTATTTTTGCATAAATCTGTTTCATCCCCAGGACACACCAATCTTTAATTTTTTTAAAAAAAATGTTGAACAACTTATTTTCAACATATTTCCTCTGAAAATATCCACTTCTGGGTGAATTTTGTCTTTAAAAATAATCTGTAACCACAATTATTAAAAATCAAATCTTAATCATTATGGTGACTCTTGCCAGTATCTTTTAGATATACATTAAATCCCCTACTTACGAAAAAAAGTCCATTCCGTAGGCTTTTGCTTAAATCGGTTTTTTATGTAACTCAAAGCAAACCCATAGGAAATCTTGTAAATTGGGACATGGTTTTAGCACAAAATCATTATGTAAGTCAAATTTTATGTAACTTGAGGCATATGTAAATCAGGGTTTTACTGTACAGTGGAACCTTGTATAACAAATGCCTCCCATAGCGACTAATTCGCATAACGAATAGGTTTTCAAAGAAAGTGGCACCCCACATAATGATTTTTCCTATGGAGAAAAAAATTGGACCACAAATTGTCAATGGGAAAAAACTCTTAGTGAAAAAAAAATTGTACTTTTTCCATAGGGAAAAAATCGTACAACAAAATTACATAGTGACCAGGACTGTGGAAAGAATTTAAATTGTTATATGGGGTTTTACTGTAGAGCACTCACAAGTGGTTTGATTTGATTTGATTTATTCAATTTGCCTGCCATCCATACGCCGACTCAGGGTGGTTTACCAAACTCTTCTTCTGGGGGTACTCTGGGACTGTGCAACTTACCCAAATCCACTTAGACTGGTTCTTCTGTAAGACGAACTGGAGAACACAACTTAGACTCTACAGTCCATAACCAACTCAATGAGCAAGCATGTTTTATAAGTTAAAATACACACTCTCTTTCTCTCTCTCGAGCTGATACCTGAATTTAGAATTGAATACTAAAGGAGAAAAATATTATAATTAGGAACGTGTGAAACATTTCAAATGTGTTTGGTATTTTGGAGATCAATTTGATCAATTTGTTCAATCTTAATAGATACAGTGACTGTATTCAGACATATAAGTAACTACAAATTGAATTACCATATATACTTGACTATAAGTCATCCCGGATATAAGTTGGGGTATCTAATTTGGACCTTTAAAACTAGGAAAATAGATTGACCTGAGTATAAGTCGGGGGTGGAAAACGCAGCAGCTACTAGTGAGTTTCAGTAATTACAATACATGAAAATACAGTAAAATTAATTAATTCAGACATTTGTGTGGGTATGTTTTTGAGTTTTTATGGTAGCAGTAGTGCTTTTGTTTAAATGTATGTTTCAATTTGCACCAATGCAATCACCATGTGATTTGGGGCAGTGGATGGTCAAAGGTCATGGAAAGTCACAGAGGGGTGTGTGTCAAAAAGTGGCCTATTTTAGGTAATGTGGTATTTGAAAGAGCCTATATAGCGAGGAGAACAAATAGGTCAATCTTAGAAGAAATCAACCCTGACTGCTCCTTAGAAGGTCAGATAGTGAAGATGAAGCTAAAGTACTTTGGACATCAAATGAGAAGAGAGGATTCACTTGAGAAAGCCTTGATGCTGGGGAAGGTGGAGGGCAAAAGAAAAAGGGGGCGGCCAAAAATAAGATGGCTAGATGGTATTGTACACGCAATGGGCACAAAACTGAGTGAGCTGAGGGGGATGGTGGAGGACAGAAGTGCCTGGCGGACAGTGGTCCATGGGGTCGCAAAGGGTCGGAATCGACTGTGTGACTGAACAACAACAACACTGCAAGCAAAGCACATGTCTATTTAAAGTGGATGAGAAGGAAAATAAAGCATTTCTAGACTGTATTAACAGAATTAGTGTCCAGAAGGAGCAGGACCATTGTGTTAAACACTGACCATATCTCTCTTTAAAGTCCACAGTTAAAGATAGATATGGACAGAGCGTCCAGAATCATAAGTAGCTAAGGGTTTCGGAAACTAAGTCTTCAGAGAAATGGTTGAGTAAGCTGGGTATGTTTAGCCTGGAAAACAGAACATATAATACCCATCTTCAAACATCTGAAGGGATGTCATGTGGAAGATGGGAGGCAGCTTGTTTTCTTTGATCCCATAAAATGGCCCTTCAAATAGTTTGGTCCCATGACAATTGATGCTTCAGAGGTTATAATCGACACTTTGAACTGGAGATGTAGTGATAGACAGGGTAGGTTATATTTATAACAGTATTACATTTAAAAATACATTTGAAAGCATACAATGAGAATCCATTGAAAGCCTCTTTCTGATCAGCTGGTCAATTGCAAACTATCCAGACTGAATAAAAAGTGAATTGTCTTGCTGGTAAAAGGCAACAGAGTACAAACTCTTATCCTGGGTGAAACAAGACACATTTGTTTTCTAATGTGACCTGTCTTGAGCTATCATGAAGACTGTACAAAGTGGGATCTCTGAGTCTAGTAGCCTTATGCTCAGTGATGGGATGTTACTGGTTCGGACCAGTTCGCACGAACTGGTAGCACCCCATCAGGACGGGTCGCCGGGGGGTGGGGGTGGTAAACCTCTGGGTGACCGGTTTGGTCGCCTCTCCGGCCCCCTCTAGAAATGTATTTCCGACCTGCGCATGTGTCAAACCTCCGTTTGATGCATGTGCAGTTCTATTTTTAGTGTGCATGTGTCAAATAGAGGTTTGACACATGCACACTAAAAAAAGAACTGCGCATGGGTCAAATGGAGGTTTGACGCATGCACAGACATTTAAATATATATATATATATATATATATATATATATATATATATATATATATATATATATATTATTTTTTGCTCCGCCCACAATGTCATGACATCATGATGACAGCTATGCCCACGACACTCATGACGTCATGGTGGGGTAGCGGAAATTTTGACAACCCACCACTGCTTATGCTCCATTATGTCATATAGTTCCCTTATAAACACAGTTCTAATTCCCTGGTCTATTTTTCATACATTTACCCATACAGTGGAACCCCGTACAATAAATGCATCGCACAACAAAAAAATCTTACAATGAAGAAAATTTGAAAAAAACACTGTGCCCTGTATAATGAAATTTTTTATTGTATGACGCAATGCATCTCTATGGGGGAAATCGTACAATGAAATTTTTGTTGTATGATTTTTCCCATAGAGATTTTCATTGTACGATGGTCTATATTTACCTACTTGCAATTTCTTGCTTTCGAACCGCTAGGTTGACAGGAGCTGGGACAGAGACAGGAGCTCATTCCATTCTGCCATACTCGGGAATCGAACTGCCAACCTCCCGCCTCCCAGTCGGCATCTTAGCCACTTGAGCCACTGGAGTCCCCTATCCATTTAAGTCAATAGCCTATTAGAAAGTCTAATTGGACGCTCAATACTCTGCATCAAGTCTTAGAATCGAGGTTCCTTTGGAAAGCCATTCCAAGTCTTAATCTCTTTATCATTTGGTATTTTGAAGCCTAACTTTCTTCTTGTTAGGCAGATCAATGGCATTAATTTACAAAATGGGGGGAAATGTCACCCTTCATCCTTTAAATCTCAGCATGGCAAAGCGCTGTGTAAGTGAATCCGCCTGTTGCTCTCCCATATTAGCAGAAAATTGTGCCAGGGGAGGCTTGACCTACAAATTTTAATTACTGTATGAAAAATTCAGTTCTTGGGAAATGAATAGAGACAGTGTACAGTACACTGTGTGTATGTGTGTATGTATAGGTCCAGATTCTTACTGGTTGCTGAGGTTTAACTCTGTAGATAGTAACTAAATAAAGGAAATTGCATAGTTGCTGGAGATACATTTTAAAAACAATTCTAGCTTGTATCTTATTCAAAATACAAGAGCGATTGTGCGTTTCTTCACTCTGGCAAGCTCTTGTCTCTCACACAATCTGCTACGCAACCATCCTGCAAGCAAATTTAGACCAGCATATCAATAAGGACTGGGATTGCTGTGGCTCACGTGGCTTAAGGCGCTGACTGGAAGGCAGCAGGTCAGCACTTTGAGACTGAACACTGCGGGACGGAATGAGCGCCCGCCTCTGTCCCAGCTCCTGCCAACCTAGCAGTTCGAAAGCAAGACGTTGCAAGTAGATCAATAGGGACCACTTGGGTGGGAAGATAAACAGTGTTCTGCGCACTAGTTATGCCTGCCACATGATCTTGGAAACATCTGCAGAAGCAGACAGTGCTGGCTCTTTGGCTATGGAACAGAGATGAGCACTGAACCCTAGAGTCAAATTATTATTTATTATGTATTTTATTATTTTATTGAATTTATTACCCTGCCCCACTCGGGAGAACCCGACTCTGGGCGGCTTACATCGTCATAAAACAGAGGTAAAAGATAAAAACATATAAAATCATGAAGTTTAAAGATTATCTAAAATCATTTAAAGTTAAAAAACAGTACAAACTACACGCCAGTATCCCCCTGGTTCAGATCCAAAGTGGCACTCCTTAAGTAAGCCACTTAGTATGGGAACCCGTGTTCCCTGGTCCCCAAATATGTCCTGCCAGCCAGGTTTTCAAGCCCTTCCGGAAGGGCAAGAGCTCTGTCTGCAGGCGCAGTTCGATGGGCAGGAGGTTCCAGAGGGTTGGGGCGGACACGGAGAAGGCCCTCCTCCTAGTGCTAGAGAGGCGTGCCTCTCTAGCTGATGGAACAACGAGGGAGCCTCTCCGATCCGCCCTGGTGGGCCGGACAGATGTTCTTGGGGTGACGCGGTCTCTTAGGTATCCTGGCCCACTACCATATAGGGCTTTAAAGGTAATAACCAGCACCTTGAATTGCACCCGGAGACATACTGGCAACCAGTGCAGCTCCCGGAGTAGCGGCGAAGCACGAGCATAACGCCCACACCCCGCCACTACCCGGGCCGCCGCATTTTGCACCAGCTGGAGTCTCCGGATGGTCATCAGGGGCAGCCCCATGTAGAGCGCATTACAGTAATCAAGTCTGGAGGTGACCAAGGCATGTGTGACCATGAGCAAGGAGTCCCGGTCCAGGAGGGGGCGTAACTGGCGTATTACACGAAGTTGTGCAAAGGCCCTCCTGGCCACGGCTGCCACCTGATCTTCGAACAGTAGCCGTGAGTCCAGGAGGACCCCCAGGTTACGCACCGGGTCTGTCTGGGGCAGGGCTGCCCCATTCAGCACCAAAGATGGCAACTCCTGTGTTAACACAGGCCCCCATACCCACAGCCACTCAGTCTTGCCAGGATTCAGCTGTAGCCCGTTGTCCCCCATCCAGACCTTAACAGCCTTCAGGCACCTGGAAAGGACTTCCACCGCACCACTTGGGTCCCCACGGGCAGAGATGTATAACTGGATATCATCTGCATATTGATGATACCTAACCCCATGGGAACGGATGATCTCACCCAGCGGCTTCATATAGATGTTGAATAAGAGAGGAGAAAGTACCGAGCCCTGAGGCACCCCGTATTGCAGGGGCCTAGGGCTGGACCTCTCCTTCTCCAGGCACACCGACTGGGTCCTGCCTCTCAGGAATGAGGAGAACCAGGACAACACAGTGCCCTGGATCCCCAGACCCTGGAGCCTTCCCAGAAGGATGCCATGGTCGATCGTGTCAAAAGCCGCTGAGAGATCGAGAAGAGCAAGGACTGACGGCTCCCCTCCGTCCCGCTCTCTCCAGAGATCATCCACCAAGGCCACTAGTGCGGTTTCGGTACCATATCCGGGCCTGAATCCTGACTGAAACGGGTCCAGATAATCCGCTTCATCCAGGACCTCCTGTAACTGCAGCGCCACAGCCTTTTCCAAAACCTTACCTAAAAAAGGTAGGTTGGACACTGGACGGTAGTTGGAAATTACCGTGGGATCGAGAGACGGCTTCTTCATGAGGGGGCGCACTAGAGCATGTTTGAAGGGTGCTGGAAAATGCAAGGGTGACCTTTATAAATAAAACTGGTTGGAGGGACAAAGGAATGCTTATGCTTTTGCTCTTCCCTGCCTGGGTACTTTTACATGCTTCTGCATGGTTTGGAGGTTACACAACCAAGTCCAAAATTATGTCATCACACCATGTTCTTTAGTGTCTCACAGCACATTTTCTTGAGCCATTTGGACTGACCTCAAAAGCTGGGTTGAGTGGAAGACTGAAGGCATTCTGAAGTATTTAAATGATTTTATTTAGGAATAATGATCTTATTGAAGGGACTAGTTCAATGTGTAAAATTAATAAGAAACATTTCTTTCTTTTTTTCTCCCCGTTCCATTTTCTTTTCCTTCCTTCCTTCCTTCCTTCCTTCCTTCCTTCCTTCCTTCCTCCCCCTTCCATTTCCTTTTCCTTCCTTCCTTTCTTTCTCGCCCTTCTATTTTCTTTTCCTTCCTTCCTTCCTTTCTCCCCCTTCGATTTCCTTTTCCTTCCTTCCTTCCTTTCTTTCTCCCCCTTCCATTTTCTTTTCCTTCCTTCCTTCCTTTCTCCCCCTTCCACTTTCTTTTCCTTCCTTCCTTCCCTTCTCCCTCTTCCATTTTCTTTTCCTTTCTTTCTTCCTTTCTTTCTCCCCCTTCCATTTTCTTTTCCTTCCTTCCTCCCCCTTCCATTTTCTTTCTTTCTTTCTCCCTTCTTTTTCTTTTTCTTTCTTTCTTTCAGGAATGTATGATTTTAAAAAAATATATTATTTATTATCAAAATAAAGCAATTAAATGTGAACAATCCGGTGTTTAATCCAAACTCAAAGATACACCGCTTGCAGTGGGTACAGGTAGGGCAGGAAACCTATGCAGGTCAGCTTATACTCGAGTAGATATGTGTAACTAGGTAGCAAAAAGGTATTCTTCAACAACTTTTACCCATAAACTTAAATCATGTGTAGTTCACTGTGCTAAAAGACCATTAGTGGTGCAGCAGAAAAAGTGTTCAAGCGCTGCCCTGTGTTGTACCAGAGCAGGGGTTCTCAATCTATGGCCCAGGGGCTGGATCCGGCCCATGACACCATTTCATATGGCCCTCCACCGCCTCCACCATGCCCAGAAGTGCCATGTGTGGCAGACAGGGCAAAATGGCTGTCTAGCCCCCCGAAGTTGTGTGCGGGAGCATGGTCCGGCCCTCAGCTTGAAAAGGGGGAGACACACACAGAGGAGGGCCATAATACAAGCTAGCTGGCTTTTAGACAAATTGAGCAAAAGAGTCCTTTCAGCTCAGCGGGGGCATGCCTAGCGGCACAAAGGAGTCCTTCTGGAAATGCCTTGAATACTCCCATTATCCTAAGGATCGCCGGTATGTGCTCCCCGTTTCACACCCACCACCACTACCTGTGATTAGTGCTTTTTTCACTATCTACAGGGAGCACTTTGGCGGTGGGTAATTGTTTAAAGGCTTGGCTGCGAAGCTAATGAGAACAGAAGACTTGACTCCATCTTTCTCCAGTTGCTCTAATGTACGAGAAGTTGAAAAGGGTTGGAGGGTGAAAGAGGAGACGACAATAACAGGAGGCCAATTTAAAGAAGGGGGGAACAACACACACACCCCACACACACACACTTTGCATAAAATGGATTAAACGTTCCTCAAATGCAAGGGTATCATGTTGAGGCTGAATTGAGATACGCACAATTGGAGAGGCAGCGGCCATCTGAGCCTTGGAGAACCCCCTCTCTCAAGAGGTTGAGGCTTTTATGCTTTCATCAAAGTCAACAAGAAGGAGATGAAAAAATCCCCCTTAGGCCAGGGGAGATTTTCTGGTTACATTATTCTTGCCTGAAGTATTGTTTTCAGGCTGAAAAGAGAAAGCAGCTTGGAGAGTTTGCAAAGAGAAGGGTTCAAAGCTAAGTGGTCTTCCCCTTTCCAAAATGGAATCAACAGCCATTTCATGCATCGGTACTGGCCCTGGAGCAAACCCTATTCAGGTTTTCTCGTGCATCAAGGGAGTTAGGCAGACCGTGCTGACCATCTTTCCCTAAACTTCTGTGTGGTTCTAAACCAGGGGTGCCCAAACTACAGTCCGGGGGGGAGGCGAATACGGCCCCTGATGGCAATTCATCTGGGCCACGAAGCCCTCGTTGCTCCTGGAAACGGAAGTAAAACGTGCCTGTATGGGCACGTTTTACTTCCGATTCCAGGAGCGACGAGGGCTTCGTGGCCTGGATGAATTGCCATCGGGGGCCACATGCGACCCCTCCCCAGTAAATAGTGACCAGCTCCCTGAACCACATGACCAGCCCGCAGTCTGAGAAGTTTGGGCACCCCTGTTCTAAACAGTACCGTATATACTCAAGTCGGGTTTTTTAGACCCCGAAATGAAGTCCAAAAATGGGACTCGACTTATACTTGGGTCAACATAAACATTAAAAAATATACCCACACAAATGTCTAAATTAATTAATTTTACCGTATTTTCATGTATTTTAATTATTGAAACTCACTAGCAGCTGCTGCATTTTCCACCTCCGACTTATACTCGGGTCAATCTATTTTCCTATTTAGAGGTCCAAATTAGGTGCCTCGACTTAAGATTCGGGATGACTTCTATATGTATATATGGTAATTTTTCAAGATTCTGCTTTGCCTGGAGGACCACGATGGACTGAGAAATTCATCTCTAATGACCGAGTGTTTTTCACCGGAGTAAAGAAATGCTGATGGGGAACCTGGCAGCTCTGTTCCCTTCCCTCACACAGCGATGTAACCCTAAGACATAAGGATTGAATCAGGCTAATGTCATCAATAAAGATAAAGGTATATGTGTCACTCGCTCGAACACCAGTTGTATCTGACTCTAGGGTTTGGTGCTCATCTCCGTTTACAGCCAAGCACCCAGCACTGTCAGTGTCTGCAGACATTTCGGTGTGGTGGTCATGTGGCAGGCAATGACTAGATGCGAGAGCGCATGGAAAGTTGTTACCTATCTCAATGAAGTAGTACCCTTTTATCTACTTGCAATTTCTTGCTTTCGAACTACTAGACTGGCAGGAGATTGGTGCCTCCACAGAAATGATGCTTCTGCTGTACTTTACTTTGCAAGAGAACCCCAATGTGCTGAAAATATTTTTTTTTTGGGGTGGTGGTGGATACAGTTCATCCCCTATCAGCTCACCGCTGCTGATGTCATCCCTGTTGCATAAACAGAACTGCACTATCAATTTCAGCCTAAAATATATAGATTTACCTTGTTTTTGTTGTTGTTCAGATGCACAGTCAATTCTGACCCTTTCCAATCCCATGGACCATTGTCCTCCAGGCACTTCTGTCCTCCACCACTCTCCTCAACTCGCTCAGTTCTGTGCCCATTGCATCTACAATACCATCTAGGCATCTCATTTTTAGCCATCCCCCTTCTTCTTTTGCCCTCCACATTTCCCAGCATCAAGGCTTTCTCAGGTGAATCTTCTCTTCTCATTTGATGTCCAAAGTACTTTAGCTTCATCTTTACTATTTGACCTTCTAAGGAGCAGTCAGGGTTGATTTCTTCTAAGATTGACCTATTTGTTCTCCTCGCTGTCCAGGGGACTCTCAAAACTCTCCTCCAATACCACATCTCAAAGGCATCTATTCTTCTGCACTCAGCTTTCCTTATGGTCCAGCTCTCACAACCATACATTGCCACCAGGGAATACAATTGCTATACGATTTTTTGTTTTCAAGGTGATGTCTCTACTTTTCACTATGTTTCCCAGATTTCTCATAGCTTGTCTCCCAAGAATCAGTCACCTTTTTATTTCATGGCTGCAATCACCATCTACAGTGATCTTGGATCCTAAGAATGTAAAGTCTGTCACTGCTTCTACTTCTTCCCCATCTATTTTCCAGGGACTGAGAGGGCCTGTGGCCATTATCTTGCTTTTCTTGATGTTGAGTCTCAAGCCAGCTTTTGCACTCTCTTATTTCAACCTAATCAGGAGCTTTTTTAAGTCCTCCTCACTTTCTGCCATTAGGGTAGTATCATCTGCGTATCTCAAATTGTTGATGATTGTCCCAGCAATTTGGATCCCAAAATTGTGATTCATTCATCCATGCATTGTGCATTATGTGCTTATTCCATTTCATATAGCATGGAAGATTCTACAGATTAAGATTCTTCATGGCCTGGTGCAGTCCTAAAAAGGGGTTTATTTTAATCTTTTGGGATAAATTTCCTACAAATACCTAACTACCGTGGAACCTCGAGTTATAAATTTAATGCGTGCCCAAGGCATTTTTCAACTCGAATTTCCCACAGGAATGCATTGAAAACCAACAGTCATAACTTGAAACATGGTTTCCCATAGGAATGCATTGAAAAACAATTAATCTGTTCCAGAAAAATTCATAACTCGAGCCATTATTGTCAATTGATTTTCATTCGTATTGTGAAAATTTTGTAACTCGAACCATTTGTAACTCAAGGTACAACTGTACTACATTTTTTTTTGTAAAACAACTAAGAGGGGAACCCCAAGAATGCTGGCTGCTGTTTTGTGACTTTGGATCGTGACGTGAAAGCCATAATCATGTATACATACAACTGAGAATAAGCAGCTTCTGGTATATCACAAGATGGATTCTAACGTGTATGAAATCTGATGCTGTAAATATGATGCAAAAAAAATTCATGATAATAAAATAAGATGCCAAAAGACACATGGCAGTAAATAAGTCATCAACAAAACACAAGTGATGATGTTCTCCCCCGGGAGAGAAGACATTCGTAGTGTTAGGAAAGGAGAAAGATAAGTAAACAGTAAGGGGGGGGGGAATGCCCGTGAGCCAGATTTTCTGCATGTTTCAAAGAGTCTTACATTTTATGCCAGAGAGATAAAGAGTCATTCCCTCCCCAAGCCACACCACCTTAAGATCCATCATTTGCACACCCAGCCCAGTTCATTCTCCCTCAACATCTAGAGTTATTATTAGCTGCAGGTAGCGCTACTGTCTCAGAGGCTGGGGGTGGAAGGGATGCATATGAATGCATGCACGCACATTCTTGCGCAGAAAGCTCGGAAAGAAGGTGAATTGACAGGCATAAGGCTTACCTGACAATGAAAGGAAATGAAACAACAAGACACACCAGAACTCAGGTGTCAGTCCTGACAGGATGCTAATTGGCCAGTCATCTCGGTATGTCATGGCTCATTTCCAGCGTTCCGGCTCTTTGCCATACTCTGAGCTGTCACTTTCCGAGCACATAAAAGAACAAGAAGGCAGGGAGCTGGGTTGCAGGACAAGGCAAAGATGCACAAGTATCTCTGACACTCCCAAAACTCCTATTACTATATCGGCGGCGGCAGCTGCAACTCGAGAATGCATTTTTTCCCCCTGAAGCAGGAAAAATGCCATTGGCGTGAATTTGTTTAAGGTGGATTCCCAGCTTGCCATGAAGTGACCCACACGCTGTGATCTTGGAGCCATCTCCTATGGCACACCTGAAATGAGACATGCAGGATTTAACACCAGGACTGCAAAGGACTGCCGCAGCCTTGAGGATATGGATAAGGTGTACTTTCACAGCCGGTCCATCTGGCACGGCCTCTTCTGCCTCCATGACCGTTGGGAATCAAAGTTCCTCCTCCACTCATTTTGCCGTTGGGCCCGATAGGATAGTTTCCAGTAGCATTTCCTCCACTGAGGGGGACCATCACCCTACCTAGAGGGGATAATCTGTCCATAGCAGTTGGCCCCTTTAGGGAGTCAGGTTAGATAACCACCGCCTGACATCAGCGTTGTATTAATATGTAATACAACTCTAAACAGAAGAGATAAACGTAGAGGAAATATTTCAATGGAACTCCATCAAATCCCTCCTTCCACATGTCCCATTAAGAATATTCAGTTCATTTGGAGTCCACACCTTATTTAAAATACAGTAGAACCTGGTACAGTAATACCTCGCATAACAAATTTAATTCGTTATGTGAGGTTGCTTGCTATGCAAGGTTGCTCGCTATGGGAAACAAACAAAATTCCTATGGAAAAACTTGAATAATGAGCGTTTCTATGGTTTTCCCCATAGAAACGCTCGTTATGCAAGTTTTTCCATAGGGAAAGTCCGACTCGCATAGCAAAAATTTTCGTTATGCGAGTCAGACTGCTTAGCAAAAAACTTGCTTGTTATGCAAGTTTTTCGCTAAGCAAAACACTCGTTATACAAGGTTTGACTGTATAACCAAAAGAAAGAAAAGAAAAAAAACCCCTAATGTAACTCTCCTCTCACTTGCTAAACCAGGTGTTCTCAATCTTATCACACCAGAAGCTTTACAACTCCCTTTCAGACAGCTGAGTGGGCAGGACACGTGCCGTAAACCACAGCAGGCATGTTTCCGCACGCGCATTTATGGCTGTAGTAAACATGTCCACTTTCACGGCTCGTGCCATGGGCCAGATGTAATAGCAGTGGGGGCCGGTGCTGGCCCACAGGCTGTAGGTTGAGAACCCCTGTGCTAAACAGTTACCTGGACAGCCTTTTGTAGGCTTTCACCCCAAACATTGCCAGAATGAAGAGCGTGAAGGCAGGGCCTAGGTGTGGGTAGCCCCATCCGCAATGCCTGTCCTTTGAGCTGGGGGAGGCAAGGGGTAGCAAGTGTGTGTGTGGGGACCATGCACAGCTCCTGTTCTCCCTCAGCACACGTGGAGCACACCTGGAGAAGAACACCTGAAGCAGGCTAATGCTTCAGTATAGATGTATTGTGCTTATGAGCTGAAACACCTGGGAAGCTGAATGGATGCCTTTTCTCTCTGATTTCTCCAGATTCATTATAGTAGTAGAACATCTCATCAGCTGCGGCCACTGCTGAGAAATAACATAAAAGCCTCCGATTCCATGAATATATTATAAACAACAGAGCAAAACAGAACAGATGCCTACATTATTCAACACGTTATCCAGTCTGATGCTTTTCCAAGCCCGTCAATAGCACGACAGTTTGGGTAACGATCTGATGAGATCAAACATCCAGCTTCTACAATGCAAGCACTGTGAACCATCTTAAAATCTGAATATATCCAAGATTGGAGTCTAGACTTCTCTTTCAGTTCTCCATGAAATAATTTGCAATGAAAAACAATAACTTCAGCACAGCTTGAGAGCAACTAGTTAAAACGATATTATTTATAAATGATTCATATTTTTTCCCATGGAAAATGAACCATCTGCAGTTCAAAATTTACTGCTACACTACCGGGCACGACGCTCATTTCATCCTACGCCCAAACTAGTAGGGTGATTTCGCAATTAAAAAGATCTACCATATATACTCAACTATAAGTCGTCCCAAATATAAGTTGAGGTGCCTAATTTGGACCTCTAAAACTAGGAAAATAGTCTGACCTGAGTATAAGCTGAAGGTGGGAAATGCAGCAGCTGCTGGTACGTTTCAGTAATTAAAATACATGAAAATACAGTAAAATTAATTAATTTAGTCATTTGTGTGGTTATTTTTATTTTGAATGTTTACGTTGACCCAAGTGTAAGTCGAGTCCCTTTTTTGACCTTTTTTTTTTGGGGGGGGGGGGCGGCGGCGGCGGCGGCAAAAAAATAGACTTATACTCAAGTATATACAGTACTTGTGATAAGATGCAGAAGCTATAGAAATGCTCAGTATCAGTTGATAAAAAATGTTCCCCTCCATAGAAAGAATGAATATAGCAGCTGACGTCTCTTCTTGGGCGAGGCATCACTTGGAATTTCTAAGATGATGGGATAGTATTTAAGAATTCATGTGAAGAATTGGGTTTGTCGCATGTCATTAAAGACATGTGGGCATTTTAAGAAAAGATTGACGAACCTCTTGAATTTTTATCCATCAAGTTGCATGGACTCTATTTTGTGTTTCTAATTTGTTAGCTGTCCCGTAGTCTACAATTTGCAGCCCTGAAGGGATCAATGTTGAAGAGGGTGCAGGACTTAGCACAGTTATGCACTTGTTACATATAAATGAAATATATACTTGAGGCAGTCCTAACCACAGCTTTGGGAGGAATTCACTTCTGAAATTCCCATTAACTTTAATGGCAACCAGAAGTCTTCATGGTTAAATTATATAATCTCCCACTCTACTCCCTGATTTACAGAGAAAAACTGATACAGTAATACCTCGGATAACGCTAAGACTTGGTTCCACAAGTGTTATCCAATGCATGTTAAAATCCTATGGGATGGATCGGATAACGTTAAAGTTCCATAGAGATACATTGTAACCGCACAGGCTTTAACGGTTGTTATCCGATCCATCCCATAGGACCTTAACGTTATTCAATCCAATTCTCCTCCCCAGATTGCTTATCATTATGTGATTTTAGCGTTATCCGAGGTACCTGAATATTCTGTACTGTAATTCTGGAAGAGTTTATCAATGAGATGCCTTCACCAGATGCACTGTCAAGTGAGTACAAGCAAGAAGGTCTTGAGCCCAGCATGGGTGAAGAATTGCTGGATTTCGTACGCCGTAGGCCGGATGGAGCCCATGGTACCTTCCGTGTGGTCCCCTTGCCTTCACCATACCAGGAAGTGCCATGTGATGGCAAAAAGATAAAATGGCTATCTGGCCCCAGAAGCCGTCTGAAGGAGTGTGACCCGGCCCCCGGCTTAAAAAGGTTGAGAACTGGTGTACACCTTAAACCCTCAGAGATCATGGAAGCCAAATATCCAGAATGAGTGCAACCTCTAAATCAGGATTTTCTAACCTTTGGTTCTTTTGGACCACAATTCCCAGAAGCCTAAGTCAATTCCCCAAAGCACTGATCAGCCAATGTACTGACTTAGGGAGCTCAGCAGTTCGATTCCAGAGTAATGCAGGATGGCACGAGCTCCTGTCTCTGTCCCAGCTCCTGCCAACCTAGCAGGTCAAAAACAAGACATTGCAAGGAGATCAATAGGGACCGCTTGGGTGGAAAGGTAAACAGCATTCCGTGCACTCCGGTGTCTAGTCATGCCTGCCACATGACCCCGGAAACGTCTGCAGAAGCGGACAGCGCTGGCTCTTCGGCTTTGAAACAGAGATGAGCACTGAACCCTAGAGTTGGATACGACTGGCTTTCGAGCAAGGGAGACCTTTACCTTTACTCCAGCAATTAGCACACAAAGGAAGGGAAAGTGTTCTCAACTAACCTTCCTAAGCTGATGATTGATTGATTGATTGATTGATTGATTGATTGATTGATTGATTGATTGATTTTGCTGTTGCTTCTAATGATTACCATATATACTCAACTGTAAGTCGTCCTGAATATAAGTCAAGCTACCTAATTTGGACCTCTAAAACTAGGAAAACTGACCTGAGTATAAGTCAGGGGTGGAAAATGCAGCAGCTGCTAGTGAGTTTCAATAATTAAAATACATGAAAATCCGGTAAATTAATTAATTTAGACATTTGTGTGGGTTTGTTTTTGAGTTTTTATGGTAGTGGTAGTGTTTTGTTAAAAGAGTATGTTTGAATTTACATCACCTTGTTTTGAGACGCTCGGGGTCGTTGACCTGAGTATAAGTCGAGTCCCTTCTTTGGACCTCATTCTGGGGGCTACAAAACTAGACTTATACTCGAGTATATACAGTAAATCAAAACAGAAAAGGCGGCATCCAATGTCCCCCAATCCTGCCTATCTTTTCTTTCATTTCTTGTTTCTTCGCTCTTTCTTGGTGATGCAGTGAGAGCCTGTAGAGCCCAAATTTATTTATTTATTTATTTATTATTCATACTTATCAACCGCCCTCCTCACTGAAGTGTCCCAGGGCAGCTCACAATTCATAAATCCTTACTGTATTGCTGGACCCTGTAAAAAACAAACAAACTAGGTTTTGTTGCAGCCTTTTTGAGGCTGTTTAAAATGCATTTTTGTCCGCTTGTCTGGACACCCTCCAGGCTCATTCTACCTTTTTAATTATGGGATGCCACAAAAACCACGTGAACACAGCTCCCTATTCTGGCCCTATTTCCATTTTTTCATGACACGACCCATCCAGTTTATTTAATTTCACTCGTCGAAGGAAAAGGCAAGGGAGGGTAAAAACAAAAGCTGATTCCCCGTCAGACTGGAATCCTTAATTGCTTCATAAACTGGCAAAAGAAGCCCAACATTCTCCTCGGCTCAGATTTAAATTCTGCCTCGGGTTACATATCGTTGGCTTCCAAAAAAATGGGGAGGGAGCTGACGGGTCGGTGGAAGCAAGCTAATAAATACAAGAACATTTCTTTAATATATCTCTAAGTGCGGACCTAGAGCCAATTAGCTCACATAAACTACCTCTCTGGTGGCGTCCCACAATAAGCATCACCACATATATTATCGTCGAGATGTGTTGGGTGTTACCTTGGCAACCAGTGACTGTTTCCTGGCACATGCTGAGGGCGCGCGAGGCCTCTCTCTCTGCTTTGTCTCAGATGCATAAAATGTAAAATGGCAGGCCATGAAGAAACCATAGCGTTGCTTTTTCTCCCCCAAAGAAAATAAATCCAAAATATTCTACTGGCACATTCCTATGCCTCTTTAAAGGTGAAGGTAAAGCCTTTCCTTGCTTGAAAGCCAGTCGTATCCGACTCTAGGGTTCAGTGCTCATCTCTGTTTCGAAGCCGAAGAGCCAGCGCTGTCTGCTTCTGCAGACGTTTCCATGGTGGGGAAGGTGGGGGGGTGAGCAGTTCAATTCCCGAATACTTTAAGACAGAGTGAGCTCCCGTCTTCGTCCCAGCTCCTGCCAACCTAGCAGTTCGAAAGCAAGAAATTGCAAGTAGATAAATAGGGACCACTTCAATGGGAAGGTAAACTGTGTTCTGTGCACTCCAGTGTCTAGTCACGCCTGCCACAGGACCATGGAAACGTCTGCAGAAGCAGACAGCGCTGGCTCTTCAGCCATGAAACAGATGAGCACTGAACCTTAGAGTCAGATACGACTGGCTTTCGAGCAAGGGTGACCTTTACTCCACACAAAGTAAGGGAAAGTGTTCTCAACTAGCTTTCCTAAGCTCACAATTGACTGATTTGTTGCTTGGTTGGTTGACTGATTATTGATTGATTGATTGAAACCTTTACTATTTATTTCATTCTTTATTTATTATATACACTTATATCCCACCCCTCTAGGGGAAAAAATTCATCCCTAGTCAAGGCAGCTAACATAATAAAACCAGTCATATAACAATCAAAAGTTAAAAATTACACAGAATAAAACTCCCAATATAATCATCACCACATATTACAATAACTAGAAAGCACTGTATATACTCTAGTATAAGCTGAGTTTTCCAGCCCCACAAATGAGTTCCAAAAAGGGGGCTCGGCTTATACTCAGGTCAATGACCACGACGGTCCCAAGACTGTATCAGATTGAGATGTGCTAACAATTTAATTAATTTTACCATATTTTCCTTTATTTTGATTATTAAAACTCACTAGCAGCGGTTGCATTTCCTACCCTCGGCTTATACTCGGGTCAATCTATTTTCCTGGGTTGTCAGGTCAAAATGAGGTACCTTGGCTTATATTTGGCTTGGTTTATATTTGAGTGTGGACCATTAGGAAAGCTGAGCGCAGAAGAATAGATGCCTTTGAGATGTGGTGCTGGAGGAGAGTTTTGAGAGTCCCCTGGACAGCGAAGAGAACAAATAGGTCGATCTTAGAAGAAATCAACCCTGACTGCTCCTTAGAAGGTCATATTGTAAAGATGAAGGTAAAGTTCTTTGGACATCAAATGAGAAGAGAGGATTCACTTGAGAAAGCCTTGATGCTGGGAAGGGTAGAGGGCAAAACAAAAAGGGGGCAGCCAAAGATGAGATGGCTGGATGGTATTGTAGACACAATGGGCACAGAGCTGAGCGACTTGAGGAGGATGGTGGAGGACAGAAGTGCCTGGCGGACAGTGGTCCATGGGGTCAAAGAGGGTCAGAGTCGACTGTGCGACTGAACAACAACAAATCTACTTTGACTATTAGCCCCTCTGATTATTTTTCCTTTCATGGAAAAATAAGCAGGATAAACGTATTCACAAACAAACAACCATGCCCCGCCGAAATGGCTGCTTTCGGAAGATATCATGGGAAGATGATGGCGATGTTGTGGCATTTATTCCCCCGAGGAAAAGCTATGTGCATTCCAGGTCTTCTTCTCTTCCTGTTTTGTTTTCTGCTTAATGATCCCTCCATGCTTTGAGCTGCAGGCGGTGCCAAATGAAGGTCTTTCATTTAGCAAAGGAAAGGAAGGTTGACTTTATAAATCTTATGGGTTATGCTCACTCTTCCCTCCCACCCCCCTCTCTAAATGATGACAGACCACCAGAGGATTAGGAGGCGTCTTCCTTTCTTGCCCCTTTCCCCTCCCTCAGGACCAACTCTGCAGGCAGGAACTAGCCTGGGCAATGGATTACCGCCCATGCTGCTCAGGAGAGATGCATTGACCCAGTGTGTTTGCATGTGTGCGCCTTCGGGGAGATCAGTCTTCCCAGTGACCAGGACAGCTGTATTCCCCAGGGGACCACCAATCATCCAGTGAGGAACTGCTTCTGTCCTTCAACAGGCAATTAACGTGAGTCCATTACCGCTCCCCGGAGGCCCTGGAGGGGCTGCGAAAAGGCATTGACGGAAAGGTCAGAAACCTCACGAGGGCAAGGAAGAAGCTGTGCCTGGCGAAATGGAGTGGAAAGCAATAGCGATTTATCACCTGCTAGTAATTTGGAGCAAGGGAGGGTGGCTAGGTGGGTGTGCACGCAAGTGAACACATGGCTCACAACTGTGAAGCATGAGATGGAGGTGAGTGCATAAATAAAAGTTACCCGGGGGGGGGGGGATATCTTTCTTTCCTTCTCTCTCATTCTTTCTTTCCTTCTCTTTCCTTCTCTCTCTCTCTTTCTGTTTCTTTCCTTCTCTCTCTCTCTGGCTTTCCTTCTTTCTCTTTCTTTCTCTCTCTTTCTTTCCTTCTCTATCTCTCTTTCCTTTTTCTCTTTCTCTTTCTCTCCTTCTCTCTCTCTCTTTCCTTCTTTCTTTCTCTTTCTTTCTCTTTCTTTCCTTCTCTTTCTCTCATTTTCTTTCCTTCTCTTTCTCTCTCTTTCCCTCCTTCTCTCTCTCTCTTTCTCACTCTTTCTTTCCTTCTCTCTTTTTCTCTCTTTCTTTCTTTCTCTTTCTTTCCTTCTCTCTCTCTTTCCCTCTGTCTTTCTTTCTCATTCTTTCTTTCCTTCTCCCTCTCTCTTTCTTTCTGAGGGGACGGCAGAAACTTACTAGCAGGAATCAGGTGACCCATCCTAACTCAAGGAGTATTTCAATATAGATAGCCAAGCCAAGAGGCATCCCTTGATCCATTCTCAGCCACTGTGCACCCTGGGAAGATGGAGACTACATCCTCTCGCTCTTCATTGCCAAGAACAGGCTTGGGCTGGGCCACCGGGACAGAGGGATTCATCCCGGTGCACCCTCGTCTCTGGCGCCCTGGGGCGCAAATAATATTTTAATTATTATTTCCGCCTGGCGCACTGCACTTTAGATTAAGGAAATGTAACTATTTTGTTTAAAAAAAAAAAGCCAACCAACCAGCCAGCCAGCCAGCCATTGCTCCAGGCTCCCTCCTTATACCAGATGGGCGGGGTATAAGTCCAATCAATCAATCAATCAATCAATCAATCAATCAATCAGCCAGCCAGCCAGCCAGCCAGCCAGCCAGCCATTGCTCCAAGCTCCCTCCTTCAGCTTGGAGCAATGGTTTATTCTAAAGTATCAGTGTGCCATGCGCAACAAGCAAGGGGCAGCAACCAAGCAGTTCTTGGGAGCAGCCTTCTCCCACGTCCCTTGGCCGCTGCCCCTCGCCCCTGTCCAGCGCCCTCCCATGGTGCCCAGCACGCCCCTGGCCAAGAACGAAAAGAAAATAGTTTAGCAAATCAAAATTACTCGGGACTTCACATACATGGAAACATTCTCCCTCAGGGTTGTAAATTGCCAAGCGACAATGCAGGCAGTGCTCCACAAGACAAATGGCAAGCTGTTTTGTTTTCATAGGAGACCTTGAGACCAAACAGTTCTCTTGCCAGGAGCAATTTGAAAGTGTCTGGTTCAACATGTCTAAAAACCACTAATATAATTTGGCACGTTTATGACCCAAAACACAGCACTGTATGTTGAAATGACGTATGGGTGGCCGGGGAGAGGGCTGGCTGTGCTGAATCCTTCTTTTTGCTGTGGTTTGGAAGTCAAAGGGGCCCTTAATTTGTTTATGCTGTGTGTCTGGACGGGCCTGGCAATTTGGCAAGAGGAGCTGGCTTTGCAATGAGAAAGATGTATATAAGAAAATAAAACACAGTCGGGTGGCTCCATTTCCACAGTCTGGACTCTTTCAGAGATCCTGATGGCTTTCAAAATTCATAATCTGGTCGGAAAACAAAAACCGGAAAAGGGAAAATTCATGGGGAAAGATTACTTGCTTTTCATACTGAATACGAAGAAGATTGAAATTTTGGATAAATTGTTTGGTAATTCTAAAATTCTCCCACATATCCCTAATAATAAACCCATTCAAACTTTTAGACCAGTGATTCCCAAACTTTGGTTTTTGGACTTCAGTTCCCAGAAGTCTAAGTCAATTCCCCAAAGCAATGATCAGCCAATGCACAGTACTGACTTAGGCTTCTGGGAATTGAAGACTCCCTGTGGGGCGTGGCACCCACACTGGGAACTTCTGATTTAGATAGATAAATGTGCTATCTTTTAAGTAACTGAGGAGAAAATTACAGAATATACTTGAGTATAAACCGAGGTTTTTAGCCCCAAAAATGAGACCCCAAAAGGGGACTTGGCTTATACTCGAGTCAATGACCATCAGGGTCCCAAGACTGTATGAGATTGAGATGTGCCAACCTTTTAATTAATTTTACCATATTTTCATGTACTGTATTTTGATTATTGAAACTCACTAGCAGCTGCTGCATTTCCCACCCTTGGCTTATACAGTATTACCTCGGATAACGCTAAGACTTGGTTCCACAAGTCTTGGTGTTATCCGATTTTTAGTGTTATCCGATCCATGTTAAAATCCTATGGGATGGATCGGATAACGTTAAAGCTCCATAGAGATACATTGTAACCGCATAGGCTTTAGCGGTTGTTATTCGATCCATCCCATAGGACCTTAACGTTATTCGATCCAATTCTCCTCCCCAGATTACTTAACCTTATGCGATTTTAGTGTTATCCAAGGTAAACGTTATCTGAGGTATTACTGTACTCGGGTCAATATATTTTCCTGGGTTTTCAGGTCAAAATTAGTTACCTCGGCTTAAATTCGGGTTGGCTTGTACTTGAGTATATACGCTGTAAACAGGGGGAGTCAGGAAGCAACCAGTTGGACTTTTAAGGGTAGAGGAAGATATTACTACTGAACAACAGCAGCTAAAGATGTCACCAGTAGTGGAGGCAATGGCAATGACACTCAAATTAACCTTTGCTAGTATTGCAAAGCTGGTTGCAGTGGTAAATCCCTACTGAATTCTCCTTGCTGTGAAAACCCTATGAGACAGTCCTAAATGAAGCAAAAGATAGGGCTGGAAGACATGATTTCCAGGTTGGAAAACACTCAAATCAGCCACAGTAGAAGAACAAAGGACAGCTGTGAATAGCTCTGCTGCCAATGATCCAAGCAGGAACAGACTTTGGTACTGATCATGAACTGTTAACGTCCAATGCTAGAGTAAAGCAAAAAAAAAGCACACTAAAAGAATTGTAGTCCCAAAATATAATTTAAGTAACATTCGTTTAAAGTCCACATAAGGAATAGATTTGCATTTTTAAACTCAAATAATTGTGAACTAGAGGAATTGTGGACTGAAACCAGGGAAAATGCAAAGAGACAACCCTTGTAGTCAAAGGAAAAGAAAAGCTGAAATAGATGTTTGAATGAAACACTTAAAATTGTGAAGGGCAGGAGAGAAATCTGAGGATAAAATCCAGCTCCAGCAAAAGAAAACTTACAATACCAGTCCCATGTCAACATTTAAACTCCTATAACTATAACATTTCTTCCCCTTTCTGTCGCAAAATTGACACCTATTGCTGCAACCTTTCTAGGAACCTGTTTTCTAAGAATAGCCACAGAATTTGTCTCCTCTCTCCTTCTAAATCAGGGATTGTCAACCTGTGGCCTGTGGGCTGGGTGCAGCTCATGGTGCCATTTTATGTGGTTCCCCCAACACTTCCACCACACCAGGAAGTGGCAGATGGTGGAGGAAGGGCAAAATGGCCGTCCAGCCTCTGAAGTTGTCTGAAGGAGTGTGACCCGGCCCCTGGCTTAAAAAGATTAAGAACTCCCTGGCCACGCTCACCATACCACGCCCACAGAGTAGGTTGTAAAAAAGATGAATCCCACCACTGGGCAGGCATGACTGGATAGCCCACCCAGTCACATGGCCACACCCACAGAGTAGGCCACACCCACAGAGTAGGCCATGCCCACAGTGTGGTAGTAAATCTGTTTTGAAGCCCACCACTGATTCCAACAGCAAACTTTCTTTTTATTCTCCTTTCAACATTCTTCAGAAAGTGGCGTAGCATGGGGGGAAGGGGGCGGCCCACCCTGGGTGGCACTTTTTTTTGGGCAGCAACATTTCACAATGTTTCACAATGTGCTGTGTGTGTGTTGTTTTGTGTTTTTTTTCCTGACTGTAAACCGCCCTGAGTCGCCATGGTGAGTGGGTGGTGATATACATCTAAATAAATAAATAAATAGGACTTCGCCACCTCCCCTGGACGTCCTAGCAGCTGGGGCAAAGAGGACTCTGCGGGGATGGGCACCGGGACCCTCCAGCACTGCCAGCATCCTGGTCCCCACCCCAGGCCAGGTCACAAAAGGATGCTACGCCAGCATGACTTTGCTGCCACCCCCGGACTTTCTAGCAGCCGGGGCGAAGAGGCCACTGTGGAGACGGGTGCCAGGACCCTGTACCACTGCCGGCCCCTAGGGGACAGTGAATATGGCCTACGCCCTGGGCAGCTGAAACCCACACTACGCCACTGTCTTCAGATGGTACTTTCCATGAGGAATTGTGCATAATATGCAAGTAAAGGAATGCATATAAATACATCTAGTTGCTTTGTGTTTAAAGGCTAGTGCCCATGATTCTTTCTTTCTCGTGCTGTGTTCTTTTTTTCTCCTCCTGTCCTGATAACAGCCAAAGATTAAGATGGCATTAACCTTAATGGGATGAAATGTCTAAACCTTCCAGATTTCTACTCAATTACTCATTGGAAAGTCTGGCAGATTATCCAGCATGGATTTAAACTGTTTGTTTTGATGCCATCTGCTGACTCTGCTATACCTCTTCATGGGGATTTGTTCAAAAGGTGACAAATCAAAGGTTAGCTCCAATATCTGTCAGCTTGGCCAGGTAACATGACTCTTGCTTCCATCATGTTTCCTTTATGATGAAAATGTAAAACAGGGATGGGCGAACCTTCAAAATATTTGCAGACAGCCACACCTCCACTGTAGGCTACGTCAGCTGCTACGGAAGTAAACTCTAGGCCAGTGATGGGAAGAAACAGACTGGGAGGCACCATGCTTCATCAATAGGGCCAGAGTTGTTTGCCACAACTCTGGGAACTGATTGGATGTATGCTAATTACCCAGGTTCACCGGATACCTGGTGAGGGTCCAGCAAAGGGCTGAGAAGAGTTCGAATATGGTGGTCAGCAAGGAAACACCAAAATGAGGGGAGGAAGGCCATTCCAACAGGCCTTATCTCTGGAAGACTTAACTATGGTAACTTAGAACTGATAGATAGATTCTTTTTATTTAGGGGAGGATATGTCTGAAAGCATTCTTTCTCTAAAAGCGAATTTTGATTAGGTTATTTTTCTATGCTGAGAGCCGTAACCTGATTTATCAAGAACCATGCTACAACTTCAATAAAACTATTTTCTTCAATCAACGTGAGTTCATTGGAATTGGGATGCAGGGTAATTTACAGTAAGTCCGCTGGCCTCCTTGTAATGCTATCTTTTTTTTACCTCTCTTAAAAGTAATTTGGCTGGGCTCTGTATGCAGACAAGTCCCAGGTTTGTTCAGCCGGTCATGGCTGAGAGAGTGGTGAACATATATTCCTTGCCGTGAGTTTTGGGTGAGTTCTAGAGGGGATTTTGGAATAACCCACCTTGGAAGAACACCTGAGAGGGCCCAGAGCAAGTGAGGAAGGGTGTGGTTTCATCATAGCTCCCCTCCAAGTGTTCTGATCCTTGACCTGTGGCGATTAACCTTGGAAAGGCCCTAGAGTGGTCCAGGATGGAGACAACTGGGGAGGTGCCAGCTGTGGCTCCATTGTTGTGTAATGATTTTATGCCAGGGATGCCCAAACTACGGTCTGTGGGCTGGATCCAGCTCCTGACAGCAATGCATCCAGGCTGCACCACCTTTGTCACTCCAGGAAGTGGAAGTATAATGCACTCGGATGGCTTCAGGGAGCAACACGGGTTCAGTCAGGCCAAGTGAATTGTTGTCTGAGGCCAGATCCAGCCCACAGACTGTAGTTTGGGCACCCCTGTTTTACGCCTTTCTTCAAAGCAGCTCCGTAAACGAAGCCACTTGCATTTAGAAGAGAGAAAAAAGGGGTGGGGGTCCTATCCAGGCAGGGAGATCATGTTATTTTGGATGCAAAGTGGGAGCTTATCTGTCTTAATGTTGCAGCACCAGAGAAAATCAATTTTGACACGGAACTACCACTTTACAAGCAAATAACTATACTTTCCAATAACCTAATCTGTGCAGAGCCTACTGAAAATTCCCCGAAGAACTAGTAGTTAAAACCTCCATTAAATCAAAGGCTTTAATATGGGAAAGGAAAAGAAGATGCCGTTTGACTTGGGAATGTAATGGACTCAGTGGGGAAATAAATATGTTGCTTTATGTGTACAGTTACAGAATTTGAGAATACAGGCTCCGTTTCAAAGGGAATTCTCTCCGCCCAGAACTCACTCCCAAACAGATGTGATTTTTGCTTATTCAAAAACATTTAGGTAACAATTACAGCATAATAAATTATAATTGCCTCTTCCTTCCTTTCCTTTGCCCCCTCCTTTTTCCCCCTCAACAACCCAGTGACTTTGGAAGCAAACACAAAGAAAATGGAGTTGACTGATAACGGTAAATCTCTTCCCCCCCTTTTTAATAGGATTTTAAAGCCCCAATGCAAAACCATATCTTTTAAACAAGAATAAATGTTGATTTTCAAACAAAACAAATAAAAGGATGTTTCCAGTCTCGATATTTCTGGCAGACTACTAACTGCTAGAAATTATTTGATTTAAATTAATTATGTTATCTGTGTTAGTCTGGGCCTTCCCAGTCATTGGCCAGTCAGACAGTTCACTTGTCATTGTGAGGGCCCAGGAAGTGGTTTGGAGGGGTGGGAAAGAGGGGTGCATCCCTACCACAGCCTCTCCCAGGAGCAAAGCTCTTCAAAGCTGCGGAGAACAGACCACCATATTTTGTGTCCTGGGGCAGAACTGGCCACTGATCTTCCAAGAACTCTGGACAGGAGAGTCGAACATCTTTGGGTTGCAGTTTGGACACTCAGTCTCTAAAAGGTTCGCCATCACTGCCCTAAAGGATTCCAACCAATGATCTTACAGCATGACATGTCCAGCACCCATTAGGCTCCATCTCTTCTGACCCCTGAGGCTAACATGTTTACATTCCAATCTCTCTCTGGTATATGTCCTAAAGGGTCTCCCATGCATTGAAACCTCCATCTTGGATTGGGCTAAAGCACATGGTATAAGTCTCAGGGGAAAGTACAGCTCAGAACTGGACTTTTTCACAACACTTGCCATAAGGTTGAACATGGCTGACTCTATCTAATGCTAGTTCCAATTAGAGTCGACCCATCAAAAGTCATGGGACTTCATTTGCTGCCACTTAAATTAGTCCTAGTGAATTCCATTTCAGGATAGAACATAAGAAGCTGTTTTATAATGAGTTAGACACTTAGTCCATGTCCCTGGGAGTGGTCCTCTAGAGTTACCTGTCCCTACCAAGAGAAGTTGGGGTCGTATTCAAGGACCCTCTGCACAATGACTGTGTGTTTTGTCTGGCACCTCTTCCAATACAGCAGCAGATATTCAGTGGTGATCTCCCATCCTATCAGGCCTATCCTATCAGGCACACTAGAGATGCCGTGGTTGTTAACTAACAGCAGTTTTAGCTTTGTCTGTTTTCCAAACACAGGAAACTCCTCCCCCACCCCTCTTTTGTTTATTCATCGTTGCATTTTGTCCCTTTACCTCAGGGGAGCCCAAACTTTTCAGGCTGTGGGCCAGTCACGTGGGACCCCGGGCTATAGTTTGGCCAACCCTGCTTTAGCTTGTCCCTTTAGCTTGGCTGTCCTTGTAGCTTTCTCTCTCTCATTGCTAACAGATTTGTTGTCCCAGGTTCCCAAGAGATTAATGCATTTATTGACTTCTATAACTTGTTATACCAATCAGCACTAACTGTTCCTGACAGAGACATAAAGGCACTATTAAATTAGATCTGAGGTCCTATTAAATTACTCAGCAAGAAACGGCATGATTCCCCTTATCTGGGACAGAAATTAATGCATGTTATTATAGCCTTGTATTTCAGGGCTATTCTCAAAAGAAACTGGAAACCTTGCAAAATGGAAAAGGGGTGTGTGTGAGGAATATTGGAAGAAAACAAGAAATGCGAATAAATCCATCACAGCTTCTCTAATGCTGTAGGAAATGGACCACTCTCCTACAGCCTGCCACCCACTAGTTCTCCCTTCTTAATCAGATTAGTGACAAATAAAATTAAACCATTAAGGCAATTAAGTAATTCTTAGTTAACATATGATCAACCACTTGCATGCAAATGTTCTCATTGCCTTTTTATTAAATGAGCTGATCAAAAGTAATTCCAAGTTTCTTAGGAGCTATACACATTTTTTGCAAATACACTGGGCCACTTTTAATTCCTTGGATGTCTGGGAAAGGCTTGTACACTGAAATTTATGCTATGAAGATGGACGAGGGTGGGAAAAAAGAAGAAAAAACCCTTTCATATTTAGTCACTATTCACATAGAGTTGCCATAATTCTCTCCCACAAAACCGGGACAGAAGTATACTTGACAAAAAATGGGTGGGCTATCCACAAAATAGCCTTTTTAAAACAAACATAATATAATGACAACTATAAATATTTACAACAGTTAATTCTTACTGTAAGATGATCTGTTGTACTAATGAGAAGTCACCTCACCGTCAACTCTTAACGTTCTCAGTTACAGGAAACACACTGGTCATACTTATTGGGCAGTAGTGTGAGGCAAGACCATTAAGATTTGTCTCCAGGTATACTCCAACTCCAATGTGGCAGGAAATCACTCGTTTGATGGTGAGAGTTCGAATTTATTTTAATGGTGCGTTATAATGCACAATCAGTAAGTTTTCAAATCTGGGACTTTAACACGATTTTTATTCAACTGGCTGAGATAATTTTTCTGACTTTGAATCCAGGACAATCCCGGTTTTCTGGGACATATGGCAACCCTATATTCACATCAAATGAACACGGCTGTACAGCAACTCTGGGTGAGAAATGTTCCCTAAAATATGTTTCAAAATCAAGATTTTCAAGTGAAAACAAACAACTCCAACTGCTATAGAACAAGTGCGCTCTTGCTCATTGCCTTATCCCTATCCTTGCCCTCAGATCTTGTGAGTTCATGACTAGGAGTAAGGGAACAGAGAAGTAAAATGCAATGTTCTGGCGGGGTCATTCAGTGGCAAAGTTTGAGGGGAGGGCAGCCGCAGGGGTCTCCCCCCCCCCCTTTTCAGGTGAATCCTGCAAAGAAAATGTGTCCTCCTGCATTAGAATTGCATCAATCCACTAGATTTTGGTACAGTAAAACCTCGGATAACGTTCAGCTTGGATAACATGAAAACCACATAGCGAAAGGAAATCCATAAAAATTAATACCCTCACATAAAGTTTTTATTTCACATAGCGAAATAAAGTTCCTCCACGTTTCCCCCCCACAACCTGCCCACTACATTCATCTGTGCAGGCCAGAGGCATGGTTGCACCCAGTGCTGACATTTTTGGCAGCGGCGGGATCACACAGTTTTGCCAGCTGCATTTGCAGCCTCCACCACTTGCCATGGTTTTTTATATCAACCTCCCACGTGTGGAATCTCATCCAATTGAAATTAGTTTACATTCCAATCTCTCTCTCTCTGGAATGTGTCCTAAAGCATCTCCTTCATGTTGAAATCTCCATCTTGGATGAGTTGAAGCACAAGGCAATTTGGTGGTCAAAACCTCATTGAAAAAGTGCAGCTCAGAAATGGGCTATTTCATGACACCCCATTCTTTCAGTTCAAAAGGCAATCAGTGCCCTTCGCTTCCTTCCACTGCCATGTTTTCTAAAATATCAGGATAATTCGTTCTTCAATGAATTGTAAACTATGCCCTACGGGCGTCTCTTGCCCTAAATCATCTGTAATGTATTGCATGTGCCTTAAATGAGTCTATTTTATTTTCATGATCACTCTATTAATTTCCTCCTCATTGATTTACTCCACTTTCTGCAGGAAACCACCTCCAGGCTCCAGTTCTACCTGGAGCTTGGAAGAAACTCTGGTTTGCATTTCTTACCTCTCTATCACATCTCTTTACCATTTGTCTTCATCCATCCATCCTTTATCTTCTGCCTCCTTTCTCCTCCCACTGTTCAATCTTTCTTCTGTTCATTTTACATTCCCCTTCATTCCTCTCCCTCCTTCTCTGCTTTAGTGCAGCTAATAAATCTACTGAAGGAAGGATGAAATCTCAGAAGATGCAGGTTTAACGGCAAAATAACACCAGTAATAAAATTCAAGAGCCTTCATCACAACAGAAGACAACAGAAATCACAGAAATCCTGGGCACCAAAATTTTCTCCCTCTTGTTCCTTTGTAATTCCATTGGTTCACTCAACCCTTCTGTGCCTCAGTTCAATTTGGAGACTTTCACAAATTTATTTATTTAATCTCATTTGTATCACCACCTTCTTGCCTAGGCCACCCAGGGCGGCTTACAGATACAGAAACACCACAAATATAAACTCCACAAAACAATGAGATTTTTAAAAATCCCCAAACTATGAATTTATCGAGATTTCTTTTCCTGAACATGTTTTTATCAAGGCATCCATGTATCCACTTGTACACTGAAACATGGTTTCACTGTTTCAGACAATAAATGGGCTCCTGTCTACCCATCAGTGGGAGCTGATAATTCAGGACGGGATTTGGATTACAGATCTCGTAATTCTCCATTCGTGGAGTTCTATCTGACATACCATATATACTCAAGTATAATCACTAAACTCTAGAGTCAGATACGACTGACTTTTGAGCACGGGCAACCTGGAAAGGTTAAACGTAAGTCACAAACTGACTTGATGGCACGCAATTCTCCCCGGGGGCAATGTATAGTTGTGAGAGCTGGACCATAAGGAAAGCTGAGGGCAGAAGAATAGACGCCCTTGAGATGTGGTGTTGGAGGAGAGTTTTGAGAGTCCCCTGGACAGCGAGGAGAACAAATGGGTCGATCTTAGAAGAAACCAACCCTGACTGCTCCTTAGAAGATCAAATAGTCAAGATGAAGCTAAAGTACTTTGGACATCAAATGAGAAGAGAGGACTCGCTTGAGAAAGCCTTAATGCTGGGAAAGGTGGAGGGCAAAAGAAGAAGGGGGTGGGAGAGAATGAGATGTCTGGATGCTATTGTAGATGCAATGGGCACAGAGCTGAGCGGGTTGAGGAGGACGGTGGGGGACAGGGGTGCCTGGTGGTTAATGGTCCATTGAGTCGCAGAGGGTCAGATTCGACTTTGCAACTGAACAACAAAACAAATTATTAATTAACTGTGGGGAGTGAAAGTGTGTCTTAATACATAAATCTTGTTCTCTGTTCGGGAACAGATCTGAACCAGCCTATCTGTGGTCTAATGACACGACTGGTGTCATTAGACCACAGATGGACCAATGAAAGGGAATGATCTGAGCCTTTCTAAAAATCTTTCCCATCTCTGCCGTCTTGATATCTCTCTCTCTCCACCCACTGCCTCGTTTTTTTCCAAATGAAAACATGAAATAAAGTGGTGGCGGTGGATAAACATGGCAGGAAAAATAAACTAGAGGCACAGCTGCATCCTGGAAGCCAGACTCCTGCTCTCCCGCCGTCGTATTTCACAACTGAAATGCTTACTCCATTTTTAAAACCGTGACACGTTTTGCTTTTTTGCCAGTTATGGTTCTGAAGTAACGATGTAAAATTCATTTCATCTCCCCCTCCCTGGTCTGCTATGTCTTTTATCCAAAGGCGGGCTTTTTCATACACATCAGGGTTGTCATATCTGAGGAATTATTAAAATAAGACGGAGGCTGCTAGAGCTGAGCAGAAATTCTGCTTTGAGCTGGCATCCCCAGGAGACGCACGAGCTCAATCTCATTAGCCGCTGCCGGGAATCGTCCTCGTCACCCGGTTCAAGGTGATGAAAGATTAGGCCGTTTGGCCTCACTTCATTCCGCATTCGGTACACGTCGCTCCCTACCCGTGAAACACGAAATTACATTGAACCTGGGGAGTCTAACTCCATTAATTTTAAATGGAAGATTAATTTAACAATATGCGGCAGATATTTGTTACAAACCTATCATGTATAAGTGACGGTTGGCAATAAATTGTAGTGACTCACAACTGGCCGGTGGCTCAGACTCAAATAAATCAGGTGCCATTTCTGCATAATTGCAGTATTTTAAAGACAGGGAAAAGAGCGATACGTTTCTTTGATGAAAGACCAGCCTTTTTTTTTTTTTTTTGCTTAAAAAATTGAACAGCAGACAATAAAAACACCACCACCTGCTTTAGAAGAGATTTTACTGGAGGAAGGTTTGTACTATTATAATTTTGTTCAAAGCAAGCAAGCAAGGAGCTATTTTTTTAAAAAAAAAAAGGTACATAGAATCTACAAAGGAAGCATGTTGTTTATCCATATGTCTCGATGCTCAGGAGATTTTACTCTAAATTAGCTTAAATTGGGAGTAGGGAGGAAATACCCTATATACTCGAGTAAAAGACAAATAAGCCGAGGTGCCTAATTTTGACCTGAAAACCCAGGAATATAGATTGACCCGAGTATAAGCCAAGGGTGGGAAATGCAGCAGCTGGTAGTGAGTTTCAATAATCAAAATACATGAAAATATGGTAAAATTAATTAAATTGTTGGCACATCTCAATCTGGTGCAGTCTTGGGACCCTCGTGGTTGTTGATTTGAGTATAAGCTGGGTCCACTTTTTTTGGGGCTCATTTTTGGGGCTAAAAAACTCGGCTTATACTCGAGTATGTATGGGATCTGCATGACTGCAGTTTACTCGCCTAGTGCCACAGGTGAAGCCCTTCAATGGCTTTCAAACCTGGATGTGGAACTCTAGCTAGGAACTTGAGATGGAAGTAGAAGCAGACGCATTTACAACAGCCGTGAACTGCACTCATAAACACCGCCACGCCTTCCGTAAATGCACCCGCAACTTTCATAAACATGTTTACAACAGCCACGGATCTGTGTTTTTCAGCAGAATTTATGGTGGAACTACATGACTGTGCCCACTCAGCTGTCCAAGGCATGGTCTGGCCTGCAGTGCAAAAAGGTCAGGAAGTAGACTCTTCATCATGTTTCCAAGAACTTCTGCTATACACAGTTCTGGTGTCTGCTTTCTAAGTCAAGAACCTCTTGGAAGTTGGACGCCAACCTCAGCAGGCACATTGTTGCATGAAAGCAGGACAGCTTTTATAGCACCCAGGACAGCTTTTAATGAGCACCTTGCTCTGACAATGGGGGCCCTGGTTAGCCCTTGGTTTTCAAAGTTAGTCGATGCAGGGGTTTTCTTCAAAGGCTCCTCAGGTTCTCAGTTCATGAGCAGGCAGGTACTGAACATTTGGGACAGATCGCAGAAAATGTTCCAGGGACCCATGGGGTTCCTTGTATTTCTGCAGCTCAGCTGACGTACTGAACCTTCCATCTCAATTCTTGCATCCAGCAAATTCCTAGTTTCTTCTTATTTTAAAGTGGGAATGAATATTACCTCCACTGGAGGCTTCCAGAAGGGCCAATTCTCTATCTTCAACAAAACAAATAACATAAAATTAGTAGGAACAGGAACAGGAGGGGGTGTCTAGGACCCATTAAAAATGGGAAAGATTGCAGGCGTACCACAGACTGTATGTTGCCTAGGGTTGCCATATGTCCCGGAAAACTGGGATTATCCAGGATTCAAGGTCAGAAAAATTGTCCCAGCCAGTTCAATAAAAATCATGTTACAGTCCCGGATTTTTAAAGCTTACTGATTGTGTATTATATTAACATGCCATTAAAATAAATTCAAGTTCTTGCCATCAAATGAGTGATTTCCTGTCACATTGGCATTGGAGCAGCGATGGGATGTAACAGGTTCGCACCAGTTCGCCAGAACCGGTAGTAACTTTTTCCAGTGTCCCAGAGAACTGGTAGCAGCTATATATTTTTTTTTTGGGGGGGGGACCACCTTCGGGGCTTACCTTTTCACTGGTTCCCCCACTGCGCATGCACGCCAAGCACTTGGTGTGCATGCATGCCTACAGCGCTTGGTGCGTATGCACGCTCTCCTTGCTGTCCTCCGAAGCAGGGAGGAGGAAGAGAAGCTGCTAGCCTGAAGCTCCCTATAGTCTGAAGCTCCCCAGGGTAAGTGACTCACCTTTGGATGTGGTGTGTCTGTGTGTATTTTAATGTGTATTTAATACCTTTACCTATATTGACGTACTACCACAGTTCCTAAAAAGGCCTGGCAGCCTGGCTTGGGGTTTTTAAGCAAAGTCTTGGAGTTACCTCATCAATAAACTACACCTGTGCTGTTCCAATTGCTGTTCCAATTGGAGAACCCTTAAGGAGGTACAGCTATTTTACATTTACTTTAAGGCATATTATCCTAGAGAACTGGTTAGGCAAAGACTTAGTACCTAACTTTTTTAACTGTTGAAAAGTTGAAAAGTGCCAAAATGAAGCCATCTTGTAGTGAGTTCATTCTGTAGTTCCTTCCATCTGACCTAGTGTGAGAAAGACTAGCCAAAATAAGCTTTAAGCTCTGGTTTAAAAACTCTGGTTGATTTGTGTTTGGGGTGGGTGATTGTATGTTCGAGTAGGTGGGTGTATTTTAATGTAATTTTTATTTATTTATTTATTTAATTTATTTACGGGTTTGTGTTGTGGGTGGGTGGGTTGAGGTGTGTGTGTGTGTGTGCTTATTTTTATTTTATGTATTATTATTATTTTTAAATTTTTTCTTTGGCACCGCCTACAATGTCATGACGTCATGATGTTGGCTCCGCCTACGATGTCATGATGTTAGCTCTACCCACACTGTGATGACATCATGGTGGGGTAGTAAAATTTTTGACATCCCACCACTGCCTTGGAGTATACCTGGAGACAAATCTTAACGTCCACGAATCACACCATGGCCCAATAAGTGTGACCAGTGAGGTTAAGATTTGACTGTCATGCGACTTCTCAGAAGTACAACAGATCATCTTACAGTACGAATAAACTGTTGTAAATAAATTCATTTATGTATTGATATTCTTATTGCGAAAGTGTTTTATAGCTGTCATTATGTTGTGTTTGTTTTGCGGGAGAGAATTACGGCAACTCTAACGGTGCCCATAATGGTTACAAAGTTCACCAAACAATGTAGGGGCAACTCGGAACTGCTTGATCCTTTTAGCAGGAGAAGCTTGAATGGCCTCAAGAAAACCAGAAGGTTAAATGTTTGAACACACGTGGGTAGTCCCTTGGCAGCATGTTAGTTAAACTCCATTCCTTTGGAAACTCTGAGCATGCCACTTCTGATGCTCATCACTGAGGTACCCTGAGGCATTAAGCAACAAACAAGCACAACATAGAAACCTTGTTCAATGCAAGGGATGGAATAACAGAGCTACCTTTGAAGCTTCTTTGGAAGAAGACCAGCAAAGACATTCTCCACTTCATGAACAGGGTTGTTTTCATTTGGGGTGCTATTTCTCTTCATTTATTCTTTTTCAGATATTTTATCTTCTACCAACTCTAACAGAATCAAAGGACTGGATCCACACAAAGTTGGACTACCAAAAGCTGCAATTTATTAAAAGAAATGCTACTAAATCCCATTTGGAAAGTGAGGCAGACAGATGGAAAAGTTATAAAGTGTCTATCTGTATTTCACAGTACAACATCTTGGCCTACACCCATATGTATTGTGGAATCACAGTTTCCTGCTCTGTTACTGAGCCATAGTGAACCCTCTGTTCTCACATTTTGACATCTTTCACTTCTCTTACATAGGCACAAGACAGGCGAAAAAGTCCGATTTAACTCTAGCAAGCCACAGTTCCACATTACTCAAGGAACCAGGATTTGTTTTAACTGTTATTAGTAACCAGACTGGATTGGAAATCCTGGTTAGAGACAGGTTTACGTTTCTCTAATGAACACATGGAAAGTACAATTTTTTTTGGGACTTTAACTACAAGAAGATTAATTAAAGCACAATTTTTTGAATGTAAAGATACCATATATACTCGAGTATAAGTCAAGTTTTTTAGCCCCAAAAATGAGCCCCCAAAAGGGGACTCGGCTTATACTCAGGTCAATGACTACTAGGATCCCAAGACTGTGTCAGATTGAGATGTGCCAACAATTTAGTTAATTTTACCATGTTTTCATGTATTTTGATTGTTGAAACTCACTCGCAGCTGCTGCATTTCTCATCCTCGGCTTCTACTCGGGTCAATCTATTTTCCTGGGTTTTCAGGTCAAAATTAGGTATCTCAGCTTATATTTGGGTCGTCTTATACTCGAGTATATATGGTAATAAGAAGCTGATTTTTGTTTAGAAGTGCAATCAAAAATTTCTCACCTTCTTGCTGTCATGTTAAAAGAGGTAAGAGCATGAAGCAAGAGAATGACCCTTGACACCCTCTGAATGAAGATGAGCCTCAAGTCCGCCGGCTCAGATCCAGGAAGAGCTTTATGGAAAGAACAAACATTCTTGACGGTACGCAAGAGCAAAACCAAATTAGAAGATGGAGGAAGGAGGTCACTAGACAAGATACAGCATTGAAGGTGGATATAGCTGAAGATCTCAATCCCCCCTACATCACTGGAGGACCCTGAATAGGCTGAGGATTGAAGTCCCTAAATGCAAGACCAACATGCTCAAGTAGGGGCTGCTGGTAGACAACAACACACTGTGTGAATGTGGCGAGACACAGAGTCCGGCCCATGTGCTGGTCTGCTAATTGCTGCCAGAGACATGCACCGGTGAGGACTTGCATTTGGGCAGTGACAGAGCGAGGAAGGTAGCTTTATTCTGGCAGTCCAGGATCTGATCAGGACATGATTAGAAAAAAATGAAGCATGAAGAACTTCATCAAAAGGGCTTTATACTTAATTGGAAGGCGGAGGGAGACACAAGCTCAAAGGTAAAGATAAATGAAAGCTTATGCACAAAAAGAACAGACCACACATTTCAGGCCAAAATAACTTTTAAAAGCTGTGTGAACACAATACAGTCATGAAAAAGCCCATTTCTGAACTGTACTTTTTCATGAACTTTTGCCTACCAAACAGCCTTGCGCTTTACCCCATCCAAGATGGAGATTTCAATGCGTGGGAGTCCCTTTAGGACACATACCAGAGAAAGATTGGAATGTAAATATGTTAGCCTCCTGGGTTGAGAGAAATGAAACCTAATGTGTGATGGACATGTAATGCTGTAAGATCATTGGTTGGAATGCCCAGCCCAGTTATGCCTGTACTCAAACCTGAGGGTGTCCTGAGCCAGGGATCTCAGCCTGTGCCTGGCCCAAGTCCGTTTTCCCCTGGCAGCCGACGTGTCAAATCATGGGTCTAGCTCTCACAGTGATCAGCTCTCAGTCAGGAAGAGGTCCAGAAAGGAGCTACACCTGAGTCACAGGCAGGCTAGAGCAAAGCACCAAAGAAGGCTCCCAGCTGATACCGATTAGCTGGGAGGCTCATGCGAAGACCGACACCCTGCTCGACTCCAGACTGTCTGCCTAGACCCTGACTTGCCTGCCATGACCCTGACTTCTCTGCCAACCCTGACTTCTCTGCCAACCCTGACAATGCCCCTGGACACCCTTGGATTAGATGCTTGCTTGGACTACCAGTAAACAGACCTCGGCTTGCCTTTTGGATTTTGATATCTGGACTCTCCTCGAACAGACTCTCTGTGTAGCACTGTCGTGCGGTGACCATGCCCACTCAGGTGGGTCAGCGCACTTCTTAGCAAGCTGGGATCCACCTTAAACAAATTCACACCAATGGCATTTTTTCTGCTTTGGGGGGAGGGGGAATGCATTCTTGGATATGAGTTGCAGCCGCCAACAATGAGCAAGAAGAAGGATGCCACCAAATCCTGAGGATCTATCCATCATTCTCTTCCACAACTGGAAATCTATAAAGAGGTAAACACTCATTAGCACACTGTCCTGTTTGTTGTCTAGCACATTAGCATGAGGAAGTGAGGGGAAAGAGGCACTGTTGCTTTAAACCCTGAAGGAGACACACACACACACCCCGATTTTAGCAACAGATACCACAAATTCTTCTTCTTCTTCTTTAGCGCTTTAATGTTGAATTTCTTATGGGACCACATCACCTAATTAGAAGAATTGATAATTGTACTGCACTGTAATGAGGCCAATATATTTCAAAGTCATTAAAAATAACTAAGGCAATAAGCCCATATTTAAGCAATGGTTCCTTAGAAGAAGATGCGTGTGTGTGCACGCGCACCCATGTGCAGGAAAGGCAAGAAGAAGAGAGAAAGGAAAAGCAATTTTTGCCTAGCCAACTGTAAATGCTGGGTTATTGGAATCTTTAAGCAGGCAGCATGGAGAAATTACATGGCCAAATCTCTTTTTTGCAGTTAATGAAGAATTAAGACTCCCATTTACCATATTAGAAGGATTGTCAGATGCTTCTCCTCTCCTTGGCTGCAGTTTGACAGCAGTGTCAATTTATCTGTGCCCAATTGCAGGACTCCATGACAGTACATCATTCATAACTGTCAGATCTGTTTATCTCTCTCATTGTCACAGCCCTAACGAAATTCAAGCCCTATTGGCCAGGAAGGAGAGGTAATAACAAGCTTTTCAATGGCATTTCCATGGATGGCACAGGTTGTTCTCTTGAGTGCCCCAAAACATGAACTGGATTTCAGAGAACCTTGTGAAGTAGGGTGGGCATCTTTGAGGATTTGAGGAGATGGTTGTCTCTACCAACTCGGTCAGGTATTCGAGGGCATTTTACCCGCACCATCAGCTTCCTCTGATTTTATTTATTAATTTATTTATTTATTTAGATTTATTATCCTGCCCCAATCAGGTAAACCTGACTCTAGGCGGCTTACAGAAAATTCATAAATTAAAACCTTGAGGTTCAAAATTACTTAAAAATCAATTAAAAAGAATTAAACCATGAATTTACAAAGATCTAAAAGATTTAAAAAGGTTAAAAGGTTTTAAAATTTTTAAAAAGTTTAAAAGTGAGTGAGGGGTCTCCATGTTATGGACTTGTGGAAGGAAAAAAAACTCTAACTGTATATACTTGAGTATAAGCCAACCCAAATATAAGCCGACTCACTGAATTTTGACCTGAAAAATCAGGAAAATAGATTGACCCGAGTATAAGCAGAGGATGTGAAATGGCAGCAGCTGCTATTGAGTTTCAATAATCAAAATACAGTTGTACCTTGCTTAAAGAGCATAATGCGTTCCACAGGATTGCGCTTTAAGCGAAACACCATTGTAAGTGACCAATTGTGGGGGGTACTGCAAACCCCAATTTATTTGTTAAGCGAGTTTTGTTTGGTTTTATTTGTTAAGTGAAGCAAACATTCAGAGAAAATTCTGCTCTTTAAGCGAGTTACTCTTTAAGCGAGATGCTCTTTATGCGAGGTTTGACTGTACATGAAAATTAATTAAATGATGATGGGAAAGGTGGAGGGCAAAAGAAACTCACTAGCAGCTGCTGCATTTCCCACCCTTGGCTTATACTCGGGTCAATCTATTTTCCTGAGTTTTCAGGTCAAAATTCAGTACCTTCGCTTATATTCAGGTCGGCTTATACTCAAGTATATACAGCATTATATAGATGACAGTCCAAGATGTAGATTATATACTCAAATCAGACAGAAAACGCACATGACAAGAGTCCAAGAAAAACTGTCCATTTGGGTCAAATGACTGGCAAAAGCAATACCAGGGGAAATGTTGTCAACTTCTTTGGCGGCATACAAGTCGAATAATAAATAAATCAATAAACTTCTGCACACTTTGGAAAACTTTAAAAATGAAAATAGATTGGCTGACCCCCTGGCAAGTTACACTAAAATGTATAGGCAGAAATTGTTTGCCTCAAGCTGGGTGAAATACAAATTCAAATTCAGAGTCTTAAAAGAAATTATTAAGTAGAGCTATATTAGATTTTACTGAAGCCTTCTAGTTTTCTATATTGCCACCATACAGACCAATTATGTTGCCTTTCCATGCTGAGAAATGATTGTTCTACCCAACACTGTTCTGATAAAAATCTAAACCACTACAGTATTAACTTTAGGTGATTTTTTCCCTATGTGTTGTGGGGATGTGAAAAGTTGTAAAACATAAACGCATAGAGCAGGGATTCTCAACCTGCAGCCTGTGTGCTGGATACAGTGCACAGCACAATTTTATGTGCTCCCCAATGTCTCCACCACACCAGGAAGTGCCATGTGGTGGAGTAAGGGCAAAATGGCGGTCCGTTCCCAAAAACTGTTTAAGGGAGCGTGACCTGGCTTTAAAAGGTTGAGAACCCCCAGTGGTATAGCATGGGTTTCAGCCGCCTGGGGCAGAAGCCAAATTGGGCCCCCAGTGTGCCGGTGGTGTGAAATTTTGCTGCCCCCCCCAAAGTGCTGCCCGGGGTGGGCCGCCCCCTGCTGCTGCCCCCTTATGCTACGGCACTGAGAACCCCTGGCATAGAGGTTCTTCCATTTTGCCCATTGCAAAGTTTATTATAATTATTTCCACATGAACATTCACATGTGTCTTTCTGCATGTTTCATTAAAAGAATGCATTAACTAAGTTAATTTTAAAAATGTATGCATTTTTGCCCCATTGACTAAGGTATATTTCTGTGCCTTTATCAAATGCATTTCTTCCAATGCATGAACTGCTGCATAAGCTCAGAAAGAGATGGTCTGGGTGGTGTAAATTGAATAAAGCTTTGTTTTAAAAATGTGAGGTGAGAGGAAATTTTTTACTTTCCCATCCCCCCCCTCTCTCTCTGTGAGAGAGAGGGATACAGAGAAACTTGAAAAATATTAAACATAAAGTAATAAACTTTTTAAAAATGCTATTTAGGCCATTAATGCTTTGGAGTTTTCCTTTTTAAAGAAATGAAAGTTTTATGGTTCATGGAGGAATAGCTACATGAATAATATCTGAGATTATAATGCACCAAGTAGTGTGGAGGGGAGAAGATTACGTTCATGTAAACTATTTAATCATAAGAGGAGTTCTGTTGAGAGAAATAAAATGCAGGAGGGGGAAGTGAACCCTCCATGGCCTGGTTTAAGTTTAAGAAAATATTCTGATATGACTCCACTTTAAACACAGAAAGTCATCAGTCAGGGATTGATTCTTTTTACTCAAGTACTGAATCCTTCACAAAACAGGTGACACAGAAAACATGGATTCCCACGAGATTTCTCACCGCGGCACGAGAACGAGAGAAGGAACAGGCTGACCAGAAGGTGGGAGGTCAGCAATTCGATTCCCAAGTATTGCAGGACAGAATGATCTGTTCCAGCTCCTGCCAACCTAGCAGTTCAAAAGCAAGAAATTGCAAATAGATCAATAGGGACCGCTTTGGTGGGAAGGTAAACAGCGTTCCGTGTGCTCCGTACCTGCCACATGACCATAGCCAAGCATTTCTACCAGATGTCCCCTAAAAGCAAGCTGAATGCCAAGCAGTTTGGAAGCATGTGCACCTGTTAGGCAATGAATGTAGGTTGGGGTGAAGTTTTGGGAAGAACCCACAGTCACCTATCCAGTGTGGTGTATGTATGTTATGTGTGTGTCTATGTTATGTGCCTTCAAGATGGGACTGATTTATAGAGACCTTAAAGGATTTCAAGGTACAGTGGAACCTTGTATAATGATTGCATTATACAACGAATAAATTGTACAACGAATGGAATGGGGGGGGGGGGACACGTCGTATTGTACAACAATTTTTGTTGTTGTACGATGCAATGCTTCCCTATGGGATGCATCGTACAATGAATTTCTCTATGGGAAAAACCATACAATGAATTTTGTTTCTTTGTATGATTTTTCCCATAGAGATATTCGTTGTATGATGCATCCCATAGAGAAATTCGTAATACGATGCATGCATCGTATAGCGATAAAATCGCACCACGACTAGCCCCACGGAACGAATTAAATTTGTTATATGGGATTTTACTGTAATTAAGAAGCAGTTTAACAGTTCCTGCTGTGTGTTTGGGCCTCATTCAAATACCATGTGACCATTTTATGGGGGAGGGGAGGGGGTCGACCAAAACTCACAGAAAGTCGCAGGGGAAGGGGGGTTTGGTGTGAAGTCACGTGACTCCAAAATTATCATTTGCTTTTCGCATCCAGCTGGCCATAAATCTATCTTCAAACCACGTGATTTTTTTTTTGGGGGGGGGGGTCGGTCAAAGGACACAAAAAGTCACGGGGGGAGGTCAAAAAGTGGCCTATTTTAGGTAGTATTTGAAAGAGCCCTTATATGGCTAGGCAAGGATTGAAATCCACATCTTCTGAAGTCTTCTCTATTCACTAACCCACACTTTTTTGTTGTTCAGTCGCACAGTCGATTCTGACCCTCTGCGGCCCCATGGACCACCGTCCGCCAGGCACTCCTAAAATGGAGGCTAAAATATTTTCAGATAAACTGATCTTTGGGGCAGCTTTAACTGGCAGGAAAGTTTGAGATCGATGCAAAACATCCCAGGAAAGGGGGGGGGGGACCCTTTTGTTTTCAACAGCTTGCTCAATTATCGTCCTGCCTCCAGCCTTCTGTCCCCATCAGAAATGCTGCTTCTGGTTCTGACCTCCCATAACCTCTACCCTCTTCACCACGGTGCCCATTGTGTTGTCAGGTAATTTTGCAGTGACACTACGTCTGTGGCAATGTTAGACCAAACGTCAGCAAGCACCAAATAAGTGGGGCTGACAATGTATTACTGTCCTGCCATAACTAATCACTCTCTCACCCAGGCGAAAATGGCAGCTAAATTATAGGAGTGTTTGTAACAGGGCATGGATTAAATTGCCGCTGCAGCTTGCTAAATAAAATCGGGAAATAAATGGAGAGAGATTTCTGATGGAAAGAGTGTTTCTACACTCTAATGTGGCTAAGACACTGGCTGGAAGGTGGCAGGTCAGCCATTCGATTCCAGAGTACTGCAGGATGGAATAAGCTCCCGTCTCTGTCCCAGCTCCTGCCAACATAGCAGTTTGAAAGCAAGAAATTATAAGTAGATAAACAGGGACCACTTGGGTAGGAAGGTAAACAGTGTTCCGTGCGCTCCGGTGTCTAGCCATGCCTGCCACATGACCACGGAAACGTCTGAGGAAGCAGACAGCGCTGGCTCTCCAGCTTTGAAACAGAGATGAGCACTGAACCCTACAGTCGGATACGACTGGCTTTCAAGCAAGGGAAACCTTTACCTTCTTTTACCATTGTTGAGAAAGAGGGGCATTAGCATTAGAAAAGAAAGGCACAGGGTAGGTTTCTGTTACTCCTGGCAGTATACAATTCTGTAGGGCTGCGGTTTATTAACCTAACATACTGCAAATCTAATTAAAAGTCAAATAAACAAAACCCTCATCAAAATCGAAATGTTCTTTACAGAAACATCAAGGAGGGAAGTAGCATACAGGGGACAATACCTCCAAGGTAATCAGAATGCATCTGCAGGGACTCATACCTTATTACTCGCAGCTCATTATTGGTACTCTGTGTAGCAAAGCAACACCTAGAGACTGCATCATTAGCTTCCTACACCATCCATTATTACAGAAAATGGAAATGCTGGAACAAAGAAGCAGACCATACAAGTAGAAGCAGGAGGAGAAGAGAGAGGGGGATGGAGAGTGAGGGGGCTGAAGGTATCTTTGTTATATTTCAGAACAGGTAGTTTTGTAGCTCAAATGCATGGGGACATCTGTCGTTTTAAATATGGGTGTTACGCAGTGATGGAATGTTGCCGGTTCGGACCGGTTCGTCCGAACCGGTAGCGCCCCATCAGGAGGGTTTGCCGGGGGGTAGTAAAACCCCGGGCAACCAGTTCCCCTCAAAAAATGTTTTTCTGGGCAGATTGCGCATGTGTCAAACCTCCATTTGATGCATGCGCAGTTCTATTTTTTAGTGTACATGTGTCAAATAGTGGTTTGATGCATGCACACTAAAAAAAGAACTGCGCATGTGTCAAACGGAGGTTTGAAGCATGCACAGACATTTTTTTAAAAAAATAAATATTTTATTTTTTTTGTTCCGCCCATGCGTCGATGATGTCACGGTGGGGTAGTGAAGATTTTGACAACCCACCACTGGTGTTACGACTGAGCTTCTAAGTTGGAGGACTGCAAAGATGTAGCTCTTCAATGTGATTAGGTTCCAGTTTAGTCACTCTGCATTAAAAAAAATGTTGCCTCCAGTAGGAAAAGATGTTTCAGAGCCACAAAATTAGTCCCTCAGAAGGAACATAAACTCATTCAAAAGATAATGAATACAACCTAATTGAACAAATGGGACACCCAACTGAACCTCCATTTTCTTCAGATGGAGCTTCAACTTATTGACTTTTAGCCCAACCATGGCCACTTCTGAATATTCTCTGGCTAGAAAACTCTGAACAGGGTGGCCCCAATAAGTCAGAATCAACCTGATAGGGTAAAGATAAAGTCACCCTTGCTCGAAAGCCAGTCGTATCCGACTATAGGGTTCAGTGCTCATCTCTGGTTCAAAGCCAAAGAGCCAGCACTGTCTGCATCTGCAGAGGTTTCTGTGGACATGTAGACTGGAGTGCACGGAATGCTGTTCCCACCAAAGTGGTTCCTCTTTATCTACTTGCAATTTCTTTCTTTTGAACTGCTAGGTTGGTGGGAGCTGGGACGGAGACGGGAGCTCACTCCGTCGTGCAGTACTAGGAAATCAAACACCAACCTTCCAGTCAGCAAGTTCAGTATCTTAACCACTTGAGCTACCACAGGTGATATCAAGTTGATATCATGTAAGAATTCTTGTTCTTGCTCTTGCTCTCCTCCTCCTCCTCCTCCTCCTCCTCCTCCTCCTCCTCGTCATCGCCATCGTCATCATATTAGCATGATAATGCACCCGAAAAGACAACTATGCTAGGATAATTGGAAGGCAAAGAAAAAACAGGATATGCCAACATAAAGGGTACAAACTTTGGCTCATAAAATTTGAGTAGAGCTATTTGACAGAACTTTGGAGATCATTAATTCAAGGTGTTGCCTTAAATCTAAAACAAATTGACAGCACATAACAAAACAAATTATTTTGTAAAAAAAGGTTGAACAAAGTATGGGCAGTGTCCCATTAGAGAAATGCAGAAAGCAACATCTATAGGCACAATGTTCTTTATGATCTTTGCCTTCCAGTCATGCTAGCCAGAGACTGTCAACACTGAAAGCAGGTTCCACATGTCCAATAGCGATGTATGCTACAAATGCTTGAACAAATAACAGAAAGGAGAATCATGAATACAGCACTGCACAAAAGGCCCATATGTTTTTGTATGACACTTGGCAAGAAGCTGAAATGCTTCTTTGTTGTGATCAGGCAAACAACTAAGTTGCATCTCAGCACTTTGTCAATTAGTAACATTTAGCCACAGCCCATTTTGTAAACCGTATGCAAATACTGTCAAGATTCTGGCCATTTTTTACTCCTAGGGAGATTTGCTGCCCTCTCCTGACATACCAAACTGCTTCTTGAGTTGGATACTTTGCTCTGCCTAATGGTAGGGCCAGACCCACAGTTCCTTCACATACCATTACACCACCGCGGTTTTGGGACCCCCGGGGTTCTTGATCAGAGTATAAGTCGAGTCCCTTTTTTGGATCTCATTTTAGGGGCTAAAAACTTAGACTTATACTCGAGCATATACAGTAAAAAAATAATGTTAAGGTCTTGTAGATTTTATATTTGTTTTTAGATAGTAAATGGCACAGCAGGGGTTAATATTGCCATGTTTTTAAGGGATTTTAAAATTGTTTTATATTGTTTTTAATTTGTATACACTGCCCAGAGTCCATTGGATGGGGCAGCATATAAATCTATTAAATTAAATTAATCAAATAATCAGCATGGCGTCCAAATTTGAATGGATTAACCAACATCTGGGTACAGACAGTGCACAAATAACTTGGGGCTTTTTTGCACAGAAACCTGGGAAAATTTTTATAGCTCAAGGAAATCTGCAGCAATGAAATACAGGAACTCCGTTGTCTTCTTGAGGCTCAAGGGTATTAATATTGTTTTAACAACATAAACCTGTCATCAAGAATGGCAACCTTGCTCTTTAAAAATGATGGATAGTTTCCTATGTCTCAAATTAACATTACAAAGGCCTGACCTTGTGTACATTAAATATTCTCTAAGGAACTGGTGGAATATTTTATAAGTTGTTTCATTTTGCTGTCTTTCTTGATTACCTTGGGGATTTATTAAGGCATACGTCTTACCCACCACGGACACTACTACATCGCTGTTCTGATTTGCTTTTTCTCGGGGAGGTGCCTATCAGCTAATAGATGAAGTAATAAAATGCAAATTGGAATTGCAACTACATTTAAGGTTCCAAGATAAAAGAGTTTTATTTAAAGGGAACACTTTGAAATTAAATAGCAAGCCCTTTTATCAAGGAGCATTTTCATCTTAAAAAAAAAAACCACAACTAAATTCAGAGGGGCAATTAAGTATAAACACAGCATGTTAATTTTTTTAAAAGTCCATGCTTCATTTTCTGCATGGAAGCAAACAAAAATAAAATAAATGAAATGATTATTTGTGATCTGTGTCACAGGATTCACAATTATTAAGAGAAATCCTGTCATTTAGCATTACTGTTTGGTATTTGCATAGTCCAGCTGGTAGTTCCATCTTGACTATACCCATTAAATCAATGGGATTTCTATTTAAGAGTTGACTTATCATTCAGCAATTGATGTAGTGGGTTTACTATATTTGGATATGGCTGTTAGATTTAAAACATTATTTTACTGTATATTGAGCCATTTCTTCAAATTATTTTCTTTGCGTCTTACAAGAGATGGTGTGATGCACTTGCGCAAAATTTAGCAGCCTGGAGAGACATGACAAAAAATGAAGGGCATTTCACCTACAATGTCTTCATCTAATTGGTATTGGGGGGGGGGGGGGAGAATAGTGTGTGAAGAATTTGCACTAAAATTTTCATTCTCATTTGAGATAAGCTGGGAGCTTCTGCTTCCAGTGTAAGAATGAGACACCGGAGAGTTTTCTTTCAGTCACAGTTTCCACAGTTGGCCTAAAATAATTTTGAGCAAAACCAGGTTCTTCTCCATTTGTGAAGGAATGGCTAATTTCATTCATTCATTCATTCACTCACTCACTCACTCACTCACTTATTCATTCATTCATTCAATTTGTATAGCAGGAGTTCTCAATCTTGTTAAGCCAGGGGCTGGGTCACGCTCCGTCAGACAGCTTTGGGGGCCGGACAGCCATTTTGCCCTTCCTCCGCCACATGACACTTCCTGGTGTGCTGGAGGTGGTGGGGGACTACATGAAATGGTGCCGTGAGCCTCATCTGGCCCGTGGGCCACAGGATGAGACTCCCTGGGCTAATGGGTCAAAAAGAACCAAACAAACCATCCTATGCTTCTAGGTGAAGGTTAAAGGTTGCCGTTGCTCAAAAGCCAGTCGTATCCGACTATAGGGTTCGTGGCTCATCTCCGTTTACAGCTAACAAGCCAGTGATGTTTGCTTCTGTGGACTTTTCTGTGGACGCGTGGCGGGCACGACTAGACACGGCTGGAGTGCCAAGGTTCACCATCACGGATCTAACCAGACCTTTGTGTCCAGAAGGCACAACACGGTAGTGGTGAATTTTATAAATAATCAAATACTGTATATACTCAAGTATAAGTCTAGTTTTTTAGCCTACAAAATGAGGTCCAAAAAAGGGATTCGACTTATACTTGGGTCAATGACCCCGAGCGTCCGAAAATGGGGTGGTGTAAATTCGAACATACATTTTTTAAAAAGCACTAACACTACCGTAAAAACTCAAAAACATACCCTGGGTTGCCCTGGTGAGGAAGGCAGTATAGAAATATGAATGAACAAATAAATAAATAAATAAATACCCACACAAATGTCAAAATTAATTAATTTACCTTATTTTCATTTATTTTTAATTATTGAAACTCATTAGCAGCTGCTCCATTTTCTGCCTCCGACTTATACTTGGGTCAATCTATTTCCCGAGTTTTAGAGGTCCAAATTAGGTAGCTCGACTTATATTCCAAATGACTTGTAGTCAAGTACAGTAAAACCTCAGATAACACTAAAACCTGGTTCCACAAGTCTTGGTGTTATACGATTTTTAGTGTTATCCGATGCATGTTAAAATCCTATGGGATCCATAGAGATACATTGTAACCACACAGGCTTTAGCGGTTGTTATCTGATGCATCCCATAGGATCTTAATGTTATCCGATGCAATTCTTCCCCCCAGATTGCTTAATGTTATGCGATTTTAGTGTTATTCGATACTAATGTTATCTGAGGTATTACTGTATATACAGTACTTCTTTTACTTCCAGAATGTCTGGATACACATTGCTGGAATTCTTAGTGACCATACAGCATCAAATTACTGCAGGTTGGAATATTTCTACTGGTTAACTGGCAGCAAACACACCTGACTGGGTAGCAAAGGGCCTTACAGCCAACTCTACGCAAGCAAGTCTTGACACGTTGGGTTGGGGGAGGCAAACAGATGAAAAACCCAAGCAGCCCAACCAGATTTCTCACAGCTCACCGAGTCTGTCGGAGGCACATAATGAAATACAGTTCTGTCAGACTCAGCCCCTGGATGACAATTTGGCTCCTGCATCCCGATTTTAGTTTAGATCGAGATTTTTTTGTAAGACGACAGCAAGCAGCTCTCCACTTCCCAGGTGACCCGATGAGCTCCGATTTAGTCTTTGAATGTTGCAAATTAAATTCCCTCATCAGTCCTCTAATCACTCTTACCAGATGGGGCTTGTGCTCAATTTTGGATCCACAGGAAATTTAATGGTTATTGTTTCTGTTTAAATAGGAGATTATTGCATTTTAATAAGTACTCTTTGGGACTTGGAGCAACAATGGAGCGCTATGAATTACTGTAGATAGCTGTTATGGCATGCTGGGGAAAAATCAAGTTACTAAGTGTGACAAGTTGCTTTTTCTTCCCTTCCAGCAATCGCTCGGAGTGTATTTACCACCAAATTAAGTATGTGCCGTGGGGATAATATTTTTATCCTGCTGAGGGGGGGAAAGAGCTTGTCTGTGGATTTTCATTAAAATGACACATCTGTTCAGCAATTTCATAAAGTAATTCTGCTGAAAGTTTTATCAGCTAATTTTAATTATTCACTCCAGTGGGTTGAATACAGGATTCATCATGTTGAATTAATACATTTGACGGGAATTTCACAAAAGGGGGGGGCACGCCAGGAAGAGGGGGGTTGGGGTGGAAAAAGCAATCAACAAATTGAATTGTCATGCAATATGGATTAAATTGAGATTCTTTAATTAGGATAAGCCTGAGACGCGGTATTTTAAAGGTATTAGAAAGCTTAGCAATTCAGTGGTAAAGATTAAGAAAATGCAATTAAATATCATACTTTAGACACATTCAGTGTATCGTATGAACAAGGCAGAGAACTGGCTTATTCCAAGAAGGACTATTTTGATGAGGTCTTCCCGAGGTCTTCGGACTAGAAGGCATTGGAGACAGAGTCTGCATGGAACCCAAAGTCTTCAGAAAATGGGACATAAATCTTATGAAGGGGTAGGAGGAATAGCCTTAATGCATAAAATGATCACTGTAAAACTGTAGTGCATAGTCAGTGCACTATGTACTGTAGTGCATAGTCAGTTTCCAGAAGCATAGCTACTTGTACATCAAGCTACCAAGTTTTTTTTTTTAATCAACCATGAGTTGTTACATAATTCCTGATCACCCTGGGCGCTACAGAGCTCAGAGGTTGGTGGAACTGGCTAGATCAGCACACACATGTAGCCAGTGGTGGGTTGTCAAAATCTTCGCTACCCCACCGTGACGTCATCGACGCCATGGGCGTAGCCGACATCATGATGTCATGACGTCATGAATGGAGCAAAAAAAATAAAAATAAAAATGTCTGCACATGCGTCAAACCTGTTTGATGCATGTACAGTTCTTTTTTTAGTGTGCATGCATCAAACCGCTATTTGATGCATGCACACTAAAAAATAAAACTGTGCATGCGTCAAATGGAAGTTTGATGCATGCGTAGTTCCAGGCAGCCATTTTGGCTGCCCAGAAAAACATTTTTGGAGGGGGCTGGAGAGGCGACCGAACCGGTCACTTGGGGTTTTACCACCACCCTGGCGACCCCTCCTGATGGGGCGCTACCAGTGCTGGCGAACCGGTCCGAACTGGTAACATCCCATCACTGCATGTAGCTGACCTCAGAGAGAAGACCTAAATTTCATTTCACCCACCCACCCCCCGGCAAGCTTCCCAGCTTTGAGACTTAGCTAGGCCTAGCCCAGCTTTCTATGCAGAATGAAAGATCCCCATTAGTACTGAGACAGGAGGGAGGAGGCCTGGTTAAGCCTCAAAGCCCTCCAGAACTTGTCGGTCAAGTGAGTCACACATGTCTGTGATGTAGAACTCCCCAAATGGCAAATTATGGGATTTGTAGCCCAAGAAATCAGAAAATCCCATCCTTACCATCCATTTTGGAGATATATCCAGATTGGCAATGTGGTGTCCTTCACACGTTTCAGGCTACAACCCCACAATCTCTTGCCATCAACCAGTATTGGGGCTTTTAGCTACTACACTGCAAAACATAAAGGCTAAGACGTGAAAGAACAGGAGGTCATCTACTCCGGCTTGTAACGCAAGACTTGAGCTTCAATTCCAGGGACAACAAAGAGAGTAAGGAAACAGATATAGGAGAGAAAAACATAATCCTTTTCTGAATCTTTGTTCCAGTCCACTGAAGAAGTGAGATGCGTGTTTTTATGTAGGCTGCCATATGGCAGTCTTCTTTTGCACATACTAGACAAAACATGCTGAGCAGAAACTGTGGAAAACAGCAGATGGGGAAACACACACACACCTATTACCATTGGGTCATAGAAGAAGGCTTATACGAGACTAAGAGGGATACCTTTGGCCCAATACAGCAAGGTCATTCCAACGTTCACTCTTACATCACATGTGACCTAGGTCACATTAACCATTTAGCCACAGTTACGGCTAGAAATCAATGGGACAGGTCCTATACACAGAAAATAGCTCCACAGATTCATCTAAAACTTGCCAATATGGGAAAGATGGATTAGAAGTTGGTCCGTGCCAATTCTGAGGTAGAAAGGTTAAGCATTTTAATGAAAGTTTAAAGTTTCATGAGTAACTTCTGGCAGCGTGATATCCCTGTATATACTCGAGTATAAGCCAACCCGAATATAAGCTGAGGTGCCTAATTTTGACCTGAAAACCCAGGAAAATAGATTGACCCGAGTATACGGTGGGAAATGCAGCAGCTGCTAGTGAGTTTCTCAGAAGTACAACAGATCATCTTACAGCAAGAATTAACTGCTGTAAATAAATTCATTTATGTATTGATATATTTAATGTGAAAGTGTTTTATAGCTGTCATTATATTATGTTTGTTTTAAAAAAGGCTACTTTGTAGATAACCTGCCCATTTTTGTTAAGTATGCTTCTGTCCCGGTTTTGTAGACGAGAATTATGGCAACCCTATCTGAATATATCATTTCTGCTCAGAGGTCAGCATCAATGCCCTTTTCGCTTTCTCTCTCTTTCCAACAGCAGAGCAATAAAAATAGGAGGGAAAGACCCTCTTAAACCAGCTGAGATACCATCGGAGCAACTGTCCTGGAGTCCATTTATAACATGTGCCGTAACATTTTAAGCATCTCCCAGCCACTGTTTCCACAGGGGAAAGCTCTTGTCATACCCTGGATTTTCCCATTGTACACATCATTTCCTGGTGAATACAGGATTTATTCCCCAGCTAAACCCTTCTTGACAGGTTTGTTATCTGCTCACCCTGTCGGTGAGCCCCAGAGAGCCGAGCCTGGCTGTTAGAGAGAGACAAAGGCGGAGGGAAGCAATAGAAAGGACTTGGAAGTAGGGCGAATAAATGTCAAGCGAACTGCCAAATATGGATATTATAGCTGCTGGGGGCCTTAGCGAGTATCGTACATCTTTTGTGTCTATTTTACAGTCTGTGCTTCATGTAAGATGGCAGGACTGAACAGTGAATTGATTTACTCCTGGGCATATACGCACCATTTTAGGATTACAGGGCTGAATGAGACAGTATGTGTGTCTGCATATCTGTTAAACACAGAGAGGAGCAAAATTATTTCAATTTCTTCTCTTCTTTCTTATGTGCACCCATTATTTTAATCAAGACCTTTTATGGTGTATCGCCACCCTTTACACCCTATGACAGCACCTCCCCATCAAGAAATCAGGATTTTCAAATTATCCACCCCTTGATTCAAATTTGAGACTTGTTATGAGCCTGGTTTCTCTACAATGAAGGCACATTTTGTCTTTATGTGTGTGTGTCTGAGAGAGAGAGAGAAAGAGAAAAGAGAGAATGAGGGAGATAACATATTGCAATGGTTCCCAATGTGGGGTACAGGCCCCACAGGAGAACTTCAGTTCCCAGAAGCCTAAGCCAGTATATTGACTGATCAGTGCTTTGGGGAATTGACTTAAGCTTCTGGGAATTGAAATCCAAACACCAGCATTTGGGAAACACTGACAAATTGTATATACTCGAGTATAAGTCTAGCTTTTTAGCTCCACAAATGAGGTCCAAAAAAGGGGCTCAACTTATACTTGGGTGAACAACCCCAAGGGTCCCAAAACTGCAGTGGTGCAAATGCAAACATACATTTTTTTATTAAAAAAACACTACCACTACCGTAAAAACTCAACTACATAAATGTCTGAATTAATTAATTTTACCATGTTTTCATGTATTTTAATTACTGAAACTCACCAGCTGCTGCTGCATTTTCCACCCCCAACTTATACTCGGGTCAATCTATTTTCCTAGTTTTGGAGGTCCAAATTAGGTACCTCGACTTATATTCGGGACGACTTATAGTCACGTATAGATGGTATGCATGTTGTTATTATTATCACACATTAAACTCTATGAAATGTCATGCAAGAATCTCAGATTAGGACTCAAGAGACGCAGAGTTCAAATCCCTGCTTGTCTGTGGAAACTCATGGAGTTGGATGGCAATGATAAGCCATTCCTTGAACATCTCACACAACTGACAAACCCTGTCACAGGGTAGTGATACATTCGAAACACACAACTCACACATATTAGGCCTGTGGTGCCTTTTTTGGACACCAGGACAAGTCCTGGTACGACCCACCAGAGGTGGGCAGAAGTATGACACCGGGCGGCTACACAACAGTGCAAGTCGATTTCTGCCCAAGGCAGAACCTTTGAGGCAGCAGGGCACTGTTTCCATGGGGCAGGTATTGCTAGGCACCAAACAGGCCCCACGCCATGGCTGGTTGGTGCATGGCGATGCACCAGCTCCACCCCTGCTGTGACCTCGGTCACTCCGTCCCCAACTCCCTAGGCTCCGCCCCCTCCCTCCCCTGTCCACTGCCCTTTTGGCATAGCCAGCACACCCTAGACAGCGGGGAGAGGTTAAAAACCAACTACTGTATAATGATTTTTATTTCGCACTTGTGATCCTGTTTTATAATCTGCTGATCTATACTGTGTCCATTTTGTGCATTTGTGTGTAGACATTTTTATCCTTATTTTATGACTGGGACTGTAACTTTTAAACTTTTTATACTGTTTTATGTGCTGTTTTAGTCCTTTTAAATCAGATACCTGTCCACAAATGTAGCCTAGATTTTAAGAATTGATTTTATTCCGTTTTGTTTTAACTCAAACAAATGTATTTGTGGTGGTGCATTTTGACTCTATTTCATGCGCTTAAACCTTTTAATGCACTGGTCATCGACCGTAATCAAGTTTGAATTGAATTGCAATGTATACAATGTTGAGCCAGATGGAGTAATGGTCTGAGCTGATATAAAGTTAATTTTCTAGGCCACCAAAATCACATAAAAAAACTTTAGATGCTACTTATTACCAAACTTTACATGCTACTTATTACCACCACCACCGCCCGTGTGAGTCTTGTTTTACTTCAACAAGCAAATTTTATTACAATCCACTTTTTGCAACACTGGAGACTGGAACTACACAAATGATTCTGCCCCATCATCAAACTCCTCCAACATCTGGCTACTGGTATGTATAATGATCTCAACACAATGCAATGAACCTTTGTTTGCAACATCTTGAAAGAACAAAGCCTTCACTAATGATATTTTAATGAGGAAATGCATGCACTAATTACTGGATGTCTACAGGCTGGTCTGCAAGAACTGGCACTGTGGATTTGTAAACATCATTTGACTCATGTTTTGTGGGAAACAGATATTAACATCTCCTTCTCAATCCTCTCCTTATGTGTGTGGATTTGTTTTGAGTCGAAAGGCACTAACCGCCATTAAATAATGTAGCAGGATTACCACTGACTGAAATATGTATTGTCTTTCATGTCATACCCAATTATGTCCTTCATTTGTAACTCACATCCAGAAAGAAGAGGCAGCCATTGAAACACTCTACCATGTCTGTTTACTAATAAACAGGGGTACCACCCTAATGATACCACCCTAAAGCAGAAAGCGAGGAGGACTTAAAGAAGCTCCTGATTAGGTTGAAAGAAGAAAGTGCAAAAGCTGGCTTGAGACTCAATATAAAGAAAACCAAGATCATGGCAACAGGCCCTCTCAGTCCCTGGAAAATAGATGGGGAAGAAGTAGAAGCAGTGACAGATTTTACTTTCTTAGGATCAAAGCTAATTGCAGATGGTGATTGCAGCGATGAAATCAAAAGGCGACTAATTCTTGGGAGGCAAGCAATGAGAAACCTGGGGAACAGAGTGAAAAGTAGAGACATCACATTGCAAAGAAAAATTCGTCTAGTCAAAGCAATGATATTCCCGGTGGCAATGTATGGTTGAGAGAGCTGGACCATTAGGAAAGCTGAGCGCAGAAGAATAGATACCTTTGAGATGTGGTGCTGGAGGAGAGTTTTGAGAGTCCCCTGGACAGTGAGGAGAACAAATAGGTCAATCTTAGAAGAAATCAACCCTGACTGCTCCTTAGAAGGTCAAGTAGAGAAGATGAAGCTAAAGTACTTTGGACATCAAATGAGAAGAGAGGATTCACTTAAGAAAGCCTTGATGCTGGAAAAGGTGGAGGGCAAAAGAAAAAGGGCGCGGCCAAAAATGAGATGGCTAGATGGTATTGTGGATGCAATGGGCACAGAACTGAGCAAGTTGAGGAGGATGGTGGAGGACAGAAGTGCCTGGCGGACAGAGGTCCATGGGGTCACAAAGGGTCAGAATGGACTGTGCGACTGAACAACAACAAAGGGGTACCACTAATAATGCATGGTGTGAGGAAATGGGCCAGGAAAAAATTCGAATAATACTAAATTGCCTGGTGAATCTGAACAAGGGGTGGCATGAAAAAGATGAAAGGATGGACATATTTGCAAAGTTCATTTCCAAACTCTGGATTTCATTTCAATCACTATCTAGTAAAGGTAAAGGTTTCCCTTGCTCAAAAGCCAGTCGTATCTGACTCTAAGTTTCAGTGCTCATCTGTTTCAAAGCCGAAGAGCCAGCGCTGTCTGCTTCTGCAGACATTTCCATGGTCATGTGGCAGGCATGACTAGACACCGGAGCGCACGGAATGCTGTTTACCTTCCCACTGAAGTGGTCCCTGTTTATCTACTTGCAATTTCTTGCTTTCGAACTGCCAGGAGCCGGGACAAAGACGGGAGCTCATTCTGTCCTGCAGTCCTCGGGAATCGAACTGTTGACTTCCCTCCTTCCAGTCAGTGGGAAACCTTGTTTCAAGTTATGATTTTTGGTTTTCAATGCATTCCTATGGGAAATTCGAGTTGCAAATTTTTTCATAACATGAAAAATGCCTTGGAATGCATTAAATTTGTAACTCGAGGTACCACTGCGCTTAATTCTTGTAGGTATTCATAAAGGAAGAAGAAATATTTCCAAAAGATAGGGCTGCCCATTTCTACATATTTCACACCCAGCTTTCTTTATGCGCACTGAACAATGATTCTATCTCAAAACAGAAAAATGTCAAAACTAAACCGGTTCTATCGCATATTAAAAATGGATGACTAATACGGGATAATTACTAACATGATAATCTGCATAGGTTTTTCATAGATGAGCAAAGCAAAGCTCTTCTTAACCCTTTAATTAAAATCCAAGGATGAAACAGCACATTATTTCAATCCTTTAATTAAAACAGATAAAAACAGTCCTACAAAAAAAGAAAATAAAAAAGCTAGTTTCTAAGTGCTGTGTTTTTGGGCATCTATTCTGAAGAATGAAGCATGGGAAGATTTTCATTTAAATGAAGAAACTAAGCATTAAGCCGGATCCTTAACAGGAAGACGATGAATTTCATTGGCGTCCCTCCCTCCCTCCGTCCCCAAAGCCTGCTGGTTCTAAGGATATGGAAAGAGGCACATAATTTCATTTGATATCTAGCTCCAGGTTACTTATGTAAAACTGAATTAACCCCACTCTGCCCTTCTTTGCCAAAAGTAGCTTTTGATGTTCTTAACAGGGAGGTTGAAAAGAATATTCTTTTTAATATATATCTATTTGAAGGGATGGAATTCCGGAAGGGGAAAATGACAGGTGTTTTATTCATGGGAAATGAAGAACTGTTTCTCTAGTCCTTATTACCACCTGGTACACTAGATGACTTACAGACCCACACGGCACTTGGAACAAGATTTCCGAGGGAAGTTAGACCATCCCCATATTTCATGGATATCAACATTACAGAATATTTTTTTTTGAAGAGTGCCTATTAAAATGCATTAAGGACTCAGCTCAGGTTGTCTTCATGTTCTGCCACTATTCTTAAGCTGTTCGGCAGATACTAAGCCAATCCGGCGGGGGTTTCTGCCTCCTCCCCAGTCTCCCTTTGATCTCCCCACCATTATCTTTTTATAGCATAATCACACATTGGGGTACGTTACAGATCAAAGCAAGCTGCAGCTTTTAAGGCTAAGCCTGGACATGGTGCCCAGAACTAAGTGAATTCATTATATTTAATAATACTCTCTAAGGGATGGAAAGGGGGGAGGAAAATCATATGAAATAATAAACACCCATGTAAATAAGGGAAGATCATTAAAATGAGCTAAATGTGGAGGCAAAGTGGTGCAAGCTAATGTGATTCTATAACTTACCTTGACTGCCGCATCTGTCACACAAAGAGCGATAACTGGGCATATCGAAACAGAAATTTGACAAAATTCATGGCTTACTTGCAGATACAAGAGTCAGGATGAGCCACCCAGAATAAGAACCCTTACAATGTATACAACATTATCCCTACAAATATAGAACACCCAAACAAACAAATAATCCATTCTCTTCCTCTGCTCCGTACTAAAGACGCTAAGAGTCTCTCCACCAGAAGTTGCCAGATCTGTGCCTCCCTGTGACGCTTCCTTCCACTTGCCTCCTTTACACCTCCGAGGCATGCTAAGAATGTAAAAAAAATGTGTAAATTTTCTCATGCACAATGAAAAAAATTGACTTCACGTATGGACAACCACTGAGAGTTTGGGGTGGTATTTTTCTCCTACAATAGCCTGGAAGTTTTGTTTGCTTTGGTTGTAAACAACGATACTGTATATACTCCGTCATGGACGTTGGGCCCGGGCTCTGTCTCGGACGGCGAGCCCCGGGCTCCTTTGGGGACACTGTGGGCTTGTCTGTTTGGGTTTAATGTGTATTGATAGTTATGAGGGGTTTGATCTATTCTGTATTGACTTACCATGTATTGATTTATTATGTGTATTGATCTTTTATATGGTAACTACTGCACTTATTGCTCTGTAATAATAATAATAACAACAACAACAACAACAACAACAACAACAACAACAACAACAACAACAACAACAACAATGACAATCATCATCATCATCATCATCATCATCATCATCATCATCATCATCATCAAGTATAAGTCTAGTTTTTTAGCCCCCAAAATAAGGTCCAAAAAAGGGACTCAACTTATACTCGGGTCACCGATGTTTCCTGTATGCCTTCTTCATGGCTGCTCGCATAGCGATGAGGCTTGGAGGGGGGTGGGGAGCCGTTCCACATAGCGATTGTTCCTATGGGAAAATCCGTACAATGGTTTTTCCAATGGGAAAAACTGCTTAGTGCCAAACATCGTTGTACGGATTTTCCCACAGGGAAAACCGCATAGCGATCAGCTCTGTGGATACAGGGTTCTACTGTACAAAATGTCCTCATCGTAGAGGACTAAACAATTAAAAATTTAAAAACCATTAAAACCAGATTAAAACATATATTGAGACCTGAAAGGAAGAAAGTCAGACTATAAATATGAATACATATGAATACCTACAATACAGATCCATTGATTTCTCTGGGAAAACTGCTGATAGACAAAAGTACATGAGGAGTCTCTTAATGTTACCCAGTGGGGAGAAAACATCACATTTTCCAATCTTTCCTGTGCGACTGAAATAAATGAAGATCTACAGCTGTACCTCTGATGGGTTTTACCCACCCACCGACATTCTCCCTAACAAGAAGGCACAGAGCACAGCTTTCTGTTCCACCAGAGCGTTGTTGTTTCACTAAATAAGTACTCTCTATGCCAGGGGTGCCCAAACTTTTCAGGCCGTGGGCCAGCCATGTGGCTCAGCGGGCTGGTCATGTGGTTCCTCCTGCCAGAAGTGGAAGTAAAATGCCCCTTGCAGTCTGTTTTGCAACAGGATAAGATAGATTTTTAGGCTGCCATTCTCTCTGCTTAAAGCAGGGGTGCCCAAACTACAGCCTGTGGGCCAGATCCGGACCCCGATGGCAATTCAACTGTCCCACCCCACCCATATAGCCGTGTTTTATTTCCACTTCCAGGGGAGGCAAGGGTGGTATGAGCTGGATGAATTGGTGTTGGGAGCCGCATCTGGCCCACAGGCTATAGTTTGGGTATCCTTGCTCTATGCACTCCTGGTTGCTTCCTGGTTGTTTTTTGATCCTTCCTTCTTGTTTCAGTCCCTTTGGCACCATTGATCTCTTTTGCCTGACTCTAGGTTTAAGCCTAAATTCTGTCTTTCTTCTTCAGTCCAGTCTTGTTCAGTCCCGACTACTGGCTTGTGGCATGGCTCATGTTCCCTAGTTCGACTCTTAATGCTCTGTCTTAACAGATGCCTCCCTTCTCTCGAACTGTGATTTACCCTGCAGAATGCCTAATGCAAATTTGAAAGCACACAGATAGATTTTAGCCTCTTCCAGCCCACCAGTGCATTCCCCTCTTTCTGCACTGTCAACTCACACGTGTGATATGATACGACACCACCGAAATAACTATGGCGATGATATCATGGGTTTGACCACATCAAGGCTGTTATTTTGCCTAGTGTTTTACAGATGTGCCAATACATATCTCACCCAAAAAGAATCTTAACCTAACCAGATGTACAACAACTTTAAAGTTCTCCCTCTATCTGGTTTTGTGTGCATGCATGCGTGCTTCAGTGCACATGTGCACATCAGTCCTAACCACAGAAAGCACTTACTCCTTTCCCATTATTAAAACAGATGGAAGTTATAGTGGAGATAAGATCACACACACACATTCTTTTTTATCTTTGCTTTCCCTTTTCTAATCTCACTGTGTTGACTTCACAGTTACTGAGCCACACTCTTCTTCCCTTGGAGGAAACACGTCCCCCGTCGTCCCTACATTCAACCACCTGGAACACTGCTGATCAGTGTGCCAGAGCATCAGGGGGAAGGGACAAAGAAAGGGATGTCTGTCCAGCAATAGGAGTATATTGGAAGAACTCATGATTCTAAGGAGCTGTTGGGAGAACTCTTTGTGACTTCATGGACAAACCGCACACCAGACTCCTCTGTCATCTGTCATCCTCCTCAGCCCAGCCAGATCTATGCTCACCGTGTCAACGATGCCATCCAGCCACCTCATCCTCTGCTGCCCCCTTCTCCTTTTGCCTTTGATCTTTTCTAGCATCAGGGCTTTCTCCAGTGAGTCCTCTCTCCTCATTTGGTGGCCAAAGTCCTTGAGCTTCATCTTCAATATTTGTCCTTCCGAGGAGCAGTCAAGGTTGATTTCCTTCAGGATGGACTGATTTGATCTCCTTGCAGTCTAGGGGACTCTCATGAGTCTCCTCCAGTACCACAGCTCAAAGGCATCTATTCTTCTGCGTTCACCCTTCCTTAGGGTCCAGCTCTCACAACCATACATTACTACTAGGAAGACCAGTACAGTAAAACCTCGCGTAAAGAGCACCTTGCTTAGAGACTAACTCGCTTAAAGAGCAGAATTTTTTCTGAATGGTTGCCTCGCTTAACAGAGAAAACCAACCAAATCCTCGCTTAACAACTATATCGGGGTTCGCAATCTCCCCTACCAGAAGTCACAATGGGTCCCTTACAATGGTGTTTCACTTAAAGAACAAACTTGCTTAACGAGCAATCCCGTGGTACCACTGTACTCTACTCTAGTTCAGATTTTGATCTAGGTTGGAGAAGCTCACCTAAAGATTATTACCAAGCACAACTAAAGACAAGCACAACTAAATTCCAAGCACAACTAAATTCCGTATTGACAATGTTGATTTATGTGTGTAGTTATTCTGCTGTTTATTGCATTATATTATTGTATTTTTATGATATTTAATTGCTATTACATTACTATTATTATTTTGTTATGATATTGTTATATTTTTCATATTGGGTATGAACCGTATTGTGAATATATTGTTTACTGTCTATTTGTACTGAATATTGTTACGGACTGTATTTTGATTATATTATGTTTATATTTATTTTGTTGCGCTGTATTGTGGGATGCTGTGATTTTGTACTGTTGATCTGTTATATTGTATTGTATTCGATTTTATGTTGTAAGCCGCCCTGAGTTGGTTTTTGCCAAGTAGGGCGGCATATAAATCTAAATAATAATAATAATAATAATAACTCTACAACTATTCTAAATGATAATGTAGAGGAGAACAAAGGCAAGAAATGACATCTACTTTCGGGAATGCTGGAAGTGACTTATACATAAAAAGACATGAGAAGAAATACAAAATACCTCCTTAGGTTTCTTGGACTGTCCTTTACTTGCTGTGACATGTGATGACCTTCTTTTGACATTAGATTATTATTCTTAAAGTTGATGATGTTACATCTTTCCCTCCATATCTTGAGCAGTGTGTCCCAGCCTTTGGTTTTTGGACTTCAATTCCCAGAAGACTAAGTCAATTCCCCAAAGCACTGATCAGCCAATGTACTGGCTTAGGCTTCTGGGAATTGAAGTCCCCCTGTGGGGCATGGTCCCACATTGGGAACCACTGCTATAGTTGTTGTTCAGTCGCACAGTCAATTCCGACCATTTGCGATGACCCCATGGACCACTGTCCGCCAGGCACCTCTGTCCTCCACCATCCTCCTCAACCCACCCAGCTCTGTGCCCATTGTGTCTACAATACCATCTGCTATAGAGGAAATGAGAATCCATGGCTCCTACTTAGCTAGAACCAAAAAACCTATCACCTTTCCTACCCCAAGTGTATTTCTGAAATAAACACAAGCTTCCTCCTTTCTTAGAAGGAAGTTTGGATGTGGCTCCCATACAAAGAGGAAGGATGTGTTCACATAATTATTTTAAGGGTTGAATCCACAGGTTAATGTTGCTCCTCTACCACTACGTGCTTACTGAACATGAGGGAGAAAGGTGGAATATCTATCAAATAAATTAGCCAATAACCATGCAGTTTTCGCTATTAAAATAAAAAATGTCAGAACAAAACCTGTGCGTAAAGACTTTAGAATAACATTGGTTTTACTTCAAAGAATCATAGAACTATACAGAGGCAATGTCTAGCCGGACATCCCGCTACAGTAATGGAGGAGTAATGGGGCATCAGCAGAGGCATAGTATAGCGTTGGCGGTGACCCACACTGGATGGCACTTTTGGGGGTGGCGGCAAAATTTCACAATAAATAATAATAGCATCTTGTAACCTGAACTAAAAATTTGAACCATTTCATTTCATATTTTTGTCGTACCTACAATTTGGACCCATTAAAATGAGCACGGAACTTTTTATTATTTAATCTGTGACGGAACCAGGGAATCCCCTTTCTTTAAATGAGCTTTGTCATCTCGCTCACTCTAGCGACTGGCAACGCCGTCTGTACTAAAACCAGTTGCCTTGCGGTAATTACCTATGTTTTAATTTGTGCTCGGATGGTTCACGACGAATATGCAGTGAAAATTATTTTTTTTCATATAAAGAATTTATTTATTTATTTAAATTTATATTCCGCCCTACTTGCACAGGCGACACAGGGCTGATCACAATCGACATACAATAAACAGTTAAAAACTCTAAAAAACATAGTAAAAGATTAAAAACCAATTTAAAACAATCTCTCATTCCTTTAACTAAAGGAATGAGTGGAATAAAAGGGATAAGAGGTTACGTGTAAGATGTTAAATAAGACAGTGGGGAGGGGTCAGTGAACCATCATAACCTCACACCATTCCCGCCAGCCAAGTTTTCAGACCCTTCATGAAAGCCAATAGCTCCGTCTGGAGGCGCAATTCCAAAGGTTCAATAGAGTTCAATATTGTCTAATAACACCTGCAAATTAGGATACGGTGCGGGGAAGTCCCTTCGGGGAAGTCCGTCCGTGATGGCGAATTTGGCCTACAGCCTGGGCAGCTGAAACCCACGCTACACCACTGAGCATTGGGGGCCCGATTCAGCCCCCGGGCCATAGTGACCTCCCCTCTGAACCACATGACCAGCCCATGGCTTGAAAAGTTTGGGCACCCCTGCCCAATATGGCTGGCTGTTTCTCCCAGATATTTTTGTGTGGGTCTCCTTTCATTCCTTCCCCAACTCTTTGTTAATCAGGAGCAGAGGATGCCGGTGACTTTTAGAAGCTGCTTTCCACATATCAAGCAACTTTCCAATTCTATAGCTTTCTGTTCAAATTACTCGCAATCATTTGTCAGAGACTAGGCAGCGGAGATTGTTGCTAGCAGGGTTCTCTCAGCGTGCATTACAATGTTTCCCCAGTTACATTTGGTACCGATTAACTTATCTCCTGTGGGTTTAAGGCCATCAGAAGTTAATAACAATATGCCATCCCCACGAAGCTCTGCAGGCACGAGAGAGACCACAGACTCAACCCTGAGGGCAACACGCCAACTTGGAAAGAAGAGGAAACCATGTCAGATGTCATAATTTTTGTCATAAGCTAAAAATATAAGTAAAGACCTTGGATAGATTTAAAAGGAGACTAAGACAAATGTATGAAGGATGAATATCAACTGCTGAGGAGCAGAAAAAGGATAAAAGCTGTCACATTCATGCCTTCCTTATAAGATTCCCAAAGGATCTCTGGCTGGTTCTAGTGGGAAACTGGAATCCCCTTCCCTGCACAGTAGAGCAGTCTGGCCAGCAGTCACTACACATGGAGTAGGAACAAGAGACGGAAACTTACAACAGTCTGAAGCAGGGGTGCCCAAACTTTTTGGGCCATGTGCTGGTCATATGGTTCCGGGGGCTGGTCACTATGGCCCAGGGCCAAATCCAGGCCCCGATGCCAATTCATCCAGCCTGGGACACCCTCGTCGTTCCTGGAAGTGCTTCCAGGAGTGACAAGGGCATCGCGGGCTGGATAAATTGGCCCACCACTGTAAGGAAATGGAGCACTAACCAAATCTATTTGCTTTTTCTATATGGAGTAAGTAGACCATGGTTAGGCTTCCCAAAAGCCTTTTAGATAGTCTTTTAGATAGACCAGTCTTCTGTTAAGCATCACAGAATGACCACCACCAAGAAGAAAACTCCTGCTGTCTAGACTCTCTCAAGGTGTTCGGGCATTCTAATTAACTGGGTTCTTGACTTCTTGGAAAGGCTCCATACGTGAGAAACTTCTTCCAACATGCCTTTAGCTGGATATGGCAGCAGCAAACAGACAGGATCATTACTCTTTCCCTGTTTGCACTTACCAAGTACCATATATATTTGAGTATAAGCTGACCCGAACATAAGCTGAAGTACTGTATATTCTCGAGTATAAGCCTAGTTTTTCAGTCCCAAAAATGAGCCCCCAAAAGTGGAAATGGCTTATACTTGGGTCAATGACCACGGGGGTCCTAAGACCGTGTTGAATTGAGACGCGCCAAAAAATTAATTAATTTTACCATATTTTCATGTATTTTGATTAATGAAACTCATTAGCAGCTGCTGCATTTCCCATCCTCGGCTTATACTCGGGTCAATCTATTTTCCTGGGTTTTCAGGTCAAAATTATGTACCTCGGCTTATATTCGGGTCGGTTTATACTCGAGTATACAGTAATACCCGGGATAACGCGAGTACCGTATAGCGTGAGAACCGCATAACGTTACAAGATTTTCGGAAAAATCTTGTATCGAATAACGTGATTTTTAACGTTATCCGATACAGTCGTTCTTAGCAGCAGAGTGGCTGGAAAGCTGAATGGGGTTTTCCGTTCAGCTTCCCAGCCACCCTGCAGCTACAGAGGCAGGGGTGGGGAGGCTGGAAAGCTGATGGGGGCTCCCCCGTTGGCTTCCCCAGCCACCCCACAGCTGCGGAGGCAAGGGCGGGTGGCTAGGGAAGCCGACAGGGAGTCCCCGTCAGGTTCCCCAGCCACCCTGCAGCTGTAGATTGGGTCCTCTGATCTCTCTGGAGCAGGCAGGGGACCCGATCCAAGCTGTTTCTGGGCTTCCCCGACATCGTCAGCCAGTGCAGCAAGCCAGGATGTCAGGGTTTGAATCCCGACATTCTGGCTTGCTGCACCGGCTGAAGACGTCAGGGAAGCCCAGAAACAGCTTGGATCGGGTCTCCCCACCTCCCTGGACCCGGCAGGGGGGGGGTCAGAGACCCCAAAATTGGTAAAAAAAACCGGACTTTTTTTTACCAATTTTGGGGTCTCTGACCCCCCCGCCGCGTCCAGGGAGGTGTGGAGACCCGATCCAAGCTGTTTCCAAAGTTTCCCCACCTCCCTGGAGGCTGCAGCAAGCCAAAATGTCAGGATTCAAATCCCGACGTTCTGGCTTGCTGCAGCCTAAAGGGAAACAGGGCTTTTTTAAACACTGTGTGATCAATGTATCGCACAACGTTAAAAACCGGATAACGACGGGACTTGTGGAACCAAGTCATAACGTTATCCGGGGTACTAGTGTATATGATATCTACTTTTGGCCTGAAAACCCAGGAAAATAGATTGACCGGAGTATAAGCCGAAGATACAAAATGCAGCAGCTACTAGTGAGTTTTTAGAATCAAAATACATGAAAATATGATGAAATTATTAAATTGTTGGTACATCTCAATCCGGCACATTTCTGGGACCCTCATGGTCATTGACCTGAGTATAAGCCAAGTCCCCTTTTTGGGGCTCATCTTTGGGGCTAAAAAGCTCGGCTTATACTCAAGTATATATAGTAATACTTTTTTGAACATATCAGCAGAGCTTGTATAAAAAAGTAAAAGGGTAAAACTATTTTGAGTGAAGAACAGAAAGTAGACTCTCTCCAGGCCGCATCACGCCAGCCTTCCTGTTCATCCAATCTCATCAGTAAATGTCTCAGAAAGGTTAATCGTCACAAATCCACAGTGCTCTGACCCTGTCAAATCAGACCATACATCAGTTTGTTTAGGAACTGCCAGAGGGGGACACAAACAAATGAATCACTAGTACCCTGATAGACTGGCAGTTTTTTCATCAGTATGGTGTGTGTGTGTGAGCAAGGTCTAATTTCTTTCAGTCTTGTGATAGCATCCTCTTAACTGTTTTTATAAACAAGATGCATTTAAAACATAGCATAAAATAAGACTGAAGCTAGTGGGACAATAATGGAAAAGATACATTTCAAATTACCATATATACTCTAGTATAAGTCGGGTTTTTAAGCCCCCCAAATGAGGTCCAAAAATGTGACTTGACTTATACTCGGGTCAATGTAAACACGTAAAAACATACACATGCAAATGTCTAAATTAATTAATTTTACAGCATTTTCATGTACAGTAAAACACCGGATAATGTTAAAACTTGGTTCCACAAGTCTTGGTGTTATCTGATTTCTAGTGTTATCCGATCCATGTTAAAGTCCTATGGGATGGATCGGATAACGTTAAAGCTCCATAGAGATACATTGTAACCGCACAGGCTTTAGTGGTTGTTATCTGATCCATCCCATAGGACCTTAACGTTATTCGATCCAATTCTCCTCCCCAGATTACTTAACGTTATGTGATTTTAGCGTTATCCGATCCAATCGTTATCCGGTGTTTTACTGTATTTTAATTATTGAAACTGACTAATAGCTATTGCATTTTCCACCCTGACTTATACTCAGGTCAGTCTATTTTCCTAGTTTTCAAGGTCCATATTAGTTACCTTGACTTATATTTGGGACGATTTATAGTCGAGTACAGTAAAACCTCATATAACGCTAAAACCTGGTTCCACAAGTCTTCGTGTTATATGATTTTTCGTGTTATCTGATCCTCTATGGGATCCATAGAGATACATTGTAACCACACAGGCTTTCGCGGTTGTTATCTGAAGCATCCCATAGGATCTTAATGTTATCTGATGCAATTCTTCCCCCCAGATTCCTTGATGTTATGCGATTTTCGTGTTATTCGATACTAATGTTATATGAGGTATTACTGTATATACATCACCAGTACCCCACCCCTGCTTTGCCAGCCAGGTGTTCAGCTCTTTCCTGAAGGGCAACAGCTCCATCTGGAGATGCAACTCAGTTGGCAAGAGGTTCCATAGGGCTGGAGCAGACACCAAGAAGGCCCTCCTTCTAGTGCTAGAGAGATGTGCCTCTCTAACTGATGGTACCTTTAGAGACCCCCCCCCCAGCCTGCTCTAGTGGGATGGACAGATGTTCTTGGGATGATGTGGTCTCCGGATTAATTAATCACAACCCAACACTTGGCGTTGAGTTGCTGGCTGTGCAGTTTACTCCATGATCATAATGGGATGTCCAGCCAGACCTATGTACAGTAATACCCCGGATAACGTTATGACTTGGTTCCACAAGTCATGACATTATCTGATTTTAGCGTTGTCCGATGCATTGTCTAGCGTTGTCTAGAGACCCAATCACGTCTCTCTCTTTCCCCCTCCCTGTAGTTTAAATGCAGGGAGGGAAAGAGACACAAGCAGTCTCTGCGACTGCAGTAGGGTCGGGGGAAAGGTGCATGTTTTTCCCCGACCCTACTGCAGTCACAGAGACCGCTGCGGGTGGGGGGTGGATTGGGTAGTTCTACCCAAACCACCCCACACCTGCAGACCATTGCCTTGGATAACGCTAAGAATCATTATCCAGAATCGTTATCCGATGCAAGTTTTTTCCAAAAAACTTGCATCGTTATCCGATTCTAGCGTTATCCGATGCAATCGTTATCCGGGGTATTACTGTATATATAAACTCTTAACAAGTACTTTTTGTTTTCCCAACTTTCACTCCCAATAAATAAAACTCAGGTTATCAAAGTAAAGAGAGTGTTACCAGTGGTATAGCATGGGTTTCAGCCGCCGGGGATATAAGCCAAATTCACCACCCCCTGGGCGGTGCCCAGAACACCGGCAGTGGTGGAGGGTCCCGGCGCCCATTCCCACAGTGGCCTCTTCGCCCCAGCTGCTAGGGTTCCCCCCACGCTACGCCACTGAGAATTACCCACAAGAGTAAAGACGAACTTTCAAAATTTGGAAGTATCTCTTTGGTACTTTTGATTCTTACCCACAACCTTTTTTTGTTAAGATCCAAGAAACTCTTCTACGGCACTAGAAATCAGTTCACAAGCTTGGTGCGCCGTAAACTGCGTGATCCCAGAACAATCTGAGCCACAGCCTCTCCCCCCAAAATGTCTACTGAAATATAGGTCTCCATACTGAAAAGGAGGGGAAAAAAGACTTGTTTATAATAAAGACTACATTCTGTAGCAATTTCATAGATTCCTGGGGTTAGAAATCTAGATTGCCAATGGATAAGTGAGCCTTAAAATCACTTCCCTGCTGACAAAAATTCATTTCTTATAACTGTCTCCATTTACCAGAATGTTGAATCTTTCCCAAGGGAAAAGAACAAATGAAAATGTTATTTCGATGTTCATGAACTCATACCTTTCTGTCTGCTTCTTTCACTGCTTGCAATTCCATTCTCTTCCAAATTTGACTAAAGCTTGTGACCTGAGGGAAATAATGTCTATATAATAATCTCCTGAAAACTCTAATTCTGAGTCATGGTTTCCCCCCCTTCCATTCCTCTCCCTCCGCCAACTTTGGATGTTGCTTTGTACTTTATGAAAACCATGCCAGAGCCATGAAAGTGATGTTGTGTGTTGGTATTAATGTAATCATTCTGACTGCACAGCAAGTTGCCAACAACAACAACTTTGCAATATAGACTTTAGCAAAAGTACCATACAGTAAAACCTCACATAAAGAACGCCTCGCTTAGCGACCAACTCGCTTAAAGACTCTCCTCCAACACCACATCTCAAAGGCATCTATTCTTCTGCGCTCAGCTTTCCTAAGAAGACACGGGGGAGGAAGGCTCCCCCCCAAGCCCACACCAATGGCCAGGGGGTAAAGAAGAAGTGGGAGGCTGAGACTAAACCCCCACCAACACTGATTGATTGTATTATTATTTTATTGATAGTTTTGAGAGTCCCCTGGACAGCGAGGAGAACAAATAGGTCAATCTTTGAAGAAGTCAACCCTGACTGCTCCTTAGAAGGTCAAATAGCAAAGATGAAGCTAAAGCACTTTGGACATCAAATGAGAAGAGAGGATTCGCTTGAGAAAGATGCTGGGAAGGGTGGAGGACAAAAGAAGAATGGGCAGCCAAAATGAGATGGCTAGATGGTATTGTAGACGCAATGGGCACAGAACTGAGTGAGTAGAGGAGGATGGTGGAGGACAGGAGTGCCTAGTCGACAGTGGTCCATGGAGTCGCAAAGGGTCGGAATCGACTGTGTGACTGAACAACAAATTGTCTATAAGCCGCCCTCAGTCGTCACAGCGTGTGGGCAGCAATATAAATATGAATGAATGAATGAATGAATGAATGAATGAATGAAGGAAGGAAGGAAGGAAGGAAGGAAGGAAGGAAGGAAGGAAGGAACAAACAAACAAACAAACAAACAAACAAAATAATGGTCCAGCTCTTGCAACCATACATTACTACTGGGAATACCACTAAAATGGTCATCCAAAAATGACACTAAAATATAAAGAGACAAGGCTGCCCAAACAGTCTCTGCGTTTTGAACCTGGACAGAAGAAAGTAAAGGAGCACATAGGAAATAAAAGGAAGAGGCCACACTTCAACAAACAACGGTAGAACTTCTTTTTCTCTCACAGAACATTTATCTTCATCCTCTTTTCAGCCTGAAATAGCCTTTGGCCTCTCCCAGCCCATAAACATAACAGAAACTATTGAGAGTTCATTTGTGCCCAGATCTCAATTTGCATGTGTAGTCATAGACCAGTGATGGTGAACGTTGGCACTCCAGGTGTTCTTGGACTTCAATTCCCAGAAGCCCAAGTCTCTGTGAATCGACACAAATGGGTTTAATACATAGATCTCATTCATGAGGATTCAGAGAGACTTGGGTTTCTGGGAACTGAAGTCCAAGAACACCTGGAGTGCCAACGTTCACCATCACAGGCATAGTCAATGGGATTGATTTCCCCAAGGTTGCAGTAATCACATCAATGACAGTGCAGGGGAAGATACACTGATCTTCTGAGCCCAGCCTACAGCCTGACTAAAGAAGCTCAGATCTCTTCTGCTGCATTTTTAATATAAGATATGCCAGATCATATTCTTATATATCCTTAAAGCTGGTGGTTTGGAGTCTGGTTTTTCATTAAGTTTCAACTTTTCTTTAATTCTTGAAATTGTCAGTAAGAAAAGATACTACCCAGCTTCTAGCTACCTCTGCTGCTGTTTCAACCAGTTTCTTCTCGTCCCCAGGAAGTACATGTGCTGGATCTCTTTCTGTCCTCTCATATTAATTATCCCTTCTGTCCTCCCATGTTTTCATCCTGGGCAAGTGGGAAGGTGTCTGACCTCAAGGTCTGGCTACCATAAGCCATCTGCTTGCTCCCTTATTACAGGCAGAGTGTGGACACGTCTGGATGCTTCCTTGCCTGTGTGTATGGGAGGCCTCTCTGTATGTATTAATACCCGTTGGGCCGCGGTGGCTCGGTGGTTAGGAAGCTCGCCTTGTTAGCTGGAAGGCTGGCAAGTCGGCAGTTCGAGACCCAGGTACTGCATGATGGATTGAGTGCCCGTTTCTGTCCTAACTCTTGGAGACATGAAAGGAGCCTCATTTGGGCGTTCCCTGAGCAGAGTTTCTTCTACAAAAATCTTTTCAACCCAAAATAATTTCTGACACAAAATTCTTCTTCTTCTTCTTCTTCTTCTTCTTCTTCTTCTTCTTCTTCTTCTTCTTCTTCTTCTTCTTCTTCTTCTTCTTCTTCTTCTTCTTCATCCGAATCTGAATATTGGTTATCATTATGACGATCAACAATGAAGACTGTCCTTTCATCTGCCTTCCCTATCGCAGCATTACACCCATACAACTGATCCTTCTCCTTCTCCTCCTCCTCCTCCTTCTTCTTCCTACTTCGGTCACAGTTGTGCCCATCACAATGATGATTGATGAGCCACCCACTCCACCAAACACCAGTACACAAGCCACTAACACTCCGTGCCCATCATGATCAACTATCACTTTTCAAAGGATGGGAAGTACTACTTTTCAGGAATGAAGGTCCAGAATACCACCCGCCACAGTAACTTTTCCCATCTCCACACCAGGCATAGAAGGACCTTCAAACGTTCTATCTGTTTAGAAAGGAACAGACCATTTCAGCTACACATTGGTAACATAATACACACAAGACTTCCTTGTGGCATTAGATGGAACCACATTCTTTTTCACTGGACGTCCTGGGATTCATTAACTTTTTTATGAGAAAAATAGTTCACATTTGTAGATATGTAACTTTTAAACAACAGAGGAGCAAAATATGTCTCTAGGACCACATTCCTAACACCATAGGATAATGTTTCCAGCCTCCAGCTGTCTTTGTAACCCCTCTTTTTGCTGGAAAAGAAAACTGAATTGCTAATTTACCTTTTCTATTCAGCACAGGCCCTGTTCCACCCTACCCCACACCACCCTGTTTCTCAAAAATGGAAGTGGATCTCTAGCCTTCCAAGTCTTCTCCTTTTGGGGGCCATCTTCACTTCCATTGGGAAGTCTGCAAACCACAATGAAGGATTTGGCCAAAACAGTTCATCCCAAAGCACACATTATTTCTTCGTTGTTTTAAACTCTATTCTTCTGACTTGGAATATGTCTGATGGTCAATATGGTTGGATCACGGCAACATCCAACTTTTAATATTGTTGGATCACTGCACTATCACAGCAGCGAAAAGATTCAAAGGTTAGTTCCTTGTTTTAAAACATTTGGATTGTAAGAGTTTGGAAAAGCGACTGTTCCAGACATATGCATGTCCTGCCTTTGATTTATTTCAGCAATAGCTCCCATTTCAATGAAATTTACGAGCACATCATTCAACATATGCTTTCATTTAGTAGTAGTATTATGAATGTGAAAAAGAAATCATTCTTCCCTTTCTGTATCAAATAGAGGTATATCAAGCTGATGTTACTTCAACGTTACTGTAGGGCTGTGAAACATGGATCCTCTATCGCCAAGATACCAAAAAGCTTGAGCGCTTTCACCAACAGACGTTAAGGTCCATCTCGAACATCAAGTGGGATGACTATGTCACCAACACCGCAGTTGTCAAGAAAGCACATGTAAATAGCACTGAAGCTTCCATCATAGACCATTGTCTTATATCGATAGGGCATGCCCACCATATGGACGGTTCTGGATTTCATCGTCAAATTCTTTATGGGGAACTTAGCTCCGGTACAAGAACTCATGGAGCTCCTTTGAAGCATTATAAGGACCAGCTGAAACAAACCATGACGGTATCAGGTGTAAATACGAAGATCACCCACTTTGGTGCCAAACCATCACTGATGCTATCGATCACTTCGAAGGAGAATGCCGCAGACATGAAGAGGCTAAGTGACCAGGATACCTCAGGGACCACATCGTCCCAAGGACATAGACCCATCCCACAAGAGTAAACCGAGAGGGCACCCTTCAGGTACCATCTGTTGGGGAGGCTCGCCTCTCCAGTACAAGGAAAAGGGCCTTCTCGGTTGTAGCCCCCACACTATGGAACCTCCTCCCAGTAGAACTACGCCCAGTTGCTTCCATTTAGGAAAGAATTGAAAATGTAGTTGGCAAAATGGGTCTGGGAGCCGGGATTGTCAACAAGATCCCCTTTCTGGCTCATCTGAAGCTCCTCTCTCCTGAAATTAATTTTTTAATATTAAAGTTTTGTACATTTTCTATTTGTTTTTGGATAGTAAATGGCACAGCGGGGTGGTGGTGGTAATATTGTTATGTTTTAAAGGTTTTTTTTAATTGTTTTATATTGGTTTTAACTTATGTATACCACCCAGAGTCCATTGGATAGGGCGGTATATAAATCTATTAAATTAAATTAAGCACGGAAGCTTTGTCCAAATCAACTACGGCCTCCAGCATCTCTTCGGTGTAATGCAGGAATTCTTAACCTGAGGCCCGTGGGCCAGATGTGGCCCATGGCATCATTTCATGTGAGGGCCCCACCACCTCCACCAGACCAGGAAGTGCCATGTGGTGGAGGAAGGGCAAAATGGCCATCCGACCCCCAAAGTTGTATGAAGGAGAGTGACCTGGTTGAGAGGTCAAGTAGAGAAAGAAAAGTGATGGCATATAACAGAAACAATTATTAAAAAGGTGATAGTATTGTTATTGTTGGTTCAGTTGGAAGGTCATTTTAGACAAGACCATTTTGATTCCCTCAGTAGTCACTCTGTGTGACCCCTTTTTTCATGATATTTCACACTGGCCACTAAGGTTGGTTCCTTGTGGACCACAGAGGGGAAACAGTTGACCTAGGTGGTCTTTAGGGAAGCCAAGATGACCCAACATGATGGGTGAGATCAATTCTTCCTTTTCTCCTAGCGCTTCTCTCCAAACTGGCTTCTTCTATGATGTACGGAAAACACAATGCAAAGTTGTGCATGGATTTTCTTCAGCAACGCACTTGGGTCGAGTGTTTTATAAACTAGCTTACATAGCATAAATCAGGGAAATGCTCGGGAGAGACTGATTAATCTTGCCTGCGGTTTGGAACGCCTGCAAAAAAGCAATCAAAACTCAGAAATAGAAAACAAAAAAGAAAGTTATTTATCCAAAACTAGCCTAAGAAAGGAATTGTGTCATTCACCACCGAAATACTTAGTAAAGGTAAAAGTTTCCCTTGCTCGAAAGCCAGTCGTATCTGACTCTAGGGTTCAGTGCTCATCCCTGTTTCAAAGCTGAAGAGCCAGCGCTATCTGCTTCTGCAGACGTTTCCGGGGTCATGTGGCAGGCATGACTAGACACTTCAGCCCAACCTAAATTCATTGCCCAACAGGTACACATGCTTCCAAAATGCTTGGCATTCAGCTTGCTTTTAGGGGACATCTGGTAGAGATGCTTGGCTATGGACATGTGGCAGGCATAGAGCAAAAGGAACGCTGCTTACCTTCCCACCCAAGTGGTCCCTATTCATCTCCTTGCAATGTCTTGCTTTCGAACTGCAAGGTTGGCAGGAGCTGGGACAGAGACAGGAGCTCATTCCGCAGTGCAGTACTTGGGAATCGAACTGCTGACCTTCCGTCTCCGTCAGCATCTTAGCCACTTGAGCCACCTCAAATTAATCTGTGCATGTACCAGGCAAGGAATTCTTCTCTTCAGGGAGCAAGAGGAGGCTTTTCATGACAGCCACGGAGACGTTTGTGTGTGTGCCTGCTCGCTTGCTTGCTGAACCATATGACCAGCCTGCAGCCCGAATAGTTTGGGCGCCCCTAACTTAGTAGATAGAGCCAGGATCAGGTATTCCAGTTCTCCATTGGGCTTCCTGGGAGAAGAACCAACTGGGTAGTTGAGCTCCAGAGTTACCACCAGAAGGAAAGACTCGAAGACACCACTTCTGAATACTTCACACCTAGAAAACTCTGAGAAGGAGCACTACACCTCAGAACATGGCACATAACTGTTATAAATTCCGAAGTGATACAGTACTGAAGCGATACAAATTCTGAAGCGATAGAATACGATACAACGAATGAAAAATAAGTGCATAAAACTTCTCCTATGGTCCAAATAGTAAAGATGGAAAATAATTTGAGTGGTGCTCAAGGTCTGGATGCAAAGGTTGCCAGCTGGATTGCACTTGGGGAATGGTGAACATAAGGTCTTAGAGGTGGATCTGAGTGTAGGAAACTTGCTGTGGGAGAAAGCTGTCTATAAGTCATCTGGATGCTAGACAGAGGACTCTCCTTGGTCAGCAGTCTTTAAGCCCTGTTCTAGATGGCCCCCAACTGTGAATGCTGTAGTGCTGGGTCACGATTCACCGTCAGAGGTTGAACCAGATCATCTTTCCAATCCTAGGATTACAATATTCCAAAACCTCATCTTGATCGCTTCCACTGAAAACCAAATATAATACCGTCCGTTTGCTCCCTCCTTTCCTACCTCTGGACCTGCAGAATATAAATCCTTCCGTGATGGGGCATTAAGCTCCCTTTTCTTCCTTGAGGAAATGACACAGTCGCAATGGGTAAAAGGTGATTTAGATCGCCCGCTGCGCCACAAATTACCAGGAACTGATTTAGAGACCTTGCCTTTGTCAAGAGAGACAGCCGGGTGTCTGCTTTAAAGAAGTACTGGGAATATTTTCATCAAAAGGTTTGAATTGAAAAACAGTGGGAGGCAAATATCTGACAAGGCACTAAGAAAAACCGCTAGATCCGCGCAATTACCATTAACGGAGGACAGCAGCAGTTCGATGAGGTAATTCAATCTGGTGCCCTACATTTTATGAGACAGTGATTGTGTACTTTGACACAAAATGCTAAGAAAAAGGACTGGGACTCTTTCTTTCTCCCATGATGCAATTCATTTCCTTCATACTTCTCATCAGAAGATGTTTTCATCTTCAAACCCACCCCAAACCTTGAAGGTGGAAACCTACTAACTTGTCCATCTTTGGCCTGATGTCAGTTTGTGTAACATGTCCCCCCCCCCTTTAATGAGGGATGTGAGCAGTGATGGGATGTTACCGGTTTGGACCGGTTCAACTGAACCGGTAGCACCTCATCAGGTGGGGTTGCTGGGGTGGTGGTAAACCCCTGGGCGACTGGTTTGGTCGCCTCTCCGCCCCTCTCCAAAAATGTATTTCTGGACAGCTTTGTCATTTCCTCAAGCTTTGGCTCCCCGGAACTGTGCATGCGTCAAACCTCCATTTGATGCATGTGCAGTTCTATTTTTTTAGTGTGCATGTGTCAAATAGAGGTTTGATGCATGCACACTTTAAAAAAGAACTGCACATGTGTGAAATGGAGGTTTGACGCATGCACAGACTATTTAAAAAATATATATATTTTGCTCCGCCCACGACATCATGACGTCATGATGTTGGCTACCACAATGTCCATGATGTCACGGTGGGGTAGCGGTGATTTTGACAACCCACCACTGCCCTCTTCCCTCCCTCCCTTTGTGCGATGGCTATTCAGAGACCCGGCTACACTCTTGTCCAAAATATGGCATTGCCATAAGCATAACTAATGGAGGCATTGCTTTGCAACATTCAGTTTTAATGATCTGAAATGTAGCCCTTCACAAGACGAAGCCTTTTTGTCTCTGACAGCTTAACTGCTTTGCAATCACTCCATCTTGACCCAAAGTGCCATAATGTATGTTTGGCCGTCAATGAAGCAAATCTTTTATAATTCAGGTTCACATTTGCCTTTTTATGTCACATGTAAAGGGAGGGAGCGATGGATCAGGAGGGGAAGGAAGGCCGGGGGGGGGGGAGGAATGACTGGAGAAAAAGAACCATGAAAATAATAATCCCTTTGATGTTGCTTCACAAGAGATGATGAGCAAAGAATATATTTATTCCAGCCCAATGGAAAATAATAATAATAAAAAGGGCCCAACGTAGTAATAAAGAGAGTTTGACAGACTGAATCTGGAGTGACAGCTAATCTCAGGCTGTCGCTTGCTTGAATAAACCTTGTAATCTTTCCAAGAGGGAGCTGACAAAAAATAATCAAGTTTGATTATGCTAAAAACTGCCTTAGAGTCCTTTTAAAAGGGTGTTTAAACAAAGCTTGACTGAGAGACTAGCAAGAGGTTATGGGGGAGGTGGACTGGAAGCTAGTGGAAATGTGATTTTAGCATGCCAAGGTTTTGACATTTTCTAAAAGGATCTTTTCCTATCGTTTGTGCTGCTGCTATGAAAAGCATGGAAAGAGGTGAAACGCTGGTTTTCATGGATGGCCTAAGACCCTGTTGGCAAACTTTGACACGTCAGATGTCTTTGGACTTCAATTCCCAGCAGCCCTGATCAGCAGGAGTGCTGACTTGGGCTTCTGGGAATTGAACTCCAAGAATACTTGGAGTGCCAACGTTGGCCATATTGCTTGCCATATTGTACATGCCCCTAAAATTGGTGAAATGAAAGCCAGTCATATCCGACTCTAAGGTTCAGTGCTCATCTCCGTTTCAAAGCCAAAGAGCCAGCGCTGTCTGCTTCTGCAGACGTTTCTGGGATCATGTGGCAGGCGTGACTAGACACCGGAGCGCACAGAACGCTGTTTGCCTTCCCACCAAAGTGGTCCCTATTTATCTACTTGCAATTTCCTGGAACTCACTAGCTGCTGCATTTCCCACCCTCGGCTTATACTCGGGTCAATCGATTTTCTTGAGTTTTCAGATCAAAATTAGGTACCGAGGCTTATATTTGGGTCAGCTTATTCTCGTGTATATACGGGTAATTTATTATTGTTATATTTGTACCAGAAGGAAAACAAAGTGCAGTAAAGTAAATTGGGGTGATTTTTCTGCCTTAAGTACAAAATGCTTTTAATAGCCTACCACTGCTAACCATTTTAAACTTGAGCAGCCTTATCTACCAATGGAAAAGATGATATATTTTGATTGTGAGGGCTTGTGTTTGCCAGGTCCTACTACTATGCTTTTTAAGAAGATCAGGAAATATACTGCTTGCTTTCTTAGTTACATTCATGCTGCAAACCCTTGTATTTGCTTCATTTGCTCCGTACTTATTCCTTTAATTCAGTGGCCATTTCTACTTCCTTTGTAGTACACTGGGGCCTCCACTGCTGCTAACAAACATAAAAATTAATTGTTGTGGAGATAGATTTTATTGTGTGAGATGTATTTACGGGATAAACGTGGGCCATTACACTCACCGTTAACAGGCAATGCATTTTCCGTGGTTTCTGGAGTATAAAAATGAACATGTACACCATTTCGGATAAGCCAAGTTCACTGTCATTACCTGAAGTGTCATCCTGATTAACCCAGTTCTTGGCTTCATTTTTTATGCGCTGTACAAGGGTTTTCAGACCCTAATAAGGCCAAAATCAATTAAGAGTTATGTTTCTGACCACACTTGCTATTAGATTCATTCCCAAAATGTGTGGCACTAAGGCTGTAATCCAATGCGTGGTTCTTTGGGATTATGTCCTACTGAACACTACAATATGAATCATGGCCTCATGTACTGAATGAAAACTTGTTGTTGTTCAGTCGGACAGTCAATTCTGACCCTTTGTGACACCATGGACCACTGCCCTCCAGGAACCTCTGTCTTCTACCATCCTCCTCTATGCCCATTGCATCCACAATACCATCCAACCATATCATTTTTGGCCACCCCCTTCTTCTTTTGCCCTCGACCCTTCCAAGCATCAAGGCTTTCTCAAATGAATCCTCTCTTCTCATTTAATGTCAAAAGTACTTTAGCTTCATCTTTACTATCTGACCTTCTAAGGAGCAGTCAGGGTTGATTTCTTCTAAGATTGACCTATTTGTTCTCCTTGCTGTCCAGGGGACTCTCAAAACTCTCCTCCAACACCACATCTCAAAGGCTTCTATTCTTTGGCGCTCAGCTTTCCTTATGGTCCAGCTCTCACAACCATACATTGCCACCGGGAATACCATTGCTTTGACTACGCAAATTTTAGTTTGCAAGGCGATATCTCTACTTTTAACTATGTTCCCCAGATTTCTCAAAGCTTGTCTCCCAAGAATCAATCACCTTTTTTTATTTCATGTAAACGTGCCTCCTCCCAAACTTGGCCCCTCCCAAATTTGGTTTTACTAAATGTGAAATATAATACAGAATGTTGTTACAGTACTGTACATACTTGTGTATAAGACAAGTTTTTTAGCCCTAAAAATGAGCTCCAAAAAGGGAACTTGGTTTATACTCGGGTCAGTGACTGTGAGGGTCCCAAGACTGTGCTAGATTGAGAAGTGCCAACAATTTAATTAATTTTACCATATTTTCATGTATTTTGATTATTGAAACTCACTAGCAGCAGCTGCATTTCCCACCCTCGGCTTATACTCGGGTCAATCTATTTTCCTGGGTTTTCAGGTCAAAATTAGGTCCCTTGGCTTATATTCGGGATGGTTTATACTCGAGTATATATGGTACCTCCTGTTATTTTTCTCAATCTAGGATCCTTTCCAACTAAGAAAGATGCAATCAAATTAGATCAGGTACAGAGAAAGCAAACGCGAATGATCAGTGGACTGGAAAACCAAGTCATGTTGGGAAAGACTGAAGGAACTGGGTGTGTTTAGCCTTGACAACAAGAGACTGAGAGGGGATATGATGACAGCACTCTTCGGAGGCATGAAAAAGGGTCATAAAGAGGATGGGAAAGATTTGTTTTCCATCATCCCAGAGGCCAGGAAACGTAATAACAGGCTGAAACTATAAGAAGCCAGATATAGGATGAATATCAGGGGACATGTAATAGTTAGAGCAGTACGGCAATGGACCTAACTACCTCAAGAGGTGGTGAACACTCCAACTCTAGAAGCATTCAAGAGAGAGTAGGATCTGCTTTGGTTAGGATTCCTGCATTGAGAAGGGGGTTGGCTTCAGTGACCGAAAAGGCCCCTTCCAATTCATTCATTCTAAGATTACAACCACTATTTCTTTTTCCAAACAAGCTTCCGAGAACAAAGTTCACTGGATGTCATGTCAGATCTCATACTAGGGTCTTAATAGATCACTAAGTGAGAAATGCCACACTAACTCACACAATTTACATTTGCACTATTATCAATAGCCTCAGGTTCCTGTACCCATCTACAGTGGTGGGATTCAGCTGGTTCGCCCTGGTTCACCAGAATCAGCAGCAGATATTCCAGCTGGCCCAGCCCATCCAAGTTTTGAAATAAAGTAGTCCTAATTCGGGTGCAACACAGGGCTTTCCCCCTCACCACATCCAAGGTTTGAAATAAAGTAGTCCTAATTTGGGTGAATGAACTCCCGTCTTTGTCCCAGCTCCTGCCAACCTAGCAGTTCAAAAGCAAGAAATTGCAAGGAGATCAATAGGGACCACTTTTGTGGGAAGGTAACAATGTTCCATGCACTCTGGTATCTAGTCATGCCTGCCACATGACCAAGGAAACATCTGCAGAAGCAGACAGCGCTGGCTCTTTGGCTTTGAAACAGAGATGAGCACTGAACCCTAGAATCTGGTACAACTGGCATTCGAGCAAGTGAAACCTTTAACTTTACCTTATTTGGGTGCAACACAGGGCTTTCCCTCTCACCATGCCCACCATATCACACCCACAGAGTAGTAAAAAAAAAAAATTGAATCCCACCACTGCCCATCTACAATTGTTATTGATATAATCTCCATTGGAAAAGAACTGGATTTATCAGGTCATTTCCATGCTGATTCCTACAATTTGCAACCTATGCCAACCCAACCACTGTCTCTTTATCTTGAGGCTAGATACAAATGACTGTCACGTAGCCCCACCCTTATATCTGAGTAAGTGGACTCGATCCATGAAATTTTACATGAAAATATAGCAGTTAGTCCTTAAGGTACCTCAACATTTTTTGTCTTCGTTTCCCCCCGTTTTTACTTTTATTTTATTTTGTTTCTTGTCTGATATGTATACCGTATATACTCGACTATAAGTCGTCCCAATTTGGTTGTCCCTAATTTGGACATCTAAAACTAGGAAAATAGATTGACCCGAGTATAAGCAGGGGGTGGAAAAGGCAGCAGCTGCTAGTGAGTTTCAATAATTAAAATACATGAAAATACAGTAAAATTAATCAATTTTGACATTTGTGTGAGTATGTTTTTTAGTGCTAATGCTGACCTGAGTATAAGTCAAGTCTCATTTTTAGACCTCATTTGGCGGACTAAAAAACCCAACTTATACTCAAATATATAGGATAATACTGAGACCTATTGAGTTTCCCGTTGTCATATTTAACAATTCTGAAAGTTTGTTGCATTTCAAATTTCTGTAAACATTTACTTTAGCAATGTATCACAGGATATAATGAACTATCAGATATTCTCTTTATCATTGTATCCACTTCAGTTAATTGCTTTGTCATTAGCCCAGCCGTTGAAATAAAGATTTGTTAAACATGACTTATGGCGCCAAGTGCTAGATAACATGTAGTTTCCTTTATAAGAGCTTTACACTCACACTCTTTAAAGATATGAGTGCATTAACTGCAACACATCTAAATAGCATGTCACCAGGGTGCCTTTTTATAAATGCATCTCTCTCAAAACAGATAAAACATTTTCATGCAGGCAAAATATATTTAAGTGCCCAGATTCCGGAGCTGTACACTGGAGATGAGAGAAGCATTTCCAACTATCTTCCAACCCAATATGTCTTGTTTAGTGTTATTAGTAACGGTAGGAAAATAGCTCTCAGGGATTCAAGGACATTCTTCTCTTCTTCTACCAAGTACTGTATATACTCGAGTATAAGCCTAATTTTATAGTCCTAAAAATGAGGTCAAAAAGTGGACTCAGCTTGTACTCGGATCACTGTGTGCAATGGAAAAAAAGTGGCGTCTAATAGCCTTCACCACCCACTTCTCCCATCCTGTGGTCTGCGCATCTCAGTCGGGATGGAGAAAACTCCTTTCTGCTGCATCTTATTTTCATGTACCGTATTTTGATTATTGAAACTCACTAACCAGCTGTTGCATTTGCCACCCTCAGCTTATATTCGGGTCAATCTATTTTCCTGGTTTCTCAGGTCAAAGTTAGGTACCTCGGCTTATAAATAAATAAAAAAGGTAAAGGTTTCCTTTGCTCAAAAGCCAGTCGTACCCAACTCTAGGGTTCAGTGCTCATCTCTGTTTCAACACAAAACACCCAGCACAGTCTACTTCTGCAAACGTTTCCGTGGTCATGTGGCAGGCATGACTAGACACACGGGATGCTGTTTACCTTCCCACCAAAAGTGGTTGCTATTGATCTGCTTGCAATTTCTTGCTTTCGAACTGCTAGGTTGGCAGCAGCTGGGACAAAGGCAGGAGCTTCTGTGTTTACGACAGTCTCGGGCATGTTTACACGTGCGCTGATGCATTTTACAGCTGACGTAAATGCACCCGCTTCCACTTCTGGGAGCAGAGAGGGCAGCCTTAAGTGGACCATTTCTGGTCATTTGCTCGGAAACACACAAAGCTTCTTGGCAAAGACTGCAGGGAAGATGACAGTGGCTTTCCACACATGATGCGGCTGTGGCACAGCTGCTTCTGGCTCAGCTCTCCGGGGAAGGGCGTCTGGAATGGCAATGCTACATTGCGCCCCGTGAAGACCCCAGAGGCACCCACACAACAGGGCGAACAGCTGCCGAGCTCCCTGTCTTTCAGATCTACCATTGTGGACGCAGCTGAGAAACGTCCTCCTCCGGGAACGTTCTCACAACGTATGCTTTCCAGATGCACCAGATTGGGTGCAAATTAAAGCATTCCTCAGTGGGGAATTGGTGAGGCATATGGCTCCATAGCTGAAGAATAAATGTCAAAACAATCCCATCACTCCCTTCTCCTAAAAGATTAATTAATCTCATCCACCTGCACCAACCTCATCTTTCCAAGTGCATTAAAGCAGTTGTCCTACACAGATGCCTACCATGTTCACAAACTAGCATCGAAAGCCATTTCAGACTCAAAATAACAACCCACAACCTCACCCCAATCCTGCCAAGCAAGCCTCCATTGTCAGCTTGCAAAGACAGGAAACATTTTCTGTGACTGAGGTCTGGCCTGGGGGACACAAAGCTATGACATATCGCATATACTTGAGTATAAGCCGACCCGAATATAAGCCAAAGGACTGAATTTTTGACCCAGGAAAATAGATAGACCCGAGTATAAGCCGAGGGTGGGAAATTCAGCAGCTGCGAGTGAGTTTCAACAATCAAAATACATGAAAACATGGTAAAATTAATTAATTTTTTGGCGCGTCTCAGTCCGACGTGATTTTGGGACCCTCGTGGTCACTGATCCGAGTATAAACCATTTCCCCTTTGGGGGCTCATTTTTGGGACTGAAAAACTAGGCTTATACTCGAGCATATACAGTAATTTAGCAGCAGCTGAAAGTAGTCTTAGTACCTTGTTTGCTCTAGAGCAGTGGTGCCCAAACTAAGGCCCGGGGGCCGGGTGCAGCCCCTGACGCCAATTCATCTGGCCTGCGTCACTCCTGGAAGCAGAAGTAAAACATTCCCTTAGTGACCAGCTCCCTGAACCACATGATCGGCCCACGGCCCAAAAAGTTTGGGGGCCCCAGTTCTAGAGCATTGCCTTTTTAAAAAAAGAAAAACACACACACATTACAGTTCAGAAGCAAGGAAGCAGTGCCCACACTCTGAATTGGCTTTATGACAACTTAGACTTAGCTCTTCCCATGTTGTGTTAGCGCATCCGGCAGCAGGGGATCTCCAATGTTTTTGATCTTGGGCGAGTACTTCGGCATCCATCCGTGTAATTTTCAGGGTCTTTAAATGTCCCATGGAAGTTCTTCACCATATATTTCGATGTCGTTCTTATTGTCATCTGGCATTAGGAGGGCTCCAGCTTATTGCTACCTTAGAGATCCTGTTCTTCTCTATACGAAAAAAGATGGCCTTCTTCGTGCGACAAGTGGCACAAGCCACTTCTTCAAAGCACCTCCTCATTGGTACCTTGGAGTTGTTATTCAGCGAGGAGTCCATGCATTGGTAGACATCTCCATGATGGCATTCTGGACATGCAAATGGACCTGAGGAATCAAGTCCATTTGCATGCATTTTTTTTAGCCACTTAGATATCACATCACCTGCTGGCTAGGCGGACCATGACATGTGCCCTCCGTTTTCACCTTGCTCTTCTTTCTCTGAAAGAGCATCCCTCTTTTGCCTTTTAATAGCAAGCATTTCTGAAGTCTCACTACAGAAATGTACCTGTAGACCCATTCTGGAACACGTATTGTTTGTTTTTTTTTTTTTGAAATATGTATTGTCTTTGAAATGCCTCTTGTTCTGAATTGATGTGATACTTTGTAATTCACAACTTGTTTTATTTTGACTGTACTATTGGGTATTTGTTTTATATTTTGTTCACTGAAATTGTGATGATTTGTGATGCTTATTATGATTGTGTTTAACTTGTAATTATATATTTGTTCTGTTAACTGCCCTGGGTCAGTTTACCTAGTAGGGTGGTATATAAATCGAATGAATGAATGAATGAATGTTCCATTAGTTGTTAAAGTAAGTGGCACACAACACATGCAAACTTCATGTTTATCTTGATCATATTATTTCCAACATGGTTATGTCTCTCTTTTTTTAAGACCAGGAGCACAGATAGAGACAAAGGCCTGCTATCACCAATGAAATGTTTTCAAGAGCACAGCATCATTTTGCAAATCACAGATGTGATATACATGTGATCCTAAAGCCAGAGGCAATTCCACTTCTGTGGCCCCATCAGAAAAACTGTAGAAAGGTTGAGGAAACTGACAACCTGAACCATTAGTGAGTGAAGTACACACACACACACACACACACACACACACTCTCACTCACTCACACACACACATACAAACACACACACAAACACACACACACACACACACACACACACACACACACACACACACCGCAGAACTACTTAAATCCTTAGTTGGCTCTATGCTACTGGAGGAGTAACATTCCAAGTACTTTGTTCAACAGTTAATCTGCTATTTCATCCAGCCCTTAAGTGATTTTTGAATAGTGGTGCAACTGGCCAGAATACCCATGTGGATCCATATCTGAAAGAAGATAACTCAGATGAAGCACATCTAGCTAAGCTGAAACATTCAAGGCACCCCGAGCAGATCAATTTAATACAGACCCAAAGCATACCAACAGATCTCCGATCGACCCAATGATAACATATCAACTCTACAAAACATCTCTCTTTTTAACATGCCTGCATTAACCTAACCTTTTGTCTTAAGAGCAGGCTGGGAAAGAGATGGATGTCAGAAGAACTGGGCTAAACCAACAGAAGAAATGAAAAGGCAAGTAATAGGGAAGTGATGGGCAACCTTGGCACTCCAGGTCCTCTTGGACTTCCATTCCCAGAAGCCCTGATCAGCAGGAGTGCTGACCTGGACTTCTGGGAATTGAAGTCCAAGAACATCTGGCCAAGGGTAGCCATCACTGGAATAGGGTAATGATGTGGTGTCATATGTGAAACTGGGAATGCAGATTCTACATGCACCTGATGGAATTTGTAATGGAAGAAATACCGTATATAATCGAGTATAAGCTGAGGTTTTTTAGCCCCAAAATGAGCCCCAAAAAGAGGACACGGCTTATACTCGGGTCAATGACCACGAGAGTCCCAAGACTGCACCAGATTGAGACACACCAACAATTTAATTAATTTTACCATACTTTCATTGATTATTGAAACTCAATAATAGCTGCTGCATTTCCCATCCTCGACTTATACTCTGGTCCATCTATTTTCCTGGGTTTCCAGGTCAAAATTAGGTCCCTCGGCTTATATTCGGGTCGGCTTATACTCGAGTATATGTGGTTCCTGGGCAGAGGCTTGTGGAAGACAGGAGAAGTGAGAGCCAGAATCGCTGTCCAAATTCTGTTGTTGCTGACAAGTGGACGGACAGGCATTATGACACTTTACAAACCTGTCACAGCTTAACATGGGTCATTCCCCTCCTTAATGGCACAATTTGATCAATATCCTCTTCCGCACCATTCCAAAATACGCATTGAGAAAGTAGAGATCTACTTACAAAGTAGCCTGTTCCCAAGCTGGATGGGGCCGAGGTCTGTAAAAAAAAAATACAATAAAACAAATTCAGATCTCTCTCTCTCTCTCTCTCTCTCTGACTTTTGTTTTTACATGTTCCAATCCACATCCTTCATTAACTGGTTCTTTTTTTTAAAAAATGTTGTTTTTCCTATTCCCATTCTGCTGCTCCAAAGGGGCTTGCCCCTTGTCATCTGCTACTGAAACAAACACGCCGTTGTCCCTGGATTTCCTCCTCATTTCACATTTCTCAACAGCTCCACCGATAGCAACGTTGCTATTTGCTGAAATTCTATGCTCTGGCGGTAGGTGTAATTGCCAATTTATTTGACAGGCAGCTGGGTAATGAATTAATGATGGCATTTTGGCCTACGCCGAGACTAAACAGACACACATCCAACCAACCTCTGTGACATGCTGGTATTCAATGCCCAGGTCTCCAGCTACTTAGCTTTGTGGCAGTCAAAGTGGGGGGGGGTAGGAGAAGAGGGGGAGCATCTCTCTCGTCTGAGAGATTTCAAAAGAAAATAGCACTGGGTTTTTGGAATAATGAACGTCTGCTCCTTCCTTCATTGCTGCGCTGCTTTTGCTTGTCAATTTATTTCCACAAAGTTAATACATTTCCTTTAAAAAGAAGGTGGGTGGAATTGTGGGCAGAAAAATATTACAAATGTCACAGACAGTGGGTCTTGTTTTGTGAACCAAAAGGCATACAGGCATTTCAAAATGTTCTATTACCTAGTTTTTAGTCGTTTCCTGGTTGAAATACAGTAAATCCCCGACTTACATATGCCTCGAGTTACATAAAGTTCACCTTACATGATGATTTTTGTGCTAAAACCATGTCCCGATTTACATAAATCTCCTGATTTACATAACACAATTTCCACTGAGTTTGCTTTGAGTTACGTAAAAAATTCATTTTTCCTATGGGGCTGCTTCGACTTACCTTATATACTCGACTATAAGTCGTCCCAAATATAAGTCAAGGTACCTAATTTGGACCTCTGAAACTAGGAAAATAGATTGACCCGAGTATAAGCCGGGGGTGGAAAATGCAGCAGCTGCTAGTGAGTCTCAATAATTAAAATACATTAAATATTGTAAAATTAATTAATTTAGACATTTGTGTAGGTATGTTTTTGAGTGTTTACAGTCATGTTAGTGCTTTTAAAAAATGTATGTATGAATTTGTACCACCTCATTTTGGGACCCTCAGGGTCACTGACCCGAGTATAAGTCAAGTCCCCTTTTTGGACCTTATTTTGGGGGCTAAAAAACTAGACTTATACTCAAGTATATACAGTAAATATCATTTTTCTATGGTTTTGCTTCAAGTTACGTAAAAAGTCATTTTTCCTATGGGTTTACTTTGAGTTAAGTAAAAGCTGATTTACATATAAAGCCTACGGAACACCATTGTAAATGACCAATTGTGGGGGGGGGGGATTGCGAACCCTGATTTATTTGTTAAGCAAGTTTTTGGTTGGTTTTATTTGTTAAGCAAAACGAACATTCAGAGAAAATTCTGCTCTTTAAGAGAGTTACTCTTTAAGCGAAACGCTCTTTGTGCGAGGTCTGACTGTAGTTCACAACGCAACAGACAACCACAAAAATCACTACTGTTAGGCTAAAGCATTCAAATCACAGCGAGAAAGAGGGGGAAGGCGGGAGGCTGGCAGTAGCAGGAGTGGGGCTTTAGGGCCTCTGTGCGCTGCCCATATCAGAATATGGTCCCAAGAGACCATTTAGAGAAAATAAGTGATTCCTCACTGGCTTATATTACCCTCAAGGGGAAGGAAGACAATTAGCAGTGGACCATTTCACTGGAGATTTAGATGCTAATGAGGTTTCCTAACGTGTTAAAAAGATTGGAAAATATTTTTGATGGGACATAGATAGCTCCTTCAGTGGAAACCAGTGGAGCAGATCAAAGGAGTCAAAATGAGATGGGCAATAAGGCTGATGGAAATGTTTCGTGGTTGGGGGCTTCTTTCTTTCTCTTTCTTTTTAAAAGAAAGCTTCACAAATATTTCTTACACAGCATGGTGGCAAATGGTGTTATTGTAGGACGGATCCATTGGATATTACACAAATGATCCCTTGAAAGGGTGAGGGAGAGACCAGATTTCCAAACATCCTGCTGGGGAAAAACAGTTGGCCAAAACCCATCTAACCAGATAATACAGCAAGGGTGAAAGAGCAGCATTTTTCACCCTGTAAGACGGGGGTGCCCAAACTATGGCCCGTGGGCCACATCTGGCCCCCAACGCCAATTTATCCAGCCCACGGAGCCCTTGTCGCTCCTGGAAGTGAGCGTATGGGCATGTTTTACATCCACTTCCGGGAGGAACGAGGGCTTCACGGCAGTGATGGGATTTAACAGGTTCTCACCAGTTCGCCAGAACCAGTAGTAACTTTTCCCAGTGTCCCAGAGAACTGGTAGCATCTTTTGGGGAGAATCACCTTCGGGGCTTGCCTTTTCACTGGTTCACCCACTGTGCATGCGCGCCAAGCACTTGGTGTGCATGCACGCCTACAGTGCTAGGTGCGTATGCACGCTCTCCTTGCTATCCTCCCAAGTGGGGAGGAGGAAGAGAAGCTGCTAGCCTGAAACTCCCTATAGCCTGCTCTCCAGGGTAAGTGACTCACCTTTGGATGTGGTGTGTCTGTGTGTATTTTAATGTGTATTTCATACCTTTACCTATATTGATGTACTACCACAGTTCCTAAAAAGGCCTGGTGGCCTGGCTTGGGGTTTTTCAGCAAAGTCTTGGAGTTACCTCACCAATAAGCTACACCTGTGCTATTCCAATTGGTGTTCCAATTGGAGAACCCTTAAGGAGGTACACCTGTTTTACATTTACATTAAGGCATATTACCCTAGAGAACTGGGGAAGCAAAGACTTAGTAACTAACTTCTTTAACTGTTGAAAAGTTGAAAAGGGCCAAAATGAAGCCATCTTGTGGTGAGTTCATTCTGTAGTTCCTTCCATCTGATCTAGTGTGAGAAAGATTAGCCAGAATAAGCTTTAAGCTCTGGTTTAAAAGCTCTGGTTGATTTGTGTTTGGGGTGGGTGGGTGGCTGTATTTTAATGTATTTTATTTATTTATTTATTTATTTACATGTTTGTGTGGTGGGTGGGTTGAGGGTGTGTGTGTGTGTGCTTATTTTTATTTTATTTTTAAATTATTTTTAATTTTTTTATTTGGCTCCGCCCACGACATCATAACGTCATGACATTAGCTCCACCCACACTGATGACATCACGGTGGGGTAGTAAATTTTTTGACATCCCACCACTGAAGACGGGGGTGCCCAAACTATGGCATGTTATGCCAAACTATGGCCAAACTACGCCAATTTATCCAGCCCATGGAGCCCTTGTCGCACCTGGAAGTGAGCGTATGGGCATGTTTTATGTCCACTTCCGGGAGGAACAAGGGCTTCACGGGCAGGATGAATTGGAGTCAGGGGCCGGATCGTAGAGTGAACCTCATGACCGGCCCACAGCCCGAAAAGTTTGGGCACCCCTGCTGTAAGAAGTGCCTAAGTGCAGGGTAAGCAGTTGTAACTCTTTGTGCTAGGTCTTAAATTCCTCACAGCCTTACTCACACATTAAATCATATTTACCACAACAAATTTTCCACATCCAAACATGCTCACCCTCAGATTTATCTCCAGGACTGGAGACCTAAGGAAGTAGAGGAGTGTCCTGTGATTTTAACCAGCTACCCCAGGCTAGCAACCCTGAATTCTTGATCTTTGTTAAAAGAATTGGTGTGATAAAAGCACTTACTGCATATACTCAAGTATAAGTCTAGTTTTATAGCCCCCCAATGACGTCCAAAAATGGGACTCGACTTATATTTGGGTCAACAACCCTGAGGGTCCCAAAACTGTGGTGGTGTAAATTTGAACAAACAGTTTAATAAAAGCACTAACACTACCATAAAACTCAAAAACATACCCACACAAATATCTAAATTAATTAATTTTACCGTATTTTCATGTATTTTAATTATTGAAACTCGCTAACAGCTGCTGCATTTTCCACCCCCGACATATACTCGGGTCAATCTATTTCCCTAGTTTTAGAGGTCCAAATTAGATACCTTGGCTTATATTCGGGATGACGTATAGTTGAGTATATACAGTAATTGTTCATTTGGAAAGCATGGGGAATGTCTGCAGTTCCACATCTCATCCAAAATAAAAAAATGTAACTGAACAACAAAGGAATCATGGCTACTTTGGATAGCCACAAGCAGCAATGGGAGATGAGTCTCAGGGGGGGATATGAGTCCTGAAATAACAAGCAACTAGGGTGCATTTTAATAGGCCTTCAGCTGTTGTGTTTAATACAAAGAGTGTTTGGTCCCTGGAACACAGATGAAGCAACCTTTCTGAATTCAGCAGTTTATCAAGAAACCAAAGAAATTACATCCTTCAAGTCTTTGAAGGTCTGCTGTATCCGTTTTGCATATATATAGTGCATTACGAGAGGCAGCTAGGTGGCGAAGCGGCTTGTGGTGTTCGTATTGACTTTGGCCATTGTTAATGCAGGTCTGACAGAATGAAGGAACAGTGGGTATCATTTCAATTTCTGATGTCAACATCAAATTACTTATTTAATTTCATGCCTGGCGAAGCATTGTATAGCGACATGCAGAATCATTTCACTTCATTTGTTATGCTGTGTTTTCGCAGCCATTGGCTTGCCTTCCAACTGACAGCTTTAATTACGACATGAATTTGATTGCACTGCTGAGGAATTAACATAATGCAACAAAGCATTTAAGAGCCCCAGCCTTGCAGACTCGCATACACACCCCAAACACAAAACAAGCACATGGGAAGAAAACAGAGGTGACATACAGAGCTCCTCGTCAAATTCTTTTGTGTGTATCGTGGGTTGGATACAGCATTGGGTGGATCGTTCATTAGACTAGAACAGTGGTCAGCAAACTTGGCTCTCCAGCTGTTCTTGGACTTCAGTTCCCAGAAGCCTTGATCAGCAGGAGTGCTGACTTGGGCTTCTGGGAACTGAAGTCCAAGAACACCTGGAGAGCCAAGTTTGCAGACCCCTGGACTAGAACATCTATTTCATGGGGGGAGGGCAGTGATGGGTTGTTACTGGTTCGGACCGGTTCACCCGAACCAGTAGCACCCATCAGGAGGGGGTCACCAGGGTGGTGGTAAACCCCCAGGCAACCAGTTCAGTCGCCTCTCTAGTCCCCTTCCGTAAATGTATTTCCAGGCAGCCAAAATGGCTGCCCAGAACTGCACATGCGTCAAACCTCCATTTGAAGCATGTGCAGTTCTATTTTTTAGTGTGCATGCGTCAAATAGAGGTTTGACGCATGCACAATAAAAAAATAGAACTGTCCATGCGTCAAATGGAGGTTTGACGCATGCACAGTTCCGGGCAGCCATTTTATTTTTTATTTTTTTTGCTCTGCCCATAATGTCTTGACATCATGATGTTGGCTCTGCCCATGATGTCATGACGTCGGCTCCACCCACAACATAATGACATCACGGTGGGGTAGCAAAAAAATTGACAGTGTACCACTGGGGGAGGGCTCAAGATTGTCCTAAAGCGATAATTCTTTTTAATCGAAAACCTTGCTGGAGCTCCAAAACAACAAAAAATTGTCATTGCATTTATGGTTGGTCATGTGCCCAGCATCACAACCACGTGATCTCAGCTCAGTCCTTAGCAAATGGTAATTGAGGGTCCAATGTTGTAGACTTGGGTCATACTTATACTTGGGTCAATCTATTTTCCTAGTTTTAGAGGTCCAAATTAGGTAGTCGATTTAACAGTCGAGTATATATAGGTAGTTATGCATTAAAAGCAAGTGGCAAAGGAGACAGCATTGGAAGGAGACATGCACGAAAATGTGAATAAATCCAGGAAAAGGAGAGAAAAATTGAGTTGACTTGAGATTCCAGGTTGAAGGAAACAGAAGGGGCAGCCATCTTGCCTTAGAGCAAAATCTCAACTGAATGAATTCTACTGCAGGCAAGATTTTGATGAGATGAAATTGGAGACACTGCTGTGCTTTACATAAGGAAAGGGGAGGGCTGACAGCTTCAGCATCTTTCCAGCCCCTGAGGACAGTCTTATCCAGAAAGCAGAAAACAAGTTGTCAGTCCCCTAAAGCCGACACAAGCAGAGATGTGGCGAGGGGGAGCAGGAGGGGAGGCAGAAAGCAGAAGAAAGGTTCACAAAACTGAGTGCAGATTCATCAGCATGGTGTCAAGTGCTGTTGGCTAATTAATTGGCCTTAATCTACTGGAGGGCAAAGTCTTCTGTTCATTAATTTACCTCTGAAAAGTCGTCTCCCTCACTGTGTGTGTTTGTGTGTGAGAGAGATCAGGATTGTGTCTGATAGAGATTACAACCCGTCCTCGGACTGGAATCTATTTCTGAGTCCTGCTCTAAGAACATTTTGAAGTGGAAGCATTGTTAGTCTGTGCAAGCATATCACAGAGTAAACAAAACAAAGAAAAAATAAAAAATGTTGTGTCACCTTAAAGACTAACTCCTGTATTTTAATGTTAGCTTTCGATTGGAACAGGGAAACTACAAGACAAGGATTCAGAGAGAGACAGTACAGATAAAATATATACACTTGTTGGACACTCACAGAACAGGTTTGAGCATTAGCCAGGGGTTTCTGGGACATTATCAGATTTAAAAATGCAACAAATGCATTTGTTGTTGTTCAGTTGCACAGTCAGTTCCGACCCTTTGCGACCCCATGGACCACTGTCCACCAGGCACTTCTGTCCTCCACCATCCTCCTCAGCTCACCCAGCTCTGTGTCCATTGCGTCTACAATACCATCTAGCCATCTCATTTTCTGCCGCCTCCTTCTTCTTTTGCCCTCCACCTTTCCCAGCATCAAGGCTTTCTCAAGTGAAACCTCTCTTTCTCATTTGATGTCCAAAGTACTTTAACTTCATCTTTACTATTTGACCTTCTAAGGAGCAGTCAGGGTTGATTTCTTCTAAGATTGACCTATTTGTTCTCCTTGCTGTCCAGGGGACTCTCAAAACTCTCCTCCAACACCACATCTCAAAGGCCTCTATTCTTCTGCACTCAGCTTTCCTAATGGTCCAGCTCTCACATCCATACATTACCACTGGGGATACCATTGCTTTGACTATGCAAATTTTTGTTTGTAAGGTGATGTCCCTGCTTTTAACTATGTTCCCCGGGTTTCTCATCGCTTGCCTCCCAAGAATCAGTCACCTTTTTATTTCATGGCTGCAATCACCATCTGCAGTGATCTGGGATCCTAAGAAAGTAAAGTCTGTCACTGCTTCTACTTCTTCCCCATCTATTTTCCAGGGACTGAGAGAGACTGTGGCCATTATCTTGCTTTTCTTGATGTTGAGTCTCAAGCCAGCTTTTGCACTCTCTTCTTTCAACCCAATCTCGAGCTTCTTTGGGTCTTCCTCACTTTCTGCCATTAGGGTAGTATCATCTGCATACCTCAAATTGTTGATGTTTCTCCCAGCAATTTTGATCCCAACTTGTGATTCATCCATCCCTGCATTGCACATTATGTGCTCGCGAGTTGAAGGGGATGGTGGAGGACAGGAGTGCCTGGAGGACAGTGGTCCATGGGGTCGCAGAGGGCCGGAATCGACTGTGCGACTGAACAACAAAAATATAAGTTGAACAAGCAGGGTGACAAAATGCAGCCTTGTCTTACTCCTTTTCCTATTCCAAACTACTCTGTCATGCCGTATTCAAATGCATAACAGACTCCAAAATATGGAGGGGGGGGGGAAGAGGGATGTTTTTAGTACTGTTGACCTCTAGTTATGCCTCATACTCAGTCAACTCACTAGGATATGTATAATGTCAGATGCATGTCAAAATGGTTATTTTGCAAATCTAACCACTCAAACTGTTTTCCATCAGAGATTCACTTGACAAACTGATCGCTTTGTAATTACCAGTTGTAAATAACTCTTTGATTTACATGTCCCTCTCCAAACCAATCCAATTTGCACACCTACTCTGGGCCTCCATATGAAACATATAAATGTTCAGAATGAAAATCCACTCTTATATGCTGAAGAAGTGGACTTGGTCCAAGAAAGCGAACATTAAAATCCAGGAGTTTGTGTTTAAGGTGCCACAACAATTTTTTTTGCTTTGTTTTGTTCTGCTATAAGAAAAGTCCCCAAACTCAATAGTAGTCAATTTCTCATCCAATGCTGGGATGTTTGCTTGGGACGTGTTATTCAGCTGATAGCCACTTTTGACTTTACAGAGGTAGAGTTTGCCTCCATAACTGTTGCTAATCAGAGACAGAAATACACCCACACGTATTTCCTAAAGTTGAAAACTACCAGCCTGCAGACAAGCTGCTCCTGCCAATATGGAGAAACTGGGGAGATGATAGCTTTTGGAATACAGGCCCCTTAGCTGACACTTGGGATAGGAGTCTAGAGCCCAAGCAAGGGGGAACCATTCTCCCCTTTGCTAAATCAAAGGCACACCAGCTGCTTGTTATCCAGTGGGAAAGCAAGAAAGTTTCAAGGTCACAGTGTCTTCCCTCCTACCAGCTAATTGGGTGAAATTCTTTTCAGCTAAAGAGAAAGTAGGAGAGAACAGTCTCTTTTTGGAGATGTTATTATCTCCCAGATGGTTTGAGCCATTGGGACATCTCATTGGTGAATACCCTCAAAGGCTTTGGGTAATAGGTTGATAAGTATAAAACTGGAGGTGTTTGCTTAGTTTAGCCTAGTCCAGTGGTTTCCAACCTTTTTGGGGCCACGTTTCACCTAAGCATCTCTAAAATCCTGATCTCTCCCCCCCTCCCCCGGTAACATACAATTATTATTCAAAGTTAGGGTTGCCATATGTCCCAGAAAACCGGGATTGTCCAGGATTCAAGGTCGGAAAAAATTGTCCCGGCCAGTTCAATAAAAATCATGTTAAAGTCCTGGATTTTTAAAACTCACTGATTGTGTACAGTGGTACCTTGCTTAAAGAGCATAATGTGCTCCACGGGATTGCTCTTTAAGCAAGTTTGCTCTTTGAGCATCCTCGACCTCGGATGTAGACACAACTGGGCTAGGCATTGGAAGTGCTCCTTGATCCAGGTCCTCTTCGGAGTCAGAGGAGGGCTGGATCACAACACATCCTAAGTCCCCGTCAACATGCCTTTGCATTCCATCTCTTTTACATCCACAAAAGAAAATACTGAAGCTAGAGCAGGTGAGACAGACTGAATTGTATTATCACACACTGTCAGCTTTGTAATCATTGAATATTTAGTGTATCCTAGCATTATTCTCCCTCCATGAAAAGACAGTATTTCTATAAACACATCAATTATCCATTATGAAACCAGTACTGTACTTTGTGTTCTGTGTGCTCCGGTCTCTAGTCATGCCTGCCACATGACCACGGAAATGTCTGCAGAAGCAGACAGGGCTTGTCTCTTCGGCTTTGAAACAGTGATGAGCACTGAACCCTAGAGTTAGATATGACTGGCTTTTGAGCAAGGAAAACCTTTACCTTTACCTTTACCTTTAACTTTACTACCTTGTGTAATCCTAATTTCTCTACTGACAGATACAGTTGTACAGTAATACCTCGGATAACGTTTACCTCGGATAGTGCTAAAATCGCATAATGTTAAGTAATCTGGGGAGGTTAAGGTCCTATGGGATGGATCGGATAACAACTGCTAAAGCCTGTGCGGTTACAATGTATCTCTATGGAGCTTTAACATTATCCGATCCATAGGATTTTAACATGCATCGGATAACACTAAAAATCAGATAACACCAAGACTTGTGGAACCAAGTCTTAGTGTTATCCGAGGTATTACTGTACCTCGCTTAAAGAGCACAATGCGTTCCACAGGATTGCTCTTTAAGCGAGTTTGCTCTTTAAGCGAAACACCATTGTAAATGACCAATTGTGGGGGGGGGGGATTGTGAACCCCGATTTATTTGTTAAGCGGGTTTTTGGTTGGTTTTATTTGTTAAGCGAAGCAAACATTCAGAAAAAATTCTGCACTTTAAGCAAGTTACTCTTTAAGCGAGACGCTCTTTATGCGAGATTTGACTGTACTGGTGATTTGGGCATGGCTCCTTGCTTAAGTATAGAAAGAGTTGTAAACCATCAACACATGCTGCCTTTGCCTATGTTGTGGCCATAATAAAACTTTAAAAAGCATCGGGTAGTAATATATGCTTCTCGTGAGATTTCCTTCCAAGGTGGGGCAGTTTCCCTCACCCCACTGACCCTCTGGCAGTAGACAAAGGTCTTTTTATTCCTGCAAACATTTGGTAACTGATTTGGAGGCAATTTTAATGGAGTCCTGCACCTCTTGCTCTTTTCCTTTTGAAGTTCTTCTCACTTCCAATCTTGTCTGATTTGGGAGGCTAAAGAAGATGAGCCTGGCAGAGTTGTAGCTAATGAATCTGCCATGAAGGCCCATGGGTATTGTCTCCCAGTCATTCTATCCTGGTGAGGCCCCCTTAGGGTTGCCACATGTCCTGGAAAACCAGGATTGTCCCGGATTCAAGCTCGGAAAAATTGTCCTGGTCAGTTCAATAAAAATCATGTTGAAGTCCAGGATTTTTAAAATTTACTGATTGTGTATTATAACACGCCATTGACATAAATTCATACTCTCACTATCAAACGAGCGATTTCCTGACACACTGAAGTAGGAAGATAACGTTTACCTCGGATAATGCTAAAATCGCATAACGTTAAGTAATCTGGGGAGGAGAATTGGATCAAATAACATTAAGGTCCTATGGATGGATTGGATAACAACCGCTAAAGCCTGTATCCGATCCATCTCATAGGATTTTAACATGGATCGGATAACACTAAAAATCAGATAACACCAAGACTTGTGGAACCAAGTCTTAGTGTTATCCGAGGTATTACTGTGCCTGGACACAAATCTTAACATCCTCGTCTCACACCACTGCCCGATAAGTGTGACCAGTGTGTTTCCTGGAACTGAGGACGTTAAAAGTTGACCATGACACAACTTCTCAGAAGTACAACAGATCATCTTACAGTAAGAATGAACTGTTGTAAATAAGTTCATTTATATATTGATATATTTAACGTGAAAGTGTTTCATAGATGTCATATTATGGTTTTTTTAAAAAGGCAATTTTGTAGATAACCCACCCATTTTTCTCAAGTGTACGTCTGTCCCGGTTTTGTGGGAGAGAATTGTGGCAACCCTAGCCCCCCTCCAAAAGAGGGGAAGAATAGGGTCCCTCTCCAAGAGAAAGAAAATAAGTTGATGCAGAAGGAAGGGAAGAAAGTGAATAGGGTGCAATCAGTTCCGTGCCGGCCCAGCGGGCTAGCGGGCAAATGCCCAGTGCGCACAGAGACCTAAAAAGGATAAGAACGGAGGTTGCCAGCCCAAGAAACCTTTTTTTAATCTTTGTCATGGGCAATAACCAATAATCTTTCTCATGACCCTATTTTAAGCAAAGAATGCAAAGAGTGGAATGGGAGATTAGGTTTGATGCGTTAATTTGAAATAGCGTAAATACTAGCTATAAAACTGTGGTTTCAAAGCCCAGAGAACAGCTCCTGCCGTTGACTGAGCAGAAGAAAAATGCAAGATGCTGTTTACCTTTCATAAGGAGAAGAATCTGAAACAGGATTGCAAGGCCACCACAAGCTTGGCTAAGAAAGTATTTATCTCTTCTCAGGCAGTTCTTCCATCTCGCTGCCAAAATCTCTAGCAAACAAGAGATTGTGAGGCTTCGGAGCAAAGCATACTTAAATTTCTGCTATGTTAGCAAAGCACACGAAGGACTATTAGCAGAGTCGCTGCCAACCTCTCCAATGGATCAAGTTGTTTTTTTCCTTAGCGAGTATGGATTACAATTACCCACAACACATTTATCCCAGTGCTGTCAGCTCCAGTGATTTTAACACTAAGTCTCAATTCTTTCCCCCTTTCCAAACTCTAAGACTAGCGTTGAAACCAAAGCCAAACCAAAATTAGTCAAGGACTGCACTTTCGTTTCTAGTTGTGTCTGGAAAATAATCTATTTTCCATGCTTATCTTTGGAACCTCTCAAGAAATATTTTGGGATTTTATTCCCCCTCCACATTTGAGCTGCACAGCTGTTTCCATGTCCTTCTTTCTATGATGCCCAGTTTGTCTTTGTAAAAGGTAAAGGTTTCCATTGCTCGAAAGCCCGTTGTCTCCGACTCTAGGGTTCAGTGCTCATCTCTGTTTCAAAGCCGAAGAGCCAGCGTTGTCTGCTTCTGCAGACGTTTTCGTGGTCATGTGGCAAGCATGACTAGACACAGAACGCTGTTTACCTTCCCACTGAAGTGGTCCCTATTTATCTCCTTGCAATTTCTTGATTTCGAACGGCTAGGTTGGCAGGAGCTGGGAGAGAGACGGGAGCTCATTCCGTCCTGCAGTACCCGGGAATCGAACTGCTGACCTCCCGCCTTCCAGTCAGTGTCTTAGCTACCTGAGCCACTGCAGTCTTGGCAACCAGCTTTTACCCTCCTGCCTATTTGGCACCTATGCCAATGTTGTGTAGCAGTTTGAAGCTCCAACCCATGACTTCCATTGCTACAGGCATAGAGAGCACAGGCATGTCATTAAGAAGACATCTCACCGCTATCTTGTTTCTTGTTAAGTATGGATCAACACAACATGGCAAATCTCTTGTTGAAAATCTGCAGTGAGTTCTCTCCTTCAGCTTGAGAGTGAGACCACAAGAACTTTTTCCTTCAATGTGTTCACATCATTTTATCCAAAATGAAACAACACAAACTAGTGTGCCTTTCATTAAGCAACTAGGCAGAGCAAACACAAAAATACAGGCCAAGTGTGCAGAGAAACACAAATTAGATGTCCTTTACAAATTTCTTCGTTCCTGCAAGAATGCAAGATTAGTAGTCAGGTACACTAAATGGGTGGTGGACAGGGGAAGGGGGCAGAGCCTATGGAGTTGGGTGTGGAGGGACTGAAGCCACGGCGGGGGCGGGATGGGGCTGGTGATCGTAATACCCGCCCCTCAGAAACAGCACCCTGCTGCCTCAAAGGTTCCGGCTTGGGCGGAAATCGAATTGTAGCCGCCCGGTGTCATACTTCTGCCTGCCTCTGGGGGGTGCCAGACCCTGTGGCACTCCGGGACTTGTCCCGGTGTCCAAAATAACCAGCAAGGGCCTGCTAGTAGCATTTTCTTAAGCTTGTGAGTGTGCAAAATCTGAGACTCCCTGTCTGCTTCCCACTTTCCTGAAATGAGGAAGAGAATGTTTATGATTTATTCTTTATTGCTTAATGATGAAAATCAGCATTTACAATTGTGGGAAATTTAGGGTAAGTTGATGGCTTCCAAATGTAGTAAAATTGAGAGAATCTTGGCTACTGTATGTGCTGTTTGGAACTGGAGGAGGTATGTGTTGTATTTGGGGATACTTCCCCCGAAACTCTAGTGCGGGGTCACCAACCTACCGCACATAGGCCAGAACTGGCCCATGGCACAATTTCATGTGGCCTGTGACAACAGCGAAGCACTGGTAGCAGATGCATTTATGGCAGTATAGGGGCCACATGAAATGCTGCCAGTGACCACATCTGGGCCACGGGCCACAGGTTGAGAATCCCTGGTTTAGAAGTAAAGGTAAAGGTCACCATTGCTCAAAAGCCAGTCGTATCTGACTCTAGGGTTCAGTGCTCATCTCTGTATATAGCCAAAGAGCCAACGTTGTCTACATTGGCAGAAGTTTCCATGGACATGTGGCAGACATGTCTAGACACTGGTGTGCACGGAATGAAATAAAAGCCACATATAAAAGCCACATTTTGAAAAATAATAACAATCAAGGGCAAAATAATGTATATATCTGAGTGAAGAATGATAAAAAAATTAAACCACATTGTTACCATTACAATTCCAAAATAAGAGAAAATGTGAACATAAAAAAAACCACATATCTATTATATCAATCAATTAATCAAGTCTTTTCATATGGAAACAATGTGATAGGTTGTGTTCTCTTCAATTTAGTTGTATTCAACCAGGTTTTCTCAACCATTTCAAGCCGAGGGCCATTGGGTCACGCTCCCTCAGACAGCTTCAGGGGCCGGACGGCCATTTTGCCCTTTCTCCACCACATGGCACTTCTGGGTGTGGTGGAGGCAGTGGGGGGCACATGAAATGGTAGTTTGAGACGCCCTAAACTAAACTTTTAAAACCATGCTCTTGCTCTGTTTGCTGGGCAGTCCCGAATGAGCATGTTGAGTACAGAAGGCCCCCATCGGGGCTCCCAGCACTACCCACAACCGCTGCCCACTTCTGGGCAGCCCGTGGTCCGGTACTGGCCCATGGCCGAATACCGGTCCACGTCCCGGTGGATAGGGACCCCTGATGTAAATCATAGCAAAATCAAAACTGTGTAAAGTTCAAGACTTAGACTTACATCACTGAGTTGTTCTCGCGAACTGCTCCGCTGGAACGCTTTTGATTCGGCACTTGCGTTTTCACTGTCACTGTCCCGACAGCTGTTCTGGCCTGGATTAAGCTGCCACACAAGAAGGAAATAAAAGTTTGTGTCTCATCTAAAACTCACTGGAATATTAAAACAAGAAACGTTAAGAGCAGATTAATTTTTATACTACTGTACAATACTATTGTACAGTAAAACACCGGATAAAGCTAAAACTTGGTTCCACAAGTCTTGGTGTTATCCAATTTTTAGTGTTATCCGATCCATGTTGAAATCCTATGGGATGGATCAGATAGCATTAAAGCTCCATAGAGATACGTTGTAACTGCACTGGCTTTAGTGGTTGTTATCCGATCCATCCCATAGGACCTTAACGTTATTCGATCCAATTCTTCCCAGATTACTTAACGTTATGCAATTTTAGTGTTATCCGAGGTAAACGTTATCTGGTGTTTTACTGTATTAGAAACATCATCATCGTATAAAAAAGAATCAAACAGCTATCAAAATAAAAACCGATGAACAAAAACAGTTTAAACTACAGTGGAACCCCGCATAGGGAATGCTTCGTATAACAAAAAATTCGCAGAACGAAGCGTTCGTTATGCAAGGGCGATACCCTGCATAACAAAAAAAGTTCATTATTTATTTATTTATTTATTTATTTATTTATTTATTATTAGTTCAAATTTATATTGCCGCCTACTCGCCGTAGTGGCTCAGGACGGCTTACAAACAATACATTACATTACAATATGTTGATGGGGGTCAGGGGGAGGGGCAGCAAAGTCCTCAACCTGCCCTGGATTCTTCTTCCCTGGCCGTTGGTGTGAGCACAGGGGGAGGAGCGGCGAAGTAATGTGGAGTTTTCGGTAGCCGGTTATACCTGCTCAACGGGAACCCCAGTTAACGAACTCCCCCCCCCCCGGTTATGCGGGGTACCACCAATAGTGCTTTGCATAATGAAAAACTCGTATAACGAAGCGCTCCATGGAGCTGAGTTTTTTCATTATCCGGGGTTCTACTGTATTTTTAAAACACAATTTCAAATACTGGCACAAGGCAGGAAGTTTCCTTTCTTAACCAATGGTGTTTTATTTTTAATCATACAGCATTTTTTCACAATTAGTGTAAAATATAGTGTCTGTGAAAGTCCTATTTCTATACCAAACCAGCATGTCTTTTCTCTGTGCAACAAAATTCATTCCCTCAGCTAACAAAACAAAATTGTAATATAGAACACAGAAAACTCATTCACTGCTACTACTTTTACTACTCTTACGTGGGTTACACAGAAAGAACCTCCACGAAGATGGTGGTATTTCTGAACTACAACCAGGCGTACCCTGGCGACGGCAACCTTGTGTTGCCAGCTAATCTTTCTCACACTCTTTCAGGAGAAAGTAACTGCTGAATGAACTCACCTAAAGGTGCCTTCATTTTGGCAGTTTCATGTCAGGCCTATACATGGAAGAAGAAGACTAGTTTATGCAAAAAAGGTAAATTTTTGGTTGGGCTTATTTTCCTTATGACTTTCCACAGTTTGACAAATGCAATGATGTCATGTGGCTGTCCTGGTTTGGTGGGAGAGAATTATGACAACCCTACCTGAGTCCTGCCTGGAAAGCTTTTACACATCCATGTTGACAACACCATTCTGCACACGTATGTTTTTGTGAAGTAGACATTAAACCTGCAAAATGCTACACGTCCCTTTAGACTTAAGTTCTGGTGAACTCAGGGTGATTTATTTCCAAGCATGCATGTACTGGATTATGTTAGCTAGAGGTACAGCTGCCCTTGATGACAACAGCAGTACAGTAGAACCCCATATAATGAAAAAAGTTGGTTCTATGATGTCTTTCGTTATATGAATTTGTTTGTTATACGAAGCATACCTCGTACAACAAAAATCTCTATGGGAAAAATCGTACAATGAAATTTTTGTTGTACAATGCATCCCATAGAAATTTTCGTTATATGGTTTTCCCCGTAGAAATCCATTGCTTCATATAAATTTGTTGGTTTCCGCAAATCCTCTTCATTATACGAATTTTTCGTTGTATGAGGCATTCGTTATACGGGGTTCCACTGTATCCTTTTTAGATTTTGTTCCCTAGGCTTCAGGGATCAGTGTTAAAAGGGCAACCATGATGAGTGCAACTGTGCTTAATTGCTGCTTAATTGCTCCTGTTTGGTGTTAGAGACATTTCCTGGTCTGATTGATCTTGCCCTGTTTTTTTGTCATTATGGTGGCCGCTTCCCTATTATCTCCTTGCAAGCCAACAGCCAGCTGATTTCTACAACTTGAATAATTTATATGGCCAAGCTCCGAAACAGCTTTAAATAGCACTGTGTTTCCAAGTAAATTAGCCCAGTCCTCACAGCCTCATTTAGTTCTTGTTCTTAATGAAACAAAACAAAAACTGAAGTCTTCATTTGGTGATCATGCATCATTACTTAGCCTTTTCTGTGCTGCTTTCATCAAAAGCAGGATGGGAGTTTTGGATTTTTTTTCTGAACGACAAACACCCTCCATTCTGGGTACTCTGCCTACCTAAGAGGCCCTTTGCAAATGCCTCAGCGTGATACACTTTGGAGTAAGGTCTAAATTAGAAAGCTTTGAGCTAAACTAAACTCCACCCAAACTTCTTGCTCAGAGGGGGGGAAAATTCCGAGCTAGTCTTGGGGCAGAATCAAGAAGTTAGAATGGAGGTAGGCCTAGCCCAACCCCGTAAACTTCTAAAGTTGGTCTTTCTCCCCCTCCCCACCTGTGAGATCATTCCACCCTGGGCTGTTCACATATTGAAACATGACAGCAATCAACAAATCAATTTAAAAAAGGTTATTACTGTATATACTCGAGTATAAGCTGACCCACATATAAGCCGAGGTAGCTAATTTTGACCTGGAAACCCAGGAAAAGAGATTGACCCAAGTATAACCCGAGAGTTGGAAATGCAACAGCTGCTGGTGAGTTTCAATAAAAATACATGTAAATATGGTTAAAATTAATTAAATTGCTGCAGTGACAGATTTTACTTTCTTAGGATCAAAGCTCACTGCAGATGGTGATTGCAGCCATGAAATAAAAATGTGACTGACTCTTGGGAGGCAAGCGATGAGAAACCTGGGGAACAGAGTGAAAAGTTGAGACATCACATTGCAAAGAAAAATTCGTCTAGTCAAAGCAATGGTATTCCCGGTGGCAATGTATGGTTGTGAGAACTGTGTTAGGATATATGAATGTGTTTGCAACGAGAGCAAACTAATGACTGCCTCTTTAAGATTGTGCAGAAAACACAGTCACTACCAGCCAGGTGCAAGCACTGAGTGGTTGTGTCTTTAGCATAAATGTAGCACCACTCTCTGCTGTTTAGCCAGCCTGCATTCTCTGACTGCTTTTCTGCTGTGCTCATGTCCATTTGCCTGCTTCGTTCCTGAGGATTACCTGGTATGTTTTTACTTGATGTTCTTTGCAAGTTATTGGAACACATGCCTTGCCACATTGTGGTAACCTGTTCGAGGACTGTTTGAAGCTAAGCTACTTCGTAGCGTGAATGAACTACTGGTGGATATCTTCGAAGCCAACCTTGAAGCAGAGGTAAAGGTTTGGACTTCTTCATTGTTTTTCGAAGATAAGAGCTTGAAAGCTCACATTGACTATTAAGACTAGCTGCAACACTTTGTCTGACTTGAAGCCGAGTGTTGACCTGCACTTTGTGCATGCTCTATGTAAATAGTGTAAATATATATTTTCTGCAAACCAAGCCGGACTTTATTTGTCTCCTGTTTTTCAACAAACACTCTGGAAGCTCAGGGTGTGGCAAAAGCTAAGCCACTTCCAGCACTCTGCATATATTATCCTGTCAAGCTGGACCATAAGGAAAGCTGAGTGCAGAAGAATAGATGCCTTTGAGATGTGGTGCTGGAGGAGAGTATTGAGAGTCCCCTGGACAGCGAGGAGAACAAGTAGGTCAATCTTAGAAGAAATCAACCCTGACTGCTCCTTAGAAGGTCAAGTAGTGAAGATGAAGCTAAAGTACTTTGGACATCAAATGAGAAGAGAGGATTCACTTGAGAAAGCCTTGATACTGGGAAGGGTGGAGGGCAAAAGAAGAAGGGGACGGCCCAAAATGAGATGGCTGGATGGTATTGTAGACACAATGGGCACAGAGCTGAGCGAGTTGAGGAGGATGGTGGAGGACAAAAGTGCCTGGTGGACAGTGGTCCATGGGGTCGCAAAGGGTCGGAGTCGACTGTGTGACTGAACAAGAACACAAGTTGTTGATTGTGTTTTTAACCGTTGTTCACCGCCCTGAGTCATTTGTGAGGAGGGCGGCATAGAAGTGTGACTAAATAAATAAATAAACTGGATATATTTGATCCACAAATTAACCCACCAGAACCCAAAACAGCATCAGTGTGCAAAAATCTCCCATATCACACCTTAAACTAACCATTATACAAGCTCAGCAAGGCTTCAGCACATCCTGGCAATGCATTAAACACGTCAGCGTCTCCTTGGTGAGCAATAATTTATGAAAGAAAGCAACCATGCCCCAATATGGGTGGTGCACATCTAGAGAAGATGTTTTGGGCATGGAAGCGCATTAATCCCCCGTCCTTCTTTCGCTGCCAACATTCCCTAAAATCTCAACAGATCAAAGTTTTGCAGACAGGAAAAGGCAGTTGGGGAAGGGGTGGTGGTAGTAAAGAGAGAAAGAGACCTCAACAAAAATTAATAACTATTTAAGTATTCTGTTTCATCGTGATAACAAACAGATGGTTTTAATATTCTAGAGGCTAATTTCTGAACAATTAAAAACACAGCAAGACATTAGCATCTAATGAAACATTTTAGCTATCAGCATAGGCATCTGCCATTAATTTCCACACAGTAAGACTTGGTTCTCTCCAATCTGTTCTTTGTTACAGGAAGTTTTCCCCCCACTTGGAATTTAGTGGAGTAAAGAATTAACAACTGTTTTCAATCAGCAATCAGCAGGGTACTTAAGCAACATTCACAGAAACCATCTCTACCATGGGGCATAAATATATACCCCTCCGTTGGCTTTGATGTATAATGTATATTTGTGATTTTAGAAGGGAACTCGGTTCCTAATTATGTCTTCCTTTTGAAAAGGCATGGATTAACCCCTTGTAATGGTGCCATGTCTCCTTTTATTAGGTTCTTGGGCAAGGGCGGAGGGGAGGGAGGAAGATGTAAATATTTCAGAAAGCAGCTTTTAAATTCAGTTTAGCTAAAACCCCTAAATTTGTATTTGAGAAAGTTTGCCCCAAGCGAATGCCAACAAAGATCCCATGATGAGAACCATGTGGCCAAGATGTTCTTCAAGGGCAATCAAAAGTCTTACATTTATGACCTGTTTCCTCATGGGAGACATGACACGGGCGGCGTTCGTCATCAAAGGGGCTATTGCTTGGAACTAGATGTGCTATTAAGACATTTTCCGAAGATTTTCCCCCAAACAACCAGAAACAAGTCATCAACTCATTCCATTAGGAGTGGCGATTGGAATGGAAGAAGAATGTATCTGTGGGAATCATTATTTGCTTCTAGTGCAAATGCATGAGATGATTCCAAGATGGCTAAACCAACCTTGGTCGCCACACATCAAAAGACTTGCATGATTCCTGAATATTTCAGTCCTGAAAATGAAGAGCTAGTAATAAATTTGCTGTGTGAGAGATGTTTCTGATACATTACTGAATGATTCATTTCCTTGCTCTGAGTCTGTTTTTTGAAGTCAAAAGAAAGTTTCCAATTTGGCATAAAGATATAATGTGTTCCACGGGATTGCTCTTTAAGCGAGTTTCCTCGTTGAGCAAAACACCATTGTAAGTGACCAACTATGACTTCTGGCGGGGAGGATTGTGAACCGCAATTTAGCTGTTAAGCAAGTTTTTGGTTGGTTTAGTTGTTAAGCAAGGCGACCGTTCAGAGAAAATTCTGCTCATTAAGCTAGTTAGTCTCTAAGTGAGGCGCTCTTTATGCGAGTTTTTACTGTACAACAATGACAAGTAAAATTGCCAAGTTAAATTGAGCTTATGGTGACCTTTTCTAGGGTTTTTATACAGCATACTCAGAAGTACTTAGAAGTACAGTTCAAGGACTGCGCAGCTTGCCCAAAGCTACACAGACTGGTTCTACTCCCAGGAGGCACAATGAGAAAATCAAATTCACATTCTCTAGCTTTGTAGCCAGATACCAGCCCTAGAATATGTTATGAGCATTTTCTGTTGTAGTACAGTGGTACCTCGAGTTACAAATGGTTCGAGTTACAAAATTTTCACAATACGAATGAAAATCAGTTGAAAATAATGGCTTGAGTTATGATTTTTTCTGGAACAGATTAATTGGTTTTCAATGCATTCCAATGGTAAACCATGTTTCATATTGTGAATTTTGGTTTTCAGTGCATTTCTATGGGAAATCTGAGTTACAAATTTTTCATAACATGAAAAATGCCTTGGAACACATTAAATTTGTAACTCGAGGTACCACTGTACTTAAAATGTGAGTCTTACATGAAACTAATGGGTTCTTGTGAATTCCTGAATGCTCTCAATGGATTTTCCAGTTTAAAAAAAGCCTAATGATAGCATATTATTATATCATATGCTATCTTGCACCTGGCAGCAGTAGTGATGGTGACAAAAGAGATAACCTTTTCTGTTCTTGCTGCATTCTCAGGAAACCATCAGAGGAGACTAGTCCAGGGATTATTACCATAGTACGCACTTTGATTGTTGAATAAATCATGTTCTGATTTGGGGTATGGTGGAATCAAGGTAAAGTCACATAGTGTTTGAGTCACTGTGTATGTCCATTGTGAAACCTTGTCTGATCAGTTTTTTCTGTGTAGTATATCAATACATGCTTTGTGTGCTGCATTCCAGTATGCTGTACAGTAATACCTCATATAACATTAGTATCGAATAACACTAAAATCGCATAACATTAAGGAATCTGGGGGGAAGAATTGCATCAGATAACATTAAGATCCTATGGGATGCTTCAGATAACAACCGCTAAAGCCTGTGTGGTTACAATGTAACTCTATGGATCCCATAGGATTTTAACATGCATCAGATAACACTAAAAATCATATAACACCAAGACTTGTGGAACCAGGTTTTAGTGTTATATGAGGTTTTACTGTACTAAAGTTCTTGTTCCTGGATAAATTTGAATTTTCTGATTTTTTTTTTTAAATTCTAACACTTATAGTGACATAGCACTATAGACAAGCACTGTATATACTCGAGTATAAGCCGACCCAAATATCAGCCAAGGTACCTAATTTTGACCTTGAAACCCAGGAAAATAGATTGACCCGAGTATAAGCCAAGAGTGGGAAATGCAGCAGTTGCTAGTGAGTTTCAGTAATTAAAATACATTAAAATACAGTAATATTAATTATTTTAGTGATTTCTAAAACTGTGCTTGCACTACCCAACAAGTGGTGGCGCTGCAGGTAAAGTGGGTGGGCAGGTCCGTTGCATTGAGGCAGGAAGTGTTGCTCTAGCCTAGCCTCTTGCTCCCCCTGCAAGGAATGAGAATGGCTTCCTCCCTCCATCTTGGACACATGGAGCAGGGACAAAGGCACAAATGTATGGTAAGTAAAATCCTTTCTTTTTCCACACCAGTTTGGAAGGGGGACACAATTGCATTGTAGAGCTTCTTTCTTCATTTGCACTTTTCCATAGGAATGAATTGAAAACATACCAGAATAGGAGAACTTGATTTTCAATGTATTCTAATGGAAAAATCGCAATTTGCGCCCTCTTGTGGCCAGCTGTGTAATTGCGCCTGTTTCTTTTGCCGCGGAAGTCCCAAAACTTATTTTTAAAGTGCCGAATAACTTTTTAAAAACCCATATTTTTTGACCTTGTGGTTGCTGACACGTGTATAGGCCGAGTCCCCTTTTTGGACCTCATTTTGGGGGTTTAAAAACGGTAAGTGGCTTGATAATGGAAAGGAGTAAGACTAGCAAGAAAAACTGTTGACTTTAGAAAACAGAACATGAGTCCTTAATAGCAAAACAACCTGAGACGCCACAACATTGAGTCTGCCTTTCCAACCTCTAAGTATCTCATACCAAACCGTGGCGACAGCTGTGCTTCTCCACAGCAATAAAAAGGAACAATTTAATAGCTTTTATTGTTCTGCTGCAACGTTTCAGCCTGGCCATTTGCTTCCCCTCCAAGGAATCCTGAAGCCCGCAAGGGCCTCAACAAGAGAAGATCTCATTTACCTAAAAGCACTTATAAATTTTTAATTTGCTTTAACAAGTAAATTAACAAGTCCCTCATTCAGGCAAGTTTTATGGCCTCTTGCCACTTGGGGAGAGCTGTAAAAGTTTTTATAGATAATCCAAAGCTACCAGGGCTGCTCATAATAAATTGTCTGTTTCCTGTTATTTTTATCAAACCACTGGGTTTCTTCATGGCTTAAAGTCACAGCTTCCTTATTTCTAGGGATTTTTTTTAATGGGGCCACATTTATCAACTGTAAAGAATATTTAAAATTATACATGGCTCCTATTAAACCACTACAAAGCTTGCTTTGTTGTTCCATTTGTATCCATTGGCGCCAATCAGTCCCTCTCCTCCTCCATGACCATTCCATAAATGCTCCGCCAACGTCACATGTTCAAGTAACAAGCCTGTACACCACGAATGCTGAACACTGTCTGAGGCACCATTTTGTATATGCAGGACTTCTTCCATTGAGATTTCTTTGCAAAATAGCAGGCCAACGTCAAATTGCAGTGGATGTCTAGGGACAGACAAAGTGGGCTTCTCTTTTTCCTGCATCAACCCTTTGTACCAAAAAAGTACTGTGATGTGGTAATTATGGACAAAGCAAAGTCCCCTTGAGACTAGAAAAACCTCCCAGATTGGTGGAGTACAAGTGGAATAAATACCATATATATTCCACTATAAGTCGTCCGGAATATAAGTCGAGGAACCTAATTTGGACCTCTAAAACTAGGAAAATAGAGTGGCTAGAGTATAAGTCAGGGGTGGAAAATGCACCAGCAGCTAGTGAGTTTCAATAATTAAAATACATGAAAATACGGTAAAATTAATTAATTTAGATATTTGTGTGGTTTTGAGTTTTTATGGTAGTAGTGCTTTTTTTGTTACTGTATGTTTGAATTTGCACCACTGCAGTTTAGGGACCCTCGGGATCGTTGACCTGAGTATAAGTCGAGTCCCCTTTTTGGACCTTATTTTGGGAGCTAAAAAAAACTAGACTTATACTCGAGTATATACAGTAAATATCATTTTCCTATGGGTTTGCTTCGAGTTAACTAAAAAATTCATACTGCAGCTTCTACAGCAGACTAACAGCTTCTCTTCCTCATTCCTGCTAGGGAGGACAGCAAGGAGGCCGCACATGTGCGCCAAGCACTGTAGGCGTGCATGCACACCAAGTGCTTGGCACACATACGCAGTAGGGGAAAAGGTAAGCCCCCGAGGTGGTTCCCCCCCCCCCAAAAAGCTGCTACTGGTTCTCCGGGAAACTGGGAAAAGTTACTACTGGTTCTGGTAAACTTGTGCGAACCTGTTGCTGCCCATCACTGCCTTTATCTAAATCAGGCAGAACTTCCAGAATGGGAAATTATGGGATTTCTAGAAAACCCTCTCTTCCATTTGTCTGACTGAGAATGTGCAAAAATACCAACGCTGTGATGTAATAAAGTTAGGAAGGCTCACTCAACACTGGTGGGCGGAGTTAAGGGGCACAGATGCACTGAAATCTCAAAAGACGATTATTATTAATGTTATATAGCACAAATATGATATTACCTGACCAAATAACTAAGGCCAGTGTGGATAGAGCCCTACGACAAGTGTAAATCCACATCCTTAGCTCATGTTCATATTTCCCCTTTAATAAGGACAGCATCATTTCCCTCCAATCTCCCCAAGGTCTAAGGCATTTCCAACATCAAACAGAAGAAAGCACTGTAGGCCATTTCCTAGAAACCTATTATGCCGTCAGCTCACTTTTTAAGTGTAACCAAGGGAAAGGACTTACAATACTGGCTCCAGTGCCTTCATTTAAGGGGAGGAGGGGAAGTTGGAGAATAGCCATCATTCCTCTAAGCTACTGCTGCATTTCATTTCTCTAAAGAACTCATAATAAGGTGGGCATGTTTCCAGGAAAAGAAGAAAGGGATTCAAACTGCTAAAACTTGAACTTGTACATTTCTCCACTGCATTACTTTAAATTTCTGGCAAAGGACAAGACTCTGGTATTACCGTGCAATTCCAAGAGTGTGTGTCTTTCTCCTTTGCAATCTAATAAACTGGATAATAAAGCTCAGGCATATGTAAAACGCAGCTGAGGAATTGGAGGAAAATTGGGGAATCGGGGAAGGAACAATAGAGGAAAAAGTAATGTATAAACTCTCAGGTTCTACTGACTCTTGGAGGGGAACTGAAAGCAGTGATGGCGAACTTTGGCACTCCAGTTGTTCTTGGACTTCAATTCCCAGAAGGCCCAAGTCAGCACTCCGGCTACTCAGGGCTTCTGGGAATTGAAGTTTAAGAACACCTGGAGTGTCAAGGTTCCCCATCACTGGTCTATTCTATTACCATAGCACCATGATGGCGAACCTTGGACTTCAATTCCCAGAAGGCCCAAGTCAGCACTCCTGCTGTTCAGGGCTTCTGGGAATTGAAGTTCAAGAACACCTGGATTGTCAAGGTTCACCATCACTGACCTAAAGTATTAAGAGACTTGTCTGTTAGAAAAATACGTACAAAGGTGAGAGTTTTACCATATTATGCACAGCATGAAGTAAGCAGGTAAAGAGGAGCTTTTCTTCCATAATTCTATAAGGAGCATCCAGTGAAATTGATTTGAGTGATTTGGATTCAAGATGAACAAAAACAAAAGGCTTATTCATACAATGCACAATGAATGTATGGAACTGATTCCCACCAAATATAGCGATAATGGCGGCGGTGGCAACTCATTTCTGATAATGCATTCCCCCCCTCCCCCGAAGTAGGAAGAATGCCATTGGAGTGAATTGGTTTAAGGTGGATCCCAGCTTGCCATGAAGTGACTCAGACAGTATGATCACGGAGTCATCTCCTGCTCCACACATGAAATGAGACATGGAGGATTCAACACCGGGGCTGCAATTGACTGCCACAGCCTTGAGGATACCATCAAGATGTTCCTTCACAGCCAGTCCATCCAGCATGGCCTCGCAGAGAAGTTTTGAACCTTGAACTCATAGCCCTGTGGACAATGGACAGTGCCAGTCAACGAGGTCGTCCTGTGTGCAGAAACGCACACCATATGGGCAGAAACCCACAATACAGTATGGAAATCTGAAAGTATTGGGAGAACTGCTACAAAATGGGAAGCCTTCCAAAACTGCAGCTGTGTCGAACCATTAAAAACCTGAAGCTCATTTTGCTGCCCGACCCCATGCTTATTACCACATAACTATTCATCAAAGAAATTTCGGCACAATTAATTAAATTATCCCCATGCTTGTGCCGTGGAATCGTTATTCCTAGATCAGTTTTCACTCACACTCTCTTCAACCTGGGCGTGCTTGCCAAAAGACATCTCTAGGGCTGTCCAGGCTGTGTAAAAGCCAGGCTTCAGCCTGTCACTCATTCTGCCTTGCTGCTCCCTCTTGCTCTCCTTCCTTCAATCTGTCTCTTGCTTTAATTGCCATTTATTTTCCATAAGGGTTTTCTTCCCCCTGCCAGCCTGTTGGCAGGGCTTCCAGGCAAGAGGGAAGCAATGAAATATACCTGCAGACACTTAACATCAGGGCCAAACTCTAACGTGGCTGACATGAAGCTACAACAGGAGAGGGTGGAGGTGGGAATCTTTCCAGGAGGAGTATTTTCACCAGGTATCTTGTTTGATTTTCCTTTTCTCTTCTTTTCAGAAACACAGAACTCATACGACTGGGGCTTAGAATACATAGCAGAAGACCTCCGTCTAAGTTTCCCAGTCTTCTTCTTCGATGTCTCAATCAAACCCTGGGCTGCCAAAATGAAGCCACTTTCTTGGCTTTGTCGTTGGCCAACCTTAAGTCCTCATCGGTGCAGGTTTCTGGTGGTAATCGGCAGACCAGTAAATGAGCCGGAATCTGTATCTCTCCACATTCACACGTATGTTGTTGTCTCCTAGCAGCCCCAACTTGAGCTTGTTGGTCTTACGTTTAGGGACGCCAACCCTCAGCCTGCAAGTCTGGCCAGGTTATTCTTCTATGGTAATAGAGTAGACCAGTGGTTCCCAACAAGGGGTACACAGCCCACAGGGGGACTTCAATTCCCAGAAGCCTAAGTCAGTACATTGGCTGATCAGTGCTTTGGGGAAATGACTTAGGCTTCTGGGAATTGAAGTCCAAACACCAGCATTTGGGAAACAAGACCATACTGCCATTGACTCAACGCCGAGTGTTAATTGAATTGAATTGAATTGACTGTCAGGAGGCAGTTAACTAACTAACTAACTAACTAACTAACTAACTTACTTACTTACTTACTTACTTACTTACTTACTTACTTACTTACTTACTTAAATTTATATTCCGCCCTACTCGCACGAGCAACTCAGGGCGGATTACAACCAATCAACAAGCATGTAAAACACAGTTTAAAAAACTCTAAAAACAATTTAAAACCACTTAAAACAATACCTCATTCCTTTAAATAAAGGAGTAAAGGAGAGGAAGGGTAAGTATAAGATGTTAAATAAGTCAGCGGGGAGGAGTCAATAAACCATCAGCCCTGAGGACTAACAGGTGCCGAAATCCACAGGGGTGATGGTCCCCAAGTGGATTAAATCCCACACGAATCCATCTTGATGGAGGGCAGCAGCTTCATCCATCCTAGCCTAGGGCTGAGGAGGACTTTGTGTACCAAAAGGGCGCAGGACCAGAAAGTGACTCGCAGAGCTGGATCGGTGGTATGGGTGTCACTCTGCAATGCGGAAGGCAGATGAAAGGACACAGGATTATATTCGCAGGACAGTATTCATGGTTGATCGTCATGAGGATCATCAATATTCAGACTTGGATACGGGACAAGAAGACAAACTCTCAGCCTATTCAGGGTCATCCAAGTGACATTGGGGAGGTTAAGTTCCTCAGCCATGTCTTCCTTTAATGCTGTTCCTTGCCCAGGGAGCGCCTTCCTCCATCTCCCAATTTGCTTTTGTCCTTGTGTTCCCCCTCAAGAATGTTTGTTCTTGCCATAAAGCTCTTCCTGTATCTGATCTGATGGACTTGAAGCTCATCTCCATTCAGAGGATTTCTCTTGCTTAGTTCTCTCAACATCCTCTGCTCCTTCTCTCCTGATCTTAGGTGGAGCAATACCAACAAGAGGGTATATTTTCTCAACTGGTGGCATCCTGTCACTATACACATGGCTTCATTTGCCACTTATCAAGGCAGAAGAAAAAGTCTTGGGCAGTTGTGGTACTTTCTTGGGTTTCCAGTGGGGAAGGCGAAACCTAAGAAAACTTGAAGTTATTGTATGGATGAAGGCCTGTGTTCTCTTCTCTACTAAGGGGAGGGGCAGGGCTTCATGTTTGAGCAGAAAGATGTTTGTATTGTACCTGCAAGTGCATAAAATCCATGCATTTTGCCCTTCTTCTAACATGCATGGACATCTATCTGCATGCATCTTATTTTGAAATCACACAAAAGTCTTCAACTCATAAGACCATCACAAGTTTCTATGCTATTTGTTTTTAAGTTCTGGCCCTTAAAATCTCAATGAATTAGAAGCTGTCCAGCTGACAATTCTACCTCTGCCCTACAACGATAGTCATCCGGAGCAGATCCATGCAACAAATGGACATTGACTCAACATTTATGGAAGCCCATTGGCCCAGCTGGATGACAGTTGGACTCAAGCCCATGTGATAAATAGCTGAAACATTCTCGGTAAAAGAAAACTACATTTCAGAAACTGGGATCATAAGGGAAAGGGGACATGTGCAATAGGAATCCACATGTCCCTCACCTGCTACAGAAAAGAAGAACTTGGAAGAGAAGGAAATGGGGCTTCCCAAACTGCCCAAGAGCCTGTAGCTCAGTGGTGCTCAAACTATGACCTGGGGGCCGGAGGCTGGAACAGAGGCCAAGCCATTATTAGAGGACGGTTTCAACTATGTACAGGACAGGTCGCTCTATATTCAGTTCAGAGCTTGGCTCCAAGAAGTACTAGAAATCAAGGACCTGTTGGGAGATGATAAAGAAATCTGCAAGGGAAAGCTTTGCCTTACAATAGAATCCACTTGGGCCTATATTTCAGGACATCAGTAAAGAGGATACGTTTGAAATGTTTCACGCCATTGCGTCTGAAACAAAGATGCCTTGCACCGAGAAATTTGATACTCACTTGAAGCTTCCAGTTTCCCACGCTTTGGATGTTTTGAGCATGTGGAACCATTCGAAAGACATGATGCTCAACCTGCCTCCTGAAACGGTACATTCCCTGTTGATGCGTTCCACATGCTTCTTCCCGAGATATGAGTCAGAGCTGAGTAAGGATAAACCTATGCTTTTAGTCTTACATCCTACTCATCTCTTGTTATTCAGTCTCATCTTCCACCTCTCCAGAATTTAAACAGATTTCTTTTAGAAACCCCATTCCCCCCCCCCCCGTACATGAAGACATCTGCGTTCATAGGGACCGAACATCCATTGTTTTGGCTAGCATTCTTACCCAACCCCAACCCCCAGCTCTCAAAATGAAGGCCAGATTTTCCAAAGTGCTCAACACTTCCCGACTTTCATTGTGACATGTAACAGCCAGATTTCCAGACGATCAAGGGGGGGAAGTTACGAGATCAAAGCAGCTCCCTTTAGAACATATTGTGCCCATGTGGCATTCATTTGTCATGCTAAAGTAGACCACCATGTTTTAATTTCCCCACTTTTTTCAGAGAATATAAGCCAAACCCACAGCTCTTGTCCTGATTAGCGCATGATGCTTTACTTTGCAATGCCAGAGTGTTTTATCCCAACCATCATAGCAGGCCATTTCTCTCCCCCCCCCCCCAACCAGTGCTATTCCCACATTCAAGATGTTTATTCAGAGACTAATGAATTTTCTCATTTGGTCCCTTTAGTGCTCCAAGGGTATATTTTATCTTTCCTACAACATTTTTTTTTATTTTAGAACATAGCAACCGCCTCGTCCCAAGTTTGACCACCCATCGATCTAATTGACCACAGTTTACAGTAGCCATCCTCAAGCATTCATATCCTACACCCCTCATTCACTCTAACAAATGCTCTTGGTTTCACTTCAACTGAAACATGAAGTTCACTTTTGCTTTTAGGACAGCAAATAATATAACTCGGGGGTTTGCAAACTTTTTCCGTGGTAGGCCAGTCGCATCCCCCTCACACAGGTGAGCAAGCTGAAGGCATGGTCCCTCCCACCGCTTCTGATGCTTCCGCTGGTGGTGGCAACAGTGACAGGAGCTGGGACGGAGACGGGAACTCATTCGCTCGTACAGTACTCAGGTCTCGAACTGCTGACCTGCAGACCTTCCAGTCGTCAAGTTCAGCGTCTTAACCATTTGAGCTACCACAGTCTTCACAACTGCCTGGTAGGTTAGTTCTGATGTGTGCATCTAATGAGATGAGGATCTGAACTATCATTCAAAGTGAGAAATGCAAGAAATATACTGTATATACTCAAGTATAAGTCTAGGTTTTTAGCCCCCCAAAAGTGGACTCGACTTATACTTGGGATGACATAGTCGAGTATATACAGTATAGTAAAGGTTTCCCTTGCTTGAAAGCCACTGCAGTGGTTCAGATTCAAAGATATAGATAAAAACAACAACACTAGCACTATCATAAAAAACTCAAAAACATACCCACACAAATGTCTTGATTAATTAACTTTACCATGTTTCCATGTATTTTAATTATTAAAACTCACTAGTAGCTGCTGTATTTTCCACCCCTGACAGACTTGGGTCAATTTATTTTCTTTGTCTTAGAGGTCTAAATTAGATACCTCGACTTATATTCGGGGCGACTTATAGTCGAGTATATACAGTATAGTAAAGGTTTCGCTTGCTCAAAAGCCAGGCGTATCTGACTCTAGGGTTCAGTGCTCATCTCTGTTTCAAAGCTGAAGAGCCAGAGCCTTCTGCTTCAGCAGACGTTTCCGTGGTCCTGTGGCAGGCGTGACTTGACACCGGAGCACACAGAATGCTGTTTACTTTCCCACTGAAATGGAACCTATTGATCTACTTGCAATGTCTTGTTTTCGAACTGCTAGGTTGGCAGGAGTATACGGTATTGTTGTTCAGTTGCACAGTCGATTCTGACCCTTTGCGACACCATGGACCACTGTCCGCCAGGCACTTCTGTCCTCCACCATCCTCCTCAACTTGCTCGGCTCTGTGCCCATTGTGTCTACAATACCATCTAGCCATCTCATTTTTGGCCGCCCCCTTCTTCTTTTGCCCTCCACCCTTCCCAGCATCAAGGCTTTCTCAAGCGAACCCTCTCTTCTCATTTGATGTCCAAAGTACTTTAGCTTCATCTTCACTATTTGACCTTCTAAGGAGCAGTCAGGGTTGATTTCTTCTAAGATCGACCTATTTGTTCTCCTCGCTGTCCAGGGGACTCTCAAAACTCTCTTCCAACACCACATCTCAAAGGCATCTATTCTTCTGTGCTCAGCTTTCCTAATAGTATAGTGTATGTAAAACCCAAGCCTGTAATAAACTGGAATCCCCCCCCCCCCTGGGATCTGAAAATTCCTGACAAGTCACTCAATAGGTTCATTTTAAAAAGAAAAACACCATAGCCTGGTACACAAACTAGAGGCGCCGTTGGAGAATTTCTTTCGCTCCTTAAAAGAAAAGGGGGAAAAATGGTTAAAGTATCTCCCTCCTCGGGTTGTAAAAGTTTGAGAAGCCATTTATGCAGAGTTCATCTATGACATCAGGCCGAGATGATCACCAAAATACAACATTTCATGCTTGTCACAAACTTGCAGCGATTGGTTACGCTTTATATGCTACGGAGGAACTAAAAGGCAAGACGGAGGATATTCAACCTTACCGCAGTGACATTATCCATTTTATACCACCTTTTCCTGCTTCACTGCCAGCCGTAACATATTCCGTTAACAAATTACCTTGCCGAGTGACTTTTGCTGGTGTCAACAAAATTAATGTGACATTTACAGCTATTTTGAGAGTTAAAGACGAAACTGCTTACATTATTTCATGGAAGGAAACATGAGACAGAATTATTTAGTTGACAAAATCTAATTAGGTGTAAATTATTGCCGGTCCTGTGAATTAAAACAAGCTTTCAGAGAGACGCAGTTAAATTCAAACTCAGAACTTTCCTTGCTGGGGAAAATATAGCGTTCAACTACTTTTTTACTTCTTCCCCCCAAGCTAAACATTCATAAAGACATAATGGCTAATGAATTTACATCTTCCTCTGCCTTGGTAGCGCTTGTCAAACTTTCTGTGTTATATTAATTGCTTCCTTCCTTAGTCCTAGTTTTTGAAGGGTTCCGTTTGCTTTTATCTCAAATTTGTTTACACTGTAAAGGCAGTGGTGGGTTGTTAAAATTTGTGCTACCTCACCGTGACGTTATGGACATCGTGGGCGTAGTCGACATCATGACGTCATGATGTCGTGGGTGGGGCAAAAAAAATGTCTGCAGATGTGTCGAAATGGCTGCCCGGAACGGGCACATTTTACTTCTGCTTCCAGGAACGACTAGGGCTTCGTGGGCTGGATGAATTGGCGTTGTGGGCCACACCCGGCCCCCCGGGCATTAGTTTGGGTACCACTGGAGTAGAAGCTGCATCAGCTAAACCTGCTAACCCAGCGATTATCAGAAGCTCGATGAACTGTGTCAGAGCAATCTACTGAATGCCACTGAGTGACAAGAGGTCGATATTCTCTACTCTTGTGGGTCATCAAAGGTGACGTAGGCCTAAGTAATAAAATAGTCTTGGCTGCCTCTACTTACTTAAACCTTTCTCAGCCACAATATTTTTCTTCTTCTCCCTCTTTAGTTGGTTCCCCTTGCCAGCCAAACCGTCTCCAAATACACTTTCTTCAGACCGTTGGAAGGTGAATGGTTTGCAAGAAATATATTGGATTTGCACTGAGGTAGTTGGGCGGAAGGAAGGGAGAAATCTATACAACGAAGGCAAATGGATGTGCAGTGACTCAAGGGGCAAAGACGCTGACTGGAAGGCGGCAGGCCAGCAGCTCGATTCCCGAGTACTGCAGGACGGAATGAGCTCCCGTCTTTTTGTTATATGAAACACTAACCATGATACCCCACATTATGAATGTTTTCCTTATACTCCCGTCTTTGTCTCAGCTCCTGCCAACCTAGCAGTTCGAAAGCAAGACATTGCAAGGAGATCAATAGGGACCACTTATACCTTATATTAAAGTTACATTAAATCTTCAATTTATTAAATATATCATTATTTCTAAAGAAAGAACACCTTGTTGTTGTTCAGTCGCACAGTCGATTCCACCAGGCACTCCTGTCCTCCACCATCCTCCTCAACTCGCTCAGCTCTGTGCCCATTGTGTCTACAATACCATCTAGCCATCTCATTTTTGGCCGCCCCCTTTTTCTTTTGCCCTCCACCCTTCCCAGCATCAAGGCCTTCTCAAGTGAATTTTCTCTTCTCATTTGATGTCCAAAGTACTTTAGCTTCATCTTTATTATTTGACCTTCTAAGGAGCAGTCAGGGGTGATTTCTTCTAAGATTTACCTATTTGTTCTCCTCGCTGTCCAGGGGACTCTCAAAACTCTCCTCCAACACCACATCTCAAAGGCATCTATTCAGTGGTGGGATGTCAAAAATTGTACTACCCCACCGTGATATCATCACAGTGTGGGTGGAGCTAACATCATGACATCATGATGTCATGGGCGGCGCCAAATAAAAAATACAAAATACAAAAATAAAATAAAAATAAGCACACACACCTCAACCCACCCACCCACCCACAACACAAACCCATTAATAAAATAAATAAATAAATAATACATTAAAATACAGCCAGCCAGCCACCCACCACAAACACAAATCAGCCAGAGCTTTTAAACCTGAGCTTAAAGCTTATTCTGGCTAATCTTTCTCACACTAGGTCAGATGGAAGGAACTACAGAATGAACTCACCACAAGATGGATTCATTTTGGTACTTTTCAACTTTTCAACAGTTAAAGAAGTTAGGTACTAAGTCTTTGCCTATCCAGTTCTCTACGATAATATGCATTAATGTAAATGTAAAACACCTGTACCTCCTTAAGGGTTCTCCAATTGGAACAGCAATTGGTGTAGCTTTTTGATGAGGTAATCCAAGACTTCATTTAAAAACCCCAAGCCAATTAAATTAGATAGAGATTTTAAGATAATATTATTAGAAAATGGGGTTTCACTGTTAAAGGATTGGTTGAAGACTTGCAGAGATTTGGAGAAAAGAAAGGCACTTTTTTTACAACTGAAATTAAACTGGTTCCAGATTCTCCAGATAAACAATTGGAATAAGAGATTTTTATCTCATAATAGTCTAGATAGGCAACTTATGACTTTTGAAGAACTTTTGGTTGAAATAAGAAAAGGAAATATGGGAATTAAAGGGATAGTTAGTAAAATTTATAAGATTATGAACAAACGTGGGAAAATACAGGAAGCCTTAAAGAATATTTGGGAACAAGATCTGAATAAGACAATTTCGGAAGAGGGCTGGCATAGAAAATGGAAAAAAAGGATAATGAGAACTATGTCTGTAAGAGTAAAAGAGCATAATTTTAAGATGCTTTGGAGATGGTATCTGACCCCAATTAGACTGCATCAAATAAATAAGGAAATAAGCAATAAATGCTGGAGGTGTAAGCATTCAATTGGGACATATGTACACATGTGGTGGAATTGCAACGAGGTATCAGAATTTTGGGGCAAGGTCGAAAAAGAAATTGACAATATAATGGATATGCGGTCAGAATTGGGACCAGATACGGCATTATTAACAAATGTGGATAAATACAAGATAAGCAAGGATGGCAAACAGCTGTTGGCTGTGATGCTGTCCGCAGCAAGGCAATGTATAGCAAAAAATTGGAAAAGTAACGTGATATTGAATATACAAGATTGGTATAAGGAAATGTGGGAATTAGCTCTTAATGACAAACTGACATGCGAATTAAATGTTAAGAAAGGCATAGTTCAAGTAAATGGATTCTGGGGAATCTGGAAGAGATTTGTGGAATATGTGATCGTTGAAAATAAAGGAGTTAACCCTGTACCAGAACAAACTAACTTTTGGAAAACGTAAATGGATATAACCCTCCTGGACATTGTATATAGCACAGAGGTGAATTAAGTAATGAAGAATGCATGCTGTAGAGATAATACATAATGCCGAGGGGCTTGAAGGACGCCGGCCGCCGAGCGCGGGAACGCCAACGCCGCCGCTGCGCCCCTCCCAGCCACCGTCACCGGCTGGGAGGTGAAAAGGAGCCCCTGCCGAGGGGCTTGAAGGACGCCGGCCGCCGAGCGCGGGAACGCCGCCGCCGCCGCTGCGCCCCTCCCAGCCACCGTCACCGGCTGGGAGGTGAAAAGGAGCCCCTGCCGAGGGGCTTGAAGGACGCCGGCCGCCGAGCGCGGGAACGCCGCCGCCGCCGCTGCGCCCCTCCCAGCCACCGTCACCGGCTGGGAGGTGAAAAGGAGCCCCTGCCGAGGGGCTTGAAGGACGCCGGCCGCCGAGCGCGGGAACGCCGCCGCCGCCGCTGCGCCCCTCCCAGCCACCGTCACCGGCTGGGAGGTGAAAAGGAGCCCCTGCCGAGGGGCTTGAAGGACGCCGGCCGCCGAGCGCGGGAACGCCGCCGCCGCCGCTGCGCCCCTCCCAGCCACCGTCACCGGCTGGGAGGTGAAAAGGAGCCCCTGCCGAGGGGCTTGAAGGACGCCGGCCGCCGAGCGCGGGAACGCCGCCGCCGCCGCTGCGCCCCTCCCAGCCACCGTCACCGGCTGGGAGGTGAAAAGGAGCCCCTGCCGAGGGGCTTGAAGGACGCCGGCCGCCGAGCGCGGGAACGCTGCCGCCGCCGCTGCGCCCCTCCCAGCCACCGTCACCGGCTGGGAGGTGAAAAGGAGCCCCTGCCGAGGGGCTTGAAGGACGCCGGCCGCCGAGCGCGGGAACGCTGCCGCCGCCGCTGCGCCCCTCCGTGTTGTTTTTACACTATGTGGTTGTTTTATTATGTTATTTGTTTACTGTTGTTTTATGTTCTTTGGAAGCCGCCTTGAGTCAGGTTCACCTGAGCAAGGCGGGGTATAAAAATAAATTTGAATTGAATTGAATTGAATTGAATAGAGGTATTAGAATTATTGGTTGAAGAGAGGTGACATAAAACTTGAATAATGTGTTATAGTTTTTTATTCTCTATATTCAATGTATACCAAGTGTAGTACTCTTATGAAAAAAAATTTCTGTATTGTATGTTTTTTTTATTGTACCATTTTTATTGAAAATTTATAAATAAAGAATTGAAAAGAAAGAAAAAGAAAAACCCCAAGCCAGGCTGTCAGGCCTTTTTTAGGAACTGTGGTAGTACGTCAATATAGGTAAAGGTATGAAATACACATTAAAATACACACAGACACACCACATCCAAAGGTGAGTCACTTACCCTGGGGAGCAGGCTATAGGGAGCTTCAGGCTAGCAGCGTCTCGTCCTCCTCCCCGCTTGGGAGGACAGCAAGGAGGCCGTGCATACACGCCAAGCACTGTAGGTGTGCATGCACACCAAGTACTTGGCGCGCATGCACAGTGGGGGAACTAGTGAAAAGGTAAGCCCTGAAGGTGATTCCCCCCCAAAAAAAAAAAAAAGAAAAAAAGCTGCTACCGGTTCTCCGGGACACTGGGGAAAATTGCTACCAGTTCTGCCGAACTGGTAAGAACCTGTTACATCCCATCACTACATCTATTCTTCTGTGCTCAGCTTTCCTAATGGTCCAGCTCTCATAACCATACATTGCCACCGGGAATACCATTGCTTTGACTATACGAATTTCTGTTTGCAAGGTGATGTCTCTACTTTTCACTGTGTTCCCCAGGTTTCTCATTGGTTGCCTCCCAAGAATCAGCTGGCTTTTTATTTCATGGCTGCAATCACCATCTGCAGTAAGCTTTGATCCTAAGAAAGTAAAATCTGTCACTGCTACAACAGTCTTAAACCCTTGTTATTATATGAATCTTAACATATTAATATTCTTAGCATTAATGAATCAGATACAGAAATAAAATAAAAGCAGGATGCGCACTGCTTCATTTGCAATCACACCCCATTGTAATCTGACACTTTTCTATGCCACAGAGTTTGCAACAAGAGAGAGACTATATCTCAAAGGCACAAGAATTCTGTACGGTAGAGAAAGGGCTCCATTAGTGCTATTAAATTGTCCTTTCAGCATAATTCTTCATCTGGGACTTATTCCAAAACACAGGAGTTAATGACACTAATATAAACCATCCCAACGTACCATGTATTTCATTTCCTTTTATTCCCATGACTAAATGGCTTTTTAATGCACTTTTATTTGCCATGGTTGGAACAGCTTTCTCCTGCTTCACTTAAGTACAAAAGTACGGCCACTTGGATTTAACTCCCTCAGTGTCAAAATAGTGCAGATATTCTTTCTTTCAGCGTTGTAATGAATTAATACTGGGGGGGGGGGGGGGACTGCGGTGGCTCAGTGGTTAAGAAGCTCGCCTGGTTAGCTGGAAGGTCGGCAAGCCGGCAGTTTGAGACCCGTGTACTGCATGACGGAACGAGCACCCGGCGTCTGTCCCGGCTCCTGCCAACCTAGCCGTTTGAAAGCAAGAAATTGCAAGTAGATAATTAGGAACCACTTTGGTAGGGAACGATTTTGGGGACATGAAATGAGCTTCATTCGGGCATTTCCTGAGCGGAGTTCCTCCAGCAAAAATCCTTTCAATCCAGAAAGCATCTTTGTGTGCTTCTGACATTATTTTTTTTAAAAAAAAATACTGTATATACTCGAGTATAAGTCGGGGTTTTAGCCCCCAAAATGAGGTCCAAAAATGGGACTCGACTTATACTCAGGTCATTGTAAACACTCAAAAGCATACCCACACAAATGTCTAATATAATTAATTTTACCTTATTTTCATGTATTTTAATTATTGAAACTCACTAGCAGCTGCTGAATTTTCCATTCCCAACTTATACTTGGATCAATCTATTTTCCTAGTTTTAGAGGTCCAAATTAGGTACCTCGACTTATATTTGGGATGATGTATAGTCAAGTATATATGGTACATACAGGGGGTTTGCTTTTAACGAGTTTAGTAGTTTCTTTGAGCTCTTAATTCCCTGGGCAGAGCTAGAGAAGCCTGGGAAATGACCTTCCCACCAGGTGATGATTAGTTTACTTTGAATTGTAGTCATAACAGGCTGAAAACTGTGAGAACAGAAGTAAGATGATGGACTTTGTATGCTGTGCTTTAATTGGTTAAAACCCTGGAAGAGGAGGGATGAGTGGAAAAGATAGGTTTTGTTACCATATATACTCAAATATAAGCTGACACAAATATAAGCCGAGGTACCTAATTTTGACCTGAAAACCGGGAGAAATAGATTGACCTGAGTATAAGCCGAGGGTAGGAAATATAGCAGCTGCTAGTGAGTTTTAATAATCAAAATACATGAAAATATGGTAAAATTAATTAAATTCTTGGCACATCTCAATCTTGTGTGATCTTGGGACCCTCGTGGTCATTGACCCGAGTATAAGACGAGTCCCCTTTTTGGGGGGCTCATTTTTTGTGGCTAAAAAACTTGGCTTATACTCGAGTATATACGGTATATTGGAATGTGTGAGAGAAACACCATGTTTTATGCCACACCTTAGATTTGCTGTGCCATGGTGCATTCTAGTGAGTAAACCATAGTAAAATGTAGTCAAATCTGCTAGCAACCTGGGCTAGGCCATTTAAATACAGGCTAGATATGCTTGTCTTGTTTTATTCTGGGAAAAGAGTGAGAAAAAAAAGTTCCTTTTTCCTATCGTGTGCCTGATCCTGAACCAAATAGAGAGACTTTCAGGCTAGCCCAGTGATGGCCAACCTTGGCACTCCAGGTGTTCTTGGACTTCAATTCCCAGAAGCCCAAGTCAGCACTCCTGCTGATCAGGCTTCTGGGAATTGAAGTCGAAGAATGCCTGGAGTGTCAAAGTTGGCCATCGTGGCCGTAGGTGCTGTGCAGCCCCCAACTGTGGACAAGCTTCCCCGCTTCTTCCTTTGTGAAGGAGGTGGTCCCCGTGTGCCTAAGTCTAGCCAGTGATGGCTAACCTTGGCATTCTAGATGTTCTTGAACTTCAATTCCCAGAAGCACCGTTCAGCAGGAGTGCTGACTTGGGCTTCTGGGAATTGAAGTCCAAGAACACCTGGAATGCCAAGGTTCGCCATCACTGAGCTAGCCTCTCTATTTGGCATAAATTCCACCAAATCAACGGTTCTGACCTGCTCAAAGGGAATCAACATCCAACCTTGCCTGAGAGTCATCAAAGAGACAGCTGTGTTCATGTGAAGCCTTTCCAGGGACAAGAATCCTAATTTTGCCTCTTCACACTCAGTGCTCTTCCCCACTTGAAGAAGCGGATGGAAACCCATAAAAGAGGCAGCGGGGATCCCGGCTCATTATCTGGATCCAGCATGGCAAATAACGCCTGCAGAAGTCTCACATCCCAACATGAAAGAAGTAAATGAAGAAAATGCAGGTAGGGATTAGAGAGAAGCATGGAAATGAAGGAATCTTCCTCGTCCCTCCTCCATGTGAATGATGCTGAGGAGACCCACCAACATCCATATGGCCCCCAGGCCTCAGGGCTCCACAGACAATTTGGAGGAGGGAAAAAAGACAGATGGTAAACAAGAGAAGTAAAGAGAACACAGCTCAAAAGGCTTTTAATTTTGAAATGGGGGGAAAGCGTTGAGTCTTAACTGGCAACAGCCAGGTTCAGTACAGAGTGCCTGAGGCTGGGAGTTTTCTTCTCTGGAATTGATGTTTCCTTAGGGAAGAAGGAAGCAGCAGGAGGGAGGAGAGGAGGCGCTCAAGAGTCCAACCAAGCAAGCACAACAGATTGCGGAAAGCGGCCGCCAAAAGACGGCTTTTTATTTTGTGGGGCGGGGGCTAAAGTGTGAGCGAAACGACACTACAGCCCAGAAAGAGAAGTGAGACAAGGTTCATTTGGTTATCAACTGGGAAGATACACTCAACACACTATAGTGAGGTCCACCTGGACTTCTACGTAGTCATGGCAGAGACTAGAGCGGTGGTGGTGAACCTTGGCACTCCAGGTGTTCTTGAACTTCAATTCCCAGAAGCCAACATCTCTGTGAATCCACACAAATGGGTTTACTGTATATCCAGTAAACCCATCCATGTGGATTCACAGAGACTTGGGCTTCTGGGAATTTAAGTTCACTCCAGGTGTTCTTGATCTTCAATTCCTAGAAGCCCAAAGTCTCTGTGAATCCACATGGATGGGTTTACTGTATATCCAGTAAACCCATCTGTGTGGATTCACAGAGACTTGGGCCTCTGGGAATTGAAAATTCAAGAACACCTGGAGTGCCAAGGCTTGCCATCACAGGACTAGAGATTTCCTAGGATTCTTGCTCTCTCTCTCTCTTTCATGTCCCAATCAAACCCCTGACTACCAAAATGAATCCACTTTCTTGGCCTTGTCATTGGCCAAACTTAAGTCCTCTTCAGTGCATGTTTCCGTCAGTAATCGGCAGACCAGCAAATGAGCAAGATTCTGTATCTCTCCACATTCACAGCACATGTTGTCCACTAGCAGCCCCCACTTGAGCATATTGGTCTTGCATTTGAGGACTATCTTGACCCACTTACGGCATCGCAAAGCATTACCAACATATTCATGCCCTCTGGCAGGTGAGGAAGAACAGAGCTCTCCCTCACACAAGGATCTCTCTGCAAATTTGCACAAAATCTCTCTGTGCAAATAAGGGGCCATTTCTTCTTTTGCAAAGCAAAGTGCACACCCGCACACAAAGTGACCACAAGGCCCATTGTTGTGGATTGACTTGGGTTCTAGGCAGGCCACACAGTGTGCGTGTGTGGACCCTTGTTCAACCTTCAATGTCAGCTTTCATTTTTCAACTCTCTCTCTAGCCCTTGTAGAAACAATTTATTTCTGTCTTAGTGTTTTATGGGAACAACTGCTGCTACCGCTTTGCCTTACATAAAGCGCTATGTGTGAAGCCATTGGCAGTTTTATTAAGTGCAGTGACCCTAGACTTTAAAACTAAAGTTCCTTAGACTTGGGAAAGTTTCTAGTAAAGTTTATCTTCCATTCCTAGGTAAATGTTCTAGTTTTGAAAAAGCCTGTCGTGCGTAAAGGTAGTTCTTCCCCCAGGTAATAGTGCACAAAAAGTGATGGTGACAAACTTGCAGTCATTTGACAAGCTTTTTTACTCATTTACAAGTAAGATGTTATCATTTTACTATATTTCAGTTCCAGCACACCAGTAATGTAAACACATGATTTACATTATTTCAATGGCCTCCTCAGCCCCTTCCAACTCAGTGATTCTATGATATTGTTGTGATCCAGCCATCCCCCAAATCCAAAGAGGACTTGAATCAGGGGCCGCTCCCTATGCCAAGCCCAGTTCTGCCTGAGGATGCCCTGAACCAGGGATCTCAGCCTGCGCCTGGCCCAAGTCTGTTTTCCCCACCAGCTGACCTGTCAGCTCAGGAGTCTGGCTCTGACAGCGATCAGCCCTCAGTCAGGGAGAGGTCCAGAAAGGAGCTACACCTGAGTCACAGGCAGGCAAGAGCGAAGCACCAAAGAAGGTTCCCAGCTGATACCGATTTGCTGGGAGGCTTATAAGCAAACTTGTTGCAGCCTGCCAGCGTCGGTACAACTCGTGTGAAGACCAACACCCTGCTCGACTCCAGACTGCCTGCTCAGACCCTAACCTGCCTGCTGTGACCCTGACTTCTCTGCCAATCTTAACGACTCCCCTGGACACCCTTTTGATTAGACTACTGACTTGGACTACAGGTAAACAGACCTCAGCTTGCCTTTTGGACTTTGGTATCTGGACTATCCTCGAACAAGACTCTCTGTATAGCACCACCATGCAGTGACCATGCCTGCCTGGGTGGGTCAGCACAGATATAAATATTGGCAAGGGTAAGACACAATGGTATAAAAGCAAGAGGTAAACGTCATGTAATACATCCATTCCAAATTAGATCTGGAGAATTAGCATATGGCAATACTACATAGACAGCAAACACAGAAGGTTTCGACTATTGTTTTTTAAATACAGTAAAACCTCAGATAACACTAAAACCTGGTTCCACAAGTCTTGGTGTTATACGATTTTTAGTGTTATCTGATGCATGTTAAAATACTATGGGATCCATAGAGATACATTGTAACCACACAGGCTTTAGCGGTTGTTATCTGAAGCATCCCATAGGATCTTAATGTTATCCAATGCAATTCTTCCCCCCAGATTCCTTAATGTTATGCAATTTTCGTGTTATTCGATACTAATGTTATATGAGGTATTACTGTACTGAACTTTATATACTGGGATTCTGACTTACAAAAAAGCATGCGTCTAAGTTTGCTCAGTTGTCACTGATTTGAGCCGTCTCAGAGGGCTCAACCTGACAGAAGGCTCCAGACCAGGATTCCTCAAACCTGGCTCTCCAGATGTTCTTGGACTTCAATTCCCAGAAGCACTGCTCAGCAGCTGTGCTGACATGGGCTTCTGGTAACTGAAGTCCAAGAACACCTGGAGAGCCAGGTTTGAGGAACCCTGCTCTAGACATTCAGGCAAATGGATCCATCCCACCAGCACATAAATAACAAGTCTTTTGTAGAGTTAATGGATATTAGTCTCCTATTCTAGATCAAGCCATTCTCAAACACTTTGCATTGTCACAAAGTTCTGCCCCTTGAAGAATCCATTTCCCTCCCATCTATCGAGGAAAGCACATAAACTCAGAGAGAACAGGGAAACCTCAAGAACAAGCAGATAATGTCTCAGTCACTGTTACTCAAAGAGTCCAGATGCTTTAGCTTGTGTTCATGCTTTTTTTTACTGTATGTTTGAATTTGCATCACTGCGGCTTTGGGACCCAAATATAAGTCAAGTCCCCCTTTTGGACCTCATTTTGGGGGCTAAAAAACTAGACTTATACTCAAATATATACAGCTGTGGCTTCACTGTACTAGGGTTGCCATATGTCCTGGAAAACCAGGAGTGTCCTGGATTCAAGGTCAGAACAATTGTCCTGGCCAGTACAATAACAATCATGTTAAAATCCCGGATTTTAAAAACTTACTGATTGTGTATTATAACACACCATTAAAATAAATTTGAACTCTCGCCATCAAAGGAGCGATTTCCTGACACATTGGAGTTGGAGTATATCTGGACCAAAAATTAACGTCCTCACCTCACACTATCGCCCAATAAGTGTGACCAGTGTTTCCTGGAGCAGAGGACGTTAAGAGTTGACTGCAAGGTGACTTCTCAGAAGTACAACAGATCATCTTACAGTAAGAATGAACTGTTGTAAATAAATTCATTTATGTATTGATATATTTAACGTGAAAGTGTTTCATAGCTGTCATTATATTATGTTTGTTTTTTAAAAAGGCTATTTTGCAGATAACCCGCCCAATTTTGTCAAGTATACTTCTGTCCCGGTTTTGTGGGAGAGAATTATGGCAACCCTACACTACACCCAACTTTCCCTTTCAAAAGCAAATCACTCACACAGCAAGAACAGAAGGACCCGCAGATTGTTAAAACAGATGGAAATAACCTTCTGCTCCTACTTATGCTTAAAAGCACATACAACAAAGCAGCCACCACTATCATTTTGTGCCATTTGCATTATTTGCTTTAAAGTGTTATTTGTGCGATTTGGGCCATTTTGCTCAATTTTTTTTAAAAAAACCAGAAAACACCTTGCTTGTTGTGGAGCAAAGAGAATATTTTTGTGTGACAATGAAATAAGCAAGAATTTGCATTGCTACTTCTAAGTCAGCATCTTGTGTTGTTACCCAATGTGAGGCTGTTTTGTAGGCTGAAACAAGAAAAGGGTTTGCCAACCCTCCTGAGCGCATGATGACAAGGTTGTTGCTCACCCTGTCCCAGAGGTATCTATGCTTGTTGCATTCCACATACTGTATATACTCGAGTATAAGTCAATTTTTGGCCCCAAAATGAGGTCCAAAAGGGGGGCTCGACTTATATTCAGGTCCCAAAGCCGTAGTGGGAATCGAACTGCTGACCTCCTGCCTTCCAGTCAGTGTCTTAGCCACATGAGCCACTGCAGTCCCCTGGGCTTTACCTGGCAGGGGGGAAAGCTCTTTACCACACCATTACCTTCAGTGAATCTACCTGCCACTTGTAAGGGTAAATTTGACCAAGGCCATGAATGTATCTGGGGACCATCGGAGGCTCAAACTTGGAGAAACTTTGGCTATGAGGTGTGAAGTTTATGTTCCATCATCCCACTGTTCTTTGAAACCTGTTCCCATCACTAGCCCAGGCTCTCTCACCTTCTTGCTTTCTTTTTTTCACAGCTGCAAAAGCATAACTGAGGGAGGGCAGATGGAGTTAGTGCTTTGTTAGGGAAAGAAAGGACCTTGGGAGCCAGCTTGCCAACTCCAAGTGGATATGATGGTTTTAATTAGAACAGAGTTTTCTTTTTTAAATTACAACATAAACACACACTCCTACACAGAGTGGGATTCCAAAGATATACATCATTTTGAAAGCTGGGAGAGGGGAGGAGTGTTAGATAGGAAATCATTGAACTGGTATCCCTATTAGTCTGTGCAAGCATATGAGAGAGTCAACAAAACAAGACAAGACGCAAAAACGCTGTGGCACCTTAAAGACCAACCCCTGTATTTTAACGTTAGCTTTCGGGAATCAAGTCCACAAAAAGGAGATAGCCACGAGAGAGAGATGATTCTCAGGACAGTTGACTTCTAGATGTGCCTTATCCCATAAAGCTTCCTCAATCAAGTCTTAGGAGATGGGTAATGTCAGGGACTGCAGGGGCTCAAGTGGGTAAGATGATGACTGGAAGGCGAGAGGTCAGCCGTTCAATTTCCGAGTACCGCAGGACGGAATGAGCAAGGCGCTCTTTATGCGAGGTTTTACTGTATACTCAGACGTTACCTTAACAGCTCTTAGATCCTTGGTTAGGGCTTGAACTGTTAATTTTAATCCAGTCCATGACTGTGAAGCAAATGGACGATTTGTATTATACATGGTAGTGGGCCAGGATACTTAAGAGACCGCCTCACCCCAAGAACATCTGCCCGTCCCACCAGAGCGGACCAGACAGGCTCCCTAGTTGTTCCATCGGCCAGAGAGGTGCGTCTCTCTGGCACCAGAAGGAGGGCCTTCTCTGTGTTTGCTCCGGCCCTATGGAACCTCCTGCCTATGGAGCTACGTCTCCAGACAGAGCTGCTGTCCTTTAGGTGTGCTTTTAATCTTTTTAGATTTAAATTTTAATTTTTAATTTTAACAGTTTTGTATTTGAGGTTTTTAGGTAGTGTTTGTGTTTTATTGTGATTTTTTTAATTACACTAGTACCCCAAATAACGTTATGACTTGGTTCCACAAGTCCCGTCATTATCTGGTTTTTAACGTTGTGCGATACATTGAACACACAATGTTAAAAAAAAGCCCTGTTTCCCTGGAGGCTGCAGGAAGCCAGAACGTCGGGATTTGAATCCTGACATTTTGGCTTGCTGCTGCCTCCAGGGAGGTGGGGGAACTTTGGAAACAGCTTGGAGCGGGTCTCCCCACCTCCCTGGACCTGGCGGGGGGGGGGGGGGTCAGAGACCCCAAAATTGGTAAAAAAAAAACGTCCATTTTTTTTACCAATTTTGGGGTCTCTGACCCCCCCCCGCTGGGTCCAGGGAGGTGGGCAGACCTGATCCAAGGTGTTTCTGGTCTTCCCCTACGTCCTGAGCCAGTGCAGCAAGCCAGAATGTCAGAGTTCGAATCCCGACATTCTGGCTTACTGCACTGGCTCAGGACGTCGGGGAACCCCAGAAACACCTTGGATCGGGTCCCCACACCTCCCTGGACCCAGCGAGGGGGTCAGAAACCCCAAAATTGGTTAAAAAAAACGGATTTTTTTTTTTACCAATTTTGGGGTGTCTGACCCCCCGCTGGGTCCAGGGAGGTGGGCAGACATGATCCAAGCTGTTTCTGGGCTTCCCCGATGTCCTCAACCAGTGCAGCAAGCCAGAATGTCGGGATTCGAACCCTGACATTCTGGCTTGCTGCACTGGCTCAGGACGTTGGGGAAGCCCAGTAACAGCTGTAGATCGGGTCCCCTGCCTGCTCCAGAGAGATCAGAGGACCCGATCTACAGCTGCAGGGTGGCTGGGGAAGCTGACTGGGACTCCCTGTCGGCTTCCCTAGCCACCCGCCCATGCCTCCGCAGCTGTGGGGTGGCTGGGGACGCCGACAGGGGAGCCCCCCATCAGCTTTCCAGCCTCCCCACCCCTGCCTCTGTAGCTGCAGGGTGGCTGTGAAGCTGAACGGAGAACCCTGTTCAGCTTTCCAGCCACCCTGCTGCTAAGAACGACTGTATCGGATAACGTTAAAATAGCGTTATTTGAAACATGATTTTTCCAAAAATCTTGTCACGTTATACGGTTTTAGCGCTATATGATACTCACGTTATACGGGGTATTACTGTACTTGTAAACCGCCCTGAGTCACTTCGGTGAGAAGGGTGGTGGAGAAAACTGAAATGATGATGATGATGATGATGATGATGATGATGATGATGATGATGATGATGATGATGATGATCATCATCATCATCATCATCATCATCATCATCATCATCATCATCATCATCGTGTGTGGGTCACTTCATGGAAAGTTTGGATCCACGTTAAACAAATTCATGCCAATGGCATTTCCCCCGGATACGAGTTGCAGCCGCCGCCGCCGAAAGCATATTGTTCAGAGTTAGTTTTGGCTTCATCATCCATTTCTACCCTGTTCTCCCACAGCATCCTCTCTCTTTCTCCACTCAGAATGACTGATTCGGTTTATCACACTTCCAGTTTCACAGGGCAACAGTTTAACATTTCATTCCCTTCTCCCCATATGGGAATCTGTTTGAGGGAGAACAAACCATCTCCTCTCTCTTGGTAACTCTTGGTAACTCCCCGCCACCACCCCTGCCCAGCATCCAACCATCTGTAGTCAAGAAACGTAATCCTGGAAGAATTAAAATGTGTTTTCTCTTCCCCGCGTCCCATTTCTCTCTCACACACGCCTAAAAAAAAGGCCTTCAAAATTAAAAACTCATTTTCAAAAAGAAAAGTAGCCTTAAATGGTTTTATAAACATAATAAACCACATCGAGTCTCGGTCACGATAAATATTCAGTTCTTGCCTGCAGCTATTAAAATCCACCAGTGTGTTCTTAAAAAGTTTGCCAGCGCAACAGAATATTTATTCCGACCATGGTTTGTCTTGGGTGGGTTTTATGCGCTCTCTCTCTCTCATGTTTCTTTCATATGTTTACAAGGAAACGGAGAGAAAGAAGGCTTTACGAAAATATGTTCCTCATTTCTACCAGCAAAGGCGGTTTCTCTCAAAGGCAGCCACTTCATAACTCCTAAAATCCGTCTGAGCTCCCAGGCACACCGAAAAGGAAGGCGCCAATGGCATGGCTTCAGTCGTCTCCCTCTCTCTCCCCCTCCTTTTGTTTGCAATTCATTAAAGGGAAGCAAATTGGATGAAAAGTAAGCTAATTAGAAGATAGCACCAAGTGCAAAAGAGAGCCTTTCCATCCAGCTTGAGAAACAGCATGGCCAGCTGAGCACTCAACCAATAGGATGTTGGCTTTGCCTGGACATAGGTAAGCCATGTCATGCCATTCATTTCCTCTTCCAGCTATCTCTTCAATGGTCCCATTCAGCCCGGAGAATCCCAATCACATCCCCTTTCATCACGATGGTTTCCTGTTAGTACCGTATATACTCAACTATGAGTCATCCCGAATATAAGTCCAGGTACAGTAATACCTTAGGTAACGTTTACCTCGGATAATGCTAAAATCGCATAACGTTAAGTAATCTGGGGAGGAGAATTGGATCGAATAACGTTAAGGTCCTATGGGATGGATCGGATAACAACCGCTAAAGCCTGTGCGGTTACAATGTATCTCTATGGAGCTTTAACGTTATCCGATCCATCCCATAGGATTTTAACATGCATCGGATAACACTAAAAATCGGATAACACCAAGACTTGTGGAACCAAGTCTTAGCGTTATCCGAGGTATTACTGTACCTAATTTGGACCTCTAAAACTAGGGAAATAGATTGACCCCGAGTAGAAGTCGGGGGTGGAAAATTCAGCAGCTGCTAGTTAGTTTCAGCAATTAAAATACAGTACATGAAAACGTGGTACAATTAATTTATTCGGACATGTGATTATGTGACTGGTTTTATTTTCTGTGAGCCGCCCAGAATCTTCGGAGTTGGGCGGCAATATAAATCAGAAAAATAAATGAATAAATAAATTTGTGTGGGAATATTTTCAAATTTTTACGGTAGAATTAGAGTTAAAAAATGTATGTTTGAATTTACACCACCTCATTTTGGGACCCTCAGGGTCGTTCACCTGAGTATAAGTCGAGGCCCTTTTTTCGATCTCATTTTGGAGGCTAAAAAACTAGACTTATACTCGAGTATATACAGTAGTTGTGCTGTCAAAAATCAAAGCTTGAAAAATGTCTTTAAAAATATATATATATAAAAAAACCCAAAGCTATAATGTATAGGAACACTTCTAAAAGAATTTGATACTGCGACTGAAATCCTGTTCTGTAGATTATGCTGCATAAGGCTGCTGATGTTAGCAGTGCCAATTTTTCCAACATAAAACAGTTCTATCCCTCCACTCCCTATTCCCCCAGCCCAGGATGTTCCTTTCATCATTGGAAATTGATTGGGGGGGACATCTTTAATCACAGGAAGTTGTCACACTTCCAACAAAAGTGATTCCATTAGAGTCTCCAACATCATAAGTGTTTCATCTTCCAACAATACTGTGGCTGATAACATCACCAAACTTACACGGCATAATTTATGGAACAGGATTTCAGCCAATGTTTGTCGTCTTCATGTTAAGAAAGAAAATAATGCCAAACTTTTAGGCCATGAAACTAGGTTACACATTGTTACTGGAAGTTACTTTGCCCATTATTCATCCATCCTTGAAGTCTTTTAAATGTTGGAGTAAGACACATTTTGGCTCTAGTTTACACACACACACAAGCGCACGCAAATGGGTGTTGAAACAACCTGCTATTTCATGTACTGCAGCTGCAGAAGAGAAGTTTCAAATGCCTATTGTAAATTGGCTTTCTATTACTTCCTGAATGGAGTAAAACTCCTGTTTTGTTTTGTTTTTTTAAAAAAAACTAGTAGCAGAGAGACAAGAGCAATGAAAAAAGGAGACAGAAGCTGGCTATGATTCACTCAAGTGTAAAGCTTGACAGAAGTGTAAGCAAGCATCAGAAGCTTTCAAGCCAAATCATCCTAACTGAGGGTTAATATAATGATTGAAGAGGATTTGGAATTGGACAAGGACTTTGGAGAGAACCGGGTCCAATTCCTTGTAGGATCACTGAGTAACCAGTGGTCAAGTTTGTTGTAATCCAAAAGTATTTAACAAAACAAAACAAAAGGAGTAAAATGCTGTGACACCTTAAAGACTAACTCCTGTATTTTAATTTTAGCTTTTGTGGACCAAGTCCACTTCATCAGACATAAGAGTGGATATCATGGAATACTGTACATTTACACATTTCTGGTATTGGAGACCCACAGTAGTTATATCCGACTCTAGGGTTCAGTGCTCATCTCTGTTTCCAACCCAAAGAGCCAGCGTTGTCTCCTTATGCAGACATTTCTGTGGTCATGTGGCAGGCATGACTAGACACCAGAGCACACGGAACACTGTTTACCTTCCCACTGAAGTGATCCCTATTTATCTCCTTGCAATTTCTTGCTTTCAAAGTGCTAGGTTTTCAGGAGCTGGGACAAAAACAGGACCTCATTCCATCCTGCAGTACTCAGGAATCGAACTGCTGACCTCTCGCCTTCCAGTCAGCATCGTAGCTGGTCAGTAAGAGCAAAGAGTTAGTGCTGTCAGCAGGTAAATTACATTTTGGGAGTGAGTCAGGGTCAGAAGTGAGAATAAGTGTGTGAATTTAATGTGAATAATAGTGCCAACTTGTGGTACTTGTGTCAAAACAAATCTCTATCATTATAGGAGGAACAGATAATGGTTATGCTCTAAAGAAGAAAAATATATGCTTACAATTGTATACCATATACAGTTGCACCTCGCTTAAAGAACATAATGCGTTCCACAGGATTGCTCTTTAAGCGAGTTTGCTCTTTAAGCGAAACACCATTGTAAGTGACCAATTGTGGGGTTGATTGTGAACCCCAATTTATTTGTTAAGCGAGTTTTGGGTTGGTTTTATTTGTTAAGTGAAGCGAACATTCAGAGAAAATTCTGCTCTTTAAGTGAGTTACTCTTTAAGTGAATCGCTCTTTGTGCGAGGTTTGACTGTATACTCAATTTTAAGCTGAGTTTTTTAGCCCCAAAAATAAGCCCCAAAAAGGGGACTCATCTTATACACAGGTCAACAACCACAAGGGTACAAGACCGTGTCTGATTGAGATGTGCCAACAATTTAATTAATTTTACCATATTTTCATGTATTTTGATTATTAAAACTCACTAGTAGCTGCTATAGTTCCTACCCTTGGCTTATACTCGGGTCAATCTATTTCCCCGGGTTTTGGGTCACAATTAGGTACCTTGGCTTATATTTGGGTCGGCTTATATTTGAGTATCTACGGTAACAAAACCCATCTTTTCCACTCATCCCTCCTCTTCCAGGATTTTAATTAATCAAAGCACAGTATACAATGTCCATCATCTTTCTTCCGTTCTCACAGTTTTCAGCCTGTTATGACTGCAATTCAAAGTAAACTAATCAGCACCTGCCTTGAAGGTCATTTCCCAGGCTTCTCTAGCTCTGCCCAGGGAATTAAGAAGAAAGAAACTACTAAATTCGTTAAAAGATTGAGATGTGCCAACAATTTAATTAATTTTACCATATTTTCATGTATTTTGATTATTAAAACTCACTAGCAACGGCTACATTTCCTACCTTCGACTTATCTTTGGGTCAATCTGTTTTCCTGGACTTTCAGGTCAAAATTAAGAATGCCGGCTTATATTCGGGTCAGCTTATACTCAAGTATATATGGTAGACACTTTTCCAGTCCTCCAGAGCGGGGGTGCCCAAACTTTTAGGGCCGTGGACCGATCACATGGTTCAAGGAGTTGGGGGCCTGATACAACTCCCGATGCCAATTCATCTGGGTGTGTTTTACTTCCAGGAGCAAGGAGGGATTTGTGGGCCAGATGAATTGGTATCAGGGGCCACATCCGGCCACCGGGCCTTAGTTTAGGCACCCCTGCACCAGAGGATGCCCTGATCCATTGTTGGTTTCCAAACTTGCACAAAGAGGCATTACTGTTTATCTCCTTGTGCAATCTCAGAAGCTACCCAACATTTGCACAGTTATGGAAGCCAAAAGGATGAACCAGATGCTGTCAAATGGTTTTCTAAGAAATGTTTAGAAAAGATTCAGACTGCCAGCCCTGAATTTTGCATTTCTCCATGTTTTGGTCTCTCTCTCTCTCTCTTTTTTTCCCCTTGGTGCTGGAGGTTTTGTCCAGAGCATATTCAGGCCCTTCTGATTCCTACCTGTGCTTTAAAGGATCCTCTTTCGGAAATCCTGTTGACGTTCCTCTTTCTTGCTAAAGCATCCCAGCCTCATAAGCTTTCCTCTCAGGATAAAGCAAGGGCAGAGTGTCTATTCTCGTTTTGAAAACAGAAAGCCAGGAAATATCCATTCCTATCCCCTGTGTGCACATTACCTGTTTTGTACTGTGGGGAGGAGAGGGGGAGAGGATAACCAAATTAAGCACAATGTTTTGCAATGGAGCATGAACCCTCCCTCCCTCTGGCTCGCCATGGATGCTCACAGTGGCAGTGTGACGACCACTAAGTCCAACACCCTGCCAGCTTCATTTCAGAGTCAATGGACTTTTACAAGCTTTCATGAAGATTCACAGGGGGGAAATACAGACATATAATTGGCCAGTCTGTGAAAAATAAGGATTTCTCCCAAGGAAACTTCCAGAAGAAATGAGGTGGGGGTTTTTCTTTGGTTTCTCTTTTCTTTTTTTGAAACAGAACTAAAGAGTGCCATCTGGTGCAAAAATAAAAGGCACGCACCTTCCACACAGGAACAGAACGGCAAGACGGCAAAAGATGATCTTAAAATAGGGGTGGCCAATCTACAGCCTGCGGGTCAGTCCCAGCCTGTGTAACCATTTCACGTGGCCCCTGACGCCGATGCACTGGAAGCGGACACTTTTACGACAGCTGTAAACGTGCCTGCGTAAAAACGAGTCCGCGGCTGTCGTAAACCTGTCGATGACAGCCACGGATGACTTTTACTGCAGGGTTTGTGGTGGGGGAGACACGTGACCAGAATGCTCAGCTGTCCCAGAAGCGTGGGTCAGGTTGGGGACCCTCATCTTAAAACAATAAGCAAGGACGGTGTCATGAAATCATATTTGAAACTTTTTGGAGCGGCTCAAGTGGCTAAGACTGGAAGGTGGCAGGTCAGCAGTTCGATTCCCGAGTACTGCAGGATGGAATGAGCTCCCATCTCTGTCCCAGCTCCTCCCAACCTAGCCATTTGAAAGCAAGACATTGCAAGATCAATAGGGACCACAGCGGTGGTAAAGGAAACTGCATTCAGTGCGCTCCTGTGTCTAGTTATGCCTGCCACATGACCACGGAAACGTCTGCAAAAGCAGACGGCACTGGCTCTTCGGCTTTGAAACACAGATGAGCACTGAACCCTAGAGTTGGATACGACTGGCTTTCGAGCAAGGGAAACTTCTATCTTTAATAGTAAAAAGATTCATTGGAAAATATTTAACAATAGTCAACAGAATGTGCAGAAATCATACAGAAGTCTTAACCAGTGATGAAATGTGTTTTACTTTTATCTAGTAAAGGTAAAGGTTTCCCTTGCTCGAAAGCCAGTTGTATCCGACTCTAGATGTCAGTGCTCATCTCTGTTTCTAAGCCGAAGAGCCAGCACTGTCTGCTTCTGCAGACGTTTCTATGGTCATGTGGCAGGCATGACTAGACACCAGAGCGCACGGAACGCTGTTACCTTCTCACCGAAGTGGTCCCTATTTATCTACTTGCAATTTCTTGCTTTCGAACTGCTAGGTTGGCAGGAGCTGGGACAGAGACGGGAGCTCATTCCGTCCTGCAGTCTACTTTTATCTACATGAGCATAATTATTTTTAAATTTACAAACAGGGAACCCCTCTGCAAATCTATATTTTACAGAAGCCTTTACCTGTGAACATCTGGAGCCCAAGATACCAGGGAATCCAACCTTTGGCCACAAGCATGAGAAATGGATGCCATAATAGACAGAGATAACATTTTCATGGTTACACCCAGTAGCTACCATGAAACATTTTCACCACCTTCCTTTTGGCATCTTTCGCCCAAGACGCACAGAAAAATAATATCCTGAGTAACAGCCTGTAGATGGTGCTACCGGACAACTTTTCTTCTCTACAAAATTCAGCAGCATCTCCAAAAACAGATGAAGGCACAGCCTGTCTTCAGAGTAACTTTTAAATCAGCGTGGGTGTGTTTAGAGTCCATGTCAAAGGTCTGCAGTTCAAAAGGCAACCCCGCATGGGCTGCTCTATACACCATTCTGACACTTTCTTTCCGGCAATGAAAAGGTTTTTGATGATACAGGAAAGAAGTGGTCACTAAAAGTGATCTTCTACAATCACAGCTTTAAGGCCTGACTTTCTACAATTTGTTGTTGTTCAGTCACACAGTCGATTTCGACCCTTTGCGACCCCATGGACCACTGTCCGCCAGGCACTTCTGTCCTCCACTATCCTCCTCAACTCGCTCAGCTCTGTGCCCATTGTGTCTACAATACCATCTAGCCATCTCATTTTGGGCCGCCCCCTTCTTCTTTTGCCCTCCACCCTTCCCAGCATCAAGGCTTTCTCAAGTGAATCCTCTCTTCTCACTTGATGTCCAAAGTACTTTAGCTTCATCTTTACTATTTGACCTTCTAAGGAGCAGTCAGGGTTGATTTCTTCTAAGATTGACCTATTTGTTCTCCTCGCTGTCCAGGGGACTCTCAAAACTCTCCTCCAATACCACATCTCAAAGGCATCTATTCTTCTACGCTCAGCTTTCCTAATGGTCCAGCTCTCACAACCATACATTGCCACCGGAAATACCATTGCTTTGACTATACAATTTTTTTGTCTGCAAAAATTCTACAATAGCAGGGGGAAAGTGATCCCTCTTATAGGTTTCCCTTGCTCGAAAGCCAGTCGTATCTGACTCTAGGGGTCAGTGCTCATCTCTGTTTCTAAGCCGAAGAGCCAGCACTGTCTGCTTCTGCAGACGTTTCCATGGTCATGTGGCAGGCATGACTAGACACCGGAGCGCATGGAACGCTGTTACCTTCCCACTGAAGTGGTCCCTATTTATCTACTTGCAATTTCTTGCTTTCGAACTGCTAGGTTGGCAGGAGCTGGGATAGAGACGGGAGCTCATTCCATCCTGCAGTACTCGATAATTGAATTGCTGACCTTCTGCGTCCCAGTCAGCGTCTTAGTGACTTGAGCCACTGCAGTCCCTCTTATAGATCACGTCAAAAAACCGAGCCAAATATAAGCCGAGGTACCTAATTTTGACCTGAAACTCCAAGAAAATATATTGAGCCGAGTATAAGCCGAGGGCGGGAAATGCAGCAGCTGCTAGTTAGTTTCAATAGTCAAAATACATGAGAATATGGTAAAATCATTATTATTATTTTTGGTGCATCTCAATCAGGGTCTTGATACCCTTGTGGTAACTGACCCGAGTATAAGCCGTTTCCCCTTTTTGGGGCTCATTTTGGGGACTGAAAAACTAGGCTTACACTCGAGTATATACAGTATATTCTGTTCCAGTGTCTAGCCAATTTTAGACATTATTCTGCCAATTATCTTAAAACTTTAGACAAAGGGTTCTGCGTTAGAGAGCTTTTGGAAAGAGAAAGCCAAGCAGCAAACCGTCAGTTGGATTTTCCAGTCACTTGTTCTGACACAAGGTCGAATTTTATAACTTCGTTCATTTAATACAGAATCAAGACAGGACAATCTGTCGTCTCCCTGGAAGAACAGCTGCAAAGACCTCCCTTGAGCGACAAGGAACAACTCTGGCTTTATTCATTTTTCTTTGTGTTCTGTGATTTCAGCTTTGGCTTACTTTTGTCCTCTATCTTTTTCCAGGAAAGAGCAGCGCCTATTGTGTCCCTTTTCAATCTGGAAAAACCGACTATTACAGCAGATCAATAAGGTGGGCAAAGTTTGACTCTTCAGCTACATATCGCCCTATATCACCAGAAACGGCTGAAAAGAAAATTGACCTGTTATAGTGTTTTTTTTTAATTTCTGATAAAATTCCTTTTAGTTGCACATTGGATAGTTGACGGCAACTATCATTAAATGATTCCAGTAGAATCCCGTCAAAGGCAGTTTCTGTTTATATCCATGTGTGTATAATTATGGCATCTTTTCTGACCTATCTATCTATCTATCTATCTATCTATCTATCTATCTATCTATCTATCTATCTATCTATCTAGCCATCTATCCATCCAACCATCTATCTATCTATCTATCTATCTATCTATCTATCTATCTATCTATCTATCTATCTATCTGGGACTGCTCAAGTGGCTAAGACACTGACTGGAAGGTGGCAGGTCAGCAGTTTGATTCCCGAGTACTGCAGGACGGAATGAGCTCCCGTCTTTGTCCCAGCTCCTGCCAACCTGGCAGTTCGAAAGCAAGACATTACAAGTAGATAAATAGGGACCACTTCAGTAGTCATGCCGGCCACATGGCCACAGAAACATCTGGAGAGGCAGACAGCACTGGCTCTTCGGCTTTGAAACAGGGATGAGCACTGAACCCTAATGTCAGATACAACTGGCTTTCAAGCAAGGGAAACTTTTACCTTTACCTTCTGCTGGTTACTAATTCTTGCTTTGCACCACTGAAGTCTGTACGGTATTTCTAAGAAAATTAAAAGCTTCATGGATATTAATTTTCTTCTTTTTCTTTCTGCGCCTCCTGACTTCCATTTTCAGTCATGACTGCTACATTTGAAAGACAGAGCGATTAAACACTGTGATTAATTTAGTCTCGGCAGAATCAATTCCACTAAACTACACATCTAATTTACATCCTGGAAAAATGGATTTTTATTTCTGCCTTATTTCTCAGTGGTTTGGAGTTCATTGCCCAAGCTGGGGGTTTTCTTCTTTTAAAAAAAGGCCTACTTTTCCCCTCTCATGATGAGAATCAGAGGTTAATTACAAAATGTTTTGACAAAGCAAATAGGAGAGATCTATTTATGCGCTGCTTGTTTACTTGGCTTAATTTTAATCTATCTTCTCTCATCAGATTTGCCTGGGAGGAGAAGGCAACTTCTAAAAGCCCATTAGCAAGAAATCCAGAGGGCAGTGAGGCATCTATTTATATCTTATCGGCTAAAAGAGTAAGGTCATTAAAATGACACGCTTTAACGTTAGGAACAGATGAACCGAGGAGAAAGATTAGATGCAAAGAATCCACTCTGGCTTGGGGAGGAAGAGGACGGCTGTTGGTTGAACAGAGGCTAAAATGCAACTGTTTAGTCTAGTCCAGGGGTCCTCAAACGATTTGGGACAGGGGGCCTGACTACTCTCCCGGAACAGCTGTGCAGGCCAGACCACGTCCCAAGAACAGGGCGTGCTTGCGCATGTGTGTCCATATTTACTTCCTGGTTTGGGGCGGATGCTTCTGCACATGCACAAAAGTGGTCCTATATACTTCCTGGTTTGGCGCGGACACTTCTGCGCATGCGCGAGCACATCTGTGCCGAACCAGGAAGTAAATATGGATACTTCTGTGCATGCACGAGGATGTCCGCCCCAAACCAGGCAATAAATACAGATGTTTCTGCGCATGCATGAGGACATCAACGCTGAACCAGGAAATATGGCCGCTTTTGCACATGCGCAGAAGTATCCGTATTCACTTCCTGGTTTGGTGAGGGCGTCGCAGGCCGAATGGGATGGCATTGGGGGACATATCCGGCCCGTGGAGAGCCAAAACAGCTCACATTGCCAATGGAATTGTGCCAAAGAGTATCTTTCACCAGGAGAAGATTCTGGCTGGACTATCTAGAACAGGGGTGCCCAAACTATAGCCTAGGGGCCAGATGTGGCCTCTGATGCCAATTCATCTGGCCTGTAAAGCCCTTGTTCGCTCCTGGAAGCGGAAGTAAAACGTGCCCATACGGGCACGTTTTACTTCTTCCAGGAGTGACGAGGTCTTCATGGGCTGGATGAATTGGCGTTGGGGGCCGCATCCAGCCCCCGGGCCTTAGTGACCAGCTCCCTGAACCATGTGATCGGCCCACAGCCCGAAAAGTTTGGGCACCCCTGATCTAGAAGTCACTCAGTAAACCTTGAAGCAAAGTAAGAAGCTCAAAGAAAAATCAAGTAAACTGGATCTTCTTGGACACAGAATTTCTTTTTATGAATCTGGAGAAATCTGATCAATGCAGCTTTCATGCGCAATGCAATTGCTGCTCAACCACATGTATGAAGGAAGATCTAGTAAATGGACAAAATAAGACCACTGAAAAAGCCCACTTCTGGTAAAAAAATAATCTAATTATGCAATGCTCTGATATAAGCAAACAAAGAAAAGTTATATCAGAGAGTAAATTTTAAAAAAAAGATAAAAAAAAACATTGTGGCACTTTAAAGACCCAAAAGACAAAAAAGTGTTGTGAAACTTTAAAGACTAATTGCTGTATTTTAATGTTAGTTTTCATGGCTCATGTCCACTTCATCAGACAGAAGAGTGAGACTTCATGGCATCAATTTATAAACATCAGGTACAGATCAATGTGGGGGTTTTGTTTTTTTTACAACTCGTAATACTGGACCTGTTATTCAGATTATTGGTGAAGCGTCACCCTTTTGAATTGCAAATGGTTACTAGATGGATGCAAGACAAACATTTATTTATTTTATTTCATTTCATTTCATTTCATTTCATTTGTACCCTGCCCTCCTCCGAAGACTCAGGGCTCCAAGCACCACCTCTGGCACACGTGCAGTGGTGGATTGTCAAAATTCCCACTACCCCACCGTGACGTCATGGAAATCATGGGCGTAACTGATGTCATGACGTCATGACGTCATGGACGGAGCAAATTTTTTTAAAAAAAAATTAAAAAATGTCTGTGCATGCGTCAAACCTCCGTTTGATGCATGTGTAGTTCTTTTTTTTTAGTGTACATGCATCAAACCTCTCTTTGACGCATGCACACTAAAAAATAGAACTGCACAAATGGAGGCTTTATGTTAGCGCAGTTCCGGACAGCCATTTTGGCTGCCCGGAAATACATTTTTTGAGGGGGCCGGAGAGGTGACCGAACCAGTCGCCCGGGGTTTTACCACCACCCCCAGCGACCCCTCCTGATGGGGTGCTACCAGTTCGGGTGAACCAGTCCAAACCAGTAACATCCCATCACTGCGCACGTGCCATAGGTTTGCCACCACTAGTCTATGAAGATAGCAATCAGGTCTGGTTCTGCCCACACTGTCATGTCAACCATCTCCTGCCCCACAAAGTGCCTCATCTAAAGCTGACATTGATGCAACAACGCGCAGGGTGTGGAGCAGTGACGGGTGCCAGAACTGACAGCTTTGCTTTGTCAAGGTAGCACTCAGTGAGTGTGTCAGGGCTGCCCGTCAGCCAGAGAAACTCAGCCACAGCCGAGACGACAGCTTCTCCCCCTTCTTTCTTCAACCAATGTGACTGTGTGACCTTTTCTAGTTCAAGAAGCTGCTTGCCTTCTTTATCCCATTGTGGCAGAAAATCAGCCCCTTGGGGTAAACTGTGCCTCTTTCCCAATTAAATATATATGTAAATATTAAAGAAACGTGCAATCATCAATTGCCACCCTGCCTCCTTCTGAAGTGTGGTGCCTGGGAAGATAAAAAGCAGATGAAGAGGAAAATGAGGGACGTGAACAAAACAGCAGATTGTGTGGGGAAGATTTTAATCACCATTGATCAAGAAAGATCCCACAATTGGAAACATGTCCCTATCGCTCGGGGTGCCCAAACTTTTCAGGCGGTGGGCCAGTCACATGGTTCAGGGAGCTGGTCACTACGGCCCAGGGGCTGGATATGGCCCCCAATGCTAATTCATCCAGCCCACGAAGCCCTACTTGTTCCTTGAAGCGTAACCTCCCCCCCCCCATGGGTACACCCATTTTCTAGGAGGGGTGGGTAGGGGGTGTCCGGTCAACTTACCTCACCCTGCCAGCACCTCCCGGGTGGGATTTCATCCTCCCCTCTTGCCTCCCCATTGGGGCTTCCCTTCAACAATGTACATGGCAACAGAGAGGCCTCTGCATGCCACCTCTGGCATCTGTGCCGTAGGTTCGCCACCACTGCCCTATTGAATCCAAACCTCACCCAACTTGTGGACTTTGGGGATGACTTTGGACGATACTCAACTTGGCCTGCCTTTTGCTGATTCAACAGCTGTGTGTCTGGGCCGAGGGAGGCTTCAATTTAGTATAACTCAACCTCCCCCCCTTCCTCTGGCTCTTACGCTGGCTAATGTTAGCCAGCGTTAACGTTTGTGCCAGGAGATCCTCCGCTCCGCCAGCTGAAGACCCGTTATGTTGGCACAAGGTTTTTGAGTTAGGATTCCATTGTAAAAAAAATTCCCTTCTTTCTTTCCTTACAACTGCTCAGCTAATAGGATAAGAGATGGAACACATGCAAGATATTTAGGACGAGGGATAAATAGCAAATGCCTCCCACCATCTGTCTACTGAGCTCAAAAAACAGAAACAGCTAGTGGAAGATCCTGCAAGATGCCAACCCTGTAAATGACAAGATGGGAAATGACAGCTAGCAGATTTTCACTCTTTTAACAGCAAAAGAAACACACAGGCTGTGGTCTCAAATTTGAAAACCTCCAGATGCTACCCTCTTCTCCCATTTCCATATCTTTGTTCACATAACATCTGATATTTTTCCTTCCTTTTTCTTCCCCAGAGATGGGGACAAATCAGACAGATACCATATACCATATACAGAACAAATCAGACAGATACCATATACAGTGGTACCTCGCTTAAAGAGCATAATGTGTTCCACAGGATTGCTCTTTAAGTGAGTTTGCTCTTTAAGCGAAACACCATTGGAAGTGACCGATTGTGGGGGGGATTGTGAACCCCAATTAATTTGTTAAGCGAATTTTTGGTTAGTTTTATTTGTTAAGCGAAGCGAACATTCAGAGAAAATTCTGCACTTTAAGCGAGTTACTCTTTAAGCGAGGCACTCTTTATGCGAGGTTTGACTGTATACTCAAGTATAAGCAATGATGGGATGTTACTGGTTCGGACCAGTTCACCCGAACCAGTAGCACCCCATCAGGAGTGGTCACCGGGGGGTGGTAAAACCCCGGGTGACCGGTTCGGTCGCCTCTCTGGCCCCCTCCAAAAATGTAGCCTCTCAGATAGAACCACTGACCTGACGGCCGCTGTTGCCAGATTTGCCTGGAGGGCAATCAGGATACAAAGCAGTAGAGAGAACCAGCTACAGCGGGGACAGGTTAAAAACCAACTACAGTAATACCTCAGATAACATTAGTATCGAATAACACTAAAATCGCATAACATTAAGCTATCTGGGAGGGAGAATTGCATCGGATAACATTAAGATCCTATGGGATGCATCGGATAACAACCGCTAAAGCCTGTGTGGTTACAATGTATCTCTATGGATCCCATAGGATTTTAACATGCATCGGATAACACTCAAAATCTGATAACACCAAGACTTGTGGAACCAGGTTTTAACGTTATCCGAGGTTTTACTGTATAATTATTGTTATTTTGCACTAGTAATTCTATTTTATATCCTACTGATGTAATTATATCCCCTATGTGCATTTATATACAGTATAGACATTTTTATTCTTATTTTATAACTATAACTTTTAAACTTTTAAACTGTTTTATGTGCTGTTTTATTGTTTTTAAACCAGATACCTGTTCCCAAATGTAGCATAATTCTTTTAAAAAACTGATTTTATTCTATTTTGTTTTAAGTCAAACAAATGTGTTTGTGGTGGAGGATTTTGATGGTATTTCATGCACTTAAACCCTTTTTACTGTGCTGGTCATCGACCGCAATAAAGTTAGAAAGTTTGATACTAGAAGAGGAAGGGAGGGGGCAACTTTCTGCCTCAACACAAACTCAAGGCTGAAAGTCCCCTGATGGAAGATATCACAATGAATCTCCAGCTGCTTGCCGACGGCATAGACTGCCTAGGAAGGTCATGGATTCTTCTTCCCTGGAGGATTTTTTATTTTTATTTTTTTGGTGATAGCCATCTGTCAAAGATGCTTTTGCTATTGATTCTCTTTTTTTGCTTCAACAGGAAGCTGGAATTCAATGATTCTTGAGTCCCTTCCAATTCTATCATTCTATGATGTTCCACCTCTCGGTGTCCAATGGTAGTCCTGTTCCCTTTGCATCCGCTAAGTTGCTAAATGGAGAGTCTACACCTGGCGCTTGAACCAGCAACCGAGCTTTAATCCTCCCCCACTTTGCCATGTAAGGGAGTGGGCAAGAACAGAAAAGGTTTCTAAAGCACCAGCTGAGATTCCACTGATGTTGGAGATACAATCCTGTATCTGATGTATCTGTATCTGATGTTTGGGGTACGCCCGAACCATTAGTGCCCCATCAGGAGGGGTCGCGGGGTGTGTGTGTGGTAAAACCCTGGGCGACCGGTTCGATCGCTTCTCCAGCCCCCTCCAAAAATGTTTTTCCAGGCAGCCAGCACATGCGTCAAACCTCCATTTGACGCATGCGCAGTTCTATTTTTTTTTAAGTGTGCATGCGTCAAATAGCAGTTTGACCCATGCACACTAAAAAAAGAACTGTGCATGCATCAAACGGAGGTTTGACACATGCGCAGACATTTATTTATTTATTTATTTTTGGTCCACCCACAACGTCGATGACATCACGGTGGGGTAGTGAAGATTTTAACAGCCCACCACTGGGTACACTAGCAAGGAAGAGGAACCCACTGCCTCATGCAATCAAGGGCGCACACACACACACCTTGGGTCTACACATTGTGAGAGGAGATGTGTTGTTGCACAAGAGATAAGAGCCAGATTTGAGCTGCTTGATTCCATGGCTAAATAGAGTCATTTTCGTCACTTGCCATTTTATGGGGGAAAAAACCTTGTAATTGTGGCTCTCTTGATATGAAAAACATGTTTCATATTTTGTTTAAATGCCAGTTGTATACATCTATTGGGACTGCAGTGGCTCAAGTGGCTAAGATGCTGACTGGAAGGTAGAATTTCCAGAATGGAGAATTATAGGATTTGTGGCTCCAAAGAAACCAAAAACGCTATCTCTAATTAACCTCCAGTTTTGATAAGTCAAGTGGCTAAGATGCTGACTGGGAGGCGGGAGGTCAGCAGTTTGATTCCTGAGTACTGCAGGATGGAATGAGCTCCCGTCTCTGTCCCAGCTCCTGCCAACCTAGCTGTTCGAAAGCAAGAAATTGCAAGTAGATCAATAGGAACCACTTTGGTGGGAAGGTAAAAAGTGTTCCGTGCACTCCGGTGTCTAGTCATGCCTGCCACATGAACATGGAAACATCTGCTGAAGCAGGCAGTGCTTGGCTCTTCAGCTTTGAAACAAGGATGAGCACTGAACCGTAGAGTCGGATATGACCGGCTTTCGAGCAAAGGAAACCTTTACCTTTACTATTAGGCTTAAATCTTTCATTAAGGAAAGTACACCATTTTTGGGATCCAAATGATAGACTGTCTTATTACATGGCGGGAGCAAATGTGCATATTGTATGCAGAACTGCTAAGTGTATAACGAAGGCGGCATTTATAAGAGCCCAATATATTGAACAAATTTGGGTATCATGTAAGGAAGATTCATTTACCTGATCTTGGATCTGTTGAATGTATTAAAGGCATTTTTCTGTTAATATTCCGTTTTGCTACCAATACATGCATTGTATTGTACTGTATTGTGTTTTATTTAGTTAGTTTAAATTTTATTCGATTTTATTGATAGGGTTGTATGACTAATCAATGAAATAAACATCTATCTATCGCAAGAGGTAGAAAAATGGCTTCCAAAATGGACCAGCCTTCAAACCCGATCTGCTTACTCAGACCTGTCCATTGGTCTTTCCTGGGAAATGAAGCATCTGCCAGCCTTTGTAAGGGTAAAGGTCGACCCTTGCTCGAAAGCCAGTCATATCCGACTCTAGGGTTCAGTGCTCATCTCTGTTTGTAGCCAAAGACGTTTCCGAGGACATATGACAGGCATGACTAGTGCACAGAACGCTATTTACCTTCCCACCGAAGTGGTACCTATTTATTGACTTGCAATTTTATTTTATTTTTTGCTTTTGAACTGCTAGGTTGGCAGGAGCTGGGACAGAGACAGGCGCTCACTCTGTCATGCAGCACTCGGGTCTCAAAATGCTGATCTGCCAGGCTTCCAGTCATCAAGTTTGGCATCTTACTCCCTAAGCCACTGCAGTCCTTCAGACTCTGTACAGATGGGCTTCTATTGGTGAGTTTCCTGGCGTGACTTTGACCCGAGCTCCCGTGCCTGGCCTTCGTTGGCCTCGACTCCTGGCATCTGTATTTGGCTCTAACTCTTCCATGCAATTACTCTTTCCTGGTTTCAGGCTCATAGGCCATCCCTGCCAGCTGCCTATAGCTCATGCCTGACAAATGACCCCATTCCCGAGATTTGCAAGCTGGCCTTTCAGATATACAGAGGGAAAGAAGACCAGGGTGGTTCCAGAAAACCGCAGCCTGTGGTACATATCCAAACCCTGCAGATGGACTTGGCCAAGAGGATGGAGCCACCAAGCTCCCCATTCAAAACACCTGGCAAATGGACTAGACTCTACAGTAGAGTGCCTGGAGGCAAGGGACATTAACAGATGCTAATTACACAGGACGTTGTTTCAAATGGCAAATCATAACAGATTAATGAGGAGAGACACTAGCTGTGTAACATGACATTGGTAAAAAGGCATAACAGGATCAAAAAAGCTTTCCAGTCTGAAACCAGAGTTAAGAGTTACATTGGCATAACTTCAACCAAGTTTCAGATATGTGTGTGATTCACATGCAGAAACACACTTTATAGCATCACACACATTTTAAGACAGCCCAAGTAGGTCTCTTTTGGATCCCAGGTGTATAAAATTAATTAATTCAAACACATACTTGTTACTGTATATACTCCAGTATGAGTCGGGTTTTTTAGTCCCCCAAATGAGGTCCAAAAATGGGACTTGGCTTGTACTCGGGTCAATGTAAACACTCAAAAACATACCCTACAAATGTCTAAATTATGTAATTTTACAGTATTTTCATGTATTTGAAACTCACTGCCAGCTGCAGCATTTTCCACCCCTGACTTATACTCAAGTCAATCTATCTTCCTAGTTTTAGAGGTCCAAATTAGGTACGTCGACTTATATTTGGGACGACTTATAGTCAAGTATATACAGTATTTGAAATATTAGAAATACAGTAAAACCGTGCAAAAGAAAAGTGCCTCACTTAGAGACTAACTCACTTAAAGAGCAGAATTTTTTCTGAAAGGTCGCCTTGCTTAACAACTAAAACCAACCAAAAACCCACTTAACAACTCAATCAGGGTTCACAGTCCCCCCCCCCACCAGAAGTCACAATTGGTCAGTTACAATGGTGTTTCGCTTAAAGAGCAAACTTGCTTAAAGAGCAAACCCGTGGAACGCATTATGCTCTTTAAACGAGGTACCACTGTATATAAATATTGTGGCGTCTGCTTTCCTCGACTGAATAAAATATGCTGAATGAAAGGAGTCCAAAGTAATCCAAAGTAGATGGTGACCTCAGGTGTTGTCGTCTTATACACTGAAACCATTAGATGCCTGCGCGCAACAATTAGTCTACAGTATGGTAGGCACAATCTCATTCCAGGAGACTAGGATCACTGCACATTTCATTCAGTTCTGACAGAAGTAAAAAATTTACACATGGAGCCATTTTCAGAAAATAGTTCCACTCTCCCATAAACCACTTGTTGTTGTTCAGTAGCACAGTCGATTCTGATCCTTTGTGACCCCATGGACCACTGCCTGCCAGGCACCCTTGTCCTCCATTATCCTCCTCAACCCACCCAGCTCCGTGCCTACTGCATCTACAATACCATCTACAATACCATCATACAATATCATCCTTGGCTGCCCCCTTCTTCTTTTGCCCTCCACCTTCCCCAGCATCAAAGCTTTCTCAAGAGAATCCTCTCATTCTCATTTGACGTCCAAAGTACTTTAATTTCATCTTCAATATTTGACCTTCTAAGGAGCAGTCAGGGTTGATTTCTTCTAAGATCGACCTATTTGTTCTCCTCACTGTCCAGGAGACTCTCAATACTCTCCTCCAGCACCACATCTCAAAGGCATCTATTCTTCTGCGCTCAGCTTTCCTTATGGTCCAGCTCTCACAACCATACATTGCCACCGGAAATACCATTGCTTTGACTATGCGGACTTTTGTTTGCAAGGTGATGTCCCTACTTTTCACTATGTTGCCCAAATTTCTCATACTGTATATACTTGAGTATAAGTCGAGCTTTTTAGCCACCCAAATAAGGACCAAAAAGGGGACTCGACTTATACTCCGGTCCCAAAATGAGGTGGTGCAAATTCAAACATACATTTTTAAAAAGCACTAACACGACCATAAAAACAATCAAAATAAAATACCCACACAAATTTCTAAATTAATTTTACTGTATTTTCATGTATTTTAATTATTGAAACTCACTAGCAACTGCTGCATTTTCCACCCCCGACTTATACTTAGGTCAATCTATTTTCCTAGTTTTAGAGTCCAAATTAGGTACCTTGACTTATATTCAGGATGACTTATAGTCTAGTACAGTGGTCTGCAAATAGTGGCTCTCCAGGTGTTTTGGACTTCAATTCCCAGAAGCCCAAGTCAGCACTACTGTTGATCGAGGCTTCTGGGAATTGAAGTCCAAAACACCTGGAGAGCCACTATTTGCAGACCAAGGGTCTAGTATATACAGTAGCTTGCCCCCCAAGAATCAGTCGCCTTTTTATTTCATGGCTGCCATCACCATCTGCAGTGATCTTGGATCCCAGGAAAGTAAAATCTGTCACTGCTTGTACTTCTTCCCCATCTGTTTTCCAGGGACTTATAGCGCCTGTGGTCGTTATCTTGGTTTTCTTGATGTTGAATCTCAAGTCAGCTAGAAGAGTCAATTTGCCCTGATTTTAGGCTACACACCTTGAAATACACAAGACATCCCAAGGAAATACAGGTGATGTGTAAAAATAAAGGGGCAAAGTCATCTGGTTTATATTAGGATTTAGTTTGGAACCTGCCTCCCCCCAAGAAAAAAGGGAGTCATACCTACTCTTGTTCAACTTAAATACTCTACTTTTCTAACCAGCATTGTAAACAAATCACTGCAGCTAATCAAAAAGGCATCCTGAACGGATCTTTTCAAAGCAGACGATTCCCATTTTTTCCAAACCTCTTAAATGTACAGCATTTAATTACAGCAATATAGGGAAGATTAAGACCTGGCAGCAAACACCCTGGGTTTATTTTTGTAAGAGCAGCGGACCACACAAGAGATATACAAAGAAATGACAGCTGATGGGGTTTGGAGAGATGAGAGCAGAAAGAAGTGCATGAAAGGCTAAAACAAACAAAGATTGGACCAGACAGGTTTAAACTCACAGGAGATTCTATGTGGCAAGACAGGCCAAAAACCCCTAACCTTTCAAAGAGATTTTAAAATTAATCTTCACAATCATATATATTTCCACCGCCCTAAAATGGTGGAACTAAAGAGTAATCTTCTTAGTGGAACTTTCTTTTTCAAAGGACAACCATTTGGTGGAGTTTCACATCTTCTCACACCATTATATCAGGCACACCTCACGTATATTTCTCTCACAGCTTCGAAGGGGGGTCTTTTTGGATTGCAATTTCTAGGACGGGGTGGCGAACCTACGGCACACATGCCAGAGGCGGCACCCGGAGCCCTCCCTGTAGGCACCCGAGCAGTCACCCCAGCACAGAGTTTGCCCCACCCCTCTGCCCAACAGCCCAATGGGAGCACTCCCTCCCCCCAGGACAGAGCTCACCCGCCCCTCTGCCCAACAGCCCAATGGGAGCACTCCCTCCCTCCCCCCAGCACAGAGTTCACCCCGCCCCTCTGCCCAACAGCCCAATGAGAGCACTCCCTCCCTCCCCCCAGCACAGAGTTCACCTGGCCCCTCTGCCCACCACCCCAATGGGAGCGTTTCCTTCCTCCCCTGTTACTGTGTTGGCACATTGTAATAAATAAGTGGGTTTTGGATTGCAGTTTGGGCACTTGGTCTCTAAATAGTTCGCCATCACTGACATATACTGTATTTGCCGGCGTATAAGATACATCAGAGTATAAGACTCACCCCGTTATTACCAAAATAGCCCACTATCAGCCACTATATACAGTACAAGGCTCACTCCATTTTTCCAGTGTATTTTGCAGGTGGGAGTGGGTCTTTTACACCAGTAAATCTGGAGCATCCACTTAAAGAAGGAGCTATTTCATCCAGTTGAATGTGTATGTCAGTGACTAAGACGCTGACTGGGAGGCGGAAGGTCAGCAGTTCGATTCCCGAGTACTGTAGGACGGAATGAGCTCCCGGGTCTGTCCCAGCTCCTGCCAACCTAGCAGTTCGAAAGCAAGAAATTGCAAGTAAATAAATAGGGACCACTTCAGTGGGAAGGTAACAGCGTTCCATGTGCTCCAGTGTCTAGTCATGCCTGCCACATGACCATGGAAACGTCTGCAGAAGCAGACAGCGCTGGCTCTTCGGCTTAGAAACAGAGATGAGCACTGACCCCTAGAGTCGGATACGACTGGCTTTCGAGCAAGGGAAACCTTTACCGTTACCTTACATTGTTGATATCAGGGGTGCCCGAACTACAGCCCGCAGGCCAGATCCGGCCCCCAACTCCAATTCACCTGACCTACGACACCCTCGTGTCGCAGACTGGGCCGTAGTTTGGGCACCCCTGGTTTAAGCAGAGAAAATGGCAGCCTAAAAAAAAAAATCTATCTCATCCTGTTGCAAAACATCTTGCCGGTGGGAGGAGCCACGTGACAGGCCCCCTAAACAATGTGATCGGCCCGCTAAGCCACATGACCGGCCTACAGCCCGAAAAGTTTGGCCACCCCTGGTTTGCATAGACTGCTGGGGTTTTTTTTAGAAATTGTTTTGTGTGTGTTGCTTCTTGTCTGTTGCTCCAGTGAGTGAAGGAGTGATAAATGAATACATCTAATAATAAACCAAAAAAGAGACAGCCATGTGCCATTTGTTACGTGGTATTCCCATTATAAAGATCGGGCTTTGAACCCACCTCGTGCTGTATCTCCCCTCTGCATTCCTCCTCCGGCTCCTCTTACCAACTATATATTTTGCAGGAGTAACAGAAGCAGCAGCCGTTACCAGATCTGAGCTTTTGACAGAGCCAGGGAAACAGTATCCCCCGCCTCTTAAAAGGATTAGCATACACATGCCAACCTTTGAACCTGATTTACTACTGAGCTCCCTAGCCTAACTACATAAAACCTTTGAACTTAATTCCCTAGACCAGCTCCCACAATCTCCTAATCAAGTCTACAAGGGGGCCCCGTTCGGATACAATGACCAGGCAAACACAAGATGTAAAGAACCATCATTTGGATAGAGCCCCCGGGTGTTTCCTAACCAGACAATGGGACAAGTTTACAATTACAAAAGCCACTTCTCATCTTGCATGCCATTGTTCGTTTGTTTGTTCGTTCGTTCGTTTATTGATTGATTGATTAGTTGGTTGGTTGGTTGGTTGGTTGGTTGGTTGGTTGGTTGGTTGGTTGGTTGGTTGATCAACTTGTATGCCACCCGACTCGCAGAGCGACTCTGGGAGGCTAACAAAGTTACAGAAAGTACAGTTGCAATTACAAGGTTCAATACAACATATCGTCACAACCTGCAGTGTCAAAGAGGTTCCACGTCATCATAATGCGACATATCATCGTCACAAATTACAATATCAAAAAGTATCAATATTACAATAACAAAAGTATCACAAGTATCAAAGTATCACTATTGCAGTAAAGCCCCTACTTAGGCAAAAAGTTGGTTCCGTAGGCTTTTATGTAAATCGTTTTTTTACTTAGCTCGAAGCAAACCCATAGGGAAAATGAATTTTTTTAACGTAACTGGAAGCAAATCCATAGGAAAATTGATTTTTAAAAAACATAACTTGAAGCAAATCTATAGGAAAAATGATTTTTTTTAACTTAACTCAAAGCAAACCCATAGGAAAAAATGATTTTTTTAACTTAACTCGAAGCAAATCCATAGGAAAAATGATTTTTTTTTAACTTAACTCGAAGCAAATCCATAGGAAAAATGATTTTTTTTCAACTTAACTCGAAGCAAATCCATAGGAAAAAATGATTTTTTTTAACTTAACTCGAAGCAAAGCCATAGGAAAAAATTTTTTTAACTTAACTCGAAGCAAATCCATAGGAAAAATGATTTTTTTAACTTAACTCGAAGCAAACCCATAGGAAAAAATTTTTTAACTTAACTCGAAGCAAATCCATAGGAAAAATGATTTTTTTTTTAAAACTTAACTCGAAGCAAAACCATAGGAAAAATTTTTTTTAACTTAACTCGAAGCAAACCCATAGGAAAAAAAATTTTTAACTTAACTCGAAGCAAACTCATAGGAAGAGTGAATTTTTTTACTTAACTCGAAGCAAATCGATAGGAAAAAATGAATTTTTTACTCAATTCGAAGCAAACCCACAGGAAAATGATGTTGATGTAAATCGAAGCAACCCCATAGGAAAAATGATTTTTTTTTTACGTAACTCGAAGCAAACCCATAGGAAATTGTGTTATGTAAATTGGGACATTTATAATAATCGGGACATGGTTTTAGCACAAAAAACATTATGTAAGCCGAATTTTATGTAACTCAAGACATATGTAAGTCGGGGTTTTACTGTACTTCCTCCGGTTAGAGAGCTGAGCTTGAAAACTAGTGTATTTTGGGATTTTAAAAAATTGAACCTTTCTTTCCCCTCCATCCACCTGTAGATCCTCGTCCTGTGATGGTGAACCTTGGCACTACAGGTGTTCTTGGACTGTAATTCCCAGAAGCCTAAGTCCCTGTGAATCCACATGAATGGGGTTATTGCATGAACCTTGGCAATCCAGTTGTTCTTGGACTTCCATTCTCAGAAGCCCAAGTCCCTGTGAATCCACACAAATGGGTTTACTGCATGAACCTTGGCAATCCAACCGTTCTTGGACTTTAATTTCCAGAAGCCTAAGTCCCTGTGAATCCACATGAATGGGGTTATTGCATGAACCTGGGCAATCCAGCTATTCTTGGACTTCCATTCTCAGAAACCCAAGTCCCTGTGAATCCATACAAATGGGTTTACTGCGTGTAGGCTTCTGGTAATTGATGTCCAAATACAGCTGGAGTGCCAAGGTTCCCCATCACTGTCCTAGTCTTTTATACATCCTGCAGATGTCACCCAGATATTATCCCCCAATACCCAAAATGCATTTTGTTCCAGAGTAGGAAATCATATCCTCCTAGATCTGTCGGTAGAGTGTGATTAGCCGTTTACCTGCCTGCTCCAGGGCCTTTAAAAAAACAAAAAACCAGCAACCATGGACTGCAGACATTTGCTGAGTGATGTTTAGAAAACTTATTTTAAGTTTTTTAAGACAAGAAACAAGACAAAAGAAAAATAAAGAAGACAAAAACATCGTAGCGCCCGAAAAGAATGCTATATTTTAACGCGAGCTTTTGTGGATCAAGTCCACTTTCTCAGATATTAGCAGTAGAACTGCATAGGTAAAGGTAAAGGTTTCCCTTGCTCGAAAGTCAGTCGTATCCGACTCTAGGGTTCAGTGCTCATCTTTGTTTCAAAGCCGAAGAGCCAGTGCTGACTGCTTCTGCAGATGTTTCCGTGGCCATGTGGCAGGCATGATTAGACACACAGAGTGCTGTTAACCTTCCCACCGAAGTGGTCCCTATTGATCTCCTTCCAATGTCTTGCTTTTGAACTGTTTGGCAGGAGCTGGGACAAAGGCAGGAACTCGTTCCGTCCTGCAGTACTTGGGAATCGAACTGCTGACCTGCCGCCTTCCAGTCAGCGTCTTAGCCACTGCAGTCATCTTGCCTTTTTAAATTCTACATTAGTACCCCAGATAACGTTATGACTTGGTTCCACAAGTCCCGTCGTTATCCGGTTTTTAACGTTGTGCGATACATTGATCACACAATGTTAAAAAAAGCCCTGTTTCCCTGGAGGCTGCAGCAAGCCAGACTTTGGAAACAGGTTGGATCGGGTCTCCCCACCTCCCTGGACCCGGCGGGGAGTCAGAGACCCCAAAATTGGTAAAAAAAAAAAGTCCGTTTTTTAAAAACCAATTTTGGGGTCTCTGACACACACACACCCCGCCGGGTCTAGGGAGGTGGGGAGACCCGATCCAAGCTGTTTCTGGGCTTCCCCGACGTCCTCAGCCAGTGCAGCAAGCCAGAATGTCAGGGTTCGAACTCTGACATTCTGGCTTGCTGCACTGGCTGAGGACGTCGGGGAAGCCCAGAAACAGCCTGGATCGTGTCCCCTGCCTGCTCCAGAGAGATCAGAGGAGCCAATCTACAGCTGCAGGGTGGCTGGGGAAGCTGACGGGGACTCCCTGTCAGCTTCCCTAGCCACCCGCCCTTGCCTCCGCAGCTGTGGGGTGGCTGGGGAAGCCGACGGGGGAGCATCCTGTCAGCTTTCCAGCCTCCCCACCCCTGCCTCCATAGCTGCAGGGTGGCTGGGAAGCTGAACGGAGAACCCTGTTCAGCTTTCCAGCCACCCTGCTGCTAAGAACGACTGTATCGGATAACGTTAAAAATCGCGTTATTCGATACAAGATTTTTCCGAAAATCTTGTAACGTTATGCGGTTCTCACGCTATATGGTACTCACGTTACCCGGGATATTACTGTACAGTATTTTGTTCTTAGGTGTGTCAATTTTAGCTTTGTATGTTATTATAGGCTGCTGGTGCCTCCGACACAAATAAAGAAAGATACCCCTTGTCTGCTTGGCTGGCCAACGGAGCTGGTATTGGGAATCGAACCCCCACTTTATGTGGCTACATGCCCAGGTAGCTTGGCTGCTGGGATGCACCTCTCGAAGCCAGGGAGTGTATCGCCAGTTTGAATTTTCCCGGTCCAAACTCCAAGCTTGAAGAGCGTGGACTTTCTCCATTAACTTGCATTGAAGTTGAATCAAACATTCTTCAAAAGCATTCCAAGCTGGCAACACTGTATCCATTTTCCCCTTTGAAGTCTGGCATCTGGGCCATAGGAAGAAAGAGGATATTCTAGGTAAATCTGAACAAAATAATAATTGATAATTATTTTCCAGCATTTGCTTGCTCACTGGTGGCCTGCAATTGGACTCTCAAATTTTCTCTGTGTTTTGGGATCACAGCCAGCCATGGCTGTGGATTCAAAGCCTCGGTCTTCACTATAACTTTGATTTAATTTCACAAAAGCTTGGAAACTACCTCTTTCTCTCTATTTCATTCGTCATAGAGCCAATGTCCCCCTCCATGCAGTAGAACCCGCATAACGAAACGTTCTGCGATGTGTTTCACTATACAATTTTTTTTTTTTGTATGAAACACTAGCCATGATATCCTGCATCATGAATGTTTTCCTTATACTCCGGTCTTTTCCCAGCTCATGCCAACCTAGCAGTTCGAAAGCAAGAAATTGCAAGTAGAGAAATAAGGACCACTACGGTGGGAAGGTAACAGGGTTCCGTGCCCTCCGGTGTCTAGTCATGCCTGCCACATGACCATGGAAACGTATGGAGAAGCAGACAGCGCTGGCTCTTCGGCTTTGAAACACAGATGAGCACTGAACCCTAGAGTCAGATACGACTGGTTTTCGAGCAAGGGAAACCTTTACCTTAAAGATTGGGAATGTCTCAACAGGAGCCTGGGGAAAGCAAGTCCAGTTTCAGGGTAATTAAAATTGACTGCAGGGCTGCAAAATCCACTCAGAACGATAATTAGGAATTTCTGCAGCATTATTATAAATAGAATTAACTACCTGGTAATGCTATTGAACTCCAAGGAGCTAACAAAAAGTTGCCCTTGCCACTTACCCGTATATACTCTACTATAAGTTATCCCAAATATAAGTCAAAGTACCTAATTTGGACCCCTAAAAATAGGTAGACCTGAGTATAAGTCAGGGTGGTGGTGGAAAATGCAGCAGCTGCTAGTGAGTTTCCATAATTAAATTACATGAAAATATGGTAAAATTAATTAAGTTAGAATTTGTGGGGGTTTGTTTTGGAGTTTTTACGGTAGTGTTAGTGCTTTGTTAAAAATGTATGTTCGAATTTACACCACCTCGTTTTGGGACACTTGGGGTCGTTGACCCGAGTATAAGTTGAGTACCTTTTTTGGACCTCAGGGGGGGGGGCGCTAAAAACTAGACTTATACTTGAGTATATACAGTAAATATGGTCCACGTGACAATCCACAACGCCTTTCAACATCTGATCCATCCTGAATATCCAACCACCTGGCTGTTAACTCAACCACTGCGGGGCTACAAGTCAAAAGCTGCCATCTACAATATATCTGAGTGAATTCGTGTGAGCCTTTCTGCACGTAATATAATCGTTTCTTCTGTTTGCCACAAGCCTGTTCCCTTCCAGGCAGGAAATTCTCTTATCTTAGTTCAGTGCCTTTAGTGGATTTATCCAAACTATCTCCCTACTAATAATCTTCAGGGACATTTCACATTCATGCAGGTCTAGCTTCCACAAATGACAGAAGGGGATAAGTTCGTGTTTAATTCGGCACCGGCATGTATGATGTGGAAGCAGATGATCCTAGGAGCAAAGCCGGTAAGGAGAAGAAAGCCCATTATCCCACTACCATAGGACTCGTTCCAACAGACAGAGACCTGTTTTGTTGTTGTTCAGTCGCACAGTCGATTCCGACCCTTTGCCACCCCATGGACCACTGTCCGCCAGGCACTTCTGTCCTCCACCCTCCTCCTCAACTTGCTCAGCTCTGTGCCCATTGTGTCCACGATACCATCTAGCCATCTCATTTTGGGTTGCCCTCTTCTCCTTTTGCCCTCCACCCTTCCCAGCATCAAGGCTTTCTCAAGTGAATCCTCTCTTCTCATTTGATGTCCAAAGTACTTTAGCTTTATCTTTACTATTTTCCCTTCTAAGGAGCAGTCAGGGTTGATTTCTTCTAAGATTGACCTATTTGTTCCCCTTGCTGTTCAGGGGACTCTCAAAACTCTCCTCCAACACCACATCTCAAAGACATCTATTCTTCTGCACTCAGCTTTCCTAATGGTCCAGCTCTCACAACCATACATTGCCACCGGAAATATCATTGCTTTGACTATATGAATTTTTGTTTGCAATGTGATGTCTCTACTAGGATAAGACCTTTTGCTGTTTCAGAGTACAGTAAAACCTCGCATAAAGAGCGCCTCGCTTAGAGACTAACTTGCTTAAAGAGCAGAATTTTCTCTGAATGGTCGCCTCGCTTAACAACTAAAACCAACCAAAAACTCACTTAAAAACTAAATCGGGGTTCACAATTCCCCCCCTCCAGAAGTCACAATTGGTCACTTTACAATGCTGTTTCGCTTAAAGAGCAAACTCGCTTAAAAAGCAATCCCATGGAGCACATTATGCTCTTCAAGCAAGGTACCACTGTACATGAGTTTCTGCTCCATGCTAGAGAACCCTATGATCAGTTCCAATCCCCTGCCTGTTTATGCTGACAAACCAGCCAGATCAGGTAGGAATTAGCAATGTGTAGATTAGGTAGCAACATGTAGCATTGCCAATAAAGGGACTGGAATTCTCCCACCGGCTCATGCTCTATGCATAAAATGTACAAACAGCTTCTGTAATAAAACAGCTTTATTTACATGAAGGGAAAATAGATTAAAGGATTCACACACACAAAAAGTTATAGAAATAAAAAGGAACAATGTTTACTTTTTACCTTTTCTCTGGTAAAACAAGAAAAGTACTGTACATACTCTAGTATAAGCCAAGATTTTTACCCCCAAAAATGAGCCCCCAAAAGGGGACTCGGCTTATACTCGTGTCAATGACCACAAGGGTCTCAAGACCGCGCTGGATAGAGATGTGCCAACAATTTAATTTTACCATATTTTCACGTATTTCGATTACTGAAACTCACTAGCAGCTGCTGCATTTCCCACCCTCGGCTTGTACTCAGGTCAAACTATTTTCCTGGGTTTTCAGGTCAAAATTAGGTACCTCGGCTTATATTTGGGTCATCTTATACTCAAGTATATACAGTATACCATATATACTCAAGTACAAGGTGACCGAAATATAAGCCTAATTTTGACCTGAAAACCCAGGAAATGCTGTTTAGAAAGCTCAGTGTTAAAATGGAGATTTAGTTCCTGGGAGTCAAGAAAAATCTGAAATTTCCTGCCCTAATCAGAACTAGGAATGTAACTCATCATCTGTTCCACAGTGGGGAATAGGGAAATCATAACAGTTCCCTCTTTTTCTGTAAGAAGGCAAGATATTGTTTGTTTATCGTGTTCAGTTTACAAAGCCAGTTTTCGCAGGGATAATGCAAATAACACAGATTGTGCAAAACCAGAACAATCTGCTGATTATGTTTCCCAGACTGTTAAGAATTAGAGGCAGTGGACGGAACAGCCACCCAGGTAGCGTTTTCTGTTTCTCTGTGTGTCCTTTGCTTCTCAAGAAGAAGATCTCAGCAGAAACAGACAGTCATCCCAACCCATTGGGGTAGACCCTCTGAAATATTTCGACCTTCCCCCAAACCACAGATCAAGTGAAGCTTTGTATCCCTAAAACAGGGGTTCCCAAACTATGGCTGGTGGGCTGGATCCGGCCCCCTTCTGCAATTCATCCAGCCCACGGCCACCCTCATCGTTCTCGGAAGTGGGAGAAAAACGCACCCGTCAGCCTAGTTTAAGCAGAGAAAATGGCCGCTTAAAATCTACCTCATCCTGTTGCAAAAACGGATGGCAAGGCTTGTCTTACTTCCGCTTCCGGCAGGAAGGACCATGTGACCGGCCCACTGAATTGTGTGCCCGGGCCACGACCTGAAAAGTTTGGGCACCCCTGCCCTAGAATATGGTGGAAGGCATACTTCCCACAAGAGGCTTTTTAAAGTTGGGATTCCACTTCAAAAAAAAAAGACTCTCTATTTTTTTGAAGGTGGTAAAGCGCCTCTTTTGTATACAGAACCTGTGGAGCTACAACTCTGCTCACCATCTGAATTTGGTCCCAATGGACTCAAGCTTGACCCAGTCTTCCATCCTTCCAAAGTCGGTAGCAACGAGTAACCAACATGTTACAGGCAAATGCTAATTGCTTTAGTCCTCTAAACGCTATGGGCGGTATATATCTTTATATACAATAAAACCTCACATAATGAAAAAGCTCAGTTCGCTATGCGGATCAAATGGGTGATACCCTGCATAATGAAAAGAAAATATTCGTTATACGGAGTTTTCGTTAAGCAGGGTATACCCCGCTTAACGTAAACCCTGTACAATGAAAACAAATTGTTATGTGGAGTATCGCGATTGCTGCACGACCGCTTCGTTGTACAAAATTTTCATTATACAAAGTATTCATTATGCGGGGTTCCACTGTATAAGAATTAGTGCTCTTAACTCATGGGAAGGTTGATATGGAAGAGAGATCATCAGCCAGTTAGGATCTTTCTATCTATCTATCTATCTATCTATCTATCTATCTATCTATCTATCTATCTATCTATCTATTTATTTATTTATTTATTTGACTCATTTAGCCACCCCTTGCCGAGACGACTCTGGGTGGCCTACATCATAAGAAACACTCCCATTAGAAAAACCCATACAAATGAATAAAACATCATAAAAAGAGTACAATCTAAAAAATCTAAAAAATCTTAAAATCACAAAAGCTGAAATCTAAACAGTCTAAAATCCCCATAACAAAATTATCAGATAGTCATATGAGCCAGCAGGGTGGAGTAGATCCAACAGCAGCCCCCCACACACACACCCCACTGGCTGGGCCATCCATATCTTTAGCAGCTTGAAAGCAAGAAATTGCAAGTAGATAAATAGAGACCACTTTGGTGGGAAGGTAAACAGCGTTCAGTGCGCTATGGTGTCTAGCCATGCCTGCCACATGACCACGGAAATGTCTGCAGACGCAGACAGCGCTGGCTCTTCGGCTTTGAAACAGAGATGAGCACTGAACCCTAGAGTCGGATACGACTGGGTTTTGAGCGAGGGAAACCTTTACGAAAGGCCAGCAGTTGTGTTCGGAGGCAGAAGTCCGTCGGCAGGAGGTCCCAGAGGGCCAGGGCGGATACCGAAAAGACCCTATGTCTAGTGCAGGGGTGCCCAAACTAGGACCTATGGGCCAGATCCAGCCCCCAGCGCCAATTCATCCAACCCATGCCACCCTCGTTGTTTGTGGAAGCGGAAGTAAAACACATTTTACTTCCACTTATGGGAGTGAGAGAGGGTGGCTTTGGTTGGATGAACTGATGTCAGGGGCCGGATCTGGCCCATGGACCCTAGTTTGGGTATCCCTGGTCTAGTGCTGGAGAGACGAGCCTCTCCAGCCATTGTCTGGCCTGCCATTTTACCTATTTTTAATTCTCCTGGGTTTTTTCCTTCCGCTCCATGACTGAATAGATTTCAGGAAACACTAAACAGACATTTTCAATTTTTACTTAAACACAAAACTTCCAGATGTCTTGCTCCAATTAACAGCCATAACCTCAGCATTAACCTGGAACATATGACCAGAATAAAATGGTGAAGATGCTTTCTAGCTTTGCAATTTTAAAAGATATACAAGATGGGTGTAACATTTCCCTTAAATGAGTCAGGCCCATTTCGTCCCGAGTTATTATAAGGTAGGTAAACTAATGAAAGAAAGGCTGCAGCAAATCTTTACATCTTTGCCTTCGGTTAAAACACGTGGCTTACAGCCAGGAAAGGCGGGATCAAAGAGGTCAATCTCCTTAAATGAAACCGACACAACTTTCACTGGCCGCTTGTGGCCTGAGGCAGAGGTAAATGTTTCCCTTGCTCAAAAGCCAGTCGTATCTGGCTCTAGGGTTCAGTGCGCATCTCTGTTTCCAAGCTGAAGAGCCAGCACTGTCTGCTTCTGCAGACGTTTCCGGGATCACGTGGTAGGCATGGCTAGACACCGGAGGAGTACACGGAACGCCGTTTGCCTTCCCAATGAAGTGGTCCCTATTGATTTCCTTGCAATGTCTTGCTTTCGAACTAGGTTGGCAGGAGCTGAGACAGAGACGGGATCTCATTCCATCCTGCAGTATTCGGGTATCGAACGGCTGACCTCCCACCTTCCAGTCAATGTCTTAGCTGCTTGAGCCACTGCAGTCAATATGAGAAACAGCAAACTGAGAAATCCAGAATAGAAAATTACCATATATACTTGAGTATAAGTCATCCCAAATATAAGTTGAAGTACCTAATTTGGACCTCTAAAACTAGGAAAATAGACTGACCCAAGTATAAGTCAGGGGTGGAAAATGCAGCAGCTGCAAGAAATTTCAAGTACCGTATATACTCAAGTATAAGCTGAGTTTTTAGCCCCCCAAAAGGGGACCCAGCTTATACTCGGGTCAATGACCATGCGGGTGCCAAGACCATGCCAGATCGGGACGCACCAACAACTTAATTAATTTTACCATAATTTCATGTATTTTGATTATTGAAACTCACTAGCAGTTGCTGCATTTCCCTCCCTCGGTTTATACTCAATCTATTTTCCTGGGTTTTCAGGTCAAAATTAGCTACCTCGTCTTATATGCAGGTCGGATTATACTCGAGTATATACAGTAGATAAATAGGGAGCATTTTGGTGGGAAGGTAAACAGCATTCCGTGGGCTCTGGTGTCTAGTCATGCCTGCCACGTGACCACAGAAACATCTGCAGATGCAGACAGCGCTGGCTCTTCAGTTTTGAAACAGAAATGAGCACGGGACCCTATAGTCGGATATGACTGGCTTTAGAGCAAGGGAAACCTTCACCTTTACTAGTGTGAGAAAGATTAGCCAGCAGCAAAAGGGTTCATTACCCGGGTTAAAAAAACACCACAATCTTCAAGGAGGCTCTTTCTTTGTACCTCTGGGCCACTGCTAAGACTAAGAGACAGACAAACCAATGAAGAGTTGATGATATGTCATAATTTCATAATGTTTTGCCTCCTGCATTTGCTTTAGGGAAACCGTGCTTCCTCAAAAAGAATTAATAGATGCAAATTTTATTTTTGGCTAGCGAAGAGTTATTTACTTTAAAAACCAGCACTCCTGTCCCCCATCCTTCCTATGATCTCCATCTTGATGCTGCGGGGAGAAGTTTTCACTCTCCTCAGGCTGCAAAGAATGAAACGCTGCTTCTTCCTCTTGCAGCACGGAAGAAAGTACCATATATACTCGAGTATAAGACGGGTATTTAGCCCCCAAAATGAGGTCTAACATGCGACGTATACTTGGGTCAATGTAAACGCTCAAAAACATACCCACATAAATGTCTAAATTAATTAATTGTACCATCATTTCATGTATTTTACTTATCGAAATTCAGTAGCAGCTGCTGCAATTTCCACCCCCGACTTATATTTGGGTCAATCTATTTCCCTAGTTTTAGAGGTCCAAATTAGGTACCTTGATTTATATTTTGGAGAAATTATAGTCGAGTATATACGGTAAAGGTAAAGGTAAAGGTCACCCTTGCTCAAAAGCCAGTCGTATCTGACTCTAGGTTTCAGTGCTCATCTCTGTTACATAGCCGAAGAGTCAGCGCTATCTGCTTCTGCAGACGCTTCCATGGCCACATGGCAGGCATGACCAGGCACATGCTGGCATATCAGGCAATCGGGATTTGTTCCACCCTGCCCTTGCCTCTAGCGCCCTGTGGTACCAATGGCAATGTATGGGATTCCCCCCCAAGCCCCCCAATAGACACCCCCACTACTCCCTGTCCATGGTGCCCTGCACAATCCTGGGCATAACTAGACACCAGAACGCTGTTTACCGTATATACTCAATTATAAGTCATCCCGAATATAAGTTGAGGTACCTAATTTGGACCTCTAAAACTAGGGAAATAGTTTGACCCGAGTATAAGTCGGGGGTGGAAAATGCAGCAGCTGCTAGTGAGTTTCAGCAATTAAAATACATTAAAATATGGTAAAATTAATTAATTTAGACATTTGTGTGAGTATGTTTTTGAGTGTCTACATTGACCTGAGTATAAGTCGATTCTCAATTTTAGACCTCATTTGGGGGGCTAAAAAACCCGACTTATACTTGAGTATATACGGTAACTTCCCACCAAAGCGGTCGCTATCCATCTCCTTGCAATGTCTTGCAATTCCGAACTGCTAGGTTGGAAGGAGCTGGGACAGAGACAGGCACTCATAGTGTCCTGCAGTATTTGGGTATCGAACTGCTGGCCAGAAGAAAACACACACACACACACACACACCAAAGACAGACGGACACGTATTACTTTCCTGTGTCTATTTCCCAAAGCAAACCAGCTTCCTCTGAGCTACAGTCAGACTCTCCGATTTCCACGCCAGTGCCCGGATTGCACCGGAGAAAGAAGCACAGCCAAGAGAACCTCTCTCCGTACCACAGCAATACAAAATGACCACAGGTAGTAAACCCATGGCACAGAGAAGCCCCACGGCGCAGAAAGGACAGCATTTCCCCCCTACCTTTTCTGCATACTTGAACTTGACATAAAACCAGCTCGACTTGATCATGCTTGCCAGGTCCTTGGGGGAGCTCGGGAAAAGCGGGCCAGAAATGTCCTCTTGCGGGTATTGTTTTAATCCAAAGAGAGGGGCTCTTGAGAGCAGGGAAGGAAGTAGAGAAGAAGGAAAAGGGAGAGGAAGGGAACAAGGAGAGAGCCCGTCTGTTTTTTAGACAGCCGCTCTTTCCAGCACACTGACGTCTGCCTCAGCAGAGCTGCTCTCCGGATCGCCTCCGTCCGCCTGCGCTCCTCGACCGGTTCTGGCCGCCTGACAAGAGGCTTTTCCGCAGAGAGACTTCAGCTGCCTTCATCACAAGTGGCACGTGTCAGTAAAGCCAAGAGGCTGCCTTCAGACCTGGCAGCCACCCAGGACCCCGGCCTCCCCGGGGCAGAATGAATAATGAATTCCACCGCTTACCCCCCCCCCTCCAGACACAGATTAACACCTGGGTAAACATTATTCTGACAACACACAGCTGAGTGGATTCCCTTCCTTGGCTCAGGCAGCGGAGCTGCGGTGGCGGCAGGGTTAACCTCTTCCACACTCCCTGCCCTGCCCTCTCCTTTCTAGAGTCCATTGGATAGGGCGGTATATAAATCTATTGAATTAAATTAACCTGAGGAGAAGGTCTGACACAAGAACCTCTTTCTCCTCCAGTGGCTCAAGTGGCTAAGACGCCAACTGGAAGGCTGGCAGGTCAGCAGTTCGATTCCCAAGTACGGCAGGATGGAATGAACTCCCTGCTTTGCCCCAATGCCTGCAGTTTGAAAGCAAGATATTGCAAGGAGATAAATAGGGACCACTTCGGTGGGAAGGTAAACATCTTTCCGCATGCTCCTCCGGTGTCTAGTCATGCCTGCCACATGACCATGGAAACCTCTGCAGAAGCAGACAGCGCTGGCTCTTCGGATATAACCAGAGATGAACACTGAACCCTAGAGTCGGATACGACTGGCTTTCGAGCAAGGGTGACCTTTACCTTTAAGGAGAAAACCATTATCCGAGAATGCATCCCCCCTCCCCCGAAGCAGGAAAAAACATCCTTGGCATGAATTTGTTTAAGCTGGACCCCAGCTTGCCGTGAAGTGACCCACGCACTAGGATAGCAATGGCTGACCTTTCAGAGACCAAGCGCCCAATGAGCTGACATCTGCGCTGCAGAGGAGCAAGGTGGACACTGTGCTGGGGGAGAGAGAGGAAGCGTTCCCATTGGGCAACTGGGCTGAGGGGGTGGGGTGAGCTCTCTGCTAGGGGAGGAAGCACTCTCATTGGACCGCTGGGCAGAGGGGCGGGGCGAATTCTACGCTGAGGCAATGGCCCATGTGCCCACACAGAGGGCTCCTGGTGCCCCTTCTGGCATGGGATATGAATTCAGTAAAGAGGTAAACTATAAATAAATCATGTAGTTGACAAGAAAAATACTCAAAGCATCAGCAATCATTCAGGTACAGAGGTACCTTGCTCATAGAGCATAATGTGTCCCATTGGATTTCTCTTTAATTGAGTTTGCTCTTTAAGTGAAACACCATTGTAAGTGACCAATTGTGACTTCTGGTGAGGGGTTGTGAACCCTGATATAATTGTTAAGGAAGTTTTTGGTCGGTTTTAGTTGTTAAGGAAGTTTTTGGTTGGTTTTTGTTGTTAAGCGAGTTTTTGGTTGGTTTTCGTTGTTAAGTGAGTTTTTGGTTGGTTTTAGTTGTTAAGTGAGTTTTTGGTTGGTTTTAGTTGTTAAGCGAGTTTTTGGTTGGTTTTAGTTGTTAAGCGAGTTTTTGGTCGGTTTTAGTTGGTAAGCGAGTTTTTGGTCGGTTTTAGTTGGTAAGCGAGTTTTTGGTTGGTTTCAGTTGTTAAGAGAGGCGACCATTCAGAGAAAATTCTGCTCTTTAAGTGAGTTACTCTCTAAGCGAGGCGCTCTTTAGGCAAGGTTTGACTGTATACACAGCAGAATAAACAATTTGCCTAATGGAGCCCTAAGTAGCAGAAAGTATAGGAATGGAGACTAGTAGGTAAAGGTTTCCCTTGCTCAAAAGCCAGTCATATCTGACTCTAGGGTTCAGTGCTCATCCCTGTTCCAAAGCCAAAGAGCTAGCACCGTCTGCTTCTGCAGACGTTTCCACGGCCACGTGGCAGGCATGACTAGACACCAGAGCCCACGGAACGCTGTTTACCTTCCCACTGTAGCAGTCCCCATTGATCTCCTTGCAATGTCTTGCTTTCGAATGGCTAGGATGGCAGGAGCTGGGACAAAGACAGAAGCTCATTCCGTCCTACAGTACTCGGGAATCGAACTGCCGACCTCCAGCCTTCCAGCCAGCATCTAAGCCTCTTGAGCCACTGCACCCCCAATGCTAGAATATGTAGGCCTTTGTTTGTTCTTATGTTGAACGGAAATTGCCATGATTTAAATGAGCTACTGTGTCTGTTTGCAGGGGAAAACTCTGCTCCATGCATTCTCAAAGTAGTGTTGAGCTACACAGCATTGAAAACAAGACTCTCATTTGTTTCAAGGCTTCCCACACCAGCATTTTCACAGAAACTCCCTTGTTATCTTTTTCTTAATGCTGCCATTGTTTCCTACAAAATGTGACTCCCCAACAACAGCCTGACTCCAGCCAGTTCGATCCATCGCCAGTTTGTGTCCAAGCTGCTTGGAGAGAGGGGAAAATCTGTTATCTTTCACAAGAAAGGAAGGTTGGCAGGAGCTGGGACAGAGATAGGTGCTCACTCGATGTGCAATACTTGGGTCTCAAACTGCTGACCTCGTCATCATACTGTAAATGTAATATACTTCATTACCAAGGAAAGGTGAGTATGTGACTATTAATTAAAGGTAAACGTTGCCCTTGCTCAAAAGCCAGTCGTATCCAACTCTAGGGTTCAGTGCTCATCTCTCTTTCAAAGTCACAATTGGCTCTTTCCGCCATGCAGTACTCGGGAATCTAACTGCTGACCCCCTGCCTTCCAGTCAGCGTCTTAGCCACTTGAGCAAGTAGATAAATAGGGACCACTTTGGTGGGAAAGGTAAACAGCGTTCCATCTAGTCATGCCTGCCTCATGACCACGGAAACGCTGGCTCTTCAGCTAGGAAACAGAGATGAGCACTGAACCCTAGAGTTGGATACAACTGGCTTTTGAGCAATGGTAACCTTGACCTTTAGGTAAAGGTAAAGGTTTCCCTTGTTGAAAGCCAACCATATCCGACTCTAGGGTTCAGTGCTCATCTCTGTTTCAAAACCAAAGAGCCAGCGCTGTCTGCTTCTGCAAACGTTTCCGTGGTCATGTGTCAGGCATGACTAGACACCGGAGCGCGCGGAACACTGTTACCTTCCCACTGAAGTGGTCCCTATTTATCTACTTGCAATTTCTTGCTTTCGAATCACTAGGTTGGCAGGAGCTGGGACAAAGACGGGAGCTCATTCTGTCCTGTAGCCCTCGGGAATCAAACCGCTAACCTCCCGCCTTCCCGTCAGCATCTTAGCCTCTTGAGTAGAGTAGAACACTAAAAAGACAAGAGGAGGAAAATACTGTAAAGCTACAAAGGGTGGGAAGACATAGATGAACCCAAGCATGCATCTCTGTTAAAACACAAATCTGCTTTCCCATCATTCCTCGTAACACTGTTTTAATTATTGATGTAGACGGTCTAAGCAACATGTAAGCCATATACATAATGCATTTACTTGGAAAATCCACATAAATCCACATGGTATTACCGAGTAAACTACAGGCTGATCCCAGAGCCCTGTTTTAAGAAGTGGGTAAACTGTATCCATGTACTCAGAAAATAATCTGTTTGATGAACGGAAAGATTAGATTACTCTTAATCATCCACAGCCGTGCTGCCTGGAATTTTTTCTTTTTTCACTCTTCCTTAAGAAATAAGCCATTACTTTTGTGGCGAGAAGTGACGTTCGGCTGGAGCCAAGAGCGATTTCGGGCCAAGAGCGATTATTTTAATAAAGGACACGAATTGTGGAAAGGATCCAGGCTAAATATTTACACAAGCATCTGTGCAAAGCACACCAAGGAAGGGGCATCCCTTCTGTGTGAAAGTAGTTTCAGAAGATGAGGATCTAGGGCACTAAAATGTTTAGGGAAGAGATGAGCCTTAATCCTTCCTCTGCCTGATGCTTTTCTATTACAGAAAAGCAAATCTATTTCCACTTGTCTCAGTTTCCCAGTATTTAGTCGTAATTCCATTGCTGTCTCAGTTCCACATCCATTCACAATTTTGAGAAGCCAGCTCAAAAAAAATGTTGCACTTACCGTATATACTTGACTATAAGTCATCTCGAATAGAAGTCAAGGTACCTAATTTGGACCTCTAAAACTAGAGGTCAAATAGATTGACCCGAGTATAAGTCGGGGGTGGAAAATGTAGCTAGTAAGTTTCAATAATTCAAATACATGAAAATACAGTAAAATTAATTAATTTAGACATTTGTGTGGGTGTGTTTTTGAGTTTTTACAGTAGTTTTAGTGCTTTATTTTTTTTACTGCATGTTTTAATTTGCACCACCACAGTTTTGGGACCCTCGGGGTCATTGACCTGAGTATAAGTCGAGTCCCCTTTTCGGATCTCATTTTGGGGGCTAAAAAACTAGACTTATACTCGAGTATAGACAGTAGTTTCACCACATGGCTTTTTCTTGCATGTACACTTCTGGACTTTCCCCCCTTAATTAGGGGTTTTACTGTATACATTTCCCGCTATCCAATAAAACACAATATCACACAGATTGTGGCACTCAATTGAAAAAAAATTGCAAATACGAGCAGAGACTAGCAATTTTTTGGGTCAGCAACAGCACTCTCTCTCTCTCTCTCTCTCTCTCTCTCTCTCTCACACACACACACACACACACACACACACACACACACACACACACACACACACACACACACACACACACACACACACACCACCTGAGAAAATACTTTTTTATTTAAAACCTTGTATTTTGTATATCATGTATTTTGCAGAAAATGCATTTTGTGTATTTTGCAAAAAATGCATTTCCGCATTTTGTGTATTTTGCAGAAAATGCATTTCTGCATTTTGTGTATTTTGCACAAAATGCATTTCTGCATTTTGTGTATTTTGCACAAAATGCATTTCCGCATTTTGTGTATTTTGCACAAAATGCAGTTCCACATTCTGTGCATTTTGCACAAAATGCATTTCCACATTTTGTGTATTTTGCACAAAATGCATTTTCGCATTTTGTGTATTTTGCACAAAATGCAGTTCCACATTCTGTGCATTTTGCACAAAATGCATTTCCACATTTTGTGTATTTTGCACAAAATGCATTTTTGCATTTTGTGTATTTTGCACAAAATGCATTTCCGCATTTTGTGTATTTTGCACAAAATGCATTTCCGCAATTTGTGTATTTTGCACAAAATGCATTTCTGCATTTTGTGTATTTTGCACAAAACGCATTTCCGCATAAAAATGCTCTCGCACATTTTTTCAATGTGAGAAAAATGCACAAGAACTCTTACAAGCCTTGCTTAGTGGTGGCGGCATATTCTGAATTTTCCATTCAACTCTGTAACAGCAAAATAAACCAAGACATTTTTCCCCAGCTCAAGCAAAAGTCCAGCTGGCATTTGAGAGTTCTCAGAACTTGGGGCTACATTTCAGCAATGGCTAGATTGCTTTGTGGTAGATCACAGCCTGTTTCTAATCTTCCATACCGTAACCAGTATGCAAACAAGAAGTTCCAGACAAACACACACTTCACTTCCTTCAAACTGTGTTTAGTGGTTTCTTTAATCTTTTAAGCTCCAGCATCTAATCTAGCAGCTGCCATCTAAACTACTTATATAAAGTGGAGATGAAGAGATGAGAAGGATACTAAATGAGTTAATGGAGGTTAGGTTATATGTGAGCACCATCTAGGTCCGTGATGGCGATCCTTGGCACTCCAGATGTTCTTGGACCTCAATTCCCAAAAGTCCAAGCCCCCGTGAATCTACACGAAGGGGTTTACTGTGATTCATCCGACCCTAGTCGCTCCCGGAAGCGGAAGTAAAACACGCTCATACGGTAAAGGCTCTTCCGGGTTAAGCCTTCCTCCATACAGGTGCATTTTACTTCCGTCCCAGAAAATGCATTAAATTTGTAAACTGAGGTACCACTGTATGTACCAATGTAGACTGAAGATTCAATCATTTATAGTTGAATGTCTTATACCAGTGATGGCGAACTTTGGCACTCCAGATGTTCTTGAACTTAAATTCCTGGAAGCCCTGATCAGCAGGAGTGCTGACTTGGGCTTCTGGGAATTGAAGCCCAAGAGCACCTGGAGTGCCAAGGTTCGCCACCACAGCCTTGTACCAATGTGTGGTCTGGTCCTTAAGAGAAGACAGAATTCCTATACTGTACTATTTTTGCTGAAGGTTGTTCTGTTTAACCAAGAACCAATCTCGCCATCGGCGATGATCTCCAGAAGTCAAAAAGAGAGTGAGGGAGAGGAAGGAATGAGTTTGCCAGCAGCTGTTGCTACGACTCCAAATTAAAGGATGCTGCTTTAATGAAATTACACCCCACAAGGGCCGCATTTAAAAATAAACCACAGATTTGCTTTGATTTACAAAAGGCCCCCAAGGCGATGGTGGAGGGGCGGGAGGCGTCTCTTGGCATTTGGCAGCGGGACAAAAGAATTCTTGGCAGCTAAGTGAGAAAGCAAAAAAAAAAAAGGCTGGTAGGTTTATGACAGAAAATAGATAACAATTACACTTATATACCACCCCACAGTGATATCGTACTGCCTTATGTACACTTTAAGAGCAGGAGAGAGAATTATCCATGTCTCGGCTAAGGTCAAAACATGGCGGAACTAGATGAGACACACACATCAGCTTCTCAGCGGCTATATTTCAATGATGGAGCACGTTGTGTGTTAAATACAACGGGTCCCTTTCCTCATTTGCTTCTTAATGAGGACATATTTTACGTCAGAGGGGCATTACAAGGAATAGTTCCATTTTGTGTTGGTTGGGCTTCCTTTAGAGCAGTTATGGGCATCACACATGAGGCTAGGCTGGAATATATACAGAGAATAGTAATTGAGATGTTATAAGGCATGGGTGCCCAAACCTTTTGGGCCGCAGGCCGGTCACGTGGTTCAGGGGGCTGGCCACCATAACCTGGGGGCCAGATACAGCCCCCAATTCATCCAACCCACAAAGCCCTCGTCGCTTCTGGGAGTGACGAGGGCTTCAAGTAGTTTGGGCACCTCTGCTATAGACCCTAGAAACCAAGTCCTATCAGAACTGAAAGATTTGAGTTATGTTTCACTTGGGAAAGACTAGCAATTCTCCAGTGGGTTCTGAGCTTCTGAAAGAGATTGTTTTTGTTTCTAAAGCAACCAAAGGTCACAAATCCCAAAATCCACACTGATGTATCGATGTTATTGTACCAGCTAAGAACTGGGGGGGGGGGGACAACCGATCTGTCTGCCCATCTATTGACACTGCCCCGGGGACTATGATGATCAGAAGAAACTCCACTCAGGGAATGTCCAAATGAGGCTCCTTTCAAGTCCCCAAGAGCTGGGACAGAGACAGGCACTCAATCTGCCATACAGTACCTACAGTGATAGGATGTTACAGGTTCGGACCGGTTTGCCCGGACCAGTAGCACCCCATCAGGAGGGGTCACCGGGGTGGTGGTAAACCCCCGGCGACCGGTTCGGTCACCTCTCCGGCACCCTCCAAAAATTTATTTCTGGGCAACCATGAACTGTGCGTACGTCAAACCTCCGTTTGATGCATGCACAGTTCTATTTTTTAGTGTGCATGCGTCAAATAGAGGATTGACACATGCACACTAAAAAAAGAACTGTGCATGCATCAAACAGAGGTTTGACGCATGTGCAGACTTTTTTTTTTGCTCCGCCCCGACATCATGACATCATGACATCATGACATCGGCTACGCCTATGACTTCCATGACGTCACGGAGGGGTAGAGGGGAATTTTAACAACCCACCACTGAGTACCTGGGTCTCGAACTGCCAACTTGCCAGCCTTCCAGCTAACAAGGCGAGCTTCTTAGCCACTAAGCCCCCACGGCCCCCACTGGTGGTACATGAAACTGAATTACAAGAAAGGCCTGCTTTTGGGGAAGTGGTTTTTTCTTTCTGCCTACCCTACCCAATGAAATTATACAAGTGCCCATTTTAAAATCCCAGAGAATACTTGGTTCCTGAAAGGTTTATATGACGCTGCAAATCATTCCCAGAAATTGAATCCATTTTTATTTTTATTTTTTAAAAGCCGTCTCTAACCAAGGCAATCTGTGTCCAGGCTTCGTCTTGGTGAAAACTTCACAGAGTTACCCTGCAGGGCAAGGCCTGGCACAGACCCCCATCAACTATAATAATGATGAAAGGGATGAAAGCAGAGAGGCAAGAAGAATGTGGCAGCTGGCAGCACTTGCACAGCTAAACGAATAAAACTCGGTTTGCCTAAACGAATAAAGTATGTTTCAGCGGAAGGGACTTTCAAGTCATTGCTTGGGAGTGATGGCGAACCTATGGCACTCGTGCCAGAGGTGGCATGCGGAGTCCTTTCTGTGGGCACCTGTGCAGTCACCCCCACACAGAGTTCATCCCACCCCTCTGCCCAGTGGCCCAATGGGAGTGCTTCCTCCCTCCCCCAGCACAGAGTTTGCCCCACCCCTCTGCCCAGTGGACCAATGGGAGCATTCCTTCTCTCCCCAGCACAGAGTTCACCCTACCCCTATGCCCAGCAGCCCAATGGGAGCGCTTCCTCCCTCCCCCCAGCATAGAGTTTATTTATTTATTTATTTATTTTATTAGTTCAAATTTATATTGCCGCCCACTCGCCATGGCGACTCAGGGCGGCTTACAGACAATACATTACAATACATTACAATACAATATGTTGGGTTGGGCACAGGGGTAGGGGCGGCAAGGTCCTCATCCTGCCCTGGCTTCTTCCCCTGGCAGTTGGTGTAGCCACAGGGGTAGGGGCAGCAAGGTCCTCATCCTGCCCTGGCTTCTTCTTCCCCTGGCAGTTGCTATAGGCACAGGGGGAGGGACGGCAAGGTCCTCATCCTGCCCTGGCTTCTTCCCCTGGCAGCTGGCGTAGGCACAGGGGTAGGGGTAGTTTGCCCCACCCCTCTGCCCAGTGGCCCAATGGGAGCATTTCTTTCCTCCCCTGTTGCTGTTGTGGCACTTTGTGATAAATAAGTGGTTTTTTGGGTTGCAGCTTGAGCACTCAGTCTCCAAAAGGTTCGCCATCACTGTCCTAAACTCTACCTGGACATCTGGACTATTGGGCTAATACAATTGGATTACTGGACTATCTCTACCCATATGAGTTTCCATGCCTATAAAGGTCATCCAGAAATGCCCTTCTAAAAGCGCCAAATGCCAAAGTGCTCTGGTTTGGATGTATTCCAGAAGGATCTTTCCATGATGTTGCCCCATGCGCTTCCTGAACCCTTGCCAAGAATATCATCTCTGTAGGGATTCAAGAGTTGTTGTGGAAGGACTTTAGAGACTAGGAACTGCTATTCCACCACCTGTGTGGCATACGGTTTTATATGTTGATTTTTACATTGTTGCTAAGTTCTATTTATTTACATATTTGTTTGTTTATAAACAGCCCATCTGGGATATTCTCCCACTCTAGGCAATGTACAACAGTTTTGTTTTGTTTTTTACAAATAATAATAAATTACAAACCAAAAGCAGAAACCACAACCACACAAACTTAAACAATCACAATCAATATACAGCATACATATTGTATTATATTGTATTGTATTGTAATGTACTGTATTGTATGCTAGACCAGTTCCTACAAGGTAGTCCTTATAATGGTTTCCCTTGCTCGAAAGCAAGTCGTATCCGACTCTAGGGTTCAGTGCTCATCTCTGTTTCAAAGCCAAAGAGCCAGCGCTGTCTGCTTCTGCAGACATTTCCGTGGTCATGTGGCAGGCATGACTAGACACCGGAGTGCATGGAAGGCTGTTACCTTCCCACCAAAGTGGTCCCTATTGATCTACAGTAATACCTCGGATAACGTTTACCTCGGATAACGCTAAAATCACATAACGTTAAGTAATCTGGGGAGGAGAATTGGATCAAATAACGTTAAGGTCCTATGGGATGGATCGGATAACAACTGCTAAAGCTGTGCGGTTACAATGTATCTCTATGGAGCTTTAACATTATCCGATCCATCCCATAGGATTTCAGCATGTATCGGATAACACTAAAAATCGGATAACACCAAGACTTGTGGAACCAAGTCTTAGCGTTATCCGAGGTATTACTGTACTTGTCTTGCTTTCGAACTGCTTGGTTGGCAGGAGCTGGGTCAATGACGGGAGCTCATTCTGTCCTGCAGTACTCGGGAATCGAACTGCCGCCTCCCCATCAGCGTCTTAACCACTTGAGCCGCTGCAGTCTTAACTTTTGCTTTAATGAACTTCTATTTACCTTATGTGTAAGATGAAATGCTAAAAGCAAAACAAATGCAATGAAAAATAAAGCCAACTGAATTACATGGATGAAGAATTTTAATATATGCTGTTATTTGCAAGTTCTTTTTTTCAAGGAATTCCAACAAATAGCCAACAAAAAGGAAAGTTGTAGTTTTTTTCAAAATCTCCCAGAAACAGTTATTTTCTAACATGAAGCAAAAACACACTAAAAATCAATGCCTTGTAAATTGAGAGCAAAATGCAGACGTTCTTAGAGCCCTTAATTTTCAAGATCAAAACACTTTAATGGAGGACATGTTACAAAGCAACAAAAGTCCAGGCATTAGACACACTTAATTATGAATGATCAAGCCCCTCGCAATTAGCATTTGAAGGCGGAAAGAAGTGCAGAGAGAAGATTTAAACCTTTGTTGTCTCAAACAAAAGGTGGGGGAGGGGGACCCAAAGTTATTTGAGACTCTTTAAAGATTAAAGTAATTAAATATTTTTATTATGGTCAACTAAGCAGAATTAATTTTAAGATTAAAACCTAAAACATTTATTTGAAAAGTTTTTTCCCCCAGGAAATAATTAGGCCTTTCATACCCACCTACCACACTCAGAGACACTTTGCAAGGACTGTATGAAATGGTATGGTAATTCTGCACTATATAGCTGGTACTTTGTACGTAGCTTGAATCACAGAGCATATTATTAAAACAGCCTTTGAAATGTGCAATGAATATCCGATTCCATGTTGTGAATATTTATTTGGACTGAAAATCCCCAGATATATTAATATCTTTTATAGAATGATTCTCTTACACTTTTGCTTGAAGGGAACCTCCTCAGGGGAAGATCTAGGGCAAGGGTTCCCAACGTTTTCTGACCACGGGCCAGATCCACCCCCGACAGCCAGCTGTGTGGGCCGGAGGCATGATTGCTCCAAGTGCTTATGTTTCCAGCGGCAGCAATAGCGGGCGCAATCGCACCGTTTGTCTGGCTGCTTGGGCACTCCATGGTGATGGGAGGGTGTTCGGAGCACTTTTGCTCTGTTTTTGGAATTTTCCCCATGTTTCTGCTGCATTTTGGCACTTAAAATGTGGTGTCTTGGCACTTCCGGTGGCAGGGGTGAACTTCCGGCAATGCCTGGCTTCCCACCGTGGGCTGGATTAGGCCTGCGGCCCATTGGTTGGGAACCCCTGATCTATGGTAGTGGTGGCAAACCTATGGCATGTATGCCAGAAGGGATACTCACAGCCCTCTCTGTGGGCACACACACCGTCACCCCTGCACAGAGTTTGCCCAGCCCCTCTGCCCAGCAGCCCAATGGAAACACTTCCGTCCCCCAGGATAGAGTTCACCCCGCCCCTCTGTCTAGCAGCCGAATGGGAGCGTTTCCTCCCACCCCCAGGACAGAGTTCACTCCGCCTCTCTACCCAGGAGCCCAATGGGAGCGCTTCCTCCCTCCCCCCAGCACAGAGTTCACCCCGCCCCTCTGCCCAGCAGCCCAATGGGAGCGCTTCCTCCCTCCCCTGTTGCTATATTGTCACTTTATGATAAATAAGTGGGTTTTGGGTTGCAGTTTGTGCACTCGGTCTCTAAAAGGTTATGCGGACATTTCTGCAGTCATGTGGCAGGCATGACTAGACACCAGAGCACACGGAATGTTGTTTACCTTCCCACCGAAGTGGTTCCCTATTGATCTATTTGCAATGTCTTAATTTCAAACTGCTAGGTTGGCAGGAGCTGGGGTAAAGTCGGGAGCTCATTCTGTCCTGCAGTACTCAGGAATCGAACTGCTGACCTCCCGCCTTCCAGTCAGCATCTTAGCCACTTGAGCCACTGCAGTCCCGCTTTTAGGAAAAAGCGATACAGTATTAAAATATATAGAGAGAGTGGAAGACAAGTATTTCTGTGCTGTAGCCTGCAGGGGGTGGTAGAACCTAAGATTCTCCAATGAGTTTTTCTATTGACTGAGAAAATAGGTGATGCCCTTAAACAATCAACATGTAGTGTTAATGAGCATCCAAATTAATAAAAACATTAAAATGAACCCCTTTGCATTTTAATATGCAATCTAGAGTCACAGGTTCATACAGCAGAAGTCACATCACAAGTGGATCTTTTCCACAGGGCCACACCTCCTTTGAGGAGGCACATCTTTGGAACAAAACAGTTCATTATTTAGCACAGGGGTGGCCAAATGACAGCCCTTAGGATCTTGATGGTGAACCTTGGCACTCCAGATGTTCTTGGACTTCAATTCCCAGAAGCCCAAGCACCCTGTGAATCCACACAAATGGGTTTACTGCAATTCATCCGGCCCATGCTGCCCTCATCACTCCCGGAAGCGGAAGCAAAACACTCCCATCACAGAGTTTGAATTCATTTTAATGGTGTGCTACAATACATAAATTTTAAAAATCCAGGACTTTAACATGATTTTTATTGAATTGGGCGGGACAATTTTTCTGACCTTGAATCCAGGACAATCCTAGTTTTCCGGGACATATGCAGTGATGGGCTGCTACCGGTTCGGACCGGTTCGCCCAAACCGGTAGCAGCTTTCCAGAGGGGATCTGCCCACGGTGGAATAGTAAAAATTTTGACAGCCCACCATTGGACATATGGCAATCTTACACTCACTGCAAGTGCCCAAATGAATTTTTGCAAAATATTAATTACCTTTTTCAGCAACACGGTTAGTTTTTTCTCAGCACTATACTATTCTTTTTTCAAAAGAAATAACAACCACTGCACATTCTTAAAGTATTGGCACATAAGACCTTAGTCTAACATGGAGGCCTTCCCGGCTTAGATGATTATGATTATTATTCTGTTCCCCAGGAAATGTTTTATGAGTGGTACTAAAACAGTACACAACACACCATTATTCCTTTTATAGCTTATAGAAAGAGCATATCCAACAGTACCTCCAGTAACAGTGTTCTGGTAATAATTATACCAGAGTGTATTGTTATTTTAAAGCAAGATGTTGGAGGGGACCATTTTCAATATTTATGGTGCGCGAATACAAAAAGTTCATTTCCCGCACTGCCATTGCCAGCTTTTAAAGGCAGGAAATAATCATCTTTTCATCAACAAAAACACTGGATGGTAAATTTTACAGTCGCTCCAGAGAGAACAACTTGCCTAACTGCGATCGGCTGTCTTTTGTTTAATGAAATTAATATTGCTAATAACTGCCTCCCCCTGTTTTATTACATATACAAATTTATTTTATGTAAACAAATCGAGCCATTTCTTCTTCAATGCATGATAGATATGAAAGAGGAAAAAAAATATGGATTTAAGTAGGGTGGTGATCCTGGATGACCAATGTCTTATTTCATATTTAATACATTTTATACCTTAAGTCTCAATGAAATTATCTCCAAGCCAACTTTAAGAACATAGGAATACCATATATACTCGAGTATAAGCTGAGTTGTTTAGCCCTAAAAATGAGTCCCCAAAAGGGGGCTCAGCTCATACTTGGGTCAATGACCACGAGGGTCCCAAGACCGCACCAGATTGAGATGTGCCAACAATTTAATTAATTTTACCATATTTTCATGTATTTTGATTGTTGAAACTTGCTAGCAGCTGCTGCATTTCCCACCCTCGTTTTATACTCGGGTCAATCTATTTTCCTGGGTTTTCAGGTCAAAATTAGGTACTTCGGTTTATATTCGGGTTGGCTTATATTCGAGTATATACGGTACGTGATAAACCCTGGTGAGTCAAGCCCAAATCATATTTAATCAAAAATTATTTTCATATAGTTGACAAAGAGATGGAAAGCCCACAAATTTGACATTAAGGTTTTTCTTGTTCAAAAGCCAGTCGTATCCAACTCTAGAGCTCAGTGCTCATCTCTGTTTCAAAGCCGAGGAGCCAGCACTCTCTGCTTCTGCAGACGTTTCCGTGGTCATGTGTTTACAGAACGCTGTTTACCTTCCCACCAAAGTGGTCCCTATTGATCTCCTTGCAATGTCTTGCTTTCGAACGGCTAGGTTGGCAGGAGCCGGGACAGAGACGGGCGCTCATTCCGTCCTGCAGTACTCGGGAATCGAACTGCTGACCTCCTGCCTTTACTAGCATATACAACTGGATGTGGGATACTTACAACCAATCCTGAGAATGGTCTTTAGATCTCCTAGAATGATTTTTTGTCCAGATAATGAATTGAGTGAAAAATTACACAAATCAGATACCTAACTACAACTGCAGCTGGCTGCCGCCTAGACTTTTAAACATTAGGATGCCTGGATTTTGGGCAGCTGCTTTGTGTGTCTTTAGCTACACACGCGACAGGTGGCTACCTGTGCATGAAGACATCTTGCCAAAATTGTGTGCGACTCTCGTCAAGAACTAGTAATTCCTTGCATCACTTCCTGTCTTGGCGAGAAAGAGCAGTTTTAGGAGATTCATATTTTAAGATTTCAGCCAAAACAAACCATTATGAATGCTTGTCTATTTAATGCCTTGACGTGATTCATCCTTCCCTCCCTCTCTGGAAATCTATGTGCAGCTTTCTTTTCAATTAGTGGTTATGGACAGGCAGTAATGAAAACAGTTGCTAAAGAGCATTCGGATGTCAATGTAAGTCTGCTAATCCAAACTCTAATTAGCATGTTGTAAATCACTTGTCACTGCTGTCAACTCTCCTCGGAACAGCACAGCGAGAGGCAATCCAAACTCATCTGTTTCACTCGTGGTGTAACACACGGGTGCCCAAACTATGGCTCACGGGCCAGATCCAGCCCTGACGCCAAATCGTCCACCCCATGCTGCCCCCCGTCGCTCCCGGAAGAGGAAGTAAAATGCGCCTGTACGGGAGTTTCCGGGAGCGATGAGGGCGGCGCGGGCTGGATGAATTGGCATTGGGGGCTGGATCTGGCCCATGGGCCATAGTTTGGGCACCCCTGATGTAACAAATCAGATGACTTCCTCCTTCCCCATCTCCTCCCACCCCTTGTTAGCTGCCTAAGGCTCAACAGAACATGTGCACAATCACAGATAAATAGTGGAAGGTGTCAAATGTACTATTCTATGCACCATGTCCTGTTTTGGCAGGTGGGTTTCTTTGAATCACAACAAAGACAAGCACCGATTATTGAACGAAAGGATCCCCCCTCCCCAATTGCTGCAGGAACGGGTGCCTAACACCAAACATTCATAAGGGTGTGATGAAGCTTCATTCATTTTCTCCAAGTGAGAGTAAAATAAGGAGTGGAGTTGTATCGACTGTTTCTGTGTAAATCTCAAGGGTTTACAAAGGATTTGCCAGCTATACCCAGTGATGAGATGCAACAGGTTCGCACCAGTTCGCTAGAACCGGTAGTAACTTTTCCCAGTGTCCCAGAGAACCGGTAGCAGCTGTTGGAGGGAACCACCCTCAGGGCTTACCTTTTCACTGGTTCCCCCACTGCGCACGTGCGCCAAGCACTTGGTGTGCATGTACACCTACAGTGCTTGGCGCGTATGCACAGCCTCCTTGCTGTCCTCCCAAGTGGGGAGGAGGAAGAGAAGCTGCTAGCCTGAAGCTCCCTATAGCCTGCTCCCCAGGGTAAGTGACTCACCTTTGGATGCGGTGTGTCTGTGTGTATTTTAATGTGTATTTAATACCTTTACCTATATTGACGTACTACCACAGTTCCTAAAAAGGCCTGGCGGCCTGGCTTGGGGTTTTTAAGCAAAGTCTTGGAATTACCTCATCAATAAGCTACACCTGTGCTGTTCCAATTGCTGTTTTACATTTACATTAAGGCATATTATCCTAGAGAACTGGTATGATGACCATATCCATCTTGCAACATGGTGCTGCCCAGGCACTTATACTAACAGGTAAGTGACGGGTTTGTGTTTGGGGTGTGGGGGTGTGGGGTTGAGGGGTGTATGTGTGTGTGTGTGCTTATTTTTATTTTGTTTTATTTTATTTATTTATTTTTTCTTTGACCCCCACCCATGGCATCATGATGTTAGCTCCGCCCACACTGTGATGACGTCACGGTGGGGTAGTAAAAATTCTGTCATGCAGTACTTTCCTATTATTTCGTGCACGTCATCCTAGAGCATTATCTCTTTTCCACATCATAAAAAAGTCAAGATTCTCCAGGTCTTCCATTTTACTTCCGCTTCCAGGAGCGGCGCGGATGGTGTGAGCCGTATTAATTGGTACCATGGACCTGGATCCAGTCCACGGGCCATAATTTGGGCACCCCAATCTTCTCTATTACTATAACAGGATAACCTGTGTTATCACGGGAGCTACCAACTTTGGCTCTGGATGGGGCAGTTTTGCCCCAGAAGGACTCGGTGCGTAATCTGGGGGTCCTCCTGGACTCACGACTACTGTTCGAAGAACAGGTGGCAGCCGTGGCCAGGAGGGCTTTTGCACAGCTTCGTGTAATACGCCAGTTACGCCCCCTCCTAGACCGGGACGCCTTGCTTATGGTCACGCATGCTTTGGTCACCTCCAGACTTGATTACTGTAATGCGCTCTACATGGGGCTGCCCTTGGTGACCATTCGGAGGCTTCAGCTGGTCCAGAATGCGGCAGCCCGGGTGGTGATGGGGTGCGGGCGTTATGCTCGGGCTTCACCACTGCTTCGGGAGCTGCACTGGTTGCCAGTTTGCCTCCGGGTGCAATTCAAGGTGCTGGTCATTACCTTTAAAGCCCTACATGGTAGTGGGCCAGGTTACCTAAGAGACCGCGTCACCCTAAGAACGTCTGCCCGTCCCACCAGGGCGGACCGGAGGGGCTCTCTTGTTACTCCATCGGCCAGGGAGGCTCGCCTCACAAGCACCAGGAAGAGAGCCTTTTCTGTGTTCGCCCCGGCCCTGTGGAACCTTCTCCCGACAGAGTTGCGCCTGCAGGCGGAGCTCCTCCCCTTTCGGAAGGGCTTGAAGACATGGCTGGCGGGCCAAGTGTGGGGACACAGCAATGTAGGTTCCCACCCAGGATGGCTAATTTAAGAGCAGCCATCCCCCCCCCAATCTGATATTTTATTAGTTATTATGTGTTTATTTGCTTTTATTGTTGAATGTTTTAAATATTTTTTATGAATTTTATGAATTTTTAAGGCTTTTATATTATGATTTAGGATGTAAGCCGCCCAGAGTCGGGTTTACCCGATTGGGGCGGGATATCAAGTATGAACAATAAATAAATAAATAAATAAATAAACCTGGTGCCCTTCAAATACACTCTTGACTTTTTGCAAAGTTTGTAGAACTGATGGGGAGTTGATCCAGAACATCATTTCTAATATATCTGAAGAACCGCCCTGGGTCGCCCTGGTGAGGAGGGCGGTATAAAAATGTGAATAAATAAATAAATAAATAAATAAATAAGAACACACCAAAGGAGTGTCTTAAATCAGACTGTACTTTCCTATTATTTCATGCACTTCATCCTAGGGCATTATCTCTTTTGCACATCATAAAAAAGTCAAGATTTTCAAGGACTTCCATAGCTCATTACATTTTGTTTGGACAAGAAAAACACACATTTTTACAACATAAATTGAATCAGAGAGCATTTTTAGTCTATTCAATGCTCTAAACAAAGACATCTTACAGGATTGCCCGGTGTTGAGTTTCGTGAGCTTGTGGGAAAGAATCTTCAAAAGAATCTGTCAGTTTGACAACCTTTTGCCATCAATACTCATTGACCTGATGCATTAAAACCATCCATATATCATGATTTCCTAACTCACGGTTGACTTCTTACACTCTACAAATACAGCAGAATATATGTTTCTATTATTTTCAACATTTTATCTAATTATATTCTATCTTTTCTATCCACGAAGCCTTCAAAACGGCTTGCAAACACATTCAGACATTAGCGTTCAAACGCGTTCAGACATCTAAGTGAGAACTGGCTAGCAGGTCAAAAGTTTGACTATTCCCTCAGGCTACAACTTCATGTAAAAACAACATTAAGCAGAAATTAGGAATCATCCAGAGTGAATAAGCTGCCCAGGTAAAGGATACCCTTGCTCAAAAGCCAGTCGTATCCAACTCTAGGGTTCAGTGCTCATCTCTGCTTCAAAGCCGAAGAGCCAGTGCTGTCTGCTTCTGCAGACGTTTCCGTGGTCATGTGGCAGGCATGCCTCAACACTGAAGTGCACAAAACACTATTTACCTTCCAACCAAAGTGGTCTATATTGATTTCCTTGCAATTTCTTGCTTTCAAACTGCTAGGTTGGCAGGAGCTTGGACAAAGATGGGAGCTCATTCTGTCCTGCAGTACTCAGGAATCGAACTGCTGACCTCCTGCCTTCCTTGAACCACTAAACCCTAGAGTCAGATACGACTGGCTTTTGAGCAAGGCTGACCTTTTCCTTTACCATTACTGCTCTTTTAAATGTTGCATAGGACAGAAAGGCACATAAGTCGTTCTTCTTTCTGAGACCACCACCAACATCATCTTGCAGAGGTGATAATTTATTTCATTACTAGGTGGGAATGAAGTTTATAGCCCTACCAAAATACTCAAGAAAGAGGACTGCTAGATTAACATCCAGCCTTCCATTCCATTGACTATCAAAAGCCTTCTTTATTTATACCACTTCCCTCTGAAATATTCAGAGGGAGCTGCAGGCCCTTTTTTGTGTACAAGCTCATAAAGCAAGACAAAGTATTCATCTCTGATCTATCAGATTTAACATCAGAATCTTCCCCAAGAGCTTAGGCGACCTCAGAGAAACTCTGCTCGGCAATAGCAAGCTTCGGAGACACCGAGGAAGAACATAAATGACTCTACAAAGCTTTTACACAAACATTCCCAAGGCAGCCAATGTTGCTCTACAACACACAGAAAATTCCAGACTCTTAACAATCAAACATATGCACAAATAAGAATAGCTGTAATGTAAAATCTTCCCTTACCAAGAAATTCCATCAAATACAATATATATATTTTAATCGGAGAAGATATGAGAATGTTCATTGTATTCTTGCTCCAACTTGACGGCAACTATCATTAAATGATTTCAGTAGAATCCCGTCAAAGGCAGCTTCTGTTTATATCCATGTGTGTATAATTATGGCATCTTTTCTGACCTTCCTCTCTCTCTCTCTCTCTCTCTATCTATCTATCTATCTATCCATCCATCCATCCATCCATCCATCCATCAATCCATCCATTGACCCATCTCCATCCATCCATCCATCCATCCATCTACTGTATATACTTGAGTATAAGTCTAGATTTTTAGCCCCCCCCCCCAAAAAAAAAAAAGAGGTCCAAAAAGGGACTCGACTTATACTCGGGTCAACAACCCCAAGGGTCCTAAAACAAGGTGGTGTACATTCAAACATACATTTTTAAAAAGCACTAACACTACCGTAAAAGCTCAAAAACAAAACCACACAAATCTCTAAATTAATTAATGTTACCGCATTTTCATGTATTTTAATTATTGAAACTCACTAGCAGCGGCTGCATTTTCTGCCCCCCGACTTATACTCGGGTCAATCTACTTCCCTAGTTTTAGAAGTCCAAATTAGATAGCTCGACTTATATTTGGGATGACTTATAGTCGTGTATATAGAGGTATCTACCGGTATCTATTTATTTAATTCAACTTGTTTAGCTGTCTGTCACCAAGGTGACTCCGGACGGCATACAATACAAAAAGCAGCCATTAACATAAAACGTGCCAACACATGATATGAATGAATAAAACATCATAAAACTCTAAAATCTTAAAATCTCAAAATCTCAAAGCTAAAAAGCTAAAATCCAGGTGGGAGACTTGTCTGATAATCATATGATCCAGAGGGGGGAGAGTAGATCCAGTAGCTGTACCCACTGGACCAAAAATGTCTTTTAATCTCTTCTAAAGGCCAACAGTTGTGATTGGATGCGAAGGTCTGTCGGCAGGAGGTTCCAAAGGGCTGGAGCGGATACCGAAAAGCCCCTCTGTCTGGTGCTGGAGAGGTGAGCCTCTCCAGCCATTGGTACCCATAGGGAGGCCCCTCTGATCCGCTCTAGTGAGATGGGCAGATGTTCTTGGGGTGACGTGTTCTCTTAAGTAACCAGGGCCACTACCATGAACGGCTTTGAAGGTCACAACCAGCACCTTGAATTGCACCCGGAGGCACACTGGCAACCAAGGCAGCTCCCGCAACAAGGTTGCAGCATGGTCGTAATGACCAGATCCCATCACCGTGAGGGCCGCCGCATTCTGCACCAGTTGCAGCCTCCGAATGGTCATCAAGGGCAGCCCCATGCAGAGTGCGTTCCTATCTGCCTGTTGGAGCTCAGCTGCAGTTCCCATGATGATTAAGATGTATGATTGAGGGTCACCTCGTTCCCTTATACCATTTCTCCATCTACAATTAGATCTCCTAACATTTAGGAAGGGCCTGAAGACCTGACTGGCCCAGCAAGTGTGGGGTGCCACGATGGGAGCTGCCACACCCCCTACACCCACGTTGGATTATATAAGTTGCTTAAAGTTGTTTTTAACTATGTCATATTTTATTTGTCTGTAAGCCACCCTGAGTCGCTACAGTGAGCGGGCAGCAATACAAAATATAAATAAATAAATAATTGGTGGTGGTGGTGGTGGTGGTGGTGGTGGTGGTGATGGTGATGGTGATGGTGATGGTGATGGTGATAATAAATTTCTACAACCAGGTTGCTCCAGCTCACTTCAAACAAATGTAACCAGGGCACCACGAAAGACACATTTGGCACAACTTCAATGCAATATTCCCTGTGCACATTGACAACTCACAAAGCTATCACATCTACCACTGGAAAAGAACAATGGCAAAGCACCGGCCACCAGAAAGGAAAGAGGGTCAAAGACGACAGCAAAAGATGACTCCTTCAAATTAATGGCCTCCACATCGTGGTAAGAGGGGACCATAAAGGGGGGGGTCTTGCTCCCGTACGTTTCGTCTCCTACCTGCCTGAGCCCTTTCAAGAACTTCTTCCGTCTCCTGAGCTGCTGGCAAAGGCTGCGGTCATTCTCCCGGTCAGACCCGTAATACTGATGGTGTAACCTGTTCTTCTTCAGATGGTAAGCCAGCCCGTTAGTAAACATGTCCCGTTTCTTCTTCACCAAGGGCCCCCGTTGCTTTTCCACAGAGTCATGACATTTCACTGCTACGTCCTTCTATATAAAAGGGGCAAAAAGACAAGACAACAATGCGACTCTTGTGAGGAAATTTGCATTCTGTAGCTACCATACACTGGAAAATTCAGTGAAGCTCTGACATTAAAATGCAAAGTTGCCTACCATAGCCAGGCCTGTGGTGGCTATTTTGGACACCGGGACAAGTCCCGGTGCACCACAGGGTCTGGTGCCCCCCCCCAGAGGTGGCAAAAGTATGACACCGGGCGGCTACCCAATGGTGCAAGTCGATTTCTCCCCAGGCCAGAAGGTTTGAGGCAGCAGGGTGCTGTTTCCGTGGGGTGGGTATCGGCCGTGCACCAACCAGCCATGGGGCTGGTTGGTGTACTGCGATGCACCAGTCCGTCCCCCCTGCCATGCCTTGTTCACTTCCACACCCAACATCCATAGGCTCCGCCTTCTTTGCCCTTTTAGTGTAGCCAGAACGCCCCTGACCATAGCACCATAGCTCAATATTATAGCTACTGCTTTTTACTGAGATGGTTCTAAGGTCAATTCCTGCCATCTTTAGATACCATTGGGTGAAATACTGGTTTAAACCTCTCTTGCCTTTTATTACTGAGCTAAAACAGGAAGTGAGCCAACAGATGTTTTGAACTACATTTCCTAAAATCCCTAACCATTGATCATGCCAGGTGGAGACAATGAGACTTGTCCTTAAGTTCTGGTTTTGAAAAAGAAGAAGCTCTGGCTCAGAAGCAAAAAATGGATCAGGAACTGATTTGCGTTGATCTTTGTGTTGTGTTGTTGCTTTCAATTCATTGGAGCTCGCTGCAAAGCAAATTATTTGTCCATGTAGAGAGACATTCTTACATTTGACTTATTCTTGGGAGACAAGTGATGAGAAACCTGGGGAACATAGTTTAAAGTAGAGACATCACCTTGCAAACAGAAATTCACATAGTCAAAGCAATGGTATTCCCGGTGGTCAACCCTGACTGCTCCTTAGAAGGTCAAATTGTAAAGATGAAGCTAAAGTACTTTGGACATCAAATAAGAAGAAAAGATTCACTTGAGAAGACCTTGATGCTGGGAAGGGTGGAGGGCAAAAGAAGAAGGGGGCTGTCAAAAATGAGATGGCTAGATGGTATTGTGGACGCAATGGGCACAGAACTGAGCGAGTTGAGGAGGATGGTGGAGGACAGAAGTGCCTGGCGGACAGTGGTCCATGGGGTTGCAGAGGGTCGGAATCGACTGTGTGACTGAACAACAAAAAATGTATGGTTGTGAGTGCTGGACCATAAGGAAAGCTGAGCACAGAAGAGTAGATGCCTTTGAGATGTGGTGTTGGAGAAGAGTTTTGAGAGTCCCCTGGACAGCGAGGAGAGCAAATAAGTCGATCTTTAAAGAAATCAACCCTGAATGCTCCTTAGAAAGGTCAAATAATAAAGATGAAGCTAAAGTACTTTGGACATGAAAAGAGAAGAGAGGATTTACTTGAGAAAGCCTTGATGCTGGGAAAGTTCAAGGGCAAAAGAAGAAGGGGGCAGCCAAAAATGAGATGTCTGGATGGCATTGTGGATGCAGTGGGCACAGAGCTGGGCAGGTTGAGGAGGATGGTGGAGGACAGAAGTGCCTGGTGGACAGTGGTCCATAGGGTTGCAAAGGATCAGAATCGACTGGGTGACTGAACAACAACAGAGAGGCAAGTATTTGTCAAAGTCTTAAAGAGCTGCTTTCCTTCGCCTAATCATTCAAACAAGGAACAATACAGTAGGATATGGCTGAGGAATTTGACCTCCCCTATGTCACTTGGAGTATTGAACTGGACGAGGGTCAGAGTCCCTAAATAGAAAACCAACAGGCTCAAGTCGGGGCTGCAACTTGCTGATAACGGGTTTGAGAAGAAAGCAGGGATCAGAGTAAAAGGGGAAGAGGCCTGTATTTAGTCCAGATTCCTCACCCAGTCTTATATGAGTCATCCATAGAACAGGGATTCTCAATCTGCGGCCCGTGGGCTGGATGGAGCCCATGGCGCCATTTCATGTAGGGCCCCCACCGCCTCCACCACACCCAGAAGTGCCATGTAGTGGAGGAAGGGCAAAATGGCCGTCCAGCCCCCAAAGCTGCCTGAAGGCGAGTGATCCGGCCCCTGGCTTAAAAGGGTTGAGAACGCCTGCCACAGACACTTGGGCGTATCCCTAAAACTGCCATGCTCACAACCCTCTTCCTCCACATAATAATCCTGGATATTATTTTCACAGCAAATTGCTCTTGGATGAGTTCAGCGGCACATGAGCTTCCTTTCAAAGATACGATTCTGTGATTAAAAACAATAATTGTTGCTTTAAAAGATTCAAAAGAAGAGAAAAAGAGGGAGATCTCCCCTCCCAAACTCAATTTGCTCTCAGCTGTTCAAGCCACAAGCAAACTAAACACAGGTGCCGTTTGGTAGGCAATATTATGTGCTCTTAGTAGTAGATTAATGAATGTAATTATCTCCCATTGTGGAAGTGCATGCTGCAAACCCTGTAATTTATCGGACGCTATGAAGTTCTAATGTGTTTTTATGTCCATAAGCGGCTTAACCATAATCAAACGTATTTGCACCCAGCACTCTTCCAAAGTGGTTCTCAGCCACGCAGTGAGAATAAATCATTCCCAGCCAGCCACTCCGACCTTAATGTGAGTCAGCGGGAGAAACCACTACCGTATATGCTCAAATATAAACCGAGTTTTTAACCCAAAAAATGAGGTCCAAATAGGGGACTCGGCCTATATGCTGGTCAACAACCACAAGGTCTAAAAATATGGGTTTTTAAAAAGTTATTCAGCACTTTAAGAATCTAGGGCGCATGTCCACAACTGGCCACAAGAGGGCGCAAATTGTGATTCCCCCCCCCCCCTTAGAATACACTGAAAATCAAGTTCTCCTACTCTGGTTTGTTTTCAATTAATTAATTAGTTCCTATGGAAAACTTTAATTTAATTTAATTTTTGCATTTATATGCCACCCACTCAGGAAACCCGACTCAGGGCGCACTCAGGAAACCCGACTCAGGGCGGTTTACATGATAAATTCAGCAAAACCGCAAATGAAGAAAGAAGCTCTACAATGCAATTGTGTCCCCCTTCTAAACTGGTGTGGAAAAAGAAAGGATTTTATTTATTTATTTATTTATTTGTTTGTTTGTTATTGAAGCAAACTTTTATGCCATCCTCCTAAAAAAGACCTAACACAACTCTCAACACCTAAAATGAATGAGGGAGGAGTGAGACGTGAAGTGTGATAAAGTCCACAAGTATCTTCTAGGAACATTACTGGACATAAGGACCACCTCCAAAATCAAGATGTGAAACCTCATTGCTCCTGGAAGTGGAAGTAAAACACACCTGTATGGGCACGTTTTAGGCGTCGGGGCCGGATCCAGTCCCCAGGCCATAGTGACCAGCCCCCTGAACCACATGACCTGCCCATAGCCCAAAAAGTTTGGGCACCCCTCCTGTAAGACATTCAAGGTACCTTCTTGAGGTGGTCTGTCAAGTTGAACCATCCTCAGTCAAGGACAGCAAGAAATTTAGTGTATCCTCGCTTCAACATGCATTAACATTTACAGGATAACTCTGAAAAAGTGGAGTCTTCCTAATTACTGTGTGACTCAAAAGCTTCAAGACTCTTATACCAATACCGTAGATTAGTTTAATTAAGAGGTATAATCTTGGCAAATTTGAGCATGGATCTTCCACGACAAAGCTTGCAATAGACCTCTAAAACGGAAAACTTCAGTACTACAATGGGAATAATCATTTATATGTATTAACATTCCACTTGAGGCAATTAATTAGGCAAAAGAAAACAAGTTGTAAGTACTTTGCTTTGATAATTAACTATGCTAAGTGTTCCACTGAAAATATTACTGTACTGGATGTGGGTTTGGCAAAAAAGAAAAAGAAATGCCCAGTTGTTCAACATCAGGGACAGAATCCTGTTGGGGATGTACAACTACTACAGTGGTACCTCGCTTAAAGAGCATAATGCGTTCCACAGGATTACTCTTTAAGCGAGTTTGCTCTTTAAGCGAAACACCAATTGTAAATGACCAATTGTGGGGGGGTTTGCAAACCCCGGTTTATTTGTTAAGTGAGTTTTTGGTTGGTTTTATTTGTTAAGCGAAGCAAACATTCAGAGAAAATTCTGCTCTTTAAGCGAGTTACTCTTTAAGCGAGGCACTCTTTATGCAAGGTTTGACTGTACTTTGCAAATGATTGCCTTATCTGGATAGACAGTGGCAGTGTGACGGACTAGTCACAGAGGGGTAAAGCTGCGCTTCCTTACCTGCAAGAACAAAGGACTACATTTTCCTCTCCTACAAAAGTTTAAGGTCTCCTGTGATGCTTTCGACAAGAGAAGGGAAAGATGGCACATTTTGTGTGCGCACAAATGACAAAAAAATGTGGAAATTTTTGTGTGCTGTTTTCATAAAATGACAATGTTGGACATCAAATGAGAAGAGAGGATTCGCTTGAGAAAGCCTTGATGCTGGGAAGGGTGGAGGGCAAAAGAAGAAGGGGGTGGCCCAAAATGAGATGGCTAGATGGTATTGTGGATGCAATGGGCACAGAGCTGAGTGAGTTGAGGAGGATGGTGGAGGATAGAAGTGCCTGGTGGACAGTGGTCCATGGGGTGGCAAAGGGTCGGAATTGACTGTGTGACTCAACAACAACAAAACTGCATTGTTGCCTGATCTTTTAAGTAATTGAATCACTGGATGGGTTATCCACATGTTTTGGGACATTTTTGTAATTTTCCTAATCACACTGGAATGTAGACAAAGTAGAATACAAAGTGTGTTCCGTGAGGAATATCAATGTCAATTTCCCATTCCGGCATATAACATAAGGAGTATACCTTATATACTTGAGTACAAGCCAACCCGAATATAAGTCGAGGTACTTAATTTTGACCTGAAAACCCAGGAAAATAGACTGACCCGAGTATAAGCCAAGGGTGGGAAATGCAGCAACTGTTGGTGAGTTTCAATAATCAAAATACATGAAAATGTGGTAAAATTAATTACATCGTCGGCGCATCTCAATCTGGCACGGTCTTGGTACCCTTGTGGTGATTGACCCAAGTATAAGCCTTTTGAGGGCTCATTTTTGGGACTAAAAATTTCAGTTTATACTCAGTTTATAGTCTGAGATTTCTACTTTATTGGGCCAGTTTATTCATTTGCAGTCTTTGGGTTGATTTGAAGACATGCAAATAGGGTCAGATGGCCCTGGGGTAGTAAAACTGGAGTTTATTTGGCTACTTTGAGACAACTAATGGAAAGTGTAGTTTCAGTCCTGGTGGTACCCATGAAGTTCAGGTCCTGAGCACCAAACCTGGATGCTGTGGAAACCTTTTGCAAACAGGAAAGAGAAGGTTGGGTTCAATGATTTGTGGGAGATTTGCATAGTGCAGCCAGAGCGGAAAAACAGAACAAGTCAAGCAAAACCGATCTAGTGCTTGAATTTTGTTATACGTAGTTTGAAGAAAGGAAACATTCTAATCCACCTTCTAGGTCAGGGATGCCCAATCTTTTTGGGAATGTGGGCCGGTCACACGGTTCAGTGGGCCGGTCAAGTGGGTTCCTTCCGCCAGAAGCGGAAGTAAAATGTGCCTTGCAACAGGTATGTTTTGCAACAGGATGAGATCGATTTTAGGCTGCCATTTTCTCTTCTTAAACCAAGGGTGCCCACACGCCAGATCTGGCCCCCAACGCCAATTCTTCCAGCCCACACTGCCAGTCGCTCCCAGAAGTGGAATTAAAACATGCCCATATGGCGCATTTTACTTCCGCTTCCCGGAGCAACGAGGGCCGCATGGGCCAGATGAATTGGGATTTGGGGGCTGGATCTGGCCTGTGGGTCATAGTTTGGGCACCCTTGCTCTAGGTAAACAACTACAAACAAAAAAGAGGATGGGGGAAAAACTCAGAGATGACCACTTTTTCATTTACTAGCAGCTGTTGGCAGCAAACAAGCCTGTCCTCTGATATTTCTATTAACCGAGCAGCCGCTGATTTATGAAAGGCTAAGGCGCATGAAAACAAATGGCTGTGACATCACTTATATTGCTGTTTACAGCACTTTAATGAGGTTACATAAAAGGGTAACATGGCAGGGATGGAAGATTGGTTATGAGCTCATCAAGAGGGCAAAGTAACACTCTCCTCCCTTGTTAAAAAAAAAAAACCTTCGCATCTGCTGTGGATTCAGCAGTGAAAGACCCACAGCAGCACGTGCCGAGCGATACATCAATTCTGTCTTGTCAGGTTGAAGTTTTAACTTTGAAGGGGGGGAGCTTTTTTAAAAGTTCCCACAAAAAATCGCTTACACGTTGAAAAACTTTTCTCCCAACGCATGCATTTTTCTCCCTGTTTCTCCTAACAGATGCATTTCTATGTGCAGTTTTGCTTAACAAACAATTTTTTTTTTTTTTGCAAAAGCACATTTCTTAATATAGTACCACTTCTGAGTGTTATTTTCACTGAAGCACACATTTGGCACGAACGCCCTCGTCCCATTAACATTTCAATTAAATGTAAACAAACAAACAAATGGGGAAAAACCCTGGAGAATTAGATTGCAAAATTTGGATAAATGTGGATTTCAAAAGACAACGTGGGTTCTAATTCATACACTCGTTTCAATGTATGAATACTAATAGGTTCACATTAAAATGATAAACAAACACATTTCTCCGTCATTTAGCTTAGGGATAATGTCTTCCTTTCCCTCCTCCAAAATAAAAACACATTAACATATATACTCGAGTATAAGTTGTCCCAAATATAAGTCGAGGTACCTAATTTGGACCTCTATAGATCTTTGTGTCGGTATGTTTTTGAGTGTTTACACTGACTTCTTAAATATTTTTATTAAATTTTAAAACAAAATACAATTAAAGAAAAAAGATACACTACAACCAATACAACATATCAAAAAAAATAAGGAAAAAATCAGATAAAACTTAGTACAAATATTTTTCGCATTAAAATTCTTCTACCATCTCTTTGTGTTTCTATTAGTTTTCAATAGAGTGTTTACACTGACTTGAGTATAAGTCGACTCCCATTTTTGGACCTCATTTTAGGAGCTAAAAAACCCAACTTATACTTGAGTATATACAGTATAACTTGGGAGTTCTCAACCTTTTAAAGCCGGGTCCAGGTCACGCTTCCTCAGACAGCTTCAGGGGCTGGATGGCCATTTTGCCCTTCCTCCATCACATGGTGCCTGGCAGGCAATGGTCCATACAGTCGCAAAGGGTCGGAATTGACTGTGCGACTGAACAACAACAACAACAACAACAACATGATTAATTTTGTCCTTTGCTCTCCCCCAAAAAAGGATTCTGTCTTCTATTTACTCCCCAGCTGATTTGTGCTTTCCTCTGCATGAGTTGCAATGTCAGCTCCTGAGAGAACATTCCTAAGTTATGTCTGAATTCCTTTTCCCCCCAGTTGTTCTCCTGCTCTGCGAAACATATGCATTGACAGGAGACTTTGAAATCAAAAGGACTAGTTCCTCTATCAGCAGCACGGATGGAGATTAATGGCGGATTCTTTCGCCTGCCATGTTTTAGTTGACAATCTCCTTTATGCCTGATCGTTTGGCAACTCACTCACTTTAAGCCTTTAGATCTCCAGAGCTATAAAGCACCCGGCGACTCAAAAATATTGGGTTTTTTCCTTTTCAAACTATATTTTCATTTAAATGTAGATTGTGACCTTCTTGCCAATGAAATGTTAATAAGCGAATTATAGATTGCAAATCTTGCTCACGCCCCTCTTTTCTTGCTCGCTCTGCTTCTCTCACATGCACAGACTCCCAGGTTCTTCCTTTGGGTAAGAAAGAGCAATTTATTTATCCTTTTGCTCTCAGCCTAAAATGGAGAACCTGTTTCCTTTAATTTACTAAGCAAAAGAAAAAGAGGAAGAGCAAAACCTCCTATATCTCTTTCAGATAAGTCACAAAGGAAGGGCAATTTGGTTTGAAATACATCTCTGTGTTCCCAAATAGAGAGACAGTCTAAAGATTAACTCAGCCCTCCATTTCTTTATAATAACCACAGACCATTAAGCGGAATGGGAAATGAAACTCACAAATTGCCCTGCTTATCTTTCTTTATCTTCATCGTTATTCAATCAATTGAAAGTAAGCCTTCCTCCCCATGGTTATTTATTCTCCCATTATGTCTTTCTGGGCTGTTTGAAGGATCAAGGGAAAGCAGTAGGTTGTGTGGATTTCAGCCGCCTGGGGCGTAAGCCAAATTTGCCACACACAGCCAGTAGACGCCGGTGCCCGCTCCCACTAGGGCTTCTGGGATTTGTATTCGAAGAACACCCATATGCCCAAAAAGTGCCTCCCAGGGCGGGCCACCCCCTTCCCCCCACACTACGCCACTGAGGAAAAAAGAAAGATAGAAAAAGAAGACATTTCTATGGGTGGAAAGGAGCATGGGAATGAGACAGCTTCCAAACTGAAAGGAGGGTGAATATAGGAAGTATCTGAAGAAGAATGAGGCCCCATTTAGGATACAGTTGGACAGCAAGAAAACTCTGAACACACTTTACCTTGTTTGATTTGGCAAACTACTGTATATACTGGAGTATAAGCCTAGTTTTTCAGTCCCAAAAATGAGCCCCAAAAAGGGGAAATGGCTTATACTCAGGTCAATGACCACGAGGGTCCCAAGACCGCGTCAGATTGAGATGCACCAAAAAATTAATTAATTTTACCATATTTTCATGTATTTTGATTATTGAAACTGACTAGCTGCAGCTGCATTTCCCACCCTGGACTTATACTTGGGTCAATCTATTTTCCTGGGTTTTCGGGTCAAGATTAGGTACCTCGGCTTATTTTTGGGTCTGCTTATACTCTAGTATATATGGCTGGTAAGTACTTGGGTGGGAAGGGACATCTAAAAAGGACTAGGGAAAATCTGGCTTGCCATGCTGGAGATTTTCTGCCAGTGAGAGCTAAAAATAATGAACTACATAGATCAATGTATTGGATCAATATAAGGCAGTTTGCTTGCTAGTTGGGTCTGAAAAGATTTTGGCATCTTGAGCCAATATTGAACAGATGGAATTAAGATAATGTGGCAATGGTATTGTTTCAGGCAGCTTGGGCAGCTTCTCGTGAAGCTGCCCGAAGATCTTCGGACTTTCTCCTACGGAGCAGAGTGGAGACTGGCGAGAACAAGTAAAGTGGAAAATGCCAAGGTGGTGTTTCCCTTTAAGGTATGGGCTTTGAGTAGCAGCACACATGCGCCCGTCCCGGTAAATTCTCTCCCCACCATGGGGCTGGACTTTGTCTTCTGGGCACTGAAGTCACCCTGCAAGGCGTTAGGAAACACTGTAGGGCAGACTCCCTGGGCCTACCCCAAATCCCACATCCCACCAAAAATGAGAATTGTTTGTTTGTCAGTTTAAAAAAAAAATCTTGCACCCTCTGAGGGAGCTATTTTTCCATGTTTTGTGAAATACCTCCAGATTCGCCACACCACTCTGGAATATTTTAATTAGGAAAACAAAATTCACAATTTTCAGTAAAGTCATTCCAACGTTTTAGCGAAAAAATCAAGATGTGAGGGCCAGATGATCAGATAGTTACAATTTATAGACTTCTACATCACCTCTTCTTACCCTTTTGTAAAGCAAATTCGGAGGGGGTGGGGTGGCCAATATGATCACAGTTTGCTGTTTAGGCTTACAATGGGACTCCATATAACAAACACTTCGTATAATGAAAAATTCATACAATGAAGCATTTTTGCACTATTGGCGATACCTTGCATAATGAAAAATTTTTCCTGTTATATGGGGTTGCTTTAGGAAACTTGTATAATTAACTTTTATTTTGTTATGCAGCGCATCACCAATAGCACTTTGTATAATGAAAAAACCATATAGCAAAGAGCCCCGTGGAATGGTTTTTTCGTTAAATGGGGTTCTACTGTACCTTCAAAATGCAGGTCATGCAAAATGGCTAAAGTAAATTAACGTTTCTAAAGTACCCACTGGTAAGCAACAGGCAGTCAAATGTAAATAAATAGCATTTCCATTTCCCCCTCCCTATTTTCCCCGACTGTTTGCTTTGTAAATCAAAGTAGTAAATAATCTCATTAAAGTGATAAAGGGGCCTGTTGTCTGTTTTGTAAAATGGATGTTTATTGCATTGAGATTGAGTAGGGCTCTTTGATAGAATCAGAGAAACTCTGAGTGAACAGAATTCAATAGCAAGTCTTGTTCAGTACCATTTAGGAGTGAAATAATCTCTTAACAGATGCATTAGAAGAATTTGGAGTGTATTATGGCAGAACTCAACTTAACTTGACCCTACGAAGCCTACGCTGTGTACTCTCCAGCTGAGAAACAGGCATTTCAGAAACTTCAGGATAGATGGAGGGGTGTCCAACTACTGTATCAGTGGTCAACTACAAGGTCAGTGGTGGTGAACCAATGGCATGTGTACCAGAGCCCTCTCTGTGGAGCCCTCTCTGTGAGCACCCGCGCAGTTTCCCCAGCACAGTTTGTCCCACCCCTCTGCCCAGCAGCCCAATGGGAGCACTTTCTCCCTCTCCCCAGGACTGAGTTCACCCCATCCCTCTGCCCAGCAGCCTAATGGGAGTGTTTCCTTCCTCCCCTGTTGCTGTGTTGGCACTTTGTGATAAAAAAAAAGTGAGTTTTGTGTTGCAGTTTGGGCACTCGGTCTCTAAAAGGTTCACTATCATTGTGCCAGATCATTGTTTTGCCTCCAGATACCTAGGTGTTACTTTGAATTGAATGCTGGCCTCTAAGAAACAGTGCCAAAACACAAAGGAAAAGGTCTTTGCAAGAAACATTATTCTTCAAAACCTATCAGGAACCAAATGGGACACATAATGCCAGACACAAGAAATTACAGCCTTGCTCTTATGCTAATATGGAAGTGGATCCACCAGACTAGCGTGGTAAAATTCAGCCCATTTAATGAAAGGTATAGAATCATCACCGGATGCTTGAAACCAACTTCTATTGATAGCATCAATTGTCCAGAGATATATTACGATACCAAAGAGCTGCGGTGGCTTAGTAGTTAAGACACTGAACTTGGCAACCGGAAGCTCGGCAGGTCAGCAGTTCAAGACCCGAGTATGTTCAGCCATATTGTTCTGTCATTCTCTAGTCTTTTTCATAAAGAAACCTAAGACAGTGGTAGCATGAGAGTTTTGTGTATTCTTCCATAACACAGATTTGATCTTCCTTCTGTCCTTTCTGAATATATAGTCTTCGAGAAGCAAGAGGAAGTTGATGGTGTTACCATATTTGATATAGAGAAGTCAGAAAATGACTCACACAATTTGCAACTTGTGTTTTCTATGTTAATCAATCGTTGTCACTTTATCCTTCTGTATCCCTCCCCCCTTGTCCTGTAAAAATGAGTGATGTATAAACTCCAGAGTGGCTGGGGATGTGCTTTGGGGTGAAACAGAGCCCAGGAAAAGCCTTTGATGAAGGGGGAAATGGAGCCAGCCTCCTCCAAAGCCTCTTCTAGGAGGAGGAGGTAGGCGGGCGGGCAGGGAGGTGGGCAGGGCCAGCTATTTTTACTACCGGTATGCATGTACCGGTGCGAACCTGCTGATGCCCACCACTGCTCACTCTGCTATTTGAGGTAGTGGACTTGTTCCATGAAAGCTCACATTAAATTGCAGCAGTTAGTCTTAAGGTGCCACAACATTTTCCTATCATTTTAGTTTGTTTGTTTGCTTTTGGTTGTCATCTGACCTGTGTCATGCCTGGAAAACTGTTATCGAATTTCTTTTCCTACTGCACAATTATGTTGAACATCTCGGCTGTGTCTCTTCTTACAAATAGGGTGGTGAAAGTAAATAGAATATTTACTCACCCACTTTGTGTTCATATATTTGTGCCATAGTATAAAAATGTCTCATGAAAAACTGCCTTACAAATGTTCCATGCTGCTTAGGGAACAGTTGATAAGCTGAAAAATCAACACCTATGACAGCCTGCCCTCCAGTTCCTCGGGAATGATAGCACGTCTCTCTGCTCAATTTCTTTACTACCTGCTACTATAATATTAGCTGCCCTCAGGAAATGTCTGCCTGTCAAGGGAACACAATGTGGAGCATTTGCTGTCCGCCAGGTAGATGACACGACAACCCCATTTCTACACAGCTTTTCCCATCGAAAACCTCGCTTCCCCGGTGGGACGAAGGCAGGTGGTTTTGACACAAATCCATACCCGAGTGTCTTTGCGAAATATCCCTCCAGGAAATAAGCAAACGCCGACTGAAGAGTGACACCTGAGTGAACCCAAGTCCCTTCCCCTTGTCAGGGCGAATGAGATTTGGTACAGAACAGCTGTGCAAAAAAAAAAAAAGATGCCTGACAAACAAAAGATGCAGAAGCAGCAGAAACGCTGTGGGGGCGATTACAAGAGCTGAACCATAATTTCTCAAGAAGCCTTTCCACTTATACTAAGGACTGGAAGTCCTCCAGTTTCCTCTACAGACAGGGAAATCTCATTTTCATTCTGTATTCTCCAGCTTTTAGTTGGTGGCAGCCATCACAATGTGTGTCCCCCCCGCCCCCAAAATAATAATAATAATAATGAAAAAGAATATAAAATTACTAGGTTGGTGTAAGATATAGCAATTGCTACTGTTGCTTTCACAAGTACAGTGGGTACACCGTATAATGAACGCTTCGTATAATGAAAAATTTATATAACAAAGTGATCTTGCGCTATTGGTGATATCCCACATAACCGGGGGGGGGGGCGTCCTTATGCTGGGTATACCCCGCATAACAAACATGGTGTGTTTTTTTTTCATTATACGGGGTATACACTGCACAATGAAAAAAAATTTCGTTATGCAGGGTATCACCAATAGTAATTTGTACAATGAAAAAATTTGTATAACAAAGAGCTCCATGGAACTGAACTTTTTCATTATACAGGGTTCTACTGTATAAAAGAAAGTTAAGTTATACTTAGCAGTACAGTAATACCTCGGATAACGTTTACCTCGGATAACGATAAAATCACATAACGTTAAGTAATCTGGGGAGAATTGGATCGAATAACGTTAAGGTCCTATGGGATGGATGGGATAACAATCACTGAAGCCTGTGCGGTTATAATGTATCTCTATGGAGCTTTAACGTTATCCGATCCATCCCATAGGATTTTAACATGCATCGGATAACACTAAAAATCGGATAACACCAAGACTAGGGGAAACAAGTCTTAGTGTTATCTGAGGTATTACTATAATAACTTTCTGAAGAGAGCTCTCTAATGGACTCCTGCTGCTATAATGAAAAAAAGAGGCCTGAAGAAAGAGTACGAAATGGTGCCGTACGGTGGACGGTATGGTGGGCGGTATGGTGGGTGGTCCTAATATCCAAACTTTTAATCCAACTACCATATATACTTGGGCATAAGTTGAGGTTATTAGACTCCAAAATGAGATCCAAAAATGGGACTCGACTTATACTCGGGTCATTGTAAACACTCAAAAACATACCCACACAGATGTCTAAATTAATTAATTGTACCATATTTTCATGCATTTTAATTATTGAAACTCACTAGCAGCTGCTGCATTTTCCACCCCAACTTATACTCAGGTCAATCTATTTTCCTAGTTTTAGAGGTCCCAATTAAGTACCTCAATTTATATTCTGGATGACTTGATCATTGTAAACCGAAAAAAATACATTAAAATTTTGTAAGCTGGGATGGCATTTTCATAGGATTTGCCATTGTGAACTGCAGCAAACCTAAACCGAGGCAGTTGTAACATGGGTTTTTACTGTATTTAAGGATGAAGAATGTAATAAAATAGTGGCTGCATCTCCAGGGAGTCATTCTTTTCAGATAAAACACATACAGATCACCTTGGGTTGCCAGACACACCATCAAACAATGCATCTTTTATGCCAGCTGGACATAAAGGGGCAGAGACAGGCAAGCCATGAAAATTGCCTGTTGGAAATCCTCTGAGACAAGAGGCTACAGCCCCTGGCAGAGAATCTGCCTTCTGCCTATCAATGCTGGAGCAGGCTGACAGATGAAGTAATGACTTAATTTTCCACCACTGCCTGTTTCAATGTATGTGAGCACAGATATTCTCATCTAGCGGACAGAGAGGAATACAAAACAAGAAAGAAGTAGAAGCAGGAAAGGGTGGATATAGAACAGCGATGGCCAACCTTTTAGTGACCGAGTGCCCAAACTGCAACCTAAAACCCACTTATTTGTTGCAAACCCCTTGGTTTTCAGAGGAACTAAGGGAGCTCAAACGGGCTAAGAGACGCCGAGAGTGCCGCTGGGTGAAGACTCGGAGCGAGCCTGACCGAACACTGGTTAGAGCAGCTATTAAAGACTACCTAGTGGTGATGAGGGTGGTGAAGCGACAATGCTTCACCACCCTTATTGCCTCCGCAGATAATCACCCAGCGGCCTTGTTCCGGGTGACCAGGTCCCTCCTCGGTAGAGGGGGGCTGGGCCCTGGGTGGCAGGGATCGGCTGAGGATTTTGCTGGTTATCTGACGGAGAAAATCGCTCAGATCCGCTCGAAACTAAATCACGGCGTGGAACGTACGGAGCTGGGGTTGACCATAGCACAGTCTAGCCATGTTATCTGGGATCGGTTCGATCCTGTTGGCCCTGAGGAAGTGGACAGGCTCCTTGTATCTGTTCGAACCACAACCTGTGCACTGGACCCATGCCCTGCCTGGTTAATCAAAGCTTCCAAGATTGTGGCAGGTGGCTGGGTCGAGGCGATTATTAACGCTTCATTAAAGGAGGAGCATTTTCCAGCACCTTTTAAACACGCTTTAGTGCATTCCCTCTTTTAAAAGCCATCCCTCGACCCCATGGTACTTACTAACTACCGTCCAGTGTCCAGCCTACCTTTTTTAGGTAAGGTTTTGGAAAAGGCTGTGGCGCAGCAGTTACAGGAAGTCCTGGATGAAGTGGATTATCTGGACCCTTTTCAGTCAGGATTCAGGCCCGGATATGGTACTGAAACTGCACTAGTCGCATTGGTGGATGATCTCTGGAGAGAGCGGGATGGAGGTCACCCGTCTGTCTTTGCTCTTCTCGACCTCTCAGCGGCTTTTGACACTATCGATCATGGCATCCTTCTGGGAAGGCTCCAAGATCTGGGGATCCAGGGCACAGTGTTGTCCTGGTTTTCCTCATTCCTGAGGGGCAGGACCCAGTCGGTGTGTCTGGAGAAGGAGAAGTCTAGCCCCAGGCCCCTGCAATATGGGGTGCCTTAGGGCTTGGTACTTTCTCCTCTCCTATTTAACATCTATATGAAGCCACTGGGTGAGATCATCCGTTCCCACGGGGTAAGGTATCATCAATATGCAGATGATACCCAGTTATACATCTCGGCCCGTGGGGACCCAAGCGGCGCAGTGGAAGTCCTTTCCTGGTGTCTGGAGGCTGTTAAGGTCTGGATGGAGGACAACGGGCTACAGCTGAATCGCGGCAAGACTGAGTGGCTGTGGGTAAGGGGCCCTGTGTTAACACAGGAGCTGCCAACTTTGGTTCTGGATGGGGCAGTCCTGCCCCAAACAGACCTGGTGTGTAATCTGGGGGTTCCTCCTGGACTCACGGCTACTGTTCGAAGAGCAGGTGGCAGCCGTGGCCAGGAGGGCTTTTGCACAACTTTGTGTAATACGCCAGTTATGCCCACTCCTAGACTGGGATGCCTTGCTTATGGTCCCACATGTGTTGGTTACCTCCAGACTTGACTACTGTAATGCACTCTACATGGGGCTGCCCCTGATGACCATCCGGAGACTCCAGCTGGTCCAAAATGCAGCGGCTCGGGTAGTGGTGGGGTGTGGGCGTTATGTTCGTGCCTCACTGCTGCTCCGGGAGCTGCATTGGTTTCCAGTATGTCTCCGGGTGCAATTCAAGGTGCTGGTTATTACCTTTAAACCCCTATATGGTAGTGGGCCAGGATACCTAAGAGACCGCGTCACCCTAAGAACATCTGTCCGTCCTACCAGGGCGGATCGGAGAGGCTCCCTTGTTATTCCATCGGCAAGAGAGGCGCACCTCGCCTGCACTAGGAGGAGAGCCTTCTCCGTGTCCGCCCCAACCCTTTGGAACCTCCTGCCCACTGAGCTGCGCCTTCAGACAGAGCTCCTGCCCTTCCGGAAGGGCTTAAAAACCTGGCTGGCAGGACACGTATGGGGACCCAGGAATGTGGGCTCTCATGCTAGGTGGCTTATTTAATGGACTGCTACCCTTTTGGGTCTGAATTTTATATAATTTGTGTGCAGCTTGTACACTGTTTTAACTTTTTATGATTTTTAGAGTTAAACATTAGGTTTTAAGTATAAATAGCATTAATATAGATTGTCTTATGTTTTAACCTTGATGTAAGCCGCTCAGAGTCGGGTTCACCCGATTGGGGCGGGGTAACAAATGCAATAAATAAATAAATAAAAGTGCCAACACAACATCAGAGGAGGAAGGAAAAGCTCCCATTGGGCTGCTGTGAAAAGGGGTGGGGCGAACTCTGTGCTGGGGGAGGGAGGAAGCTCTCCCATTGGGCTGCTGGGCAGAGGGGCAGGGCAAACTCTGTGCTGGAGTGACTACATGGGTGCCCACAGAGAGGGCTATGAGTGCCATCTCTGGCATGCGTGCCATAGGTTCACCACCACTGATATAGAGAAAGCAGACATAAGGGTACGGGTCGAGGAACAACTGTGCAAATGAATTAGATGCAGTAAAACCTTGGGTTATGACCAGTTCAGGTAATGTTTGCCGCGAGTTATGAGAAGTCCAATGAAAAAGCCGTTCCGGGTTACGACCATTTTAATGCGGGTTTTGTTTTTGGATTATGATGGTCAAATCGTGACCAATTTTGTTTCCCTTTCAATGCAACTCGATGAATGTTTCAGTTGGAACAGTCCTCCATCGTAACCCGGGGTTTCACTGTACTTCCTTATCCCAGGTAAGGCTAGTCCAGGGTGGTATTCTTTGCAAAGCATATGACATCCTACCTGTTTTCCCATGTCAAAGCTAGTGGGATTCTAAAATATTATTCTTTTACTAGTTGCCCACTCTGTACATCTCAGTCCAACATGACCAATAAAGGACATTGTGCAGAATAGTCAAAAGAGACTCAAAATATATCTATATATATAGAACTATATATAGAACTAGGATAAAGCCAGTGGTGTGCTGGACCCGGCGCGCCCTGGTCCGGGTGTACCGGTAGCAGAAATCCTGAGAGGTCACATCCACTTGGCCAGCCACTTCCTTCTGCTCAGGGCACATGCACTACTTTATAGTTTAGTGCATGTGCACTAAGCCAAGCAGCGGTAGGCAAAGCAGCGGCAGGGGAGACGGAGGTGGTGACAGTGGAAGAAGTGGTGGTGGGAACGGCAACGGTGGGAGCAGCAGCAGCGGTGGCAGCAGCGGTGGCAGCTGGAGCACCTGTTCCTCCCCACAACCCAAGCCCTGGTCGATTGCGCCATGTGATCGGTGCTTGGATTGGGGGAAACCGACGTGCGCACCCATTTCTCTCGCCGCTGCTCCCGCCGCCGCTTCTGCCACTGTCACCACCTCCGTCTCCTCCTCTGCCGCTTTGCCTGCCGCTGCCACCGCTGCCTCTGCTCTGCGTCCGCACTGCTCCCAGAAGTGCCTGAAGGGCGGTGGTCCATGGGGGCGCAAAGGGTCAGAATCGACTGTGCGACAAAGAGGGTCCCTCCATGCCAACAAAGAGGGTCCCTCCATACCATAACGAAGCAGGGAGAGAAAACTTTGTGGAAGCAGCTCCCCATAACATCCATCAGAAACCTGAACGAAAGAAGCAAAACCTTGTCTCTTTAGACGACAATGAAAAGGCAGATTTGTCTTTTTCCTGTCTCAGCGTTTCTTAGTTCCCTCTGCTCCAGTGGCCTGGTTTTTTTAATACATTATGCAAAACATTTCATCGTCTTTGTTTGCACTCACCCTCAACATCTTGTGGCCTGACCCCAACCATCATTAATTTATAAAGGAGGAATGCAAGTTGAAAGTACGAGTCACAACAGAAACAGATGTAACTCATATGCCAACTCGGCTATCTCAGGATCTATCAAAGCTATTTTTTAAAAAAATTAAATAGGGCCTCAGCAGAGATTTGGCCTACATCAAATCTGCTGCTAAGACAGCAAGGGAAGCACCATCCTTTGGTTTGTATCCCCCCTTGACGTGCTGACACTGCAGGCTTTCTAAGTGATTCTTCAAAGGGTCTCAAGACAAAACAAAGAGTGTGGCAAATGGCAGCAGAACATTAAAGACAACAAAACAAAATAAAGGCAGCAAATGCAAAGAGATTGTAGTCACACTAGCAAGGGCTTTTATGTTTGTTTTAAATACTGTATATACTCAACTATAAGTCGTCCCGAATATAGGTCGAGGTACCCAATTTGGACCTCTAAAACTAGGGAAATAGATTGACCCGAGGATAAGTCGGGGGTGGAAAATGCAGCAGCTGTTAGTGAGTTTCAATACATGAAATTGCGGTAAAATTAATTAATTTAGACATTTGTGTGGGTATGTTTTTGAGTTTTTACAGTTGTGTTAGTGCTTTCCCCCCCTGTATGTTTAAATTTGCATCACTGCAGTTTTGGGACCCTCGGGGTTGTTGACCCGAGTATAAGTCGAGGCCCTTTTCTGGACCTCATTTTGGGGGCTAAAAAACTAGACTTATACTCGAGTATATACAGTATGTGCACCCAAACTATAAAAATGATAATGCGATGCATTTAATTGGCACCTCAAACGCAGATGCTTTGGACTAATTAGACACATGGTGGAAAGCCAATTTCATGTAATGTTGTTGATAGGCTTTAAAAATCCGTTTGGTTGGGGTACCTTAACTGCAGTGGCTCAAGTGACTGGAAGGCGGGAGGTCAGCAGTTCGATTCCCGAGTACTGCAGGACGGAATGAGCTCCTGTCTCTGTCCCAGCTCCTGCCAACCTAGCAGTTCGAAAGCAAGAAATTGCAAGTGGATCAATAGGAACCACTTGGGTGGGAAGGTAAACAGTGTTCCGTGCGCTCCTCCAGTATCTAGTCATGCTTGCCACATGACCACGGAAATGTCTGCAGAAGTGGACAGCGCTGGCTCTTTGGCTATGAAACAGAGATGAGCACCGAACCCTAGAGTCGGATACGACTGGCTTTTGAGAAAGGGAAACCTTTACCTTTACTAACCTCGGACTTGATATCCAACAACTGAAAGCTACTGCTTCACCCTCAGCCCACACTCATTTCTGTCACTGTATGGAAGAGCTGGAGATGATGGTGAGAATATAGGTTCATTTCACAGGGGGGTAAAGTGGTATTGATCCAGCTCCTCTTACCAGGGACCTCCCTCTTCACCCGCTTTTTTCACCTTGCTTAGGGCTCACCTCCTGCTCAGCAAATATGGAAAAATGTACTGATGATGGTTTAATTTTGGCCAACGACCAGCTGCCGTATGTTGAAGAAGCCTCATGGTCCTACCAAGTAGGGTGGTATAGAAATCGAAATATAATAATAAATATAATAATAACTTCCACTGGGAGATATACAGTACAGTAAAACACCGGATAACGCTAAAACTTAGTTCCACAAGTCTTGGTGTTATCCAATTGTTAGTGTTATCCGATCCATGTTAAAATCCTATGGGATGGATCGGATAACGTTAAAGCTCCATAGAGATACATCGTAACCGCACAGGCTTTAGCGGTTGTTATCCAATCCATCCCATAGGACCTTAACGTTATTCGATCCAATTCTCCTCCCCAGATTACTTAACATTATGTGATTTTAGCATTATCCGATCCAATCGTTATCCGGTGTTTTACTGTATACTGATAGTAGAAAGTGTCAGAAATGTTGAGGATCACCACTCTCCCCCCCCCCCCCAATATTCCTTTCTGCTGGTCTCCCCTTCCCTTGTGAAATTTCCACTTAAAATTAGGCTACCGTCCAGCCAAGTTAATCTGGGACTCCCCCATACATGACTTCAGGAAATGTGCCAACCTCAGTGGCATAGAGTGGGTTTCAGCCGCCCAGGGCGTGGTCAAATTCACGGACGGACTTCCCCGAAAGGGCTTACCCACACCGTATCCTAATTTGCAGGTGTTATTAGACAATATTGAACTCTATTCTTTATATGAAAAATTTAATTATCGCTGAATATTCATCGTGAACAATCCGAGCACAAAATAAAACATGAGTAATTACCGCAAGGCAACTAGTTTTAGTACAGACAGTGTTGCCAGTCGCCAGAGCGAGCGAGATGACTACACTCATTTAAAGGAGGGGGATTCCTCGGTTCTGTCACAGATGAAATAATAAAAAGTTCCATGCTCGTTTTAATCGGTCCGAATTGTAGGCATAACAAAAATATGAAATGAAATGGTACAAAATTTTAGTTCAGACTACAAGATATTATTATTAATTATCGTAAAATTTTGCCGGCCCCAAAAAGTGCTGCCCGGGGCCGGCAGCCCCCACAACCCCCACTACACTACGCCACTGGCCAACATGCTATAAAGAGTGAGCCTTCAATGTTTCCAACAAGCATCATCACAACTCTAGGCCATTCAATGTGCCTTGCGCCAAGGAACATCATTTTCCCAGCTTCTGGGCAAATATGGCACACTTCAGAAGAGATGTAGCACCAGAAGAGTAGCATGCCTTGGCAGGGCCCCGTATAAAAATTTGTTTGGGGGGCCCTAGGAAGGGTAAAGATTTGTTTTGCTTACGCACGTTGGGGGCCCCCGTGGCCCGGGGGCCCCGTATAATTGATACGGCAGATACGGCGGTAGCTACGCCTCTGTGTAGCACCTAATTTAGAGGTGCAAGTCTCAAATTATCACCACTCAGCAAGAGGCTACTGGTGGTTTAATGACCTAATCTGTGTCCTTTGCTTCATGGCATGTTTCTAGGCCTCTTTTGAGATGAGGTGTACGTTTATTGGCACTCTGCACCTCAGCATGGAATTGATGTTCCTCCATTGTACTAGTATCTCCCTCCCTTGATGTCCCTGTAAACCAGGGGTGCCCAGATTACAGCCCGGGGGGCAAATCTGGCCCCCGATGCCAATTCATTCTTTCCATAAAGCCCTCATCACTCCTGGGAGTGGAAGTAAAACGCACCCATATGGGCGCATTTTACTTCCACTCCCAGGAGCGACGAGGGCTTCACGGGCTGGATGAATTGGTGTTGGGGGCCGCATCCAGCCCCCCCACCACCACAGCGACCGGCCCCCTAAACCATGTGACCGGCCCACAGCCCAAAAAGCTTGGGCACCCCTGCTGTAAACAGTTCATGTGCAATTTTAATGAGCACTACCCATGCCATCTTTCTTTTATTACCTTTACGGTCAATTCAAACTTAGCGCAATTATAATTTTTAATTATAACAAATTAACCATGGCGCTCTTTAACTTTTTTGCCTGTTCTACCACAATCAATTAAAAGGAAATAAAAACGGGCCATAAAAAGGAATGGCCCGTGCTGAATGCTACGCTGCACCACTGAGATTTCCTGAAGTCATGTGTGGGGGAGTCCCAATTGTCAGAATTGTTCCCAAAGGTCCCTGCAGTAGAGATGAGAATCTCCCACCTCACAGACAAACAGGGGGGTGCTGTGAGGGTCAGGGTCCCCCAAGACAGATTCCATGGACTTGGGGTCACTTTGCTGGCTCACAACACCTTTTGTTAAGCCTTCCACACCCGCTCCCAGAATCCCTTTGTTCACAGTCTCAGAGGGCTGTGTTAAATTCACCTGCCCCATAAATGGCCCAGTCCAACCCATCCCCTGCCAGGTCGTTTCTCATTTGCCCTTCCTGGGCCATGCTTGCCGCTTAACAGGTAAAAAAGTAAAGGTCGCCCATGCTCGAAAGCCAGTCATATCTGACTCTAGGGTTCAGTGCTCATCTCCGTTTATAGCCAAAGAGCCAGCACGGGACGTTTCTGTGGGCCTGTGGCAGGCATGACTAGACACCGGGAGTGGGTTTACTTCAATCAAGGTTGCCAGGAGCTAGGACAGAGACGGGACCTCATTCCGTGGTGCAATACTCGAGTATTGAATGGCTGACCTGCTGCCTTCCAGTCAGCGTCTTAACCAGTTGAGTCACTGCAGCACCACTCCGTGTATAAGTTGAATAAGCAGGGTGATAAAATGCAGCCTTCTCTTACTCCTTTTCCTATTCCAAACCCTCCGTCATTCTGTATCTTCTCCTAACTGTTGCTTCTTGGCTCTTGTACAGATTTCTCATGCGGTATTAAAGGTGTCCTGATATTCCCATCTCTTTGATTACTTGCCACATTTTGTTGTGGTCCACACAGTCAATGAAACAAAAGTAGACTTGTTTCTGATATTTGAACCCAGGCCTTCTACCAGTGGTGGGATGTCAAAAAAATTTACTACCCCACCGTGACATCATCACAGTGTGGGCTGAGCTAACGTCATGACGTCATGATGTCGTGGGTGGGGCCAAAGGATAAAATAAAATAAAAATAAGCACGCACACACACGCACACCTCAATCCACCCACCCACCCACAACACAAACCCATAAATAAATAAATAAATAAATAAAATAAAATAAAAATTACATTAAAATACACCCAAACACCCACCCACCCACCCCAAACATAAATCAACCCACCCACCACAAACACAAAGCTGTCGCTTACCTGCTAGTATTAGTGCCTGATCAGCACTATGTTGCAAGATGGATATGGTCATCGTACTGGTTCTCTAGGATAATATGCCTTAATGTAAAACAGCTGTACCTCTTTGAGGGTTCTCCAATTGGAACAGTAATTGGAACAGTACAGGTGTAGCTTATTGATGAGGTAACTCCAAGACTTTGCTTAAAAACCCCAAGCCAGGCCGCCAGGCCTGCCGGCCACCAGCCCTTTTTAGGAACTGTGGTAGTACGTCAATATAGATAAAGGTATTAAATACACATTAAAATACACAGACACACCACATCCAAAGGTGAGTCACTTACCCTGGGGAGCAGGCTATAGGGAGCTTCAGGCTAGCAGCTTCTCTTCCTCCTCTCCACTTGGGAGGACAGCAAGGATGCCGTGCATACACACCAAGCACTTTAGGCGTGCATGCACACCAAGTGCTTGGCGCGCATGCACAGTGGGGGAACCAGTGAAAAGGTAAGCCCCGAATGTGGTTCCCCCCAAAAGCTTCTGCCGGTTCTCCAGGACCCTGGGAAAAGTCAGTACCAGTTCTGGCGAACTGGTGCGAACCTGTTACATCCCATCATGGCCTTCTATGTCCTGCTACCTTTACTTACACACATAACAACCTCTGATTAACAGTAACTGATGCTGTCATTTTGACACTGCTGGATAAACTGATATTGAGCAATCTATTAAACATGCCAGCTGCAAACATCCTTATTACAGTACATTGTTTTGCTGCTAATTAGCCAAGTGATAAAATCCTAAATAGACATGTTTGGCTTTATTTTTCCTTGTGGTGTCCAGAGACACCTAAAATAGAGTTGTGTACGACGGTGATGGGGATGCTGGAGGGAGGCCAAGAACGGAAAGAAGCCCAGGAGAAACACAAAAGTGGGGGGGTTGGTGAGGAAGAGAGAGAGAACAGAAGTTGAACGCGATGTCTGTAATATGCTCAGAGTGTATTTTCATATCTCCAGTGGAATTAGGTACTGTACAGTCTTTCTTTAATGAATGCCTGCCCTGATGGATGGTCATTCATTTAATGGGAAATGTACTTCAGCTACTTTGCAGCTTAAAAGCTTGCCTAATTGTATTTTGGTAGATAAACATCTTCATCCAGGCCACTCTTTCAAAATAAAGATTGTCTTCTTGTCCTTTCCATTATTATTATTATTATTATTATTATTATTATTATTATTATTATTATTATTATTATTATTATTATTATTATTATTATTATTATTATTATCATCATCATCATCATCATCATCATCATCATCATCATCATCATCATCATCATCATCATCATCATCATCATCATCATTAACAAAAGAGTGAAGGTTGAGAGCAGATGTTTAAACCATTAGAAGAGGGAATATTGCCAAGCAGATCCTCTTTCCCTTTCCCCTCAAAGTGTCTACAACAAAGATGTAATTTTTCCTTTGTCTGGTCCCCTCATGCACATGCGTATGCTCACAAAACAGAACAAGAGCTCACTGTTTTGTATACGTTCAGCAAAGTTGTGCAAATAAGATCCTCCTATGACCAAGGAAAGTCACTTGATCATCCTTTCTGCTCTCTCCTGGACGTCTTCGAAATCGTTTGCATTCTTCTTAAAGCAAGGTCATTCGGGCTTTTCAGCATATAAAATCTGATTAAGATACAGCGCAAGAAATGCACATTACCTTCATTTTTCCCATAAGTTGGTTAGTACAAAGGGCTTATTCCCTGTGATATCACAAGGGTCTGCCTTTTCACCTTGATCTCAGGGTTTCACCGTTAAGTCTCAAGAAGTTGGTAGATGTTAGCAACCTTCCATTGTAGGTAGCTTTGATTAGATCTCATTAGCAGAAGGCTTCACAGCGGCTGGTTTGGAGAAAGCTGGCAGGCCTGGAAGCCAGTTGAAGACACTGCCAAGAATTATTTTCCATCACCCATAGAAAAAGGTATAGAAAAGGATTTGGCTTCCCCTTAGCTCAAGTGGATAAGGTGCTGACTGGAAGGCAGGAGGTCAGCAGTTCAATCCCCAAGTACAGCAGGATGGAATGAGCTCTCGTCTCCGTCCTTGCTCCTGCCAACCTAGCAGTTTGAAAGCAAGACATTGCAAGTACAAATAGGGACCACTTCGGTGGGAAGGTAAACAGCGTTCTGTGCTGTCTAGTCGTGCCTGCCACGTGACCACGGAAACGTCTGCAGAAGCAGACAGCGCCGGCTCTTCGGCTTTGAAACAGAGATGAGCACTGAACCCTAGAGTCGGATACGACGGGCTTTCGAGCAAGGGAAACCTTTACCTTTACCTCTTGTCAAGCAGAATCCAGTGCATGGGGAGGTTATATTAATATTAATAAGACACTTCACCGCAAGCCAGTGGTTACTGTACTACACCCGCTCACCAGACATACAACCATCCTGAGACAGAAAATGTATTGTTTTTAAGGCTTTTGTGAGGGACCCACACACACACCTTGGCACGGTAAGCTATTTGCCCTGTCACCCCCTCCCCTTCCGATCTCTCTGTTGCCATAGGAACGCCTTTGGTTGCACAAACAGCTGCTTTTCAGCCTCTGCGGGGAGGCCGTGATTGGCATTTTGGCATCACCGCTGGGATTCCAGCCACTCATGTCGGATACTCCAGGCTCTTATTACATTGTTACACAAATCAACCGTCTTGCCACTTCACAGCACTCCAGCAGCACTGGCTGTCTGGGATGTCAAAAAGGGCCTTGTGTGTGAGCAGCGTGGTGGATGCTCACAGCTTTCATCAGGGGTTGGTGGTTGGGTATTGTCGTGCTGCCCTGCCTGGGCAGACAGAGTTGCCGCACCGCAGTGCTATACAGAGAGAGAGTCTTGTTCAGGGATTTTCCAGATACCAAAGTCCAAGAGGCAAACCAAGGTCTGTTTATTGGCAGTCCAAGTCAGTAGTCTAATCCAAAGGGTGTCCAGGGGCATCGTCAGAGAAGTCAGGGTCACGGCAGGAAGGTCAGGGTCATGACAGGCAGTCTGGAGTCAAACAGAGTGTTGGTCTTCGCATGAAAGTTGTACCAACGCTGGCAGGGTGCAAGAAGCTTGCTTATAAGCCTCCCAGCTTATCAGTATCAGCTGGGAGCCTTCTTTGGTACTTCGCTCTAGCCTGCCTGCGTCTCAGGTGTAGCCAGGAAGAAGCATTCTGGGATTGAATTTTGAGTACAAAATGGGACAACGAACGAAGGAGACGTGCAAACCTTCCTGCCTAAAAGATAAAATTATTTGTCCATTCCCTATGTGGTAACAGATGATTTTAACAACTATAGACCTGTAACCAATCTGCCTGCCTGATGGTGTATCAACTGCAGGTATCCTTGAATGAAACCAGTTGGAATCGACTGTGCAACTGAACGACATCCCACCATAAATGTAGATAAGTTCCCATTTCCTTCTTGCACCTCCAACATTTCGTGTCACAAGTTTGAGTTATAATATCTTAATTGTATTGGGGTCAAATACCACTTCTATATTGTCTTATAGGAATTCTCTTTAATCCTAACTGACATATTTTTCATTCAAACTGGAAATATTGTCAGTGGTTGCTGCACAGTAAAACCATTTCTGTGGATTCACAGAGACTTGGGCTTCTGGGAATTGAAGTTCAAGAACAGCTGGAGTGCCAAGGTTGGCCATCGCTGTTCTAGGTCCCTCTGCCTGTGGTAGGGACATCAATGGCTGGCTGGCACTGGTCTGAATAATTTCATGTCAGAAATTATTCTGGGTTGAAAGGATTTTTGCTGGAGAAACTCCACTCAGGGGATGCCCAAATGAGGCTCCTTTCATGTCCCCAAGATCTTTTCCTACCGAAGTGGGCCCTATTTATCTACTTGCAATTTCTCGCTGTCGAACTGCCAGGTTGGCAGGAGCTGGGACAGAGACGGGAGCTCATTCCATCCTGCAGTACCCGGGAATCGAACTGCTGACCTGCCGCCTTCCAATCAGCGTCTTAGCCACTTGAGCCACTGCAGTGCCCCATTCATGTGGAGAAAGCTTAAAAGACCATTAATTTGGTCCAATTCATTCTCACACACCCCCTTTTCCGGGTGTATGTCCCACATTGGTGAACCATGGGGCTAAACAAAGGACAGCTTGAAACCCTGTAAATTAATGTTAATTAAATAATGCCCAAATGGAGATATCTGAGAAATTTTGGTACACAGAGACCTCTGTTCCTATGTGTATTTAATTAAGTATCCTAGGCTTTGTAGATAAAGATGCTTAAAAACAATAATAAAACCCAATTACATAATGTTCCCCAGCAGTGTATTCTCTAATAAGACTTTGGAAGGAGAAAATGTTCATTTTCCACTGAACGTATAGGCTCACTAGAGTATAACCATTTTAAATTAAATTTTCACACATGACAACATTTTTGTTAACCAGAAGAAACCCACAAACATTTTTATCATGTTCAAATTCATCCTTAAAATCCAATTTCCTTTTTTCCAACTGTATATTGGTTGGCTATATTATACAGTTTTTTAAAAAGGTTGAAGTGTTCAAGTCTTCATGCAGAGTTATTTACTCTAGGGCAGGGGTGGCCAAACGTTTGAGCCACAGGGCGGTCACATTCTTCAGGGGTGCCCAAACTATGGCCCGGGGGGCAGATCCATCCCCCTGACACCAATTCATCCGGCCCATGCCACCCTTGTCGCTCCCAGAAGCGGAGGTAAAACGTGCCTGTACGGGCGTGTTTCACTTCTGCTTCCTGGAGCGACGAGGATGGCACGGGCCAAATGAATCGCAGTAAACCCATTCGTGTGGATTCACAGAGGCTTGGGCTTTGGGGAATTGAAGTTCAAGAACATCTGGATTGCCAAGGTTCGCCATCACAGCTCTAGGGACTGCAGTGGCTCAAGTGGCTCAGACGGAATGAGTTCCCGTCTTTGTCCCAGCTCCTGCCACCCTAGCCATTCGAAAGCGAGACATTGCAAGTTGATAAATAGGGACCACTTTGGTGGGAAGGTAAACAGTGTTCCGTGCGCTCCGGTGTCTAGTCATGCCTGCCACATGACCATGGAAATGTCTGCAGACTCAGACAGTGCTGGCTCTTCGGCTTTGAAACAGAGATGACCACTGAACCCTAGGGTCAGATACGACTGGCTTTCGAACAAGGGAACCCTTTACCTTATCTCTTGTTTCTAGTTTGGGAGACCAAAAGAGACAAGCTCATAACAATTTCCGATACACCTGAGTACGTCTTTAGGAAGCAGATGTCATCAGCTTTGGAATCACGTCGCCTATTCAAGGCTTTTCTTGTATCTGTGCACAGACGTGATTCAAAAATAAATAAATAAAGTATTGTGTGAAACCCCCCCCCCCTTTTCAGCCCCACAGCCCATATATAACCTGCTGTAGTTTCTAATTTACAACTACAAAATATAATCTCCTTCTGCATTTGCATAAAAATGAACAGACCTTGCAGGATGATATTAAATTTGAAATTTGCATGCTAGGGTAGCCAAGTAATAAGTTTGTATCCAAGAGGTTCACGCCTGTAAGATGTAAGAAGAAGCAGATGTAATGAGAAGATTTATACACCTCCGTGAAAGCAAATTGGTGATTAAAACATTCTGATGCTCTTGTTATAGACCAAAGAGCATGGGAGGAACAAACCAGCTTCAGAGCTGGTGTACAAAATGAGATCATTCAGCCTTTTAGTTTGGCAACGTGTCTTCTTACAAGCAGAAGAGGAAAACAAAACAAAAGCACAATTCTTTGTGTATGAAATTCCAGAGCAAAGGCGATTGTTGTAACCAGTGATGGGATGTTACCAGTTCGGACCGGTTCACCCAAACCGGTAGCTCCCCATCAGGAGGGATCGCCCGGAGGGTGGTAAAACCCCAGGCGACCGGTTCGGTCACCTCTCCGCCCCCCTCCAAAAATGTTTTTTCCAGGCCGCATGTGACAAACCTCCGTTTGACGCATGCGCAGTTCTATTTTTTAGTACACATGCATCAAATAGCAGTTTGACGCATGCACACTAAAAAAAGAACTGTGCATGCATCAAACGGAGTTTTGATACATGCGCAGGCATTTTTATTTATTTATTTATTTATTTATTGCTCCAACCACGATGTCATGATGTCATGATGTCGGCTACGCCCATGACGTCCATGACGTCACGGTGGGGTAGCGAAGATTTTAACAACCCACCACTGGTTGTAACCCGAATCACAACAGAAAATCAAATATTTCTCATTCACCTGTTTTACATTTCTGCTTCTCTCCATCTCCCGCCTCTTTCCCCATGTTGCCTGGAACCTGTGAGCTGGTGAACTTGAGTTGACTATGTCAGGAAATGAATCTATTTCCTAAGGCTTGAAATTGCCAATTTTCAAATAGGCCTCAGAAAAATCCATTTTTCTCTCTCTGAGCCTCAAGGCTATGTAACAGCATGTTTTTCAACCATGTTTTCAGTATTTCTTATCTTTTGTAAGCTAGCCGAGAGCCGTGTTGTGTCTTTTCATAAAGGTAAACAACCATTGTTGTGAGAAAGTTTTCTCTCTTGCTTGCTGATACTTGATTGGCTGAAGCAGTCCCATCTGACTGCAAATTCTCCATTTTGGAGAGAAGAAGGAGTTCGTCTCTGTTTCTTCATGGATTAAGACCTGTTTTTGATTAGAGAGCTTTTGTTTCTGGTTCTCAATGGGCTAACATTCTTTAGCCTAGGAGCTAAGCACTTTTGCTCCTTAAAAATGGTTACCTAGATTTGCCTGTGGACTTTATTGGACTGACCTGTGCTTCTGACTTTTATGCTTTATGAACCTGATCAATAAATCTTCATCATTTTTCTGAACAACGTGTCTTCATTGGACTAAAAAGGGTAAGAGCTGCCTTTCACACACACAAATCTTTGAACACGCTACCAAATTAAAAACCCCTTAAGAGCTGATAAGCAGTTGAGAGTTGTATCTCTATTCTAATTAGCCGTCCAGCTCGCCCTGTGTAGGTTTGTTTTGGTTTCCAGGGGTTTTCCAGAAGAGTGGGGGCCGGCTGGATCGTGACATGTTGGCCTAGCGGTGGGATAAACGAACCCTGAAGATGTTTTTTTTTGTGTGTGTGCATGCTCATCTCTGCCCAGCAAGAAGCAGCAGCCTTCGTTTATTTTGGCTGAAAGCCTGTGTGTGTCTCCAGCACCGGCTGAGACTGAAAGTGCCTGTGTTTTGGAATGTTTTGTTTTCCTGAGATAAGGGTGCTGAAAGGAAAGCAACTGATTGCTGTTTTGAGTTTTGAGTCGGATTCTCAAACTCCCAGATCTGAGGGCCGTGGGCCGAGGGCCGTTTCCAGTGCTGGCAAGTCCAGAGGGACTGAGACGTCTTCCAAGCCTACAAGATGGAAGGTAAGCCAGTGGCTGATGAATGTACCCCCTTACCACAGTTAGCACCCCAAGACAGACTCCATTCCAGATGGGTTCTTGGAGAAGGTGCCCAGATGATGTTTAGCCAAAAGGAAGGGCCCAGGGTGGGTGAAGCTTGTCCTGATGACTTCTGAGACTTCCCCAGACGCCCAGCAAGCCCCAAGCCCTAAGTAAGACTCTTGTGTGTTGAATTGGAGTCAAAACTCCACAGAGTGCCTATTTTCACTCAGAAGCAGTTCCTTGAAGTAATTTTCCCCCAAAGCCAAGAAGAAGGAGTGGAACCCTTCAGATAAGATTTATTTTCCTGCATTGAAGTTCCTAGTTGCTGATTACATGTGCTGTTTGGTCTTTGAAGACCTGGAGAGTTTGCAAATTGCCTCATTGTGTTTGAGATACCAGCGTAAAGGTGGAAGAGCTCCAACGGACTCCTCCACGTGTCCAAGGAAGAAGTTTGCTAGAGTGGGTGGGCCAGATCCACCACTCTGAAACGTGTTATCTACAGGCTGTTACACTACGCTGTTTTGGTCAGCTAGTGGGAAGTGGGAAATAATTGCCGGATGCAGTGTTTCCCTGAGTTTTACTACCCTTCGAGAAAGCTAAGAGCTGAAGAGGGGAGTAGTCCGTAAAGATGGCTGTGGGAAGCCCAACTAGCGGTTTCAGCAATAGCAGAGGCCAGATCCAGATCCAGATTCCCGACGTACTGAGGAGAGTGAATGGAATTCTGCGCGCTCTTGAGTTGAGACGTTAGTCAAGCCATCAATTCTGTTGCCTGTTTAGTTCCCAAACCTCACAGGGATGAGGGTGATGGGTTGTTTGATTAATTCCTTTGGACTGTGTTCTGATAAATACCTTAAAGGTTGTTTCTTGAGTTTGTTTACTAGGAGATGCACATGTTCCTGACGTCTGAAAGAAGAGCTGATAACGGAACTCTGAGTGGACTTTGTTCAACTGGTTGTTTAGTTGTTTGCAGGTGCAACATCGAAGAAGACGAAGAAGGGGGGAAATGTTATTGTTTCTTGCTAATCATCTGTTTATTTTTCCAGAGGCTCGTACAAGCGGCTTCTGTGACATGTGTGGTGTTACTGACCTGTTTTCTGATTTAAAGATTGTTCTGTTTGGGCAAAATGTGTTTTGGAAAGGGAAAACCTTTGGTACCTAAAAATGCCCAAGTCTTTTGTTCCAGCAAGGTTTTATACCTGAGTTTGCTTGCAATGCAGAATGTAACTTATGTAACGTGTACCTCCAGTAGCTAAAACTGGAAGAAGCTTTAATGCTTGATATCCTACATATATAAGGGATAGCTTGTTTGCTCAATTGCTTTGCTCACATTAGTAAATAATGCCTTTTGGTAAAGTCAAACCCCCGGTTTGCCTTTCCAGAAAGGAGGGCGTGTCAGGAAATGAATCTATTTCCTAAGGCTTGAAATTGCCAATTTTCAAATAGGCCTCAGAAAAATCCATTTTTCTCTCTCTGAGCCTCAAGGCTATGTAACAGCATGTTTTTCAACCATGTTTTCAGTATTTCTTATCTTTTGTAAGCTAGCCGAGAGCCGTGTTGTGTCTTTTCATAAAGGTAAACAACCATTGTTGTGAGAAAGTTTTCTCTCTTGCTTGCTGATACTTGATTGGCTGAAGCAGTCCCATCTGACTGCAAATTCTCCATTTTGGAGAGAAGAAGGAGTTCGTCTCTGTTTCTTCATGGATTAAGACCTGTTTTTGATTAGAGAGCTTTTGTTTCTGGTTCTCAATGGGCTAACATTCTTTAGCCTAGGAGCTAAGCACTTTTGCTCCTTAAAAATGGTTACCTAGATTTGCCTGTGGACTTTATTGGACTGACCTGTGCTTCTGACTTTTATGCTTTATGAACCTGATCAATAAATCTTCATCATTTTTCTGAACAACGTGTCTTCATTGGACTAAAAAGGGTAAGAGCTGCCTTTCACACACACAAATCTTTGAACACGCTACCAAATTAAAAACCCCTTAAGAGCTGATAAGCAGTTGAGAGTTGTATCTCTATTCTAATTAGCCGTCCAGCTCGCCCTGTGTAGGTTTGTTTTGGTTTCCAGGGGTTTTCCAGAAGAGTGGGGGCCGGCTGGATCGTGACAGACTATGAAAGCACATGTCTCACAGATGAGAACAATGAGGGACAAACAAGCCCATTCTTTTATTCAATGGACCACTTTTGAAAGGTTTAAAAGGTGTCTCTCAGCGAGGTCCAGTATCCATACAAACTTCAAAGTTTCTGCTGGCCTCTGACTGAATAGTTGGGTGGCATTTTGTTATTTTGATTCATGGGCCGGAAAGAACAGTGGAATATATAGTAAACGATGGGTTGTAAATGCTAAGGAGAGCTCGGGAGATTTTGTGTCTGGCACATGACAATTGGATTATTGCATCTACCCGTATATACTTGAGTATAAGCCAAGGTACCTAATTTTGACCTGAAAACCCAGGAAAATAGATTGACCTGAGTACAAGCCAAGTCCCCTTTTGGGGCTACAAAAACTTGGCTGATACTCGAGTATATACGGTATTGAAAAAGACTCTTTAGGCCATCCAGTTGGATGTTAAAGATGCTTAAAAACGGACAGATGCAGTAATGGGATGACCCCGGTTCCATCCGGTTCCCTGGAACTGGTAGGAACAATCTCGGAGGGTTCTCCGAGAGGGTAGCCCATTTTTAAGGCATCCGGTTCCGGACACCTCACCGAAAGAATTTTTTAAAAAAAATTGGAGCCAAAATGGCTCCAATTTAGTGCACATGCGCAGAAACTCAATCTGACACATTGCACATGGTGTGTGTTTATTTCTTTTAATTTATTTTATTATTTTAATTTTTTTTAATTTTTAAGGCCCCGCCCACAACATCATGATGTCATGTCAGCTCCGCCCATGATGTCATGACGTCATGACGTCGGCCATGCCCATGACATCCGTGATGTCATGGTGTGGTAGTAAAAAAATTGTCATCCCATCACTGGACAGATCTGTGCCTCTCAATAGTTAGCATCTAGAAAGCCCACGGAGCAACAGCATCTGCTTCCTGCCGTCTTCAGTGTGTTAAGATGTCTTTTTTAGCTCGTGTAAATGGTAGTAATTATTCCTAAATCCACTTCTTTGCCCACAAAGGGGTTGAAATCCAGCTGCACGTGCTGAACCCTGAAATTATGCCTTCAAAAGTTTGCCTGGCAAACACTTTACAACCACCAAGGCAAGTCGGCACTGAGTGCCTGGTTGTTCAAATGTGAAATTCATTTGCACAACTCCACTTGTGGATCTGTTTGCTGGATATGGTTTCCATCTCGGTTCAAATTTCCTAACGTGGGGGTAGCGCAACAATTCCCGCAAGAGTTTTTGCCCATCCTGTATCAACTTTGTGCTCCCTAGTTCCCCCTTTTGTCTCCTTCTTCTTGTGCTCTATCAGATTCCGGATTTTGGTGATCACCGTGGCGATCCGCCATGAAGTCTGTCCTGAAAATATAATGCTGTGGCCTTTCACCCACCTTCCTATTCACAGCATGACACACACACACCCATAGTACCCCTGATCCCGTTCCATGAGTCATTTTCTGGTCCTGAGCCCTTTGGGCACACAAAGTCCACTTTGGCCCGAGGCCAAGATGGATGAAGCTGCTGCCCTCCATCAAGATGGATTCAAGTGGGATTTAATCCACTTGGGGACCATCTCCCTTCCCTGTGGACTTTGCCGCCCAACGCTGCTAGTCCTCAGAGTGGTCAGGTTAATTAACTGCCACCTGACAATCAGCGTTGAGTCACTGGCAGTATGGTCTACTCTTATTTACCATAGCAGGATTTTAGTTGATTCATTTCCTGTTATTATTATTTTTTAGCAATACATAAATCATAAATAAAGCATTTCAAAATGTTTAGCTTGTTCATCTTTCTTTCTCCCAACAGCAAGCAAAACCTAATTCCCCCTATAAAGACATTCTTTGGCAGCAAAATGGATTGTTTCACACCCCTAGAAACTTCACAGTTTGCCAGTTTTTTTTTCATTTTGGGATTATTATTTTTTTTGGATGTTCAGAAATTTACTGGCAGGGAACGTTCTGAAATTGCATTAGCTGGAAAATTGCACAGGCCAAGAGAGTATTTAATTCTAATTGAATCTGGACTTTTCTCGCTGCCTCCCCACTTTTGTCATTGTTTGTTGTGTGCTATCAAATTGGAAACATACTTATAGTAACCCTAAGAGGCCTCTCATGGTAAGTGGGTTATTTAATGAGTGCTTCTGTTAGTTCCACATCTCCCCTCCCCTGAGCTTCCATGGTCGGGAGTTGAACCTCCCGAATCCTAGTTCATCACTCTATCCACTACACTATTCTACTAGGATGTTTTAAGGGTTGAAGTCCTCTGTAGGGTTTTTAGAACTGCAGGAGGGGAAGGACATTGCTGATCCTGGATGGAACAATGCAAGCTAAAGAAAGTGTATCGCCGGATCTTGACCTAGGTAATACCTTTCAGTTCACTGAATCGGGAATCAAACTGCTGACCTCCCGCCTTCCAGTCAGCGTCTTAGCCACCTGAGCCACTGCAGTCACTGTTTCAGCTGTAGGTACATCCATTGGGCAGGTTTTGTTCTAGGTGCCCTTCAGGGATAGTTTCCATTATATAATTCTGGAAGGCGGCAGGACAGCAGTTCAATTCCTGAGGACTGCAGGATGGAATGAGCTCACGTCTTTGTCCCAGCTCCTGTCAACCTAGCAGTTTGAAAGCAAGAAATTGCAAGTAGATCATTAGGGACCACTTTGGTGGGATGGTAAACAGTGTTCTGTGCACTTCGGTGTCTAGCCATGCCTGCCACATGACCACGGAAATGTCTGCAGAAGCAGACAGTCCTGGCTCTTCAGCTTTGAAACAGAGATGAGCACTGAACCCTAGAGTCAGATACAACTGGCTTGCAAGCAAGGGAAACCTTTACCTTTACCTTTACCCAGTGGTGGGTTGTCAAAATTTTGGCTATCCCACTGTGACATCATTACGTCGTGGGCATAGCCAACATCAGGACGTCATGATGTCATGACGTTTGGGGTGGAGCCAAAAAATACAAGAAAAAATAAAATAAAATGGCTGCCCAAAACTGCACATGCGTCAAACCTCCATTTGACGCATGTGCAGTTCTATTTTTTTAGTGTGCATGCGTCAAACCTCTATTTGATGCATGTGCACTGAAAAACAGAACTGTGCACGCATCAAATGGAGGTTTGATGCATGCGCAGTTCTGGGCAGCCAAAATTTCCGGAAGGGGGGCCGAGAGGTGACTGAACCGGTCGTTCAGGGGTTTACCACCACCCCGGTGACTCCCTCCTGATGGGTGCTACCGGTTCGGGTGAACCGGTCCGAATCGGTAACATCCCATCACTGCCTTTACCTAGCCCTGTACTTCTGTATGTACAGCTTCTCAGTTTAAGATTCTGCAACCATTAATTTGTCAAAAGAGGAATCACTTAAATAACTTATACGGGCTCACGTGAGTTATTTAAGTGGTCCCTCTTCTGACAAATGCAAAATCAAACAGCTAACAATCATATTGTATTTGATCTCTCCAAGTCAAACGGCCACCACTCTTTGCCAAAGCCCTCTTGAAAAACACATTACAAAAACATTAAATATTTACCTTTGATTGTTAATCTCTTTCATTAGTTACTGAACCTCAGTGCGCTCTCTGAAATACTGAATGTAAGCTACATGTAAATTCACAACTGTCTGGGGAGTAGGCTGGCATTTGCACAAACACACACAAAAAAGCCACGCTGGGTCCAGAAACGGCATCTCTCCCTGCAGGCTCAGCCGAATGTCTAGTTTACTCACAGTTTACAAATGATGTCCCTGATTAATCATTCATGTACAATGACAACTGTAGGCAGTGACCATGTGGGTGAAACCACAAGGGCCATCTAATCGTTGCCCGTGGCTATTGTCCGCCTTAAAAACAACAACCCCAAACAAACAAACCACCAGCTCCTTCCTTTCTCAATATGGAACAAAACACGCTTAAAAGCTCTCTGATATTCTCATCTAAGCAGCCATTTGGAGAATATTATTTTATGCTTTTCCTACCAACGTAAAAGCTTGAAAGCAAGAAATTGCAAGTAGATAAATAGGGACCACTTCAGTGGGAAGGTAAACAGAGTTCTGTGTGCTCTGTTGTCTAGCCATGCCTGCCACAATGACCACGGAAACGTCTGCAGAAGCAGACAGCGCTGGCTCTTCATCTTTGAAACAGAGATGAGCACTGAACCCTAGAGTCGGATACGACTGGCTTTCGAGCAAGGGTGACCTTTACCTTTACTATTTTATGCTCATGGCCCATATTCTGTACTCTTGTTTTTAAGTAGCAACAAATCACTTCCAATTTATAAAGACCCACGAATGAATAACTACCAAACAATCTTATTAACATTCCTGAAAACTGAAGTGTTGGATTTCTTTACCAAGTTGATCCATCCCATGAGCATTTTCTCTCTTTAATTACTGCTTCCCACTTTGGTCTTCTCCAATGAGCCCTTTCTTCTCACGGTACCTCCAAAGTGACTCAACGCCGAATGTTGGGCGGTAGTAAATGACCTGACTCCCTATAGGGGCCAATGGCTATGGGTGGATGAACCCCTTTCAATGGGGGGTGATGGTCCCCTCAGTGGAGGAAATGCCACTGGAAACCATCCTATTAAGCCCAACGGCAAAATGAGCGGAGGAGGAACTCTGATTCCCAAATACAGTTGTACCTCGCTTAAGAGCATAATGCGTTCCACAGGATTGCTCTTTAAGCGAGTTTGCTCTTTAAGCGAAACACCATTGTAAGTGACCAGTTTGGGGGGATTGCGAACCCCGATTTATTTGTTAAGCAAAGCGAACATTCAGAGAAAATTCTGCTCTTTAAGCAAGTTACTCTTTAAGCAAAACGCTCTTTATGCGAGGTTTGACTGTACCTCAGATAATGTTTACCTCGGGTAACACTAAAATCACATAATGTTAAGTAATCTGGGGAGGAGAATTAGATCGAATAACATTAAGGTCCTATGGGATGGATCGGATAACAACCACTAAAGCCTGTGCGGTTACAATGTATCTCTATGGAGCTTTAACGTTATCCGATCCATCCCATAGGATTTTAACATGGATCAGATAACACTAAAAATTGGATAACACCAAGACTTGTGGAACCAAGTCTTAGCGTTACCCGAGGTATTACTGTACATGAAATTATGGTAAAATTAATTAAATTGTTGGCACATCTCAATCTGACGCGGTCTATGGAACTTTGTGGTCATAGACCCAAGTATAAGCTGAGTCCCCTTTTTGGGGCTCATTTGGGGGGCTAAAAACTCAGCTTATACTCGAGTATATACGGTAACAGGCCTGCCCATACTTTGACGCTCATTGTTTCCCTCATTTAAACCACATTTCATTCCAAGTCATTTATCCCTCCCCGAAATCTCCTTTTTTAAATTCAAATCACTTAATCCTATTCCCTTCAGAGGGAATAATTTCATTAACTGGAAGTTTCAGACTTGAAGGCAAAATCCAGAAGCATTAGCACAATCGTTTCTGTCTGAAACAGTGGCTAGCAACTGTGGTCATGCAGTTGTCATTATGAACCATAATCCTTCACATTACTCTTGGAGCCAAAGGATTATGGGAAACATAGCCCAAAATTATTTGAAGGCCAACTGTCGCCGACTCTACTTCAAGAGTATCCAATTTGAATGTTATTCAATGGGTATTTATCATGGATGTACAGTAGCTTCAGGAAAATGCTACAATACTAGCCAAGCCAGTGGTATTTATACCAACCTGAGTCTGCCCCTTGTTGAAGGCAAGACCCCTAGACTGGTCATGCTATGGTTAATCAATAACTCAGATTACTCTTATAATATTTGGAATTTCATTGATTTAGCTTCAGTTTTTAAAGACTATGGTACATAGTGAAAAGCAGGGGAAGACTCAAGAGACAATAACAATATGAAATACAGTAAATGAGAAATTAGCATGAGATTAATACAACAAAGAAGGTAATTGATGGTTTCACCATTCAAATCATAGAATAATGGGGTTGGAAAAGACTAATGGGGCTATCATATCTGACTAGTGGCACTCAAGGCAGGAATCCAAATCAAAGTTGACCTGACAGGCGATTGTCCAAATTTTCTCTTGAATGCCTTTAAAGCTGGAGTGCTCACCACCTCCTGTGTCGAGTGGTCCAGTGGTGGGCTCCAGCTGGTTCGCACCGGTTCACCAGAACTGGTAGCAGAATTTCCTGCTGGCCCCACCCATCCAAGTTTTGAAATAAAGTACAGTAAAACATCGGATAACGCTAAAACTTGGTTCCACAAGTCTTGGTGTTATCCAATTTTTAGTGTTATCTGATCCATGTTAAAATCCTATGGGATGGATCAGATAACGTTAAAGCTTCACAGAGATACATTGTAACCACACAGGCTTTAGCGGTTGTTATCCGATCCATCCCATAGGACCTTAACATTATTCGATACAATTCTCCTCCCCAGATTACTTAACGTTATGTGACTTTAGTGTTATCCGATCCAATCGTTATCCGGTGTTTTACTGTAGTCCTAATTCAGGTGCAACACAGGGCTTTCCCATTGGCTACGCCCACCATACCATGCCCACAGGGGTCTGGACAGTCATTTTGCCTTTCCTCCACCACACGGCACTTCCTGTTGTGGTGGAGGGGGGGGCACATGAAATGGGGCCACAAGCCTCATCTGGTTTAGAATCCCTGCACTAATGGGTTGGTAAATCTGTCTTTCCTGGGACGGATTCTCAGCAACAGGTTTTCAAAGGAGAGCAACCTTCATAGAATCATAGAGTCACTGAGTTGGAAGAGACCTTTGAGTCCACTGACTCCAACCCCCTGCTCAATGCAGGAATCCAAAACTCAAACCAGATCTGATCTGACAGAGGGTTGTCCAATTCTCTCTTGAATGCTTCCAGTGTTGGAGCACTTACCGATTGGTAAGTTAGTTACCAAGGCAGTTAGTTCTGCTGTTGTACTGCTCTAACTGTTAATAAGTTTTTCCTAATATTCAGCCTATATCTGGCTTCCTGTAGTTTCAGCCCATTATTACACATCCTGTGCTCTGGGATGATGGAGAACAGATGTTTCTCTTCCTCTTTATAATTAGGTAAAGGTGAAGTTCACCCTTGCTCAAAAGTCAGCCGTATCCGACTCATCTCTGTTTACAGCCAAAGAGCAAGTGCCGTCTATGTCCACAGACGTTTCCATGGACGTGTGACAGGGATGCCTCAACACCTTCCCACTGAAGTGGTCCCTATTTATCTACTTGCAATTTCTTGCTTTCAAACTGCTAGGTTGGCAGGAGCTGGGACAGAAACGGGAGCTCACTCTGTCATGCAGTACTTGGGTATCGAGCTGCCGACCTTTCAGTCTTTAAGTTCAGTGACTTAACCATTTGAGCCACTGCAGTCCCCTCTTTATGATTAGGTAAAGGTCACCCTTGCTCAAAGGCCAGTTGTATCCAACTCTAGGGTTCAGTGCTCATCTCTGTTCATAGCCGAAGAGCCAGTCCTGTCTGAGTTTGCAGACATTTCCATGGTCATGTGGCAGGCATGACTAGACACCAGAGCACACGGAATCTTTCAGTTATTTGAAGAGTGTTATCATCTCACCTTGTAGCCATCAGGACAGCCATTAGCTGTCCATGAATTCTTCTAACCCAGAGGTGCCCAAACTTTTTGGGCAGTGGGCCGATCATGTGGCTCAGGAAGCCGGTCACTAAGGCCCGTGGGCCGGGTGCGGCCCCTGACGCCAATTTATCCAGCCCCTGAAGTTTACGGGTAACAAGATATAATTAATGATACATAAGTGGAGACAAAAAAAGAGAGAAATTGAATTTTAAGGTAATAGAGTATGGACAAGAATATATAAGTGATGCCTGAAGAATCTGTTGATTTTATTTTATGTCTTTTTTAATGTTATTTGCTATTCTGTTTTTACTTTTTTGTTTATTGTGTATTGTGTATGTTTAGAAAAATAACCTATCTTTAAAATCATTTAAGTTAGCTATCCACATTGTTTCTTGCAGCGGTGAATTACATAGTCTGACTATGTGCCAGGCATCCGTCTAGGCATGCATATGAATGCCCGATATACTACATAGCAGCACATAAGCCTTCTGCCTTCACCGTGTGCAGCTGCAGAGGTACATTCTGACTGTTAATAACACTGTGGACAAGTTGTGTTTTCTAGTACATCATTACCAAAATCACCTTGTTAAGCTTTCGATTCAATGGAAAACAGGCTATCCTGGCATCAATGAACGCAGACAGATGGCAAACTGCCTCCGGCACTTTGTACTTGTGGCAGCCGAGAGGCTTACTAAGTGATTTGAGATACGAGATTGAAGGGGGAAATTTTGGAAAGTCTTCATTTCTCCCTCACCTACATAACGTTGGAGAGTCTGTAGCTGGTTTTTTCCAACACAGAGAAAGAAAGCAAAATATGTATCTAAGGGCCAATTTGTATGAGATGCCAGCTTCACAATTAATAGCAGGTAGTGTGAAGTTTCTACTGCTACACAAATTGGAAACCAGCTTGCTTTTGCGTTGGTCATCAGGAGGTAAATAAGAAGACTCATTTGCACATTGATTGTGCAGATAAGCCAGCTTTGAAAGAAAATGAAAGGGTCATGTTTTCTCAGGTTCTAATAATTCATTGCATCACAAAAATAAATAAATATTTTCTGCTACTTGGTCTAATCCATGTGTCCTGTACTAAATCAAGTGCACTGAATCCAAATCTGAAGTCCGATTCTGCCGAGGACGTCAAGATCTTAAATAAGTAAACTTCACCCTCTTGGTTAGGTTCTTGCGTTGATCACGTGGGGTAAATTTGCCACAAAGGTAGCGGAAATTGTCCGGTTTATTAACACAGATGTGCCTACTCATCTTTAGCTCAAAACAGACTCACTATAGCCTAGTTGTACTATCCAATAAGATGGTTTCACACTAGAGTCCTTGGTCCATCTCAACTTATAGACCTACTTCTGGCGTCAGCTCACTGACTTGCCCAAACATGCCTGGCTGCTGCTGGAACATGCATGCCACCAGGGGACGTGATTCAACTGAGGCGTCAGCAAACATAGCAGTAGCTACAACTGTTATAATGTTCCCATGTAAAAATACATTACCCAATACCATTGGAACACTATACCATGCCTAGAACTTTAAACCTGAATGTGATAGGCAAATTCTGGGTTCGGATGTGGAATCAGCACACTCGATATCATGTAAATCATGTGTGTTATTCCCAGTAGTAAAATCGTTGTGCAGTGTAATGAAGTTGGTGTGTTGTATCATTTGATCCATAGTAAAGGTAAAGTCGCCCTTGCTCGAAAGCCAGTTGTACCTGTCTCTAGGGTTTGTTAGGATACTTGAGCTAGTGTTTGCAACAAGAGCAAACCAATGACTGTACCTTTAAGGCTCTGCATGTTACCCCAGCCAGGTGCTATCATTAAGGGTTTGTAGGTAGCATACATTCAGGCAACATTCTCAGACACTTTGCTCTTTATGCCATTTTGCCTTTATGCCGTTGCATCGCTTCGTGCCATTGTGTGCTTCGTGCCACTGCTGTTGCTGTTGCCTGCCTGCTGTCTGACACTGCTGTTGCCATCGTTGCCAGCCAGCTGTTGGACTGCGTTCGTCGTTTTCCTGGTATATTTTGCCTTGCCGGACTGCAAGACATTTGGATAACATACCACTGCCACATTGTGGTGCCTTGATGAAAGACTCTGTGTTTTGAGGGAGAGCTGAAGGAACTGCTGACTATCTTCAGAGCCGACCTTGAAGGAACAGATAAAGTTTGGACTGTGTTTGCTTTGCTTTACTGAAGATAGACATTTGAAGCTTTCCAAAGACTGTTTATAGACTTTGTATAGACTTTGCTGCAACACATAGTCTGAATAGAAGACATGTGTAACCTTGCACATCGTGCAGTGCTTTGTATATAGTGTAAATAGAAAATTCCTACAACCCAAGCTGAAAGTTTGTTTTGTGCTTTACTCAACCAAACACTCTCACACTCTGGGGTGTGGCCATAGTCAGCCACTTCTAGCACTCTGCTATATCAATTCCATCTCAGGGTTCAGTGCTCATCTGTTTATAGCTATAGAGCTAGTGCTATCTGCACCTGCAGACATTTCCGTGGACATGTGGCAGGCATGGAATGTGCACGGAATGCACATTCCCACAAAAGTGGTCCCTATTGATCTACTTGCAATTTCTTGCTTTCCAACTGCTAAGTTGGCAAGAGCTGGGACAGAGACAGGAACTCACTCCATCATGCATTACCCGGGAATCGAACTCCCGACTTCAGTGTCTTAACCACTTGAGCCACTGCAGTCCCTTTTGATCCATAGAGGAGAAATGCACAGCCGACCTGATGGTGGATTACTTCGGTGTAAAGTAATAGGAAAGGATCTTTATCTCAGTGTAATTCACCTCGAGACATAAGCAAACAGTCGAACAAGGTCAACTATTCATATTGTTAATACCTTTGCTAAGAAGACAACAACCTTGTCGTAACACTAGGGCAAAAGTATGAAGCTGGTTTTGGAAGTATCCAGTGTTGTTTGCCTGGGAGAATTTCCTTCCCAAAGGACGGGGTGAAAATATTGCAAATTGGAAGCCAAATGCATCCTTGTAGAGGGTTTCTCTGTCTGGTTTCCATAGTGACCCCTCAACTTCAAAGCCCTTTCATGAGGTGCATGGGGGGGAAACTGCAGTGGATCCTGCCAAGATCAAAAGCTGCAGACTAAATGCATATTTCCTCTACATTTGCCCTTATGGCCAAGCCACAGCTCTCAGTGTCTCCGTCTCTGGCTCACGAGTTTTACCCCGTTGAGTCTCCTCATATAGAAACTCTACAAAGGTCAATGTGATGTCTGTTTGCAGGCAAGGCTTGGAAACAGATTAAAGAAGTTTTGATTTAGTAAAGGCAAAGGTAAAGATTTCCCTTGCTTGAAAGCCAGTCGTATCCAACTCTAGGGTTCAGTGCTCATCTCTGTTTCAAAGCCGAAGAGCCAGCACTGTCTGCTTCTGCAGCCGTTTCCATGGTCATGTGGCAGGCATGACTGGACACCGGAGTGCACGGAATGCTGTTTACTGTCCCACGAAAGTGGTCCCTATTTATCTATTTGCAATTTCTTGCTTTGAAACTGCTACGTTGGCAGGCACTGGGACAAAGCAGGGAGTTCATTCCGTCCTGCAGTACTCGGGAATCGAACTGCTGACCTTCCGCCTCCCAGTCAGCGTCTTAGCCACTTGAGCCACTGCATTAGCAGAACTATAATCTCACAATCCTGTGATGCAGTGTTGGGCTAGCCCATTGGGCAACCGGAAATCAGCCCGGGGCACTCCCCAGGCTCCCATTACCACCACCACCCCTTTAGGTGCCAATTCAGAGAGCCGAGCTGCGATGCCCTGAAGGATTGAGCAAAGGAGCTGGGCTCTATGTTCCTCTTCCTGTCTTCTTCCGCCAAAGATAGGATTATAAAACCAGCTCCATTGACAGCGGAGCCACCGTGGTTTGGAGACTGCAATGGTGCCTTGTAAGCAGGAGGTTGTTGGTTCGGATCCCCAGAAGGGAGATGAAATAAGAAGGCAAGTGGGAGCATATATATTTAGTGTCTGCTTAAAGTAAATACAACCCAAGCTGCTGAGAACACAGAAGCAACAGCGCCACTGTTAATGTAAAATATTAATGTCTCATTTGTTCAGCAATTTTGTGGAAATGAAAAACTTTTAGGCTAATCATACACAGAGCCGTTTTAATTAAAACAGTTATAAAACAATTAATCCACAAGAGCTGTTTTGGCTCCCTGCCAAGGCTACTGGTTCAATGGTGGTAGGGACAGCTTATCCTTCAGCCCACCTTCTCCTCCTTTTGACTTAATGAATGCTTATCTGAGACACAATAGATGCATAAAGAGCTCTGGAAATAGTTATCCCATCTGGTTTCCTTTACAGTTTGCATTGAATAACAATTGGATTGGATAACGCTAAAATCGCATAACGTTAAGTAATCTGGGGAGGAGAATTGGATCGAATAACGTTAAGGTCATAAGGGATGGATCGGATAACAACCAGTAAAGCCTGTGCGGTTACAAGTTATCTCTATGGAGCTTTAACGTTATCCGATCCATCCCATAGGATTTTAACATGGATCAGATAACACTAAAAATCGGATAACACCAAGACTTGTGGAACCAAGTTTTAGTGTTATCCGATGTTTTACTGTACACTAATACCCCAGGATAATGCTAAGACTTGGTCCCATAAGTCTTAGCATTATCCAGTTTTTAACGTTGTGTGATGCATTGATCCAAAGAGGAAGGGAACAGGGGGTCGAGGAATCCCCACTGCCCTTTCCAATGAGGCAGGAAGACTGAGCTAAGCGCTGGTTTGGTTGGGGGAAGGGCACGCGCGCCCAGTCTCACCACTGCCACCAAACCGGCACTCTGAGCATCGTAGTGGCGGTTCAGTTGCAGGGGAGAATGGGCGACTTTGAAAGAGATGAGCACTGCACTGTAGAGTTGGATACAACGGGCTTTCGAGAAAGGGCAACCTTTACCTTTACTATGGATCAAATGATACAACACACCAACATCATTCCACTGCATGACAATTTTGCTACTGGGAATAACACACGTGATTTACACGATAATACATGTGATTTACTTGACCAAGTGCGACCTTTACTATGCCTGCTCAACTCTCAATTCTTTGAGATCTTTTGTCAAAATGGCCTTGAATTCACCCACCTCTACTTTACTGCTGCTACTATGCTTCTCTTTCACTTGTTCTTGCTCAACGGCTGCAAAGGAATGTCCAAATGAAATAAGCCACAACAGTCCAAGTCAAGCCCAAAGTTTCCTTGCACAGAAGGCAAGTGGAAACAGGACCACGGACAGCTCCAGGAAAGACCTTGTGGCTGACGTTCTCTCCATGCTAAGATGACTATAGAAAGATGTTGACTCAGCCTGACTCAAAACCTTTTGAGTCAAGACTTTGGAGTAATTCCCCCAAGTTCATTTTTAGTTTTGTGATTACTTGGGAGAAAGTTAGTAAAGGTACAGGTTTCCCTTGCTCGAAAGCCAGCCGTCTCTGACTCTAGGGTTCAGTTCTCATCTTTGTTTCAAGCCGAAGAGGCAGCGCTGTCTGCTTCTGCAGACATTTCCGTGGTCATGTGGCAGGCACATGAATGCCTGTTTAGCTTCACGGAATGCTGTTTAGCTTCCCACCGAAGTGGTCCCTACTTGCTTTCGAACTGCTAGGTTGGCAGGAGCTGGGACAGAGATGGGAGCTCATTCCATCCTGCAGTACTCAGTTCTTGAACTGCTGACCTCCTGCCTTCTAGGCAGTGGCTTAGCCCCTTGAGCCACTGCAGCCCCTTGGAGAAATTTACCATATATACTCAACTATAAGTCGTCATGAACATAAGTCAATGTACCTAATTTGGACCTCTAAAACTAGGAAAATAGATTGACCCGAGTATAAGTTGGGGTGGAAAATGCAGCAGCTGCTAGTGAGTTTCAGTAATTAAAATACATGAAAATACAGTACAGTAAAATTAATTAATTTAAACATTTGTGTGGGGTTTTTTTTTAATATTTATGTTGACCCAAGTGTAAGTCGAGTCCCATTTTTGGACCTCATATTGGGGGCTAAAAAACTAGACTTATACTCGAGTATATGCAGTACATCCATGCAAATGCTCTACCATATACAGATACAAATCAAATCCGACAGGGTACAAATTGGCTGGAAAGCAAATCGATGCCAATGTGTAAGGGCGAATAATTTAGACTGAATCAAAGCAGATGGTCTTCTTCTGCCTCTGTCTTATACCATTGCAATTATAATTGTACAGTTGCAAGAGAAGAGACTGAATAGCAAGCCGGGTGGTTTCCCTTCCAATGATCTTATTTTTTTCATCTCTTGTGTTTCCTCTTTGGGGGTTTTCTGGCACACAGTGTGAAGGAATCGCGATGGATTTTGGTTTCAGAAAGTCCTCCACAAATGAAGATTGCCGGTCAAGGTGACCACACAGGGCAAATGGAGGGCAACATTGATTTGTCTCTGTTTTAGGTGATGCCTGACCGTTTGTGACAAGGCCAGGGCACAAGGTCTCAGCTGTGCATTTCGCAGGACTTTCTGGCTTGTCATTCATGATAGCTTTCCTGAGCCATTCATTCTTCTGGGAGAGCTTGAGTCGAGGCTCCCACGAGCAAAAGGTCAGCCTGCTAACAAGCTTAGAAACAGACATGTGGTAAAAGTACGGTCGGGATAATTAAATGGCTCACGGTGTGTTCTCAAATGGTTGTGCCTTCACTTAACCTACTTCAGCAGCTGGATCAAGAGAAGTGGGGCTGCTGGGATATTTTGTCAGGGGCCATTTGCCTGGCAATTAAGCATATGGCCATAATTAACGTCTGTGGTTCAGGTTATGCAAACAACATTCGATGCCTGACCACCATACCATCATGGCGATAATGAAAAGGCAAAGGAATTACCTGCTTCTCCTTCTTGTGGTCCTATGCTTTCTGCGCAGACCCATCTGGGCAGGCACGGTCATTGCACGGTGGCGCCACACAGAGAGTCTGTTCGAGGAGAGTCCAGATACCAAACTTCAAGAGGCAAGCCGAGGTCTGTTTACCGGTAGTCCGAGTCAGGAGTCTAATTCAAAGGGTGTCCAGGGTTGTCGTCAGGGGTGGCAGAGAAGTCGGAGTCATGGCAGGAAGGTCAGGGTCTAGGCAGGCAGTCTGGAGTCGAGCAGGGTGTTGGTCTTCGCACGAGAGTTGTACCGAGGTCGGCAGGCTGAAAGAAGCTTGGTCATAAGCCTTCCAGCAAATCGGTAGCAGCTGGGAGCCTTCTTTGGTGCTTCCCTCTAGCCTGCCTGCATTTCAGGTGTAGCTCCTTTCTGGACCTCTCCCTGAGTGAGGACTGACCACTGTCAGAGCCAGACTCCTGATCTGACAGGTCAGCCGCCGGGGAAACAGACTTGGGCCAGGTGCAGGCTGAGATCCCTGGCTCAGGACATCCTCGGACTCGGGTGCAGGCAGAACTGGGGGTCCTGATCCAGCTCATCTTCGGAGGAGGGCTGGATCACACTTTCTTTCTGAACAGCGAGCTAAGCCTAGTAAAGAAAAAGGTCTCTCCTGCTCAAAAGCCAATCGTATCTGACTCTAGAGGTCAGTGTCCATCTCTGTTTACAGCCAAAGAGCCAGTGCTGTCTGGTATACCTCGACTTATATTTGGGACAACTGATAGTCAAGTATATATGGTACATACAAATAGGAAGAACATTAGCTATATTCCTTCTCTTTACAATGGTGTCAGTATTAACTGCATGAAACACTTTGAGGAGGGATGTAGTGAATTTTGGAGTTTTGTTGCCTCCTGCTAGGGACTGCAGTGGCTCATGTGGTTAAGACACTGACTGAGCGGCAGAAGGCCAGCAGTTCGATTCCTGAGGACTGCAGGACGGAATGAACGCCCGTCTCCATCCCATCTCCTGCCAACCTAGCAGTTCGAAAGCAAGAAATTGCAAGTAGATAAACAGAGACCACTTCGGTGGGAAGGTAAACAGCGTTGCCTGCACTTCAGTGTCCACATGTCCATGGAAACGTCTGCAGAAGCAGACAGTGCTGGCTCTTCGGCTTTGAAACAGATGAGCACTGAACCCTAGAGTCGGATACGACTGGCTTTTGATCAAGGGAAAACTTTACAAACAGAGATGAGTACTGAACCCTTGAAAGTCAGTCGTATCCAACTCTAGGGTTCAGTGCTCATCTCCATTTCTAGCCAAACACCCATCGTGCAGTACTCGATTCTCGAACTGCTGACCTGCAGCCTTCCAGTCACTGTCTTAACCACTTGAGCCACTGCAGTCCCTGCAAATTGTGGTATTATGTTTTCAGATGCAGAGCAAACAGATTTCCATGGGCTGCGCAAACACTTTTTGTTGCAATTCCCCTTTAAAGATTAGGCAAACCACAGAAAGTTATTGTAGCCACAGGCTTTTCCACGTACAGTATCCTGGAATCAGATTAACTACTCTAACAGGATTTGAGAAAGCTCTTAGGGGCTATTCAAATGTCCGTCGCAAGCTGAAATCTTCAGATGTTACAGCCATCGATTTAATCTTGTCTAATTGAGCCCGACTAGGCAAACATTACTAACAAATCTATCGATGTCGCATGGCTTTGCCACTTCACGCTGCAACCTGAGTTCTATTGCCAACCATTGCCAGAAGGAAACTGATAAAATTACAGTTAGATTATGGGCAAATTTGCTTCCCAGTATGACCTAAGAAGCTGACGCTTTCTTCTTGGGCAATGTATTTTCTCTGATAATGAGAAATGCAAAATAAATAAATTCATTTTAAAAATTAATTCGATAATGCTGCAAGAGCAATGTAGCAGTAAGAGCAATTATCAGTAGCTAGAAAGTAAAATTTCACATTTTGGGTGTCATTTAAACATGCAGGCACATTCTGGACCTAAATTCATTCATCCATCCATCCATCCATCTATCCATTCATTCATTCATTTGTTCATTTGAATTGAATTTATATTCCACCCTACTCGCACAGACAACTCAGGGTGGATTGCAATCAATCAACAAACATACAACACACAGTTAAAACTCTAAAAACAATTTAAAACCATTTAAAACAACATCTCATTCCTTTAAGTAAAGGAGTAAAAGGTGTAAAAGAGTAAAAGTAAATCCAACTGTTTAGTCCTAACCGGAATCGACACATATAAACAACACAGATTTAACATTCAATCAAAGGCCTGATCTTTACATGTTACCTCAATTAGGTTCAGATGCTAGGTATTTATTAATTTATCTGATTAACATGTTTTCTTTGTTTTCCTCTGATTCTTACTTACTTACAAGGTAAAGGTTTCCCTTGCTCGAAAGCCAGTCGTATCCAACTCTAGGGGTCAGTGCTTATCTCTGTTTCTAAGTCGAAGAGCTAGCGCTGTCTGCTTCTGCAGACATTTCCATGGTCATGTGGCAGGCATGACTAGACACCAGAGCGCACAGAACACTGTTACCTTCCTACCGAAGTGATCCCTATTTATCTACTTGCAATTTCTTGCTTTCAAACTTACTTACTTACTTACTTACTTACTTACTTACTTTATTTATTTATATTGCTGCCTCCCTCGCCGAAGTGTCTCCGGGCAGCTCACAGTTGATATTAAAAGTTTCAAAGTATAAAACATCCCCATCATACAAAGTCAAACACTTAAAACTTTAAAAAACTATTAAAACCAATTTTAAAAACCCTCCCTGTAAAATTAAAACCCGGACGGCCTTCTATAAGCCAGCCGGGGAAGACGGGCTACCACATCGGCAGCATCCTACACCCACTGCGCTAACCTTCATTCAAATTAATCTATGTTTGAAAGAGCATGTGGGCCAAGTCTGGCCCATCCCTCACTTGTGATACCCAAGGCCATTTCTTACCTACATACCCCAAGACACCAAAGAGAGAGAAAAATGTACCCAGAAGAGCTGAAGGAAGCCCCCCTGTCCCAAAAATCAGAAACAGAAGTAGCCGTCCAAGTTGTTTACATTTTTGACATTGATAGGCATGGTGTGGTTTGGAGTGAAAATCTGACACACACACACTCCCGGCCCACCAAAATTGTTTGTCGCTGCTCCAAAATATACTATTTGAATGAGGGTTGTAGTGATACTACTGGACAATCAGGCTTGAAGCCCACTGGATCCATCTATATCCTTCGTGGTCAACCTTGGCACTCCAGCTGTTCTTCGACTTCAATTCCCAGAAGCCCTGATCAGCAGGTGTACTGACTTGGGCTTCGGGTACCTTGGCTTATATTTGGGTCAGTTTATAGTCGAAATTTATATGGTCGCTCTCTACCGCATAACAAATATCACATTTTTATGACTGTGGATCTTGCTTTTTTCTATTCTTATTTTAATCTCTACCTCGGGATCCCAATTTTTCATTTAACTCACCAGAATGCTAAGGGAAAATATTACAGGAAAAACCCCTTGTGCTTTCCCAGAGTACGGAGGAAATATTATTTTTCCAATTCCACTGGACAATCATTTGCTTTGGAAACTACATTTTTATTCAACAATAAGCTATCCTTTGGGGAAGGGGAAGTCACCCAAATCCACCATTCAGGTTGCCTACCGAGTGCTCAACTGCAATCCACACCCTGACAGAGTTCAGAAAACTTTAAAATACAGCCTTCTTTCTGCTGTTACAATTAAGTCACTCCAAAATGTCACGGAAAGCAATCTAACCCCATTAAATCTTCACACTCTCATTAAAAAAGCACTTAGAGACTTGACAATGTTCCTAATACATTATTTAAAGACACAAGATGTACCGTGACTTAAAAACCCGGCACATTGGGGTGGAAGGAGGGAAAGAGATACGGGCAATGAAATTTAGCACGCAGCTGAGTCTGCTTCAAGAAACATCATTAGATGCAAATTTGTATTTAAAACCAGGTCATTCCACAATGGCAGGTAGCAATAAAATTGCAGCGGGGCCTTTTTGTTATATGCCGTAATGCCAGCCTGAATTGAGGATAGAATTTCACAGCAGGATAAATCAAATTAAACACTGCCTTTTCTTGCATCTCACATAACTGATTTCTCCCTCAACCTCAAGTTCAATAAGTTGCTCAGTAACGTTGTCAGGAAACACAATGTCTGCTCCCAATCTTAGTTTGGCTTCTGTTTCCATTATCCCAGTGGCGTAGCATGGGTTTCAGCCACCCAGGGCGTAAGCCAAATTTGCCACCCCCTGGGTGGAGCCCAAGATGCCAGCGCCTGTCCCCACAGCGGCCTCTAGAGCTTCTGGGAATTGAAGTCCAAGAACACTCATATACCGAAAAAGTGCCACCCGGGGTATGCTGCCCCCCTGCCCACCCCCATGCTACACCACTGCATTATCTACTTCCTCAACACCAGAATCTATCTCCTACATTTGGGGCGAGGCAGGGTAGAAACAATGGTTGGGATTTTCAGGATTCTTGGGAGGGTCTACATTGGCAAGCTTTGAGTCTTAACTCCAGCCACACTGTTTGTTCTTGTCCCAGTGCTAAGCTGGGTTCTTTCTTTCTGAATACGAAGCTAGGAAAAGCTAGGCTTAGCTAAGCAAAGGCTTCCAGTTCAGGCCCTTTCTCCCCATGTGAGCCACATTGTCTGTCTGTCTGTCTGTCTGTCTGTCTGTCTTCCTCCTCCTTCTTCTTCTTCTTCTTCTTCCGTATCCAAATATTGGTGATCATCATGGCAATCAGTCATGAACACTGTCCTGGGTTTCCAATAGTCTCCTTTGGGTTTTTTCAAATGCACACAGTCCTTTTCTATGACACAAGCAATTTACAAGCAAAACTGTCATCAAGACTCTAAGCATCCTCAAAAGGCTGCTTGCCATACATTGACAAAAATATTTGCAAATACAATACAGCTTCCCACAGCCATCAGCAACAATTAGCTCGGAATGTCTCCCTTTCAATCTCAAAGGGTCTGAGAAAGCCTATTCTGTATTGTTGTGCTTGCTTGTCTATCATTTTGCTTGAACACACCCTTCTCCCTTTGACCCTTGAATTTGGTGTATAAAAACCATGCCTGTAAGTTTCACTCCTTGTCTGAAGAAGTGGACTTGATCCACGGAAGCTAACAATAAAAATATAGCAGTAAGTCTTTAAAGTGCTACAGTGTTTTTTTATTTTGTTTTGTTTATTTTGTTTTGTTTTGTGGTATGCCTGAACCACAGACTAACACGCTATTCCAAAAAATTCACGTTTGTATCCTGATTGACTGTTGTAATTTGCTTTCTTTACACCTGATTGTTTATCTAATGGTGTGAGCTTTCACCAACTGAGCAGGATACAAATCAGCCAGCCAGCCAGCCAGCCAGCCAGCCAACCAACCAGCCAGCCAGCCAGCCAGCCAGCCAAGCCAAGCCAAGCCAAGCCAAGCCAACCAAACAGCCAGCCAGCCAGCCAAGCCAAGCCAAGCCAAGCCAAGCCAACCAAACAGCCAGCCAGCCAGCCAGCTCACCAACCAACCAACCAATCCTTCAAAGAGCTCTCTTTGACTGTAGACAAACGGGGGGGGGGGGCAATTCAGGGATCATTAGAAGTTCTTGGCTTCATTCTTTTCATAGCAATTAGTCTCCCTTTACAGATGAATGAAATGACTATAAAGCAAAAATAAAACAAAACGCAAGGATTGCTTCAGTCCCGGCCTTTAGAGTGGCCATTTAGAAGAGTGCTCTGGCTATGCTTTTATAAACACAAAACCACAATTTCTCCCTCGCCTTGCCAAATGTGCTTCAGTCCCTTGTGTGCCTCCACTCCAATGGTGGAGTGGCTCTCGGGGCTTCAAAAGGTTGAGTGCTCACAAGATGCTTCAAGAACTGAAGATGATGATCAAATCCTCCACTGCAAACACAAAAGCTTTCCTTTTATTGCCCGGATTCACTTCTCCTCCAGCACTTCAAGGATGAAAAACTGGGGACGTGTCGTCAACACTCTGGTTGTGATAGCAATAAAATATCCCCCAAGCCTCAGCACATCGCCGCTTCCCATTGCTGAAGGCGTGTCTGTTTATGCCAGGGGTGCCCAAACTATGGCCCGTGGGGCGGGCCAGATCTAGGTTGGCAGGAGCTGGGACAGGGATTGGAGCTCATTCCATCCTGCAGTACTCGGGAATCAAACTCCGACCTTCCAGTCATCAAGTTCAGGGTCTTAACCACTGGAGCCACCGCAGTCCGGCCATTTCGTTTAGACACTATTAAACCAAGCGAACATATGGTCTGACATTTTACAATGCAACCGGCTGTGTTTCATGCACTAGAGACCACTCAAGCACTCCGAGATCTAAATTTATAAAGCGCCTGAGGAGACGAATTAACCTGTTGGTAAAGCTCTCCTGAGCCAGCCTCAGATATACAAAATCAGCACTTTTCCCATGCTTGTTTTGAAAGAGAATCAAGTTTATGAAGCTTATGAATTCTCTCTCCTCTGGCTCAGATCTAAATCCAAGCTGGAAATGGGATTTTAGTTCCATCCCTCTTTTGCTGGCTATTGTTTGCCACTCCAGACTCTGGACAAGGCCTATTTTGTTATGCCATCCAGATAAGAGAATTCTAGCTGGCTGCATGATGTTGTTGAACAGAAAATGAAGACCGACTTTAGAGTTCAGTTGTGTGACATCTTTAACTGAGCTATTTTTATTTGTTATTATGATATCACACACTACACAAGGTAATAGACAAGCCATTAAAAAACCCTGACCTGATTTCTTACTTTCAATCATTATTGTAAACAATTTTTTTTACCTTCTACATCTAAAGGTTTGAGATTTCCACCTGTCAAAGATGAAAAAGGAATTTTTTTCTCTGACTAGGCTAAGACACATTGCTGAAAGCATTCATGCACACGCACACGCACGCATTTCAACCTATGGTACAACAGAAACTGTTACTATATATTGTCGGCTGCAACTGTATCTGAGAATGCATTTTTTTTCCCCTGAAGCAGGAAAAATGCCACTGGCATGAATTTGTTTAAGGTGGATCCCAGCTTGCCATGAAGTGACCCACACACTACAATCTCGGAGCCATCTCCTGCGGCACACACGAAATGACACCGGAACTGCAATGGACTGCCACAGCCTTGAGGATATGGACAAGGTGCACCTTCACAGCCAGTCCACCTGGCATAGCCTCTTCCGCCTCCATGACTGTTGGGAATCAGAGTTCCTCCTCCGCTCATTTTGCCGTTGGGCCATACAGGATAGTGTTCAGTAGCCTTTCCTCCACTGAGGGGACCATTAACTTACTGTATATACTCAAGTATAAGCCGAGTTTTTGAGCCCCCAAAATGAGCCTCCAAAAGGGGACACGGCTTATACTCGAGCCAATGACCATGAGGGTCCCAAGACTGTGTCAGATTGAGATGCGCCGACAATTTAATTAATTTCACTGTATTTTCATGTTTTTCTATTGTTGAAACTCACTAGCAGCCGCTGCATTTCCCACCCTCGGCTTATACTCGGGTCAATCTATTTTCCTGTGTTTTCAGGTCAAAATTAGGTACCTTGGCTCATATTCGGGTCAGCTTATTTTTGAGTAAATACGATATAAACAAGCTTCCAAAGAACATAGCATCAACGAAAGAGAAAAATAAAAGAATGAAAGGATAGTTGAAGAAATTCACTGTTAATAACTCATTCTGGAATTTCCCCCACCCTAAAAAAAACTCTCCCCCCCCCCCCGTGAGGTGTGTGCCCCAAGTCTGGAACTACGGCTCTAGATATACTAGGAGGAGGGAGATCAAAGAGTATGGTGGGGTTTCACTTTATCATTATCCACGTGAATGTTCAAAACCCTACACGTCTGATCTATTGGAATACTTCTATTTACAGATAACGATCCCTTATTGATCATTTTAGGATGAATGGATTAGAAGACACCTTTTCCTCTGTTACAGTTTTAACTCAGCAGTTCAATACAAAGGGTTCAACGCAACCAGCTAAAAGTTAATTACAACTCTCCCCCCTCTTCCTCTGCAACCAGAGCAGTGCACAAAATGAACTGTCAAAATTGTCCACTTTCATTTTGCTTTAAGACACCCGGAGAAGAGTGCTAAAAAGAGAAGAAATTCACACCTACGTAGGTGTACTCCATGCCTCTCAACATCTCCAATGGCAGGCTTGATGTTTGGCTGCCTTAAATGCTCTTGATGTTGTCCATTACCAGGCAAACATTGACTGGTATTATTTATTCATTGTGGCGATTCTGCCACAAAGAAAGCAGAAGCAGAAACCCAGCCCTGCTGACAACATATGCACAGCTATGCCCACCAGTTAGTATCTAGCCTAGACGCATGAAAAGCCATGGGTGTCATCAACTTCCCTCCTCCCCAAGCAATGTAAAATCTACTTTTGAATTTACTGTATATACTCAAGCGTAAGTCTAGTTTTTTAGCCCACAAAATGAGGTCCAAAAATGCGACTCAACTTCTACTCGGGTCAACATAAACATTAAAAAAAAATAACCACACAAATTTATAAATTAATTAATTTTACCCTATTTTCATGTATTTTAAATATTGAAACTCACTAGCAGCTGCTGGATTTTCCACCCCTGACTTATACTCGGGTCAATCTATTTTACTAGTTTTAGAGGTCCATTTAGAGGTGATTCGAATTTTTAAAAAGGAGATTTCGGGGAGGGATAAATGGCTTGCAATGAAATGTGGTTTAAATGAGGGAAGAAATGTTGGAAACAATGAGCGTCAAAGTATGGGCAGGCCTGTTACCGTATATACTCGAGTATAAGCCGAGTTTTTTAGCTCCCAAAATGAGCCCCAGAAAGGGGATTCAGCTTATACTTGGGTCAATGACCACGAGGTTCCCAAGACCGCGTCGGATGGAGATGTGCCAACAATTTAATTAGTTTTACCATATTTTCATGTATTTTGATTATTGAAACTCACTAGCAGCCTCTGCATTTCCCACCCTCAGCTTATACTCGGGTCAACCTATTTTCTTGGGGTTTCAGGTCAAAATTAGGTCCCTCAGCTTATATTCAGGTCAACTTAAACTCAAGTATATACAGTAGTCTATACATTAGAATAAGATGAGGCTGAACTGCCACATGTGGCATCATAAGCTATGTAGAAGAAGAAGATATCACGTAGTAAAGAAGATATTACGCAGTAAACGCGTTGTTTCAAGTCGAGTAACTCATCTCTCTGCTTTATCAGAGACGGAAAATCCACAACTTTTCCCACACCATTCCTGACAGCATAAACAAACAAAAATTTGGTGGCTGAAGGACAATCCGAGAAAACTGCTCGACTCTTCCTAACAACCAGGCCGACTCTGGGCCACCCAAGCTTCTCAGAGAATAGACAGGATTAAAAAGATTTGTTTTTAAATTAAAACCTACTCGCTTGGTTATTTCCTCCATGTCTTACTTTCTAATTAATCCATCCTTCATACAGAGACGTATAAGACATAATTAGCCTCGATTTCCCATACAGCGTGCCCGAAGTGATAGATGTCTAACCTGCTTTGATAAGTGGAGCATTTTTTTATCTCAGAAGGCTTTCAAATTGCACACACAATTAGCAATCCAGTGATAAATCAGTGCGCTATCAACTGATACATGCCCGGTGAGTGGATCTTTGGGTGCCTTGGCACTCTTCAAGGTAACCAATTATGGCACACATCGGCAGTATTTAATTCTTCCTGAACATTATTTATGGCTTTCTAGCCCTGATCTGGCAGAGCGACAAGTTTAAATTTGATCTCCATTGTTGTTAAAAGCCCAGACAAATGCCAGGTTAATAAAAGAGTTGGGTTTCCCATACCCGCACAACACCAAGAAATTTGTCAATGTCTTTTTTCATTTGCATATCTGGCAGCCTGCCCTCGGCAGCCGATATGTAAAGAAGAACATACAGGTGTTTTTCATTTGTAGGTTGTCTCAGAAATGACAATTTACTTCTTTTAATTACATCTTTGCCGACATACTGTTACTGTCTTATGGGATGTCTTCATTGCCAGGGGAATGCAGCTCGGTTAACTTTGGGTCAACAAGGGTCAACAAGGATCAACAAGGGTCCCAATCTCCCAGTTCCTGGATTAGGCTTTCCATTTAACTCAGAGGATTCCCACTTTTTCAAGCCAGGGGCCAGGTCATGATCTCTCAGTCAGCTTCAAGGGCCGGTTGGCCATTTTGCTCTGCCTGCACGATGGGAACGGCCATTTTGTCCCAACAAGCTTC